>CM073764.1:130776855-131976855 GCA_037127475.1 Arma custos
ATTTCTTATACTTATTTTTCGCTTGCATGGTTTTTCGTATTTCTTTTAGTAACAGTTCATAAAAAAATAAATCTGTACCACTACAACCAATAATGTCTGTTACATGACTTGTAACACTTGAACACCGCAGCAAGCGTTTCTTCATTCGAATGCTTTAATTTTTGTCACATTCCTTTATCTTATATTGAGTTTCGACTTAACAGAATAGAACCAGAACAAACAAAGACCCGTGGTGTGAACGTTGTACAGTCATCGAAAAATCCCAGTGTGACATTGTTTTGTATTCATGAGAACAACCTAGGTACTTGATTTAAAACGTGGTGACCAATTGGTATGTCGTAGGAATATTAATAGCTTGCATAGTAATACGTATACAAGATTTTATTGAATTGTTATCAAAAACTATATTAATTTTTGAAAAATAATAATAAAGCTCAGGAACCAATGCGAATAACTCAGCAATATAAAAAATAACTTTTTCTAATGTTTCGCTTGTTTAGTCAAGCAATTGTTGACTTAATTTTGATAATTTTCCGTCTTAAATACTATGACTTTAGTCCGGTTCTGAACTTCACGTTTTGGAAGGATACCTAATATTGCTTGACTAAACTAGCGAAAAATGTCGAAAAGTCAATTTTCGAATTAGACCCTGAACGCCTTATATTATTAAATTTTCATTATAATTTACTTAAAACATAAAATTCATTTTATGACCCATCAGATGTAAGGGGATCGTGTTAAAATTATGTATCCAGGTTTTTATTCTTTCTGCCACAAGTCATCATAAAATCGTTTCCTATCCTTACAATTCAAAATCGTTCGTAAAATCCTTAATACTTCTAATTTTGTTAGAGCAAAGTCAACCATAATTACCTCTTTGTTGCTGATTCGGCCCGAACCCGATATCAATGCTTCGACAAACTTTATTCCCACTCAACCTAACAACCTCTTTAATTCCTGATAATCACCTGAGGCATCTGAAAAGAAGTGGACTTTCGACCTTTTAAGTTGAATTCGTTTTTTTTTATATATTAATTAGTTTCTCTACTTGCCTTTATCCATGCCATTATGTGTCATTCATTATATTTACTTGTTTTATTGTTATAATAGAGTTATCAATTTCAATAAAGAGTAAATAATTAAAATGATTACATTAAATATCTGATCAAGTACTGATGTTGAATATTGGATTCAAACGTTCTGAAAGATCACAATAATCAATTTTCCCGAATCGAACAGAATATATTGTCCTTTATCCGAAACATCACCAGCTCTTCCAGGACTCCAGTTCTCCAGGTCTCCACCATTTACTAAGCCCAAGACCCTCCATGGGTTGTAGTAGTATAGAATTTTGTTTGTGTTTTCATAATATATATATATATATATATATATATATATATATATATATATATATATATATATATATAAGTATATAATATATAAGCATACACTATTAATTTCTACTTCTATTAATCGAATGCTTTATATTCTGAAATGTCCGTTTATCAGAAATTCCACCCTACATAGAATGGAGAATTTTCTCTTAGACGAGTGATGTTTGGACACTTTCCTAATTAACTATTTGTTATTCTACTTTTAAACAAGAGATTCCCTTTCTTCGGAGACCCGATGACTCTCCCTCCGAAGATGTCCCGGTCCGACAGGACCCTGATAAGAGACTGCCCCACTCACATTAACGCTGGATTCGTCCCTTATCGCCGATTCGTTCCTTTTAGGGTACAATCGATAGGACATAATCGATTGTTCTTCTATCTCGACCACGGAGGAACTCTCTTTCACAACCCGCCGTAATGGCCCCACGTGTTTCCACTTAGTAGGGTTTGGCTTTGACGTTCTATATTGTGCAACTGAAATTATAGTAACATTTAATATAAGTTGTATCCATAGAGGAAATATATAAGGCCTAAGGTTGTTAATGTGATGAAGTAAAGTTCAGTATGTAAATCTTCATTACACGAGGATGTTATAAGCACTTTTCTCACTTGTTAAATATCACATTTTTCCTGCAACCATTTAAAAGTTAAGAAATTAAAGCTCAAACTTTAGATTTGTTAAAACTACACTAGCGCTATCTCTTACAATTTTCTATTACCATGCAAATTATAACTCTAGGGTGGTTTATTTCTTTTATGAATGGAGGATTATATTCTATGAATTCATCACTATCTATTTCCATTTTTTATTTTGTTTGCGCTCTGATCACTGTTTTGATGATAGATCTCCGAATTTCTGATGTGTGAAGGTTCTAATACATTTAAGATTACATTAAATATGTCTATAAAATCTCTTCAAAATAAATTAAATCTATCTTGAATTACTAATTTATCCAACAGCTCAGTCTCCACCATTTACTAAGCCCAAGACCCTCCATGGGTTGTAGTAGTATAGAATTTTGTTTGTGTTTTCATAATATATATATATATATATATATATATATATATATATATATATATATATATAAGTATATAATATATAAGCATACACGGGTCATCGGGTCTCCGAAGAAAGGGAATCTCTTGTTTAAAAGTAGAATAACAAATAGTTAATTAGGAAAGTGTCCAAACATCACTCGTCTAAGAGAAAATTCTCCATTCTATGTAGGGTGGAATTTCTGATAAACGGACATTTCAGAATATAAAGCATTCGATTAATAGAAGTAGAAATTAATAGTGTATGCTTATATATTATATACTTATATATATATATATATATATATATATATATATATATATATATATATATATATATATATATTATGAAAACACAAACAAAATTCTATACTACTACAACCCATGGAGGGTCTTGGGCTTAGTAAATGGTGGAGACTGAGCTGTTGGATAAATTAGTAATTCAAGATAGATTTAATTTATTTTGAAGAGATTTTATAGACATATTTAATGTAATCTTAAATGTATTAGAACCTTCACACATCAGAAATTCGGAGATCTATCATCAAAACAGTGATCAGAGCGCAAACAAAATAAAAAATGGAAATAGATAGTGATGAATTCATAGAATATAATCCTCCATTCATAAAAGAAATAAACCACCCTAGAGTTATAATTTGCATGGTAATAGAAAATTGTAAGAGATAGCGCTAGTGTAGTTTTAACAAATCTAAAGTTTGAGCTTTAATTTCTTAACTTTTAAATGGTTGCAGGAAAAATGTGATATTTAACAAGTGAGAAAAGTGCTTATAACATCCTCGTGTAATGAAGATTTACATACTGAACTTTACTTCATCACATTAACAACCTTAGGCCTTATATATTTCCTCTATGGATACAACTTATATTAAATGTTACTATAATTTCAGTTGCACAATATAGAACGTCAAAGCCAAACCCTACTCACCCTTCACTTCGACTTCCCGGTGGCAGTAAATATTTATTAAGCTGGACCCTTCATATCAAGTTTCTGACACTAGGAACTTGGAACTTCGCCATGGAACTTATCCTCCATAGTATAATTCCCTCCATTTACGGATAAACTGGAACAGATATTATTTAAATATATCAAGGCGCATATTTGCATTTAAACAACCACTGAGCGCTTCCTGGATGTGTCACACACTTATTGAAGCAAAGTTGTACAGGAGGGTATGTAAATTGCAAAGAGTTCTTAGACATCTATCTCTCTCCCCCCCAAATTGGGTGAAAACTGTTTGAGGATACAACAAAAATTTGTTCTCTAATAGACAATTTCCTTACAGATCAAACTAATCCTCTTGTTTACATCATTGAACAGTTACATCATTTGACGAAAAATCCTTGAACGATTAAAAACGATTTTAAATCATTAGCAGTTCATGTCCACAACAATATCAAGGATAAGATTGTTCGGCGCCCTGCAATCTGGGTACCAAAACCTTCAGCCACAACCGATAGTGCGATGTTATCCTACGTGAGGAGGTCAATATGATACTGAGGCAATTCCTTCTGGGAAGTCTATCTCCCTAGCTAGTAGCTAATTAATATCGAATGCGCAGTAATTGTTGAAGATCGATTTAATTTGACTATTTATCAATACTGAGCTAATTATAATATGAGTCATTCTCGTTATCAAAACAAAACATAACCTGACTCTCTTGCGAAACTCCAAATTTTCCTTTACTGATAAACTGGAACCATCTTTTGTCCAAGTGTTATTAAGACATAACGTTTATGTCATATTGTTTTTTTAGAGAGAAGAAAACACTTTATTGAAGCATTACAATCTGCCTCTTGTGGGAAATAAGTAATGGTGCTATGTAGCTTACAATCATTCCATAAAAAATCAATGATATAAACAAAATAAATGTATAAATAAATATATACAAGCGAAAAAATATATACAAAAATAAAGTAAAAAAAAAAAATATATATAATACAAAAATATATAATAATAATAAATAAAACATAAAAGAAATATACTGTACACATTCATACTCTATTTACAATTTGCCTGGGGTCTCCGAACTGAGCTTCTTCCTCACGAATGAGGGCAAAGCAGGAGTCCGGGAGGCCCCAGCCCCCTTTCCCAGCCGCGTCACTGGCATTAAACGCCAATGGAATGTCATATTGTTAATATAATTGAAATGATAGCATCCAAGATGAAGCTTGCAAGGATGTTGGTGCTTAGAAACAAACAAAGGTAAATAAAGGAGTAAATTTCAGAGGCGTAGGTGGGAGGATTGCATTGAGGGTTTTTACTACTTACTATAAATATAATTTAAGAAATATTGACATTATTTAAGAAGACATCGATATTATGGAGGTATCGATGAGGATATTACTACTTCCTGCGGATGAATGCAATGAAGACCTGACCCACTTTCCACAGAGGTAGCAAATAGTACACGAGTGACGTAACATTAGTTCTCGCACGCTTCGTATCCGTTAATTGAATTGTCTTGATGACTCTCCATTGAGCTCCTGATAATTAACACTTACGTACCTTCCTGACTTCAATTAATTACCTTTGAGTATTTTACATTGATCGCAATGTGTTCCGGTGTCCTTTAAGCATTTGATTTCAAGGCGATGGTCCATGTTACTTACATCTATAGAAAATAAACATTTTTTTAATTTTTATATTATAATAGTATAGATGTAAGAGAGAATGTTTGATCGTGCCGAGTAGTTCAAGTACATAGGGTCTGTGATAATAAACGAAATTAATGAGGCAATAAATGCATGATTAAAGTTAGGAAAACTTTATTTAACAACATTATTTAAACTAATATCTTTCCAATTGTTCTTTACGTCTGTGATATGTGGTTACTAATTTCGGAAGATGAACACCGTTTCATGAGTCAAAAATTTAGAGTACATCGCAAACATTGAAATGGACTAGTAGAGTTGCAGACTTTAGTCTACTACTACTAAAATATCCCTTAAAAGTTTAAAAGGAACCGACAGGTAACCGTCTGAGAAGTTGAACGGGGCGAATGTGGGAGAAGAATGTGAAGTATGAACTGAATCAAGTATGAGCAAATCTCTAACGTTCGGGAGATATTCAATGAACGATGGAGCTCGATTTACTATTATAATAATAAAAAAATAATAATAAGAATATAGCAGTCCTAATAATTATAGAATTACATATAGAGTATAGAATAAAGTAGAGAAATATAGCAAAAGATAGTTTATAAAAGAAATATAAAGATAACAAAATGACGAAATGTGTGAAACGAAAGGTGATGAAGTAAAGAAATATAAAAAGTAAGATGATTGAGAAAGTAAAACGTAAGATACAAAATGGAAAATACAGAAAAAGTTACAAATGTAAAACTGGTGAGACATACAAGTATGGAAAACTTAGTAAAATTACTAAGGTAATGATATAAAATGTATAAAGAAAGTTATAAAATTTGAATATATATTAACACAACATATGATGTAAATGTTCAAATATAGATGAAGTTAATAGAAAGTAATGTATGTTAAAATCACGTTAAATAGCAGGTACAGATTTCAAAGTTTAGATAATTTATGTGTGAGACGTAATAAATATAAATTATATTAATACAAAAATATGATGTTAATGTAGAAGAAATATATAAGAAGTAAAGATAAAAAATTCTAATATTCAAATGATGATAAATTAGATATAAACATTAAAATGGGTACGAACCAAAAAAAGGAGAAGCGGCCGAGCGAACTGTCTACTATCTTTTATATATATATATATATATATATATATATATATATATATATATATATATATATATATGTAATGGTAATAATAAGCCTATTATTAATTTTAACAACTTTGTACCACTAGAACCCATGAAGTTTCTTTGGTTCAGTACATGGTAAACACTGTACCTGTTTCTAGAACAACGGCTGTGGAGGGAGGTGATTTGTGAGCAACTCTGCACTTTACACATTAAGCTACTCCGCACATATTTGACATTAATAAACGAATTTAATAAGGTATTGACACGGTGTAATTAGAAATTTCGGTCAGAGCAGTCATATATGGATGTTTGTAAATATTGGATTTGTAAATAATATGGGAAAAAAAAGAAATGACCGTTTTATCAAAATCCAGAGATGAAAAGCCTGTAAATATGTTAATGCTATTTATTATATAACACTTAATAATCCCTTTAGAGCATTCTCTATGCTTGTTTACTAACACTGGACTTCTTCACAAAAAGCCTCAGTTTAGTTATTTATTTCAAAGAAAAAACGTGACAGTGTCCTACGAAATTCTCGTAATTTTAAGACATTACTGGGAAAAAAATTTCACAGCCGCTGAAGCAACTCGTGAAAATATTAAATATGAAGGGGAAGATGTCCTTGACCAGCACACTGCTAGGCTTTGGTTAGAAAAATTTAGCAGTGGAGGTACGATGTTGGAAAGGAAGAAGTGCTCCGGGCGACCATTAATTTGTGTTGATGAGGTTCTGAAGGAAGCTGTTGAGTCAAATCCGTCCACAAATAATCGCGAACTTGCCAGGGAGCGTGGTGTTTTGAAAGATATTGTTCGTCACCATCTTCTCTCCATGGGGAAGGTGAAAAGCAAGTCATTTTTTTTTATACACCCCATTAGTATAGGGATTGAACATTAGGCCTCGAAAAAGTAATGTAATACAATGATAATAATAAGCCAATCATTATTATACATCTCAAAATTTCTTCAATAAATTTTTAGTTATGTGATAAACATCTATAAAGAAGTATACTGTATAAGAAACTACAGTTTGCAATGATACAATTGATAGAAACTACCTATGGAATTTACACACAAGAAAAAATAAAGCTAATAACGAACTGGATTCGACATCTATACTTACAATTTGCTCAGTGGGTTGTCAATCCTCGTCAGACGTTTTTACTGGAATGGTCAATAAAAAATCATGTTTACATCGAATGCGAAGTCTAAAAATTGCAATAAAATAAAATTTCGATAAAACCTTAAAAGGGTAAACTATAAAACATATTGGAATAGCTACAATAATATTCCTCGGCGGTAAATCCTAAAGACAGAAATAAAAGTTTATGACCTTGTTGTGGAAATTGACCTTGAAGAAGGATTCCACTTGGAACAAGGATGCTCTTCGTGAGGAGAAAGCCTCAAGATTCCAGGCCATTTTTTTTGTTCCATCGCCGTTTCCAAATTCGGTCATTATCGTCCTCGAGTCCTGGATACTTCTGTGTCTTATCGAGGGGACGTTTCGGTTCACTTTCTAGAAGTGAGAGGCGGTCGTGGCCGGCTCATTTCGGAGCATCTCCGGACCATCCGGGTATTCCGGGGCAAAGTCGTTAAGGATATAGCAAGTCGATCAAAACATCCATTAGTATTCTCCGAATTTAAATTATTATTCGACAAAAAATACCCTGATCAGTGGAAATACGGTGCAAATGTCGAATTTTCAATCAAATTTAAATAATCTTAATAGCTGAGAAGCAAAAAATATTCCGATTTCAGTTAATTAGGCCCTAGGTGAGCGCCCAAGTGTGTTTCAGCTGGCCAAGACAACTTGAAGATGTTCCAGAGGCGCTCAAATACTTAAAAAAAAAAATAAAATGCGGGGCAGGAGGAAAAAGAATAGAACTCCACTTTCGATCATAATTTACATATTAAATTTTAACTCTCTTACTTGATTTGGGAGGAAGCAGAGGTGTGAGTATTCTAAATAAGATTATGATGGGAGGGAAATGGTTGACTGGAAGATCAAATGAAGGGTGCAATTAATCTGGAGGTGCGGCGGTGTCAATAATAACACTAAATAAGAAAAACTTATTTATTATAAGTGCCGACGTTTCGGCCTACAATTTTGGCCGAAGCCTTGTAATAAGAGTATTCGGTGGATGAGTTCCGAGCAAACTTTTTCAGGGTTCTTTTTCAGTGGCAGAAGAAGAAGAGCTGGCTGACCACGTAGGCAGTGGATGCAAGATGTTAAAGATGACTTCAAAGCTGATATAATGATTTAGATATCATTAAATGGAAACGGAAAGCCAGATATCGAGAGGAGTTGAGGTATATGGCTATACTAGCAGGTGTAATATTTATTTTTCTCATTAGAAAAAAATACGTAGGTTTCCGAAACTGAAATTTCAATAACTTTGTGAAATATTCGATATATCGAGTAAGAATTATCGTTAAAAAATATCTATGTTTTTTAAAACATTAGAATTTTATAAAAATCCAATTAAATTAAAAATCTGAGATCACCCAAGCCCAATATCAAACTACAATTACAATGTTTATAAACTATAAAAAAATATTTATAACTCATAAAAAATGACCAATAATTATAAAAAATTATAAATAATAATATGACGAAAGTCAATAAGATCCTAAATTAAAATTAATGTTCAAAGAACTTCGTTCTAGTGTATTCATCGCAAAAATGGCGAGAGTACACTGGGGCTTTAGGATCTACCTAAAAGAGAGAAGGTTAGTCCTCGACCGGGAGGGGCCTTGATAGCTCAATTGGCAGAGCGATGTCACGGTGAGACAAAGGTTCCGGGTTCAAATCCCGGTCGAGGGCCTATCTTTTCTCTTTAAAAAATAAAAATATTTATAACTCATAAAAAATGACCAATAATTATAAAAAAATACAATTACAATATTTTTTTCTAATTATTGGTCATTTTTTTGAGTTTTAAATATTTTTATTTTCTCTTTAAAAAATAAAAATACAATTACAATACATTCGATAATACATATTGGATATATTTCGACATTTCACTTAAGGAGTAGGAATTTCTAAGAACATTCATGACCTACTTATCGCACTATTCGTTCAATGAATTCGATATACACAATATATATCGATATTTTATTGAAATATACACCCGTAATACTGAACCTTGTTGGATTGTGTATTGCGGCTTATCTTCTGAAGTGCCAAGTCAATGTTGAAGTATCCGATTTCATTTGACCAAATATGATCAAATCTGGTAGTTCAAATGAAGCTTTGTTTTACCTTACGGTGAAAAAGAGATATTATTAACAACTTTTATTGAGAGTTACCCAAAGTTTTCTTCAACCAAAATTTAAGATTTTTTTTTTCAGTTCTTCCTGTCTAGTGGAACTTCTTCATTGAGACCATGTGATGATAGGCTTCCTGAACTTGTTTAATCTCTGAAATTCTTGGTGGGCATCTTCTTCTTCCTTCTGTGCATCATGGTCGTTTTTGGGTATTCTATTATCTACCATCAACAGTAGGTGTCCAAACCACTCTAATTGGTAATTGGGTATCCTGTCACACCTAGACATTCCGGCTGCCCTTCTTTTCCGTTTGCTTCCCTTACCCGATTTCCATATTTCACAACCATATAACTTATAGCCATTGTAATAGTATGGAAAATCGTACTTTTTGTGGTTCTATTTTCATATTATTAACATACAAAGTATTATAGATAAGGAATCATAAAACTGTTCGTTTTTTTCAATCTTTTTTCCGTAAGACGACAAACACGTGAATAGTAAAAGAGACTTCATAGACTGCTAGGACTGGATATAGAGTGCGCTATCAGATGGACCCCCAGGTCGTGACCCCGGGACCTGGGTCGCAGCAACGGTACCTCCTCAGGTAATGAGCAACCTCACTCTTCCGTACCCATTGTCATTGTCGATATGCAAATCGATAGTAACCCAGGTAATCGATATCCCTTCCTCTGGTCGGCGAGAAATCTTCATTCATATTCAAATCATTCTGCGTCCTCTCCTCTTTGTAGAGGTGTTTTCTTACAGGCTTCCGGAACCGTCCAAAAAATCATCCATTCTTGGGTAGGATATTAATTTAAATTTTACTTAATTTGACGCCTTTTATATTAAATTGAATTAAAAATAACTGTTTGTCAGTTGATGAGGGGTTATTGCTGGGAAGGAGTTTACTGTTTGTTCATTTAACGTCATTTTATGCTGCTAGGGCTAATCGGACGATACTACAGTGAGAGCTCTAAATTTTGCCTATCCAGTTTTAATTAGCATAGGGATTTTTAACGAGTACCTGACATCTTACAGGCTCGGGACCTCCGTTTAACGTCCCTTCCGAAGGACGGCGTAACTAAGGATTTTTTACTCCCTTAAAAAAATCCTAGGGCCACCTGCCGGGCTACGAACCCGCGATCTTGGGTTTAGTAGTTTGTTACGCTAACCACTAGACCACAGGTGACCAGGGAAGGAGTTTATGTTTCTAGGCATCTCACTTAATAATAAAAGATTGCCTTGGAATGAAGTTATGTTTTTATGTATTGAATAATATATGAAGAAGAAAATGGTCTGGGTGGAAGTAAAAAAAAATTCTCTTTATTAAGAAAAACTGTTTATTTTTAAAGCCAACATTTCGGCCTACATTGCAGGTCATCATCAGGGCTAAATATACAAGATACATATAAATTAAAATAATATATGCTATAGAATATCAGTATATGTAGTATATTGTTAACAAAAATATATGTAGTTAAGGATATGAGAAATAAAAAATATATAACAAAATGGGGAACCCTTTAGCTGGATCTAACAGAAAACAGAAGGGAATTATTTTGATTTAGTTAACTGATCTTTATGTAGTTTTCTGCGCTGATTAAAAAAATTATATTGGGTATTTTCTATCACGTAAGGCTTGCCTACAAAATAAAGTAGAAGTTTTTGGAAAAAGTACAAAAAACAAAATTTTGGATTTTTTTTTATTGCTTTAACATGAAGTAGAAACAAAAAACAACAACGATATCTAGCTAAATTGAGTGATGCACGTGTGTTGTAAAGTTTTTATAAGTCTTTGTAGAAACGTTTTCGTCTGTGTTCTTGTGAGTTTTCCCTTTTTAACATCCAACAGTAGTCTGCCATCATGTTGACATTCCATCGAACTTGGTATCTGCGCTCCATTTATTTTATATCTTGATGGAAACGTTCTTCTTGTTCCTCACTTACAGCCCCAAGATTATCTGAAACGTTGTCCAGATGTTAGTGAAGGGAATGAACTTTGACACTAATGTTGCAGCTCAAAATTTGTAGTTTTGTAACAACCAAGGAACCAAAGTTTTGTAGTTTGGGGCTTTTTTGTTTCCAAGAAAGTCTGTTACTACAAGTTTAAATGAATTCCAGGCATTGTTTTCTTCCATTTCCATTTTAGTTACAAAGCTTTCATATTTTAAAAGTTTTCTGATGTCTGACCCAACAAAGACTCCCTCTTTCAGCATAGCATCGGATATACAAGGAAACTATTCAAAAAGATACTTGAAACACTCTCCTTCTTTGGGTGATGCTTTCAAAAACTGTTTCATTAGCCCAATTTTTTAAATTTTGTAAATAGAGTTGAAATGCTAACTTTAAATGATGTTTCTTTTTTGGTAATACTGTATAGAATAATGAGTTTATAAATAAGTTACAGGAAATTATTGTTATAATAAAAATAAATTTACTTTTTTTACAGATAGAAACTCAGTTTAATTTTATTTCAACATACAATAAAATGAGTATTTGAATCAATAAAAATTATATATAAAAAACAGAGGGGATAGTTGTAGTGATTAATCGAATAAGAGATAAGGAATAACAATAATAAATCATAACATGCTATAAATAAATAAACTTTTTCTTATCTATTTATACGCTTATTATGGAATGTGCTGTTTTTGATATTCACTTCTGTGTCATTTCCTGTTGATGTTTGAATTGGTGAAACATTGACATTTAGTTATTTTCCAGTATTTTACAGACTGAAGCTAGTGATGATTTTGAGTTTTCTGATTGCATTCAATTAATTTTTATATCAAACGGCCAAACTGATTAATGTATATAAATGAAAGTCTTCAAAAAGTAATAAATGTCCGATGTTTTTCTTTGTGTGTTTAACTACTACGTCTTTTTATAGACCGACTGAACTATTATTTCGGTATACGCAAAAACTTATATTTGTATATATAAACATTCCCTACTTCTCACCTTTTATACCTTGGCACCATAATCGAAACACGATATTTTCCCGATTTTTTGAAACACATGTTGAAATATCTTCCGAATCTGTGCATAGGATATATCGAAATTCACTGTTATAACCTCTCTCCTATCGAGGCCAAATAATCGAAATAATATTGTTTCGATATATTTAGTAGCTATTTCCATATTTACGTGCAATAAAATGTTCACATCTTAACTTCTTTCCTGTTCTATCGAGGCTCAATAATCGATTTATTTCGATAATAATTACTATTTCGATGCATAAAAAACTTCAGGTAACTAATGATACTACATATCGATATTCATATCGCAACTCTTTTCTCTCGTTTCGAGAAGTAATAATTGAAAAATCGACTCTTTTTTCTCTCGAAATATTGAAGCACTATATTCAAGATGTACATAAACTAATGAAATCTTGGACATTTATGTTTTATTCTCCAGTCAGAGGCCGATACTGTTCGTACTATCAGGTCCGTCTATACTCCACTTCTTTTTCCTAAAAGTTTATTGACTGACCTAAATATCGTTTACAATCCACAATTACTTCCAAAACTAACTTTACACACCGAAAAACTCATATGTGAGAGAGAAAGGTATTAACTAGGTTACCTGTGCCAGGTGAGAGGGTGAGATTACCATAGCAACCATCGCCATGGGGACACCCCTTCGCTCCACCCTAAATTACCTCATATTTTGATTAGGTCATATGAATGTTCACTCGATGAATGTTATGATTTCCTTAATAAGAATATTAAATGACTAATATTTTTTTTTTTTTTTATAAACACTTTATTTAGACATTACAATCTGCCACCTATGGGCAATAAGTAATGGTGCTATGTAGCTACAATCATTCCATAACAAAACAAAAAAGTGGTATAAACAAAATAAAATAAGTGAATGTAATAAATACGACTGGACATACGCAATATATATAAAATAAAAGGAAATTAAAGCAAAAATGATAATAAAATAAAGTCTAAATAAAAATAAAATAAACAGAATAATGTACACATTCAAACCCTATTTACAATTTGCCTGGATCCCCGAACTAAGCTTCTTCCCCAGGAATGAGGGCAAAGCAGAAGTTGTTGAAAGCAGCCGCGTCACTGGAATAAACTCCAATGGAAGCTGGTTGAGGGCGCTTCACACACACACACACAGGTCGTGAGTGGAGAATCTGGCCAGTGTAAGTATTCCAAATAGCATTATTATAACAAGTTTCGGGACCATTGCCGGTTTAGGCGGCGGGGTGGATTGTATGGATGTGTGGAACTGGATAATGACTGAACCAAGGGATTGGGATGACAGACAAGGTTTTGGTGAAAGTTTCAAAATTTAGTAGGCATGAGATCGAGGACGAAAGGAATGTTGAGATCATTATGGAGGGTTTTGTTGGAGACATAATAAGGAGCGTTGACAATAGTTCTCAGGACTTTGGATTGAAAGTATTGAATGCGTCTGATATTCGAATTTTTTGCGGTCCCCCACAGTTCCAGATAGGTTCGATGATCGTCTTGTATATTAGTAGTTTATTGTATATTGAAAGATGGGTGGCCCTACATAGCAATCTGTATATTTGGTGGAATCGTCTGTTAATTCTGGTTCTTCTTGTGTTCTGAGTCTGGGATGAGGATTCCATGTTAGTCTCTTGTCTAGGAAGAAGCCAAGGTATCATACTGTGTCCGAAATAGGTAGGACGGTTTCATTGAATTGGACAGAAGTGCACGCTCCCCGGCGAAGTGTAATATTCACGTGTTTGCATTTTTCCTCGTTGACTTAGATCCGCCATTGGTTACACCAAATTTCAATGAGTGAAAGGTTCCTTTGGAGAAATGATTAATATTGAAAAGTAAAAAAGAGACCTTACATAAATGTTAAGACCGTGGACAAATTCCAAAGAAAAGCCTTAAGTCTCCAAACTAAAACAGAAATAGAAATTATCTGTCCAATATTTCGCCCATTCAAGCATCCTCATACATATGGTCCACTGGTTTCTTGATAATGATAATTTTTTTTTCTTGCATTTTTACATTCAAACATCACAAAACTTAAGACCATATGAAAAAAGTCTTAAGTTTTGTGATGTTTGCTATTATTTATTTTTCCTGCGGTGCTTTTTGAAATTTGGTGAGTGTATATTGAATTTTGAATTTCTGAAGTATCTATCAGCTGTTTTTATCTAACCTTAATCAGCTGGGGTCGAGTAACCTTCCTTATGATTCATTAGTTGCATTTGAGCCTCCGAGGTGGTGGGATGTTTCTTGGGTGCATATTCATGTTTTGGTTTGCTGTTATTCTCTTTCTACCCTGAGGATGCCTGAATGGGCGAAATATTGGACAGATAATTTCTATTTCTGTTTTAGTTTCGAGACTTAAGGCTTTTCGTTGGAATTTTTCCACGGTCTTAACATTAAATGATACTAAGAAAGAGATACTAATTTAAAATTATTCTCAAACATTGAAAGCATTTACATCATCCGCTAAATCAAATACTAAAGGAAAGGAAAGAAAGATAACAACAGCTGTTGAGGTTATATATATATATATATGTATATATATATATATATATATATATATATATATATATATATATATATATATATATATATATACATAAATAAAACAGCTGATCATTGGGTGAAACAGAAAAATGGAGTTATGCTGCCCCTGATTGATTTGACTATAGCACACATCTTATACCAGCAGACTAAATAATATGATATAGTTGTTTTTCGTTGAAGTAATTTTTTAGTGTATGTCTTGGCAATGCCTGGCTTGCCGAAACTTTGGCTGATTAGTTATTTCTCGTATTTGAGAGACTTAAGGCGTTTTGGAATTTTTAGTGTATACTATAATAATTAATCGGCACTATAGCACTAAGAAATAGTGAGAAATAAGTTTGAACATTACCAAAGTTTTAAGTACTAGAAATTCAACAGGAAATAAAAGAAATTTTCGGTTACGACATTGCTAATCTCCCGATTTTTGTCCTGAAATTTAAAAACTTTCCCCAAGGTAGCATCCTTGATCCAATCCTTTATCCAGTTTATACAGCTGACATCCAAACTCATAGTAATACTATCCTTCCCACGTATGCTGATGATACATGTGTATTATCAGTCAACATCAATCCAGTTATTGCATCCCAAAGCCTCCATTCCCATATCACTGATCTTGAAAAATGGTGTCAAAACTGGAGAATGAAAATAAATTTACAATAATCGCATCAAATCACTTTTTCCTTACTTCGTAAACCAATGACTTCCTGCCCTTGAGTATCCTTTAATAATATCCCACTGGTGCCTGTAGAACAGATCCGATACTTGGAGTTGCACCTCGATAAACGATTAACCTGGAATCCTCATACAAGACTGAAAAGACAAGAAACCGCTCGATGTTTCAGGCTACTTCAACACTTACTAGACAAAAGTGTCCCAATTAACTACAAAAGACTCATCTACATGACTGTCATACGACCTATTTGGACTTACGGAGTAGAGCTTTGTGGCTCCACTAAGCCACCGAATTACTCTCGTATCCAATCCCTACAATCCAAAATCCCCAATGCTCCTTATTTTGTTTAGAATAAAGTCATCCACAACGACCTTAATGTCCCTTTTATTGCTGATTTGGCCCGAACGCGGTATCTATCCTTTCATAACAAACTTCATTACCACTCAAACACTCTAGTTTCAAACCTAACTTCCTCTTCGATTCCCGATAATCCTCCGAGGCGTCTGAAAAGATGATGGCCACGTGATCTTCTTAGTTGAACTTTGATTTGAGCACTACCAGTGGGTAGTTTCTCTACTTGTCATTCTCATGTCATTATGTATCACTTATCCTATATAGTTGTTGTATTGTTGCAGTACATTTGTAAATATCAATAAATAAATTTAAAAACAAATTAAACACTAGAATTTAATAAAGTATAATCTTTCCTACTGTTCTATACTTTCGTTATACCGTTAAACAGTCTTTTGGTCTTGTAGAATATAATTTCCGAAAAACGATGAGTATAGGGGATTATAAAAGGCGTTATAGCGATGCATTCACCCGATTAATTTAATTTAAGCAATAACATAGCTTAAGTTGAACTGCAAAACTGTTGGGCTTAGTAACGAATGCATTCCTAAGTAAATAAGTGTTGAGCCAGCTGGTAGACCGAGGCGTGGATGGGAGGATTGGGTTAAGGGTTATGTTGCGGGTTTTGGTATTTTATAGGGGGGTGGTAATTTATGGACGAAAATTTGTAAACAGCGAATGCTGGTATCGGCATCGAGCTTTCTGGTTTACCAAGCCTTTTATTTTATGATACTAGTACTAGTATTTTATACCTATTTTTAATTTTTCTCATTTTTATTAATACAACTTATTTACATATATAATTTAGTGCTCATATAAAAACTAAGTATATGAATGTTTATAGTTAAACATATTAAATTAACTTACCATAATCCACCGCATATGAAGTAGTGTTGATATAGAAGATACAGTATAATGTTAAATATGATCCTACACCCTCATGAATTATGTATAGAAGCCAACACTTGGAGGTCTCAATAGGCCCAGGCCTGTTCGTCATAAGTTATTTATTCAGGCCTGTTCCTACCAGTTATTTATTCAGAATTATTTTACTGGTTGGTGAAGGCTAACCTATTACCGCCTTAAGTAAGATAGCGCTAGTGTCGGGGTGAAGAAGGGCCAAGGGTACGAATCCGTAGCTTCTGGTCATCCATTTTATCATGTAAGTATTCTGAAGTAAAGGGGTGTATAAAAAAAAATGACAGTTTTTTAACCAAATATTTGTATTATTATTTCTTTGATCGATGATTCTACACACCACACTTCCTGGCAAGTTCGCTAGTGCTTGTGGACGGATTTGACTCTACAGCTTCCTTCAGAACCTCATCAATATCCATTAATGGTCGCCCGAAGCCCTTCTTCCTTTCCAACGTGCTATCTTCACTGCTAAAGTTTTCACGCGCAGTGCGCTGGTCAAGGACACCTTCCCCTTCATATTTAATAATTTTACGAGTTGCTTTAGCGGCTGTGATTTTTTTTCCCCAGTAATGTCTTAAAATTACGAGAATTTACACTCGTAGGACTCTGTCATGTTTCTTCTTTGAAATAAATAACTAAACTGAGTTTTTTTTTAAGACGTCCAGTTCAGGTAAACAAGCTTAGAGAATGCTCTAAAGCGATCATTAAGTGTTGGTAAATATATAATAAATAGCATTAAAATATTTACAGTTTTTGAACTCTGGAATTTGATAAAACGGTAATAAAATATTTGTTTATACACCCTATTATTAGTAGTTTGTTTAAAATGTTGATCTATTAGGACCTGAGACAAGACGGTTTTATGAAATTTAACTACATTTAACATATTTTATGTAGGATTACATAACATAATTATAAAGGTAGCACATTATATTACATATGGTATAAACAGATGGCCACGGATACACAAATCGATTGTCTCACATAAAATATATTATTTTAGTACGGAATTATATCGTAAAATCAGGTATATTGAGCTCACCTCCACGCTGAGAGGCACTGAGGATGAAGGTAAAGAAGAAGATATTGAGCTCTTCGATCTGCAGTCCCGGTGAAAAAGTGGTTAGGTCGAATTTGGTTAAAAGAGAGTTAATTTTCTTGAAGGAAGCAAAATCGTGTCATTCTCGTAACTTTTCTATTTCAAGCCAATAACTGACTTAGCCTCGCCACTTATTTCTATGAAAAAAACACGATTCTGCTCCCCTAAGTTAGGAAAAGTCATAAATTAACCACTTATTCTAGTATTGTAGAATACTAAAACTAATAGTGCATGAGGAAGTATTTTGTATAACTTTCTGAGAGTGAAAACTTTCTTTATTACATTTGTGTTCCATCGATGGTATCATATATTAATGGTATTATATATGTTGCTTTTAAAATCACATGATTTAATAGGACTTTGATAATAAAGTCTTAAAGCCAAAGTTTCGAAAAAAAAAGAAAAAAAAAAAAAAAAAGCACATGATATCGTACCAACCAAATATTTAATTATAAACTGAACTAATCATATAAAAGTATACAAACAAATAGATATATTACATATATATGCAATATCACAATTAATTAAGTTTCATTTATTACATAAGATGAACCGCAGAGACCACAGGCCTCCCTGCGGTGAAATTTCCACATAATTATAGTTTTGCAATTCCCATTGCACCATTTTGCACTAGCTCTTACCGTTTCTTAATCGTTTAATATGACATTGAAATTTGAAATCAGGTGGATCCTGCAGCCTAAAAGCGGACCAACCCATTTTACAACTTACAAAACTGTTCATTTAATTGTACAGAAGGTGCTGCCTCTACTTGAGGAGAGCCACTTCAGTACCCACGTAGTATTGTTTGAGATATTGAGTTTTTAAAATTAAGTAAATTTAGGTTTGTCTTATAAATGAAAAAAAATAGAGACTGTGAAAAAAACGATTAATTCCTATTTTATTACATTTTCTGTAATTAATTATTTTTTTTTTCTTAATAAAAAGTGGTAATAAAAAAAATAGAGATTGTGAGAAAACGATTAATTCCTATTTTATTACATTTTCTGTAATTAATTATTATTGTATTTCCTATAAATATTATTGTCCTTAAGTAGAAATACTAGAATAAGACGTAGCTTGTTTTATTTTTGATATATTCTATTTATTTAAATTTAAAAAAGGCTGTTTTTTCTGTAGAGGATTAAAAATTATATTCTTTACCTATATATATGTTACGGTAAATGTCCACTCTTGGGAAATGTACACACTTTATCGTAAAGTGTGTACATTTCCCAAAAAGTTAGGTATATGTGAACTGAATATAGTGTATATGTACATTTCCCGGCAAATGTGTACCATTGCTTTCACGTTTTGGTAAATGTATACTCTTACCTTCATGTTTTAAGAAAAATTGCAATACAAATAAATTAAAAATGTTGGTGCAGTAAAAAAATACTTATTTAAATAAACATAATACAAAAGGCTTTAATAACAAAAATTGTTTTAATTAAAAAATGTAAATGACAAACAAAACATACTTTCTTTGCATATTATATAATATGTCGTAAGTTATGATATATTCATAAATACAATTTTCGTCCTAGTTTTTTAGGACCAATACAATGGGAATCACACAGATAATAATAATAACATACGTTTCTTTATTATAACAGTTAAATTTTATAAAACTATAAAGGATCGTATAGAAATTTTATTTGAGCAAGAATTACTAAATTATTAATAATATTCCCGCATGCTCAGTATGCTCACATTTACAAAACGACATGGTCATTGTGAATTCAATGCACATTTCCCTTCTTTGAAATTGTAAATGTTAGTTAAATGCACATTACCGAAACGAGGAGGCAAATGTGCACATTTACCGAAAAATTTGTACATTTGTCGCAATATCTACTTTAACACATATACAATGCTGTACTCTGCTCCACATTTTTTCCCGACCTCTGGAAATTATCCATTGTAAAAATGATACCCAAATCTAAAAAAAAACAAAGCAGAATACCCTTCCTCTTACCGTCTTATCTCTCTTTTTTCTTGCATTTCATCCTTGATGAAAATCACATAATACCAGATCGCCAGTTTGGAATCCGAGCATCCCACTCCTCTATGTAATCTCCTCTGCATTAGAACGTGGATCATATTGTTCGGGTGTCTTTCTTGAACAGGCTTTTGACCGAGTCTGGCATCCAGGATTGATCTACAAACTCCGTAAATTCCTACCTCCTGCATACTTACACATTCATTCCCACTCAAACCCTCTAGTTTCAAACCTAGCTTCCTCTTCGATTTCCGATAATCCTCCGAGGCGTCTGAATAGAAGATGGCCACATGACCTTCTTAGTTGAACTTGTGATTTGAGTACTACCAGTGGGTAGTTTCTCTACGTGTCATTATCTCAAGTCATTTTACAACTTATTATCACTTAGCTTATTTAATTGTTGTATTATTGTAATATAGTTGTAAATATCAATGAATAAATAAAAAAAGTCAGGAACTTATAAAAAATTAAAATTTAACGGATCGAGCACGGCCAAAGGCTAAACAAAACGAAGTTCCTTATTCCGTGGCCAGGCAACGCTGATAAACATACCGCTAAAAATTGTTTAAAGTACCGTAATCAAGATAATTTTTAAATTTCAACAGATGAATCTCTTTTGGCCGACCTTTCATTTTATTTTATTTTAAAAAAAATGTATTCATTGATATTTACAACTGTACTACAAAATACAACAAGTGAATAGGATAAATGATACGTAATGACAAGTAGAGGAACTACCCACTGGTAGTATTCAAGTTCAACTAAGGTCACGTGGCCATCATCTTTTCAGACGCCTCGGAGGATTATCGGGAATCGAAGAGGAAGTTAGGTTTGAAACTAGAGTGTTTGAGTGGTAATGAAGTTTGTTATGAAAGGATAGATACCGCGTTCGGGCCAAATCAGCAATAAAAGGGACATTAAGGTCGTTGTGGATGACTTTATTCTAAACAAAATAAGGAGCATTGGGGATTTTGGATTGTAGGGATTGGATACGAGAGGAATTCGATGGCTTAGTGGAGCCCCAAAGCTCTACTCCGTAAGTCCAAATAGGTTGTATGATAGTCATGTAGATGAGTCTTTTGTAGTTAATTGGGAGCTTAGGGCTCTTGTCTAGTAAGTGTTGAAGTAGCCTGAAACGTCGAGCGGTTTCTTGTCTTTTCATTCTTCTTTGAGGATTCCTTGGCCATTCTTGAATGAGTAAATTTTCAATTTTTATTGACCTCAATATATTTGTTTGCATCCTTTTCTACATTTACAAGTATCTGAATTGATTTTCCTTTCTTGTATTACACCATGATGGGAGCTATATTGGTCAGTGGTAAAGCGATGAGTTGCTGTGCCAAAGGTTCTGCGTTCAACTCCCGCTGCTGGCAGATTTTATTTAGTCTGTTAAGAAATGAACCCTGTTGTATCTTTAGACCCTTCTGAGGATAACCCAGACTCTAAAAAGTGGTTACCCTTAATTGGGAGAAAAACCTATTAATTGAGCGTGATCTAGACTAAATCACCTCCTTGCATTGTCCTTAAGACAGTCTCTACCACGTACTGATGCCAAGACCTTTCAAGTGTTGCAGTGGTACATTTTTTTTTTTTTTTACTATTTATATTATAATGTACTTTAAAGTTCTGCATCCCTTGAACTTATTAGATAGCAGGTATTTTATTTCTAGATTGAGTAAGGAAGCCTTTACTCCGGACTCCGTTCACATTCTGCCTTGACTCCTGGCCCTTCAATGACAGTGATTTACTGATCTTAATGGCAGTGACTTAGTAATGGCGGTGATTTACTGAAACAATCTAGAAGATTATGATATTGGCTTTATCGACTGTCAAGGTCTCTTGTCAAATTTTACATAACTGATAAATTACAGCCATTTTATTTTTGCCTTGCTTTATCCCATGCATTCGAAGCACTAAAAATAGTCAAGAGTTTTCGGTTCGAGGCTGAGGAAGGTCTTACTATTGGAAGGAGAAAATAAAATCATTTTTAAGTTAACCGCGTTTTAGTAATAACGTTGATATGGACTTGTGAACGAATAAGTAACGAACGAATACCTGAAATACGGCGAATGGAGGAATAACGATGGATAAATACCAAATGTTAACAATGGTATCAAACCATAGGCTTCGAAAATCATCATATTATTATTTATATATTCATTATATTTACATTTAAAAAATATAATTTTCATATCGTTCGTCTTTACATAACATAAAAATGCTACTATTTTTAACACGCTTTTGTTAGGTTTAGTATGTATGTAATAGAATCTTAGAACACCATTTCGGCCTTTTTAAAACATCTCAAGGACCGTTGAAAATAAAATAATTTAATGTATTTGTCTCATAAGCCTGACCAGGATCTTCAGGATTAGCAATAATTCATATTTGAAGACGTGTGCGTCTTCCTATAAGTACTAAAGCGTGTATTAAGATTATGCTTAACCTTTGAGACAAGCGTATGACTACTGGCAAGATAAACTGGAGAGTTTCATATATTTTACAACCCAAAATATAAACAAAAATAGTTAAAAAATATATAGAAAAAAATTGTTCGAAACTTTAAGTCTTTAACTTAAGTTTTATTCTGTAAAGTTAAAAATAAATAACAAAGAAAAAATTAAATCATACTTTAGTGCTCCTTTATTTAAGATATTTTAGGTTTTATAATATATCTATACATATTAAAAAACAGTCCTAGGCCGCGTTTGTTCGCTTTTCATGCGGTTTTCACAAATAGATAGAGTGATTCACCAGGAAGGTTTATGTATATAATTTGTCCAGGTTTTAGTAAATTGGTTGGAACATTGATGGGTTTCACCAAAGACTCTACCTAATCCCGTGCAATTATCTAACGTGGAAGATAATAATTTCGTGTATAGAGAAATACTTCATTTTTATAGTTTTGTTTTTATTTTTATAATTTCTATATAATAAATTACATTAGCTGAGATGGGAAGAAAGAAAATCAAGACTCCAAAAGAAGCCTAACCAATGATATTCACGTGGTCCTTAGTGGCCGGTACGCGATAAAATAAAAAAAAATACATTAGACAGACAAATTATGTAGGCATAATATGCCTTATTACCCGAGCAAAGCTGGGGTGGGTCATAAAATATTTAATATTTATATTATATTATGATATATTATTATATATTATATAAGATATTTAAGATGCTCTTTTTAAGCTTATTATTTTAGATATGTTCATAATGTCTTTACTTTTAACAGTCAGTTTAATAATTACAAAACTTAACATCAAACACAATTTTTTACGATAAAATGAAATGGTTTCGAAATGGTTTAGTTATGTGTCTGACTCTTAAGATGAGTGTTAGAAAGGGACTTGCGTTAGAAAACACTCGATTATAATTTGTTCGCCTACAAGACTAAGACGAGAATCGATTCGAGTCAATGAGACTCGTTACCTGGGCCGGAAACAGCGTGGTACACGTACCCTAAATATCCAGCAACTGGGTCGTTCGTGAACCAACAGAAATACTTTCTAATGTGCACTTAGTAAAAACGTCATTGGGAACATACAGACCAATCCGGGAGAGATATTGCAAAGGTACAGTAACTTTATTAGATCGATTTTGAGATTTTTTTTTTTTCAAACTCATCGAAATAATGAGACTGGACTGTGTAACCTAAAGATTTTTTTTGGTATCTAGTCTGATTTTCCGGCTGTGGCAGATAAATTATAATTTTTTTAACACCCTCGAATAGATCTTGTGAGATCTAGAGACCCTCCTGGGGCTCACCCAGCCTCTACAAAGTGGATATCCTTAATTGGGGGAAAAATCTGGTGGTGGAGCCTGATCTCGGACAAAGCACCTCCAGGAAAACCATTGATTTGAGCACGATCCTCACTATGTAATGATTAAAATACTCTTTATAGTTTGTTGGGATGCAGGTTTCAAGAGTTCAAATATCAAGCCTTTAACTCGCCTATTTTAAAATAAAAATAAAAAGAGTATGAAAATGTGTTATGTTAATGTAAAAAAAAAAAAAAAATGATCTGTACGACTACAGCCCAACAAGGTTTAGTACATTATAGAGACTGCACTGTTTCTATAAAAATGGTTGTGTAAAGAGGTGATTTGTCCGAAGTTCTCATCATAGTTGACCGCTAGTTTCTTCTCTAAATTAAGGGTACCCCCTTAACAGAGGCCGGTTGCATCCAAGGAGGGTCTATTCCTAAAGGGTCAATTTGTGGCTCATCTTAAAATAATGATTATAGCAATACAGTATGCTAAATAAGATTGTGTGTTCCTCTTTGATTACGGTACCTTGGATTCTCTGATAGCCCCAGCTAAGTATTCAGAAGGCAGCAACTTCTTCATTATTCAGCTACCGGACTAGAGGTCTTCCGCTGTCCTGTTTTCGGCTATTGTCCTGACGCCATTGTCTTCAGCTGTGGAGGAAGCATATTGACCTCTAAGGTGGTTGGGAAAACCCGGTGGTTCCAAGTAGGTGTCTGTCCAGTTCGTGCCTTGTTCCAGTTGCCGTTTCAAGTAATCGGATTTCTTACCACCGAAGGTTGGGCAGCCTTGTATTCAATAAGTGAAAAAATAAATAAAAAAAGATTATTTTTCGGAATTGAGAATCATAGCCTTTATTCGCTGCCTTGCTGCCAGTAAAATAAATTTTATATATAAATATATACATTCTCAGGACGGAATACTGATATAAAATATAAAAAAGCACCTCCGAAACTCATGGTCCAACAAGATATCGACCAAAGACTACATCCCACTATCACCACGGCCTAATTGTAGTCTCTAAGTCGTAGAGAAGGTTGCTGAAAAATAACTGGTTATACAAAAGGTAATAAAATAACAAATAAATAGAATAAAAAAAAAGATAACACTAATGATCCAAAAAATAGAAGAAGAGCAAAAGCTCAAAAGAGACATAAAAACTTGTAAAGTTGTGAGTGGAAAAATTCTCAAATGTCTCTATTTTTTAAATTAATTTATAGATATTTACAACTGTAATAATCTTACAACAAGTAAATTTGCTAATATGAACAAATGACATGGAAAAAAAAACATTTGTAGAGAAATTACCCATCGGTAGCATTCCAATAAAGTTCTATAGTAGAAGGTTTCGAGGCCATCTTCTTTTCAGACGTCTTGGAGGATTATCAGAAATAGTATGAGAAGCAAGTTGAGAGACTAGCGGATTCAAGTGGGTATGGAGCTTGTTATGGAAGGATAGGTATCTAGTTTAGGCCAAATCAGTTACATATGGGATATTAAGATCATGATGGATGAGATTGTTTGTGACATAAGAAGGAGCATTGAGGATTTTACGAAGGATTTTGGAATGTAAGGATTGGATACGAGAAGAATTGGATGGTTTAGTAGAGCCCCGAACCTCAATTCCGTATTTCCAAATAGGTCTGATAACTGTCATGCAAATGAGTCTTTTGTAATTAATTGGCAGCTTAGAGCGTTTGTCCAGTAAATGCTGAAGAAGGCGAAAACGTCGAGCAGTTTCTTATCGTTTCAGTCTTGTATGAGGATTCCAAGTAAGACATTTGTCCAGATGGATTCCTAGGTAACGTATCTGTTCGACAGAGATCAGTGTAATATTATTAAAGGATACAGTAGGGCAGGAAAAAAAAAAGTCCCTAAAATAAAAACATGAAATAAAAATTTCGATTGATATTTCCCTTAAAAAGGCATCTTTAGGACAAAAAGATAATAATAGCAAGGGAAATAAATTTAGTACTTCTCAACCTCAAAATGTAGCAAAACACTATCAAGAAGAAACATCCCACCACCTCCAAGACCCAAGTGCAATTATTAAATCATAATGAAGATTACAGTACAACAGTTGGAAAAGCTTAAAAACAACAAAACAGCTTAAAAAAAAAATACACATTCTAAACTTCTAATAAAATAAATCAAATCACCAAAACCAGAAATCTTATCAAAAAGGAAAGCGAAAGTACGATAAAAAAATAACATTATCAAAACTCAGGGGATACTCCACTTAATATATCAATACAAAAGTGAAAAATCCCATAAGCGCCATAAAACACTTAAGGTATGAGTGAACAAATTCCAAACAAAATGCCTTAAGTCTCTAAAATAAAAACGGTGAAATATTGACTGGCATTTCTGATTCCTGTTGTTATTTAAGAGACTTATGTTTTTTGGTTAGAAATTTTTCCACTTATATATTAACGAGCTGTTGTTTTTGGGGTGTTGCTTTTCTATACTTACGGTTATTTTATTTATTGTTTTTTATTATCATCCTTTGTACTCTTTTAGATATTTAGAATGTATATTTTCAAAAACATTTTTATATTTCCTTATTTTTTTAATTATAATTTGTCTTAGTAATTAACTTTCCCCAGCTGCTGTTCTGTAATCATCTTTATGATTCAGCAGTGTGCCTTGGTAGTGGTGGGATGCTGTCTCTATTCAATGTCTTGTATAATAATAATAATAATAATAATAGTAAAACTTATTTAGTTCTCGTTGTGGTCTTCAGAACATATTTATCTCATAATCAATGTCCGCCATTTCGACATCTATATACAGTATCACTACTTTATAAAACTGATCTAAATGATTAAATTAAGGGTTTTATTAAAATCTGTATACATATATTCGACCCTGAGCATAGTAAATCTAGCATATAGAATTCTCTTGTTGCATATAATACATTGCAGGTACAGTAGATATCCTAGACAATATACACCTGACGACGCTGCAAACCTAACGAACTTTGCTGCAGATAACTTGCGGTATTCAATTAAGCGCATATAGCCCCAGGTGACATTCAATTGTCCTGCGACTTCAACAGTCGGTCCCATTCTCATAATAAATGCTACGGTCACAATGAACTTTCACGAATGTTTCGCCATTTGTTTCATTATAGTGAATCGGTTTGTAGTTGTCAGGAAATAGTGTTGTTAATTGGACCCAGGTGTGCCCTTTTGATTATTTTAATAGTAATATAATAATGCTCTTCATGGAGGATTCCACAATCAAATGATACCTCTTTGGTTAAATGAAAATAAGTTGACCAGGAAGAAGGCTATTCTGCCAACCAGAAAGCTTTATAATTGAGAACAACCAGAAAGCTTTATAATTGAGAGGAAATAGTTGACTGGAAGCTCTAATGTGGGATATAGATAGCTATATCTCTATATAGCATTATCTCTATATAGGGATATAGATTGGGATATCTTTATCCCACGGAAAGCTTTATAGTTGCCATTCCAGATCAAGTCGTACCAACAAGATATAAAAAACATGTCTTCAAAGATCCCTACAGCAATAGATAAAAGATGACTATGATCAGTGACTGTTAAATCTATCCTGCATACCATAGCTGGAATATGTAGTATCTAAAGTGGCATAATCACCTGACCCTACAATCTATTGGAGGCATACTTTAAATAGGCTAATTCAAGTAGGTTCCTTCAAGCTGTACTGGTATGAGAGAATCTTGTTGTGTTCAGGTAGGTACTGAACCGTTTGTAGACCTCAGCCGGATTAGAACACGGAACATTTAACTTGGTAATTTAGCGTTCTACACACTAGAATTGCACCCCTAGTTGTTATTCTAATCCTGATATTACATCATATATATTACACATTATATCATTATATATTACACTAATACAGAATTAATTTACACTAATGAGGTCCATGGTAACTTATAGAGCCGAAACTTGGTGCTTGTTCTAAAATGCTTGTCGTAAAATTATTTGAAAGGAAAGTTATAAGACGAATATGCGCGCGCAAACCAAGTATGTGGAATATGAAAAATAAAGACAAATGAAGCGATAGACGATTTGTCTATACTAAACTAGTTGTCGATTTGTCTAAACTCGAACATGAACGTTGTTTGAATGAAAAAGGATAGACCGTCGAAGAGCCTAACAAAAAATGGTAAGAAATAGAAGGAGAGGAAGACCAGGAAGCAGATCGGAGGATAAAGTGTTTAAAGGACACCTTGAAAATAGAATTTGGAAGATTAGGAATTGGATAAGGAAAGCTACGAATAGAGAAGAATGAAGAAGGAAAATCCAGGAGGCCAAGCCTTATATTCTAATCAGATAAGCGATATTTGTTGGAATCCATTCTCGGCCCTACTTTGTGCATTAGATTTTGTTCTGGTTATTCTTCTAGCATTTTTGCATTGTCACAGATCAATTTAGCCAAATGTTAAACCATATATTTTCTTTTTCCATACAAAAGCTGATTCTGGAGGGACGTCCAAATGGAGAAAAAGGAAGAGGAAGGCCTAGAATGCGATGGCTGGACGATGTGGAAGCAGACCTTAAGCTCCCTTAAGAATGGGGGTAAGAACATGGAGAAGAGCAGCGGAAGATTGGTCAATGAGAGGGAAAATTGTCGAGGAGGCCAAGGTCCTCCATGGACCATAGCGCCATGTGATGATGATGATGATGATACAAAAGACAATTTATTTTAATCCTAACGGTCTCTGCGCTAGTAAATTTGAATACGAAATTAGAACAGATTTTTTTTATATTCTCTATTATAATATAGAACAAGAAGTAAGATGTCTAGAAAGTTCAAACGTATGCAAAGGCGTGATATATCGGTGATAAAGCGGGCAGGAATATCATTAAATATTTATAAGTTCCCATTCTTTAGCAGCCGCTCGCGAGGCACCGCACCCACAACCTAATTGATGGATCGTATCGCTAAGTAGACAGGCCTAATGCATTAGCGACAAATAGAGTAAAAGGATATTGAGTCGGTTCAGTTGTAACTATATCTATTCCTTCCTCGAGCCTTAAACTAACCTCACAATGATTAGTGGGTGGACATTATCGCAAAAGAAATAACCCACTTTTTATAA
The DNA here is from genome assembly GCA_037127475.1 of Arma custos. Classification (NCBI taxonomy): domain Eukaryota; kingdom Metazoa; phylum Arthropoda; class Insecta; order Hemiptera; family Pentatomidae; genus Arma; species Arma custos. Next base: position 130,805,737 of record CM073764.1, read on the forward strand.
TATAGTGTTTCCTGCCGATTATGGATTGCAACCAAGGTGATCGATCAGGAGAAATAAATTATGCAAGTGATAAATTTCTATGCTGAAGATCACGGTTCCAATCCGGCTGTGGCAGCCATCCAGCCATAGATGGATACTGTGGGATCTTCAAACCCTGCTGAGGCTCACCCTGCATATATAAAATGCATATCATTAATTCAGGCAAAACTTGGAGCTTGCCCGTTATTTAAGGAAAATCGTCTATCTGTATAAACTTTGGCTTAGAAACAGTACAGTCTTAACCATGTAATGAACCCAAGAACCTACTAAAACAGACACGATTAGGTATAATTGCATTTTAAAACAGCTCTGTAGCTCTAAACTCCTAAAAGAGTTGGGTAACGCAGGATTCATTCTTTATCAGTTCGAGATCACGCTCAACTGCCAGGTTTTTCTCCAATTAAAGATAACCAGTTGATAGAGGCTGGGTGAGCCCCAGAAGTATTTGAACACAGAACCTTCGGACCAGCAACTCAGTGCACATACTGAGTTACCTATTCGGGTCTTAAAACTGACCAATGTTTGTTTGTTCATTTAACGTCACTTTATGCTGCTATGGCTAATCGGACGATGCTACAGTGGGAACTCTAAATTTTACCTATCCAGGTTTAATTAGGATAGGGATTTTTAACGAGTACCTGACGTCGTACAGGCTCGGGACCCCCGTTTAACGTCCCTTCCGAAGGACGGCGTAACTAAGGATTTTTTACTCCCTTAAAAAAATCCTAGTGTCACCTGTCGGGCTACGAACCCGTGATCTTGGGTTTAGTAGTTTGTTACGCTAACCACTAGACCAAAGGTGACCGTAACTGACCAATGTTATTTAGTTCTTTCTTTACATTAACATACTATATTTACATCTTTTCATAGAGAAGGGTTGAAGGCATGGAAATGGACTATGTCCAAAACTTACCTATGATTACCTATAAATGTTTCCTGAAAATAAGTAGTTATGAATTTAATAAAGCATTTTTATTTTTTTAATATAATTTTATTTATCAGGTGAATAAGTCATTGGTTGTTTACTTGAGCATTTTTTTATTCAGAAAAATAAGACAATTGCTTGAAAATAGTTAATAGTCCGAAACGTAGTCAATGATTACATATACATATATTTTTTATTTTACAGATAAATAGCTATAATTTTAATACATAATATACGTTTTAAATTGATTTTCTATTATTGAACTAACTTGAGCGTAGCACTGACCACAGATTGGACTATAAATGGAACAATACAAGAACTGAAAGCTGCACTTAGAGGGCGGATCTGTTGTTACCTTGGAAACAAATGTCATGGCCAACGGTATCGCTGGGATCATACTGGCGGTTGGCAACACTGATTTTAACTACCATTATTAATGTAATGGAGTTTACTTTTTTCTTTTTTTATGGTTTTTCTATTTTTCTTTTTGCATTTCATTAGTATTTATTAAGTATTTGGGATCGAAATAGTTAAACAAATAGTAAAACAAGAACTTTCAAAAAATAGTGAAATTTTGATTCAAAAATGTTTAGTTCTTGATGTAACCTATTGTTAGACTAGATCATGAACTATGTTTATATACTTTTTTTAAATAATATTCAGCTACGAGTATAATTCTCTTGAATTTTCTTGACAATTTTCATGTTCTTGAAAGGTTCATTACAGTATCCAGTTTCATATTATCAAGTTCAACTTTTCTATTTAGTTGATTGAAAACCCTATTCATCTGATCTAGTATATTGTATGTTTCTGTATAATTAAAGTGGCCTTCTATATTTAAAAATCGATATAAAATACTTCGGTAAATCATGCATATGCCACCACATTTCTAACATCACAGTTCATTATTTTTTGAAAAATGCTTTTGTAAAAATAAAAATGTTATATCGTAGCCTTGTAAAGTTTTTTTTCCATATAATACAATTTTTGAGCCGATATCTGACCGTCACTAAGGATAAATTATATAAATCGGCGCTTATTATTTGAAGTCCTATTAATGATGCCTCCTTAATCTCTTCCTGATATCACTCCAGATGACACCCCCTGCCACAAGCACTGTCAGCTCAGAGATAGGTCGATTACCTTCCGGAAGCCCGCTGGGTTCAACCGGTGATTGGGGACCGTGTAGCCGAACTAAACACTTCAAAAGGGTTCTTGCCTCAGTGAGCGCCTCCTCCACAAGATTTGAGGACATTAAAAGTAACTGAAGGATTCCTGAAGAAACTCTAATAGTTCCAGGACTCAAAGGCCTGGATTCTGGCAGGAGGAATTGGACAACCGTCCAAGACGACGCTTATGAATGGGCGCCGAAATAAAAAAATATTGATTAAAACAGCAAAATTGGAGATGATTAATTGTAAAATAACCGTTAAACTTATCCCTGGCTTAATTTATCCCTTTGCTATTATTGATAATTGCTATGAAAATTATAATTAAAATTGCATTAAGAAAGACTTTGATCCTATGAACAAAGTAAAATACAATTACTTATATTTATATATTTTAGTTTCACAGAGCCATTTATTGATCTGGCATTTATCCAGCTTATCTGGCATATATCCTGCCCGGAGGACCGTGTTTAAATTGTGAATATATCATCCCTTTTTATGGTATATGTTTCATTCCCGCTCTTGTTTTGTGGAAGGAATATAATTGGTAATTATTGTAGAAATGAAAGGTATTATATAACCATACACTATGATGTTAACAGAAAATATAATGTTAATTACTAATTGGTAATTCATCTGTGAATGGCACGTTGCTCTTACATCTGGGTGGTTGCTACCATCCTTCTTACCATGCTGGCTGCTTGCTGAAGTGTTCTGTTCCATAGTGATGCTACTCATGCTGAATTATATTGAGGACACCTGGTATTGATTCTAGCAGTTCTCTAGTAATTGTAGAAGCAGGGCATTTAGTACCTAGTTGTAGGCCTAGGTTAATAGATGGATCCACCTCTAAAGCAAAGATATAGAGCAAGAGGTAAATTGAGTGGTTATTTTACGTTGATTAGATATTAATGGTTTGAAAATATTATTTCCTTGCTATATTTTTGTGTGTGTATAAATATATATTACCGAGCGGCATCATAAAAATAAATATTTTTATATTATTTTATCATAAAAATTGTTGGGACTGCATTGTTTTTAATCCAACAGTTGTGTTGGGACGTGACGCTTAATCGCCTAAGACGCAGAAGACGAATTTACGGTTAGAAACAGAATAAAAAATGTATCTGCTGCAGCCGGTATCGAACCTGAACCCTTAAATCATTATTATTATTATTAAATATATATAATCATTATTAAATATTTTACGGACTGAGTTACCCCACTATCTTATTCAAACCTTTTTCAACGGGCATTTTTTCAATTATTGGCATCAATCTGCTATGTTTTATATGCTTATAAATATAAGTTTTATATGATTGATTTTGGGATGCCAGAATATCATTTAGGATGATTACTGAAATTATTATTTCCATGTCTTAGTCTTAATTGGATACTTTTCCAGAGGTCTGTTCAGTTCTTGGGTTTACCAATCTAGTCAGTATTTAAACCTTCAATATACTATTCATAACTATATAGTGCATGTGGGGTATGTAAGTACCAAAATAATTATAATAAGTATTGCTTATTAATTCAATTTGAAATAAGATTAATAAATCAATACATATATTTTTAGAGGTACACTTCATGATTCAGATGTGTATGTATATATATGATTGCCATAAAATACATAACAAAACTTAAAGTACGACTTTAAAAATCTTACAAAATCTTATTGTTACGATTTGGACAGAAGAAATCATTCCGAAAGCATGGAGTAAGACAGTTCCATGTCCTATTCACAAGAAAGGAGATCTTCTTGATTGTAATAACTATAGAGGCATATCTCTACTGCCATGCGCCTACAAGATTTTCTCAAGCATTCTTTATCAACGATTACTACCGCATGTTGAGAGAGTTCTGGGGAAATATCAGTGTGGCTTTCGTAAATGTAAATCTACAACAGACCAGATATTCGCCCAACGAACCATACATGAGCGCGAAAGGGAATACCAGGTACAGATCTGCTTATGACAGCATTCAACGTGAGGCCCTGTATCAGGCAATGAAAGACCTCAATTTGCCTGCTAAGCTCATCCGTCTTGTAAAACTTACAATGAGCAATACCGAATGCATGGTGCAAATTCAGGGAGAACTGTCTGAGGGATTCACCTCTTATAATGGCGTTCGACAGGGAGATTCCCTGGCTTGTCTGCTCTTCAAACTTGGTCTGGAAAAAGCTATAAGAGAATCTAAGATTCAGACCATATGGTACAGATCCTGGGATATGCTGATGATATCGACATTATTGGGAGATCAAGAACTGTTGTGGAAGAGGCCTTTTTTACCCTTGATGATGCTGCTAGGAAGCTGGGACTTGCTGTCAATACTGACAAAACCAAATATATGATTGCTGGTAAACAAAGAGTCAATGACGAAAGATTTATCCAAATTGGCAATTACTCTTTCGAACAGGTTGATGAGTTTGTATACCTCGGATCTCAGGTCAATTCCATCAATGACGTTTCGGCAAAAATAAAGAAGGGAATAGCATCGGCCAATAGATGCTATTTTGGACTGCGTCGCCACTTAGGAAGTAGCTCGTTATCAAGATCTACAAAAACAAGATTATATAAGACGCTAATTCGACCAGTACTAACCTACGCATCAGAAACTTGGGTACTTACGAAGTCTGATGAAAAGGATCTCCAAACATTTGAGAGAAAGATACTCAGACGCATCTACGGCTCAGTAAAGGATGGTTTAGTTTGGAGAAGACTCACAAACAGGGAAGTATACTCATTGATTGGTGAGCCTTGGATGTCGTGATGTCGGAAAAATTGTGAGGATTGGTAGGCTGCGCTGGGCGGGCCATATAGCAAGGATGGGAACTGATGAGATCCCAAATAAACTGCTTAATGAGCGCCTACACGGAACAAGGCCAAGAGGCCGCCCTAGGCTGCGATGGTTGGATAGTGTTGAAGAAGATGCAAGGACCCTGCTCGGAGTACGGAATTGGAGAGCGGCTGCACTTGACCGGTTAAGCTGGCGAAAGCTGCTTGAGGAGGCCAGGACCCAGTAATGGGTTGTTGCGCCGATTGAAGAAGAAGAAGAAGATGAAAGTAAGACTTAACTGTGAAACAGGGGTAGATTAGGTCTATAGGTCGGTCTTCGCCTGGCCTCTAAGAAGACCAGGATTTTGCGCCCTGCATCTTCCGCGTGCTTGGTCCTTCCTCCTCCAGATCTTCTCAGAGAGTCCCTCTCAAAGAGGAGTCCTCGACCGCTCTTTTTTCTCATCTCTTCATCCACCTTGACCATGAGGGTATGATCCTTTTTACCTGATGGAATTATTTCTTTTCGAACCAAACATTGCTCTTTGTGTAAAAACATATTTGTTTTTGTAATGCCGCCCGGTACGATACATAGCAAATATATCTTACATATGCTTGGTGAGCTCCAGAATGATTTTTAGATATCATAGAGTTGAGACCTATCGATTTCTGGAGCTACATAGTAGTAGCTCAATATGAAACGTGCCCCCGTTCTTTTAGATTTAGATTAAAATAATATTAATATAATATCTATAATAGAGGAGTGTCCGTCTTTATCCGTCTAATAGCGAATCAACTCCTATTTCACAAATTATAAAACTGTTCATTTTTCATACTACTCTTTTCTCAAATTGTATATAGGTATCTATTTCGCAGGTTGTCGTTTCGAGGTGAATAACAACTAGTTTTAACTTTTTATTTGGTTCCTTTTGAATATTTTCAACTATAAAAACATGGTATCGTGAGCCTGAAAAATATAAATCAATTATTGTAAATGTGTACTTGGGTAATTGTTTTATCTAAAATGAACGTTTCAACAAACATATATCATCTGTACTTCAAATATTAGTTGAAACTTTTATTTCTTGATGAAATGATTACCGAAAACTACATTATTTCTTCCCTACTAAATCTCATGATAAATTGTATTTTTGGAAAATATTAAAAGTGAAACGAATGAAAAGTTAAAACTTGTTGTTCCTCAATTCGAAGTGACAACCTGCGGAATTATTACCAAACAAAATATTACACGGTCACTAAAACTTTTTTTTTATGTATAAAACAGAGGGATGTAAATGTAAGATTTTAATTTTTAAACTTGCAAGGGTCTCATTTAACATGCTTTATAGCGAAATGCTAAATTAATTATGACAATTATCGCTGCCTATTATATGATAATGTAAATTCGTTTCATTTTCGTGAACATGTTTTATAAAACATTTAGTTTTGTTGTGAGTTTGTTGTTTGACTTATATTTTTTACATTTAAGTTGTAGGAACCACTTTTTATATATTTAAGCTTTATTTGATTTATTGATAACTAATACTCAAAATGAATGACAAGGGTACCTAAACTGTTGAGTGTAATCAAGAAATAGCCCTAATTATTCAGATAATAGCTGCCATTTTCGTTGATATTATCTCTCTTTCGCATATGACACTTAATCCTCATACAATCGATTATGATGTGTTGATAATCAGTCGGGGTCTATTGTGAACTATTGGACTGCAGAGTGCACCACCAGTTAACAATCCATTGTTATCGATCAGTACTAACAAAAGCCACTGGTTAAAAATGAAAGTGGGATCTTTTATTACGGAAATTCCAGCGATCAATGAACAATCGTTGATGAAAGTTAGATAGCTATTGAACACCTCGTTCCTGATGACACATTGAGCTGTGACAAATGCCACTCGACTGAGTCACTCCTGAACGAACGTAATGGCTTTCCTTCGGCTGTAGAATTAACTCTAGAAATCGATGCTTTTCTTTAGAAGAAAAACAAAAAACGTAGTTATAAATTATAATCCAGTTATAAATTTATTCTTTATATTTTTTAAATATAATGTCTTACATAAGGTGATGATACATGTCTATTATCAGGCAACACTTATACAGTTACTGACTTTGAAGAATGGTTTCAAATCTAATTCCCACAAACCCTGTCAAATCACCTTTACCCACCGTTGTAAACCAATGGCTTCCGTCCTCTTGTATTGTTTAATAACATCCCACTAATTCCTGTAGAGCAGGTCCGTTACTTAGGACTACGCCTTGACAAATTCTTAACTTGCAATCCTCATTCTAGACTGAAACGACAAGATGCTTTTCGCCGTTTAAGGCTACTTCAACACTTATTAGACAAACGGTCTAAGCTACCATTTAATTACAAAATACTCATATATATGTCAATCATAAGACCCATTTGGACTTACGGAGTAAAGCTTTGGTGTTCCACTATGGTATCGAATTCTTTTCATGTCCAATTCTTACAACCCGTAAATTCCTCAATGCTTATTACTTTAGTACGAACAAAATCATCGTTAATGACCCCGATATCCCATTTGTTATTGGTTTCGCCCGAATCCGTTGTCAATCTTTTCATGACAAACTTTATTGCCACACAAAATCAATAATTTCAAACCTAGCAATCTCCTCAATTTCTGAAAATCATGAAATCAACAGTTGAATAATTTGTAAAATGAGGAATGATCTACCGTTAGGTGGTTAGGGGTACTAGTCTATTTTATTTTGATTTTCCCTTTTTCCATCTCTAAGTATTTGCCTCTGATTACGAAGAAAGGTAGTAAATATGATATAAACATGAATAAGAAATAATTAGTAATACATCGGACATTGCTAACACATCAGCTATTGTACTTTTTATCTCATTCATCAATCACAATCCTTGAATGAAGTTTTCCAGGTTCTATCCAAAAAGATACTCCTTCCTCCGCAGGATGGACGACGGAAGACGAAGACGTGCCTAAGACTCCTGAGTCACCTGCGGACGGACGCCGACGGCATAAGATATCAGGAACAACGGCCTTGCCAGGACACTAACCCGTTCTTCAGGAGTCAGTCGGTAAGTCATTGTGTTTATATAAATAATCACGGATAGAGACTACTGCGTATATCCCATAATTTTTAAATATATTCATATAACATTAATATATTTAAAAAAATAGTCAACAATAAAAAAAAGACAGTTGAAATAGCGTGGTCCTTAGTAGGCCAATACGAAAAAAAATATTCAAAAAAGTTAGTTCGGGACCGATCTCTACGAAATATTGCTAAGGGGAATATTATTTTTAGTTGCCAAGGGTGGATTTACGGGGGAGGGCACGGGGGCTCGTGCCCCCCAGACGGTTTTTTTGTTACTGTTTAGAATCCATTACAGGACATAATTAAAGGCAAATCATAAGATGATAATTGTTAAAAAATATGAATAAAATAACAGAAATAACATGAGTGAAACTATTGTTTAGATATTTTATTTTGAAAAGAAAAGATATGACCAGGATCGGGACACGAACCCGGGTCTCCCACCTCTCCGTAGTGGAGCCTTAACCATATAGGCCATCCTGGTTCGTTTCTCAGTCAGGCATATCCCTTCTTTCCACTGATCCTAAAGACAGTTGTGCTATCTGTGATAAAACAATACAACTTTGTTTTGCTTTTCTTAATATATTTTTTAAATCAATAAGAAATCAACATTCTCTCTTTCTCCTCTCTCTCTCTCTCTCTCTCTCTCTCTCTCTCTCTCTCTCTCTCTCTCTCTCTCTCTCTCTCTCTCTCTCTCTCTCTCTCTCTCTCTCTCTCTCTCTCTCTCTCTCTCTCTCTCTCTCTCACACACACACACATCCTCGGTGGTAATAATTTTTTTCTCTCTCACTCCTATATAGGATCAGTGAAAAGAAGGGATATGACTGATTGAGAAACGAACCAGGATGGCCGAGATGGTTAAGGCCCCACTACGGAGAGGTGGGAGACCCGGGTTCGTGTCCCGATCCTGGTCATATCTTTTCTTTTCAAAATAAAATATTTAAAAAATGATATCATATAACAATAAAATATATTGTTTAGATATTTTAATAAACCTTTGAAACCTTTCTGTAAATACTACAAGTTTATTTCTCAGTTATTGTTGATATTTTTGCCCGTCTGCCCGTTCTGCTCCCCCAGAAAAAAATCCTGGATCCGCCCTAGTTAGTTGCAGTATTAAAATAAAAATAAAAATGATTCATTAATAGCTTTTACGCCTCAAATTGAAATCAACTAACCAAGCTCCGTTTGGTAGACCGAACCTTAGCTGGCAAGTTTACGTAAAGGAAAGTCTAAAGGATTTGGGTTTGTGTTGTAATCTACAGGTGGAAGTGTGTAAACACAGACCATTTTGTTATTATTATTTGTTCAGCAACACGAAGTCAACAAACAAGTCTCGATGCCGATAACACTAAGACCACTAACACTAAGATCGAGCACAATTCCAAATTCGCTTCGTTTTATCCTTCGATAGTTGAAAATCGGCTCAGAGTATAATGTATATATTTCATAATCTCTTGTTGGCAAGATTCCATAAGAAATAAGACGAATGAATAAAGAATTTTTATAAATGAAGTTTGTTTACAAGTCCCATGATGCACTTAGACAAATACTCGAAACATACATCATCGATATAAAAGGAACATTAGTCATGGATGATGGCAGCAATTGAAATTCCTTAAAAGCGAGATTGAAAATAAGAAGAGTGGAGAAAAGAAGATGGCCTAAAGACGAATGTCCCGGAACCTTAACAGGCACAAATTACGAGTTACGTAATGCCATAATGTCAGAGCACTTAGTCCTACCTGCCTAGATTACACACACTTCGATGCAAGCTATCGATTATTGCCTTGCACAATCGAATGCACTGTCACAATCGAACTCCTCCGGGCTTTAGATGATTTGTCGCCACAGTCGATTATGTGACACTTACAAATAAGTTCAAAATGGACCGTACCAAGAATCAAACAACGTACCATAGAACTGAATTTTAATTTCCAAATATGAAGAAAATAATGATTTACTGTCGGCATTTATTAAGCAATCGATTTATCTGTTCTTTGTTGCAACCTTTGGAACTTCACGGATAGTTTTAAATTCTCTAAGAATATGAAAGAATAATGATATTAGATGTTTGAGGGTTGATTGATTGATTTTGAAATGTAAATATGGAGAAATATTGATACTATAAAATTAATACTATATTGATGCGTTACGTATAAGCGATATATGGCATGAAGTATTGCTGTAACTCTTAATTAGTTATGAGAGGTCTTGTGGAAATGCCATCTTATCATCCTAAAGACAGTGGTGCTATCTGTGATAAAACAATAAAACTTTGTTTTGCTTTTCTTAATATTTTTTTTTAAATCAATAAGAAATCAACATTCTCTCTTTCTCCTCTCTCTCTCTCTCTCTCTCTCTCTCTCTCTCTCTCTCTCTCTCTCTCTCTCTCTCTCTCTCTCTCTCTCTCTCTCTCTCTCTCTCTCTCTCCCTCTCTCTTGTAAGTTGGTATTATACTATTCTAAGTGGTTGCTGGTTTCCCTTATCCTGCTGACTGCCTGTTGAGGAGTCTACTCCATAGGGATGTGGCTCTTGATGAAAAGTATGGACCACATGCTGACTCTAGGTGTCCACTTCTAGTTGAAAATGTGATAGAGAGCTCAGCCTCTGTTACAAGGAGGTGGAGTACGTAGACTAAAGAGAAGGATTGAACCATAAATTTTAAACTTCATATCATTCATTACTTGAGCTAATTTTTGTTTATAATGAATCATAATTATTTTGTTTACATTAATCATTCGATCCTACCTTATTTGCTATGATTATTATTATTTAATCATCGAAATGAGGCCAAGAAGAATAATGACAAGTAACCCAGTTCTGCCAACCGTTTCATTTGTCACGGAAGGAGAAGTGTATCGTGGCCTGCTAATTTATCAGAGTCCTGTCCAATTGTGTCGTAACCGGGATATATTAGTATGGCAAGCGATAGATATTACTCAAGAACCCAATTCGATGAGGTTAATAAAGAATGTACGTTACTGATACTGAGATGGGTGGCTCATTGTTTAGAGTTCGGAGTTATTTAGCTAGTGGTCCCGGATACGAATCCGCCTGTGGCAAATAAACTATTTAATTTATAGCCTCATAATCACAAATGCGATCTGGAAAAGAAGAATTTCTTTCAACGGACATCTATGCAACACAAAAGAATTCTTAAATATTTGAATATGCTAAAATTAAAGAATACACGGGTTGCAGAAAAAGGACATAAAGAAGCTGAAGAATACTCCAGCATATATTACATAGGGATCAAGGTTTTCTGCGTGTTTTAAGAAAAGAATGTGTGGAAGGAAGTATATACTTAGTGCAAGAATGAAGAAAAAAAAAAGAAGCAGATAGTTGAAGGAATGTAGTCCTTATTGAAAAAAAATGTAGGAGTTTACTTAATTTTTTTTAAAATAATACTTTAAGGTCCGGAGTTCACCTTGACAAAATATTAACTTTGAATCCTCATACTAGACTCAAAGACAAGAAACAGCTCGCCGTTTCAGGCTACTTCAACATTTACTAGACAAACACTATAAACTCTCGATTAATTACAAAAGACTCATATACATGGAAATCATTAGACCCATCTGGACATACGGAATAGAGCTTTGGGGCTCCCACTAAGCCATCGAATTTCACCCGTATTCAATCCTTACAATCCAAAATCCTTCGTAAACTCCTCAATTTCTCTTACTTTGTTACGAACAAAGTAATGACCTTAATGTCCCATTTATTGCTGATTTGACCCGAATCCGATATCAATCTTTTCATGACAAACTTCATTCCCTCTCAAAATTACTAGTTTCAAACCTAGCAAACTCTTCAATTCCTGATAATCCTCCGAGGCGTCTGAAAAGAAGATGACTTCGTGATCTTTTAAGTTGAACTTGATATTTGAGTACTACCACTGGGTAGTTTCTCTACTTGTCTTTTCATGTCAATGTATACATTCATTATACTAAAATAGAGCCAAAAACTCAAAAAGAAACACTATTATTTATTATAATGCAATTGGGAAAAACCACAATGCAAAGCCTTATGTTTCAAAAATTACACCTACTTAGCAGTCGACGTTTCGCCTTAGAGTTGTATGTTGAACGTCTTGGTGGCGGGGTGCTGACTCATGTTTGGAGCCTGTTTGGTCTGTTGATCGTTGGGATGTTTTGCACCTTTTTCTTCGAGATGCGATTCACATAACCCCTTTTTGATTTTGGTGTCTTGATAATGCCTGAATAGGCGAAACGTCGACTGGTAAATAGGTGTAATTTTTGAAACATAAGGCTTTGCATTGTGGTTTTTCCCAATTGCATTATAATACATTCATTATATTTATATTTACTTGATGTATTCAGATATACAGTTGTAAATACTTTAGTTTGATGGCCTAATGATAGAGCGTCGAGTTTCCGTGCTGAAGGTCGTGGATTCAAATCTCGTTTCTGGTAGATTTTATATAATTTGCAAGAGACCGCGGATGGGTCCTATGGGATCTTTAACCGTCCTGTGGCTCACCCATCCTTTATAATGAGAGGAAAAACCTGGCAGTTGAGCGTGATTACTTTCCTATCAAGGTTTTTTTTATTTATTTATTTTTGTATGCACTGATATTGAGGCTATTCATAGCTCTGTTGTTATAGTTCTTTTATGTTAATAAAATAAATTGTTGAATAAGGCCGACGTTTTTTTTGTTAATGTTTTTGTTTCGAATCTCCATTTATTTATATAAAAAAATATTTACAATATATATATATATATATATACAATACATAAATATATATATATATATATATATATATATATATATATATATATATATATACGGAAATAATTATAGTACTTTTTCTACCCGGAGGTATTTTAAGCAATACATAGTATGAGTCCGCTGAAGGCGGGTTCTCTAAACCGGCCAAGGCCGCTGATTCTATACATTCAAAGCAGGGATTGTTAATGGTTTAAATTAACATTTTGCGTTAAATTATATCTTACGAGAATAACGAAATTCCTCTTCCCTTTGTTGTTTTAACTCAATTTGGGCTCCAGTGTATGCTTTATAAAAGTAACTTTTTCTCTTGAAAAATTAGTAGTTTGGAATATTCGACAAAAAAGAATACCGTATTGCATAAAATACGGAATGCTTATTGCATTAAAATGTAACGCTGTAAACACAAAAAGTGGGATAAAGAATGAGCAAAACCAAATATATGATAAAAATTTATATATTATAATATATTAGGTTGTTTTATATGAAATGTCAGAATTTACTATTTTTTATAAATTCAGGACAGACAGTGGAGAAACTAAAGGAGCTGGGTTGCGAAGTACTTCCACAACCACCTCATTCGCCTCACTTACACTTAATAGATTTCTATCTGATCAGAAATTTGGGCAACTTCCTTATGAGAATTTTTTTTTTAATTAATATTGAAGTTAAAAGTGCATTTTATGATTTTATATCATTACCAAATCCTTAATTTTTTAGTCCAGGGATCGAAATTTTGATCACACTTTGGTAAAGATTACAGAAAATGGGGGTAAATATTTTGAATAAAATGTTTAGATTTCTTAAAGTTGATAACAAAAAACCTATCCCATCAAAACGGGTATTTCATATGAAAAGATCCAATTAAGTATACATACATTATTTTTTATAATAATATTTTAGTTCGATTTGTTTCTGTATTCTAAGATTTCTAAAAAGTTTAAGAACTTTAAAACTATTTCTGTTTTATGGAATGGTATGATTAGATACTTGAGATGTTTATTATAGACGTCATTAAAGGAGTGAATGCTTCTCATCTGTCTCGAGTTTCTCAAGATAATATTCTGAAATTTTTTCTTCCTTGTTAATCGCCCTCAAGTTTTATTAGCTAGCTCACCTTTCCGAGATCGGAATGTGAGAAACGACTCAACTATTTAATGCCCGCATTACGAATTTACTTCACAAATATTTTCATCTTATGTCTTCTCCAGGTAGTTAGGATGGGGCAGGGTGGTTCAATGCCCCCTTTATGTTGAAAAAAACACCAACATCATCAATCTCGTTTATATTTATTATATATATGATAAAAAAAAAATTGTTCCACTACAATTTCTGATAGATATTGGACTCCGTACATAATTTAAAACAAGATCTTGTGTAAAAACATAAAAATAGAATCAAATAACTGTTAGGAGCAACCTATATGCTTTCTTGGTTTTTAATGTATTCCTTCGTAAAGTCCTCAATGCTTCATATTATGTTATTATGGCCTTCTTGTCCCATTTGTTGCTGATGTGGCCCGAACCGCTATCTATCCTTTCATAACAAACTTCATTCCCACTCAAACCCTCTAGTTTCAAACTTAGCTTCCTCTCCAATTCCCGAGGCGTCTGAAAATAAGTTGGCCACGTGACCTTCTTAGTTGAACTTGGGATTTGAGTACTACCAGTGGCTAGTTTCTCTACTTGTCATTATCTCATGTCATTATGGATCAGTTAGCCTATTTGCTTGTTGTATTATTGTAATACAGTTGTAAATATCAATAAATAAATAAAAATATATATATATATATATATATATATATATATATATATATGTATAAAAATATATATATATATATATATATATATATATATATATATATATATATATATAATGACATAAGTTGACAACAACTTAAGTACTTAATTAGTAATTAACTATTGAATGGTAGGAAACAGTAATAGATACAGCCCATAAATTTCACTGCATTCTTTATAATGAAATATTAGAGCCCTAGATTCGAAATATTAGAATAAAGTGTAGCATGTTTTATTTTTTAAATCGATCAATTCCATTTGAGCCCAAAAGTGGTTGCTGTATTTGTGTAATGGCTTAACGAAGTCAGGAACAGTAGCTTTGTGATTTTCCATTTTTTAGATATTTTTAGTTTTACTTATAGAGCGCGCCAAAAGTCTAAACAGAAAATATTTCCTCAATCCTTTCCTAACATTATTTAAAAATTGTGGTTCAGAAGCTTCAAATTTATCACACATCTTAAGACACCGTCTCCAATACATCCTCAAATACTTGAACCCTTGAATAAGAAACAAATGTGGACAAGATGCTATGGCACTTGAGTCCAAGATATCTTTCGGAGAATCCACTCTGAAGAAATGCCCAAATTGTTTGTTTTCCACATGATCTACTCTGTTGTTGCTAGAACACTCGAGAACACCAACCATATAACTACATACTAGAATTAAAGAGATTACACAACGCGGTATCGCAGATCATGCACTTTAGTAATCCTGAAGATTGAGATGGGCTTAGTAGCGAACAGCGAACAGATCCCTAAAACTTAATAAGTGCTAAGTCTATCGGCAAACGTCCAAGGGATAGGGATAGGAGGAACTAGGAATAGATGGGAGGATTACATAAAGGGGTGATCTTACAGGTATGGAGTTTGGGCGGTAATCCGTATACGAAACTTTTTAAACAGCGAATGATGGGTCATCAATCCTTGGGGTTTGTCTAACATTTTGCAATTATTATTAATTAAATATACACTTTTTTTTACTCCGTTTCATGCTACTTCAACACTTATTGGACAAACAATCTAAGCCTCTAATTCATTACAAAAGACTCATATACATAGCTGTTGTAAGTCCTATTTGGACTATCGGAGCAGAGGTTTGGGGTTCTACTAAGCCATCGAATTCCTCTCGGAATCAATCCTTAAAATCCAAAATCCTTCCTAAAATCCTCAATGTTCTGTTAAGTATAAAATCATCCATAATTACTTATTATGACAAACTTTATTCCCATTCAAACCTACAAGTTTGAAACCTAGCTACCTCCTCTATTCCAGATAATCCTCCGAAGTGTCTGAAAAGAAAATGACCTTGTGTCTTGATTGGGTAATCTGTTCTTTGATTGGGTAGTCTCTCTATTTGAATTTATAGCATATCATTATATATCATTGATAATATTAAGTTTTATTATTATAATACAGATGTGAATTTCAATAATTAATTTTTTTGTAAATTTTCAATTACGTAAAATCGCTAACAATGCAAGTGGAAAGTACTTGACTAAATAACTACTTGCTTATGAATAATTCAATCGATGACTTTAGAACAAAAATACTATGAATAGAATAATCGAAATGTCTTTTTTGTTTAAACTCGTGAAATCACGAAGGAATGAGTCGTTCGTGATTCCAATTATGTCGATTACTTAATCGACCTTTGCGAATAATACTCTCATATTAGATTCGATCAAAAACAGTGAATATATAAATAAAAAAAGTGATCTTGACAAATTTATGTTAAATTTAAATGTCTATATTTAGCTTCCCTTGAAATATTTATATTACAATAAATATTTATTTTCTTAATTTAGTATTCCATAAATTAGATATAGTATGATTATGATTTGTTTGCGTCAGGCTATATTTTTTCTAAAATATAATTAAATATTACACTTTTATTACTACTCATAAACAATTCTACCAACCCAGAGAAATAGTTTTACTTTAGTTAGTTATCGAATTCTTAGATTGTTGATTTACTAGTTGTGTCAGTTTTTCTAATATTCAAACAACATGTTTACATAATTCGTGTAAATAAAATTTTAAAAAATTTAGAAAAAGTAATTTTCATAATATCACAAGGACAAGATTTAGGTAATTTAGATAATTTAGATCTCCTAAAAAATAAAAATCTTTATATGAGAAAATAATGTAAATGAGACAAAATAGAAATGGTTTTATAATTAGTATTAAGTGGCCTTAAAACAAATCTGATGATCTGTGCCACGTGACTTCCTGGTATCCCTATCAGGCTGAAATATGTTTGCTTAAAAAGTTATTCTGAATCAAAATAAAATCACATTATTTATTGTATATGTTGTATCAATTGTGAACAATGGAGGATTTATTATAAAATTAGTTTTTACAATATAAAGACTAATAAATATCTCAATGTTTTAGCTTTTTTTAATAATCCTTAATGTATTCATTTACTTGTCGTACCTACATAGTATTCTTATATTTTAAAATATTTTTGTGTACATATCCTTTTTCTCTAGCCTTGCTTAATTTTAAACAGTTTTTGTGTTTATATTTATTTTGTTTTGATTATGTTGTGTGTTATGGGGCAAAGTTTGTATTGGTGAGGTTTATGTTCTAAACAAAGGATGGATACCAGTTTTTAGTGAGTTGGAGAATTTATTGTGTCTCCTTCTGATGAATTCAGGAATAGTTGGAAGGTCGACATATTCGGACAGCTTTTTAAAAGTTTTTTTAATGATTTTTTTTATAATTTGATGAAATTAAATGATTTTTAATATTTTATTTTTTTCCTTACCCTTTGGTTATTAGGGTCGCTAATACACCTAGGAAAGGGTCGAAGGGATCTCTTTTACAGTACATTGTACATTTTAAGGGAGGGACGAGGGTTGCAAAGGTCCTGGTTTTTAAAAGATTTTTTTTTTTTTTTAATACCCTTGGAAAATGTAGATCGTCTGAAACAAACTTAAACAAACAAGCTAACATGCATTTAGTTAAAAATAATTATATTTAGAAACATACAACTGTTTTACTGCACCGGATGCATTTTAAGAAGGGATTTAGGATTTATATTATTATGGATGGTTGTAATTGGGTAACAAGGAATCTGTGTTTTAGTGATAGGGCTCACTATCTTGGTTGAGACTGTCGAGACTGAGCGTAATTTAATGTATTTTTAAAATACTTGAGTGAATTTATGGATTCCTCGCTGTTTTAGTAATATTTTATTTCACCCACACAAATCGGGACGGACCGTAACGAAGGCTTCATTGTTCTTGTTTTTCTAATTATTTCAACTTTGGTTTATTTTTTGTTAAATTTGAATCGGTGTATTCCCCATTGCTTTTTCGTAGATCCATCCTGCTTCTTGTAATTAGGAATGGAATGGATTTTCTGATAAAATCTGAAAACCAATTATTACAGAATTTCCTTGACTAGGATGAAGGAACAAATCTGAAAAAATCGCTGAAGTTAGGTCAGTCTAAATTCATTCGTAAATAAACAATAGATGATTAACTTATCAATCATGAATGTCATTCCGAATAATGTTGAAAGGGCCAGGTCTAATTTAGACAAGAGTTTATATCAGCTGTAACTGACAGACCCAACATTATCCTTTGTGTCCTTCATCTTCCCGTCTCCTGCAGAAGACTCATTGTCTCTTCCCGACTTCCCAATTCGCCCAAATCCTTTCCTAAGGATTCTATCCAAGGTTTCCATACTCAACTCCAATTCTATCTGTTCGTGGCACACCGTGAAATATATCAGGTAGGCATATTACAGTGGGCATCGAGTTAAAACAAGCAACCCCTGCTGTTGAAACTCACAACTCTTTGGTTATCTTTTGATGTAATAGCAGTTGGCACGCCAACTAGAAAAAACATGTGTGCAAGCTCAAATAACTCTCAATGTTATTCATGAGCAAAATATGACCGAATAAGTTTAGGGTTACCAGGGGAAGAAGGTTTAACACTAGATATACCAGCTGTTTACGTATACCTATTTGTACCAAACCAGTCAAAATGACAGGTGCATTAGAAATAAGGCTTATTGTGGTTTCTAGTCTATATTTACTCTTAAAAAGGATAAAAATAAAGTTGAACAATATTAAGTATAATAGATAAATGGATTTATAGACATTGACAAATAACAAAACATTTAATTGTTTACAGTTTGTAGCTCACAATTTCTACATGTGTAGATTTTGATGCGTGTACACTTTCCGCATAGACTTTTTTTGCATTTATTGCAAATATTTGTAGTTTTATTGTTATTGCAATATCCTATTTGACACCATTTTCGTACAGGAACAGTGGCATTTGTGGTTGGTGTATTGACTTCGGCTGGTTTTTGCCTTGAAGTCTGATATTCTGAAGCAAGTTCTTCTGCTAATCGAAACAGAAAGTCTTTTCGTGAGATATTTTCTCCTGTAGTGTTTTTGTACAATATCCAGCTATTTATTGCGGCTAAATCTAAAATATTGAAAAATACTTGAAGTGGCCACCTTCTGGATCCTGATTTCACCGTATATTTTCGTGCCATTTGATCAGTAATATCGACGCCAAATTTAGTATTATTATAAAACGATACGGTTTCCGGTAATTTCTTTTCAGCTTTATCAATTTTGATGTGTTTATGTTTTGTACTTAGTATAAGTACTTTTTTATTTGGTTTGCTTTTATAAATAGTAAGCGTGCATCTATTGGATTGGTACAACAACGTTGAGAAAAGTTCCATGTTTCAAAATCATACATTTTTCATAAAAACACAACCTGTCATTTTGACTGGTACTGGTATAAATGTCAATAACAAAAATTATATTTGTTACTAATGTATAAAAAATAACATTAACTTTATAAAACATGTTTTCTAATTATAGCAACAAAAGTCATAAATTCATTTGTGAAAAAAAAAGTTTTACTTTGTAGGAATTTTGAATTGAAATTGCACGACCAGTCTAAATGACTGGTCTGGTAAATCTAGTGTTAAACTTGATGAAAATGAAAAGACAACCAAGTTTGTACTTAAAAGATAACAATTTAATCCCTAATTTAAATGGGATTACCTTATGGAATCTATGAAATCTAAAATAGTAGGTTTTCATTTTCAGGAGTTAAAAAAAAAATTAAAAAATTCATAACTCTAAAAATTTATTATGGTAAACCCTAAAGGCAATCACTTTCATATCACTGTTGACAGGCAATTGTACCAATAATTTATTTGTTCATTTGTTATTTTAAAAATATAAAGAAAAACATAAACGTTTTAATGATGTTATATCTCTATCTGTAGATGAAGACAAGCCGGGACAGTCGGAACAAAATATTATTTTTGAATACCTTGAGACGTTATTCATCATTCATAGTAAGCGACTATGTTTCACACCCAAATAGTGAAGCCTGTAAGTCCAGATCTAATTTATAAGTTATAAGCCCGAAAATTGCGAACTAATTAATGCAGAGGCTGAAAAAAACAAGGATTTCTTGCCTTTTATTGCACCTTTATTACCTCTTTTGTTTTAAGTTTTTTCTAGTTATCATATATCTTATGTACTTCAACTTCTCGAAATGTTAAATAATTATAATATTTATGTTATAATTGAATACTTTCTTCAGCATATTCAATATTGTAGTTACTCCGAAGGTCAGAAAACTTATCAGAAACACCGCGCTATCTTTGAAAATCAACCATAACTAATACAACAATAAATCGGAACCATCCGACAGTGCTGCCAACCGAACCGCATTAGCATACAATGAACAGCCGCTTTAAGGTCCTCAATTACTGAAGAGTCTTCCGTTAGATCTTCGCCGGATGTCTTCCTCTGCTAACTGTGTTGTATCCGGAGAGTACCTGTTAACAAATACTTGTATACTTCCAAAGTATCATTAAAAAAGAAAAACAAATTTAAATTAAGATCAAATAAGGTTCATTTCACATCAACAACCCAAATCAGAGACAGCAACCAAATAAATGAATAAAGAAAAAAAATATAAGACTAAGGCAAAGGGCGGTTGTTTACGTTAGATGATGTGTATTCCATAGACGGGATATGATTTGCCCTCTGATATGATTTGAGTGGACTGTATATTACCAGATTGTGAATGAAGAAAATAAAAGAAATAGCTGTACATATTATAATAAGAAAAAAAAATTATTAAACATAATTCACATTACTGATTATCATTGAATGGCTTTGTTGGTTGCTTTTCGGCGTGGCTATCCGTTCCTGATTACCCGGGTGGTCCTCTGAATGGTTCTATTCCATGATAGTTATGGAGCACATCCTGGTTCCGTGTCTAATGTACTGCTGCTTGTGTGCTGCTGTACTAGATGGCCATTTTGTGCCCAGTGAATCCGTAGAGGGCACTGCCTCAGGTACAAGGAGGCAGGCGAGGTAAAACAGTAGAACGTTTTAGATTATTAAAGAGTGAGATGTGTGGCATTTGATCTTCATTGAGAAGTATATTTTTTTATGATTTCACAAACGTCGGCTCAATTCATTCAAAACGTCGTTACTTACCCAGAGGATCAGCACACCCTCCAAACCCTTAGCCGGCTGATAGGGAAAAGGTGGACAAGATGGTGTGATATTGGATTACAATATTACATTAGAAGAAGTATTTACGAATTTATGAAGTATTAACTGAGATATAGCGCATTGTAATTTACAGTCAGTTTATAGAAACTAATAAACGCTTCAGGTTTCATTGGCCAAACTGGATAAGTTTCCATTCTTCTTTGAATCCATCCTCCACAGCCACCTGCTTCTTAGTCTTCCCACTTTCTTTTATCACTGAATTGCGCTTCATAAAGGAAATCATCTACCATTGTTTTTTTACATTCGTGCCAAGTCCTATAAATGAAAGCTATAAGTAAGAAGTGGCAAAAAGACAGATCGGACACTTTTAAACTAAATCATTATGTAAAAGATATATGTTAAGTGAAATTACTTAAGACTTTCGTAACTTAACGTGATTAAACAAAAAACTTATTATTCAAAAATGTACTTCTTGAATTTCATAATCAGTATTTTTCAATGAAATTTCGATTAAAAAAAAATAAATTACACCTCAAAATGTAACAAAATTGACAATTTTTTTATGGGCTATCAGCATAATAATGAATCTAACCTAAGAATTAATACTTTTAGCTGATTGGTAAACACCCGAGGGGGTAACCCTAGGCCTATGTGTTAGGATTGCGTTGAGAGCGATTCTTGCTTAGGGTTTGGGCAGTGGTCCATGGAGCAAGATTTGTAAGCAGAGATTGGTGGAATCGGCAACGAACCTTCCTGTTCGCTAAGCTTTATTATTATTAACATTTTTAGAGAATATATCTATGTCTACAGCATTTAAAATTATAATAATACTAATTCTATGATTGGCTTCATTTTCTCGTAATATTTCTTTAAATGTTTCCCATAATTCATTTAAATGTTTACAAAAGTATTAAGTAATTTCAGGTTAACATATATCTTTTACATAATGATTTAATAATTTCAAATAGTTTTAATTATACCACAATAATAACCTTACCTTAAGAACATCAACAGTTGTCATGATATCTCACGACCTGCGATTGTCACTACGTCGCTAAGGAAGTAGTTGAGTTCAGCCTTGACTGGGTCGTTTCGATCTATCGAATTGCTAATGGGATATCGATGCTAATGATATCGATAAAACGACGACTTCCTGCCGGCCCCGTTTATAGTCGATTCGTTTCGGTAATTCGATTAATAAAGCGTTTCATGCCGCTGTCATCATTTCATTCTTCATTGCTTATGACCTAATTGCATTATTTTCGGTTCTGATTTTATAAAGAACAGTTTTTGAAATGTTTTTGTTATAATTATTTATTAAATTCAAGCTCTCTAAACGTAATCCTTAAATGATCTGGAAACAATTACATATTTTTATGATCGTTCTGACTAGCTTCCTTAATCTTAACGATAATTAAAAAACAATGTAGTAACTACAGGAACTAGAAACTTACTAAGTTTTGTTAATTGGAAAAATCGCTGTTTTCATTCACTTCACCAAATAATAATCAGAACTTCTTTAGAACTCAGTAGATCTCTTAAAATGGAAACTTCATTGAGATGAATAGCTAAGTGGGAATTCTAGTAAACTAAAAAACATTAAAAAAAAGTTAGAGCATAGTCTACATCCTACCGCAGCAGCCGTACAGAGGAGGTTGCTTTGGCCTGCTTGAGAATAGGCCACACTCAACTCACTCATTCACATATTATGAAAAAAAAGGCACCGCCTTCATGCCAATATTGTAACGCCAATCTAACTATAAAACCTATTTTGCAAGAATGTAATTATTAGCTAAGGGTTTAAACTAATAAACACCAAACCGAATAATTATTCTATAGTTTACACTTTTGAAATTAAAAAAAATATTAATGCGCAATTGCGCATCCAGCAAATTTGATCGAAGTGTCTTTCTCTTCGCTTTTCTACATGATCATCCAGTTATTTTGTAGAAAAAAAAAATATCAATTGTTGAGTAGGTCTCTTGGCCAATGTCTTTTTAATTTTTTTTTATCAAGTCTAGGTAACAGGGAGTAGGAAAGCGGAAGAACGAGTTTGGGTGTTATTGTGTCGATGAGTGGAATGTTATGTATTTGTTATGAATATATGATTTTATAGTGGGAATGTTCATGTCGTTGTGTATGGTGTGATTCGAAATATACCATGGTGCATTAATAATTTTTCTAAGAATTTTAGACTGTGTTATTTGTATCTTGTGTATGTGAACTTTTTTTGCTGAACGCCAAAGTTCTGGTCAATATGTCCAAATAGGTTTTATTGTACTATTATAGATAAGTCGTATGTTCCTCAAATCAAGTGAAGATCTGTAGTCCAGAAGATGTTTGTACCGTTTAGTCAGTTCTTGTCTTTTTAATTTTGTATGTACGTTCCTAAATTAAATGAAATAAAAAAAAAAAATTATTTTCAATTACAACAATACCTGGTTCAATATATAGTACATGTTGAGACTGCACTTATTGAGAGTTTGGAGAGCACTGAGTTTCTGTGTTGTGTCTCCGTGTTCAAATCCAACTGTGGGATATAATTTCTTTAATCGGTCAACAGTCATGAATGGACCGTGCGGGACCTGAGTCGTTCCTCGGGCTCACTCAGCCTCTTTATAAAGTGAGTACCCTTAATTGGAGGAAACACCTGGTGCACTCGTGCTAACCACCTCCCTACCTACTATGAACTGAACCCAAGACTCTTCATGGGTGATAAAAAGGTAAACAATTTTTCAATTTTTTTATTAACCTTTTCTCGGTGGTGTAAAACTGAGTATATTAATTTTTTTTAATAGAGAGTTTCCCTAAAGTTTTTCCCAACACAATTTTACGATATTACTTCTTTTCCTGAACTTTCTGTCAAGAGCAACTTTTTCATTAATACCTGCCATGTCTTCCAGAAATTGGAGGATTCTTGATCGGTCTCTTCTTCTTATTCCTTCAGGGCATCAGTACAGAGTCATTTTCGGTATATTAATTATTAAATATATTATAATTCTAAACATGTCGGCATAGAACATAACTTCTATTCTTTGTGATTTTCCATGGAAAGGATGATCTTTCATTTACAATGAACACTAATTCAATTAAAACAGGTCCATTATAGCTTGTTCATCCTATCTCCTGCTTTCCCCGTGTTCGTATTGTTGGGAAAGTTAATTACCGAGCTACATTGTAAATGTGTTCATGTAATTTCCTTGAAAACATCTGTTATTTACGGCAATGTATGCTGTTAAACTCGGGTACATTTAATGTTCTCCATTAAATGTCCCGTTAGTTACGTTAATGTTAATGTATATGTAAATGGTGTTGTTTCTAATCATCCTCAGCGCTTCTAAATCAGAACTGCTTGGAATTAGTTTAATTAAGGAGAATATTAAAGCGGTATGAGTTACAGTTTCATCTTAGATGAGAACTGTTAACTGATATGTTGCTATGTTTTATACTCTTAAATATATTTTAAATATTTACATTGATTTTGGGATGCCAGAGTAATCATTTAAGATGATTACTCAAATTATTATTGCAACTTTAGTCTTAATTGGATTCTTTTTCAGAGGTCCTTTGTGTTTTCCAATTCACTCAGTATCTAAGCCTTCAATATATTATTCATAAATAAATAGTGCATCTGGGGTAAGTACCAAAAGAATTGTAATGGCTATAGTTAATTAATTCAATTTGAAATATTAATGATTTAATATACACTTTGAGAAATACACTTAATGATTCAGAATATATATATATATATATATATATATATATATATATATATATATATATATATATATATAGAGAGAGAGAGAGAGAGAGAGAAAGAGAGTGAGAGAGAGAATTTATATGCCTCAGCCGGTTTGGAATTCAATAACCCAGCACCCTACGCACTAAACTATCCTGGTTCAATAATATTAGTCAAAATCTAAAAAAAAAAAATGTTAAACGGATAAAAAAATAAAACTTACCACTATTCTTAATCACGAATCTATAAATCTATGGCATTACATAAATTAAATTATTCCTATTATCTCACTTCTCTATTTCAATTTAATAAATCTGTAGGTTTAAAAAAAAAAATAATCGCGCCTTACAGGGAAACAGTGTCAAGTTACACATGACATTAATAATATCATAATTCTAAAAATATTAGGTTTCTAAAGACAAATTGGTAAATGATACTAAAGTTAAAAAAACGCCCACAGACATTTTTTAAGTATAATTTTCTATTGAGTAAGCTTTGTGATGTAACAAAGGAAGCTATGTAAAAAATCACAAATTGATTAGAAACATGCGATATTGCACTTTAAAAAAAATGTTAAAAATGCATAAAACATAAAATGGCAAATCACGTTATTTGTACATTGCAACATTGTTATAGCACAAGTCGAGTCATCAATGTTAGATTACGGTTTTATTACCTGATTAAATTTTATGAGTCTAACATTTTTTTTTAAATGTTAATTATCAGTGACTAGCAAGATATAATGTTTATCATTAATTTAAATTGAATTTTAATAGTTTAGTTTTTTTTCTTTAAAAAAAATAATATGTGATTTGGGTGAAATAGAAAAAAGAGTTGATAACTATAACAAATAATCCAAAGGCAGGAAATGCTTGTAATACATATTTTTACTAAATTTATGTATTGATATTTATAAATGTATTTACAACTTCTGACACAAAGTAGACATATGGAAAGTTGTATCAGAGCAACAAAAACAACAACAGTACAGACCAAAGTGGCCAGAAGAGCGTAAACGAACCTTTTCGTAAAGAATGAAAGCCTATTGGAAGAACAAGACGAACCCGAAGAAAAATGGATCGAGTTACTTGCTTAACGTCTTCCATTTCTAGGGAGAATTAGCCATTAATAATAATATACTTTTATCAATTGATGGTAATTATTTTTAAATATTTTTGTTTTGAAGAGACAAGATTTGTCCTGGCCGGGATTCGAACCCGGGTCGTCTGCATCTCGGGTGTAGTGCTCTAAACCACTGAGCTACCAGGGTCTTTTCCAAGTCAGATCCGTTCTCTTCACCGATCCTATATCCTCGTGTTTTCACAATTTTTGCGATCTATTTAGAGCACTGGCACCGGAGATGCAGACGATCCGGGTTCGGATCCAGGCAATGACAAACCTATTTTCTTCAAAACAAAAATATTTAAAAATTATAATAATAAATGTACTTAATATTACAACAATTTTATGAATAATTTATAATGTCAAGTACTCGTAAGTAAAGGCAAGTAGAGACACTGGCATTCAAATAAGAAATTCAACCTGGAAGGTCAACAGGCTATCTTCATTTCAGGCGCCTCCGAGGAATCAGGAATGGTAGAGTAAACTAGGTTTGAAACTAGTGGATTTGAGTGGGAATAAAATTTTTCATGAAAGGATTGATATTGTTAAGGCCAAACCAGCAACAAATGGGATATTAAGATTGTTATGGATGACTTTATTGTAAACAATTGAGGAACATTGAGGATTTTACGGAGGGTTTTGGATTGTAAGGATTTAATATTAGAGGAATAGTGGAGCCCCTAAGCTTTACTCCGTAAGTTCAAATAGGTCTTATAATAGTCATGTATATGAGTCATTTTTAGTTAATTGGGGACTTAGAGCGTTTGTCCATTAACTGTTAAAGTCTAGGTATTAAGTTAAAGCCTTAACTGCCTACCGACACTAATCATTTAGAATTTATAAGACCATAATTCTTCCTACGATTTGAATTTGGTTGATGATTAACGAAAATAATCAACTGACTGGGGTTTCTAATTAGTTATTGTTGTAGGCATTGAACTTTTTATGCTTAAAAGAACAATTACAAGGTTAAACTAGTTAATTGTTAAAATAAAAAAATTAAGAAGCAGTTTTGTTCTTCCTAAGCTTAGCCCTATTTTTGTTAACTATTTTTGCCCAGGATAATTTTGAACCCAGGTCGTTGACCGAGATTCGTTATTTGTACAATTCGTCGATGTTTACAAACAACCTAACTCCGTCCATTGTAAATATATATGTATATATTTATAGCAGGCTCCATTCACGCCTTGTATGCTCCTGTCTTCCGCTTTCTTCTCTAGTTGTAAATAAACAGTTCTCTAATAATGAGATAAAATCCTAGATTATGGTCGGACTACCATTACAAGTCGCCTTGTACTAATCAGAGAAGCTTTTGGTTACTATCGGCTATTTATTTGGTTATTGTATTGTAGAAATTAAAAAACAAAAATAAAAACTACAAGGAATGCTGTACTTGTTTTAAAACATCGTCCATTCAATACAAAAACCCCAATTTTTTCCTATATAAATAATAATAAAAGATTTTATAACACAGTCAGAAAGAAATAGAATGCCTTTTGGCTACTAAATACTTCTCGATGAATCGTAGTCTCAAAAAACCCAGGAAAAAAGAAATCTAAAGAAAACCACGGGTGGTGTTCAGACTGAGATGAAAAATGCAAAAACAGAGACATATACCAGAAAGTGGGAAGATTTGCGGATTTTATGCGGAAGAGGAGGCTGAAAATCCCCGGACATCTATTCAGGATGAGCATGAATAAATTGAACTATCAAATGTTCGATCAGGGCAAAACTGTATCAAAGTATGGAAGAAATGAATGCCCCCAGAGAATTGATAAACCTTGTGGAATGAGGGAGTCGAGAAGCCAGGTCAAGATCCAGTACTTGTCTGACTTGTCTGAAGAATTCAAGACAACTAGGGGTCTGAGACAAGAGGATGGACTCTCGTGTATGTTATTTAATTTTTCATTAGAGAACGTCATAAGGAACTCAGGGTTACAAGTCACTGGTACGATTCGGACTAAGTCCATCCAAATACTGGCCTATGCAGATGACATAGACATAGTGGTAAGCAGACCAAGGGAATCTACAACAGGCTTTTCTTGCTTTGGAGAATGCTGGATGGCGTATAGGTCTTCAGGCAAACCAAGAAAAGACTAAGTATATGGTGGCTAACCCTTCAAGACAATCGGATCCCACCATCACGTTTGGTGCCTACACATTCGAAAGTGTCGACAGTTTAGTCTACCTCGGTTCTCTGGCCAAAGCAGATAGTTTAACCAGCCCAGAAGTTCAAAGAAGAATATTGGCCGCTAATAGATGTTATTTTGGGGTGGCAAAAATTTTACGAAGTCGTCTGATATCAAGAAGAACCAAGGTCATGCTGTACAATACAATAATCAGGCCTGATTTTACTTATGGATCGGAAACCTGGCCTCTGTTCAGGGCAGACGCCAACAGTTCACTGCTCTTTGAAAGAACAATATTAAGAAAGATGTTTGGACCTTTAAGAATTGGCGATCAATTTAGACTCAGGCAGAATGCAGATCTGTATCCGATCTCTCAGGAGCCTGACGTAGTGCAGCACATAAGAATAGCTAGACTGAGATGGGCTGGACATGTGGCTAGAATGGAGGACGGCGCTACCCTGAAAAGACTACTTTTTGGATTCGTTGACGGAAAAAGAAAACGTGGGCGCCCACGACTTAGATGGTCAGATGAAGTCGAGAGTGATGAAGGTAGCATCAATGGAATCAGAGCTTGGAGGACCTTGGCGCAGGACAGAGAAGAGTGATGGCGACTCCTTGATGCGGCCAGGACCCGTGCTGGGTTGTAGAGCAAAGTAAGATTAAGCAAAGTAAAGAAAGATTTAGAGAAACTTAACATCACATAGGTACACATGCTAGATAGAATTCAAGAGCAATTAGTACACAAATTTGGAAGGGTTCCCGGATATAGAAAGATTAGAGAAGGTTTTGACGATGATAATAGAGGATCAAAGGCACCATGCCAACATGGAGCAGGAAAGCATGGAGAAATATTGGAGACAGAGAAAACTCAAAGAGGAAAGAAAAGAAATAAAGTTGTTGACTGTTCCTTAGTGGTCTGCAGCATAAGGTGAAGTAAAATCAATAAAAAACTAAATAATTAATTATAAAAATATATTTAAATAATTATTTCTCTTTGTGGCAAATTTTCAAATCTGAGAACACTTGCTTTTCTCATTTCTGCATAAATACTGTCTTCATTCGAAAGAAGACAAAATAGTCTATAGTGAAAATATGATTAAATGAATAATCACTAACATCGTATCATATAATTATTTTTATTATTTTTTATAGCGGTAAAGAGTTGACTTCAAAGAAAATACATTTGGATTGATAACATCTGTTTTGGGTGAATTCATTTGTTTGTTTTGCAATCGATATCATTTAACAAGGAAATGATTTAAATTCTAGTTATTTTATAAAAGTATTATGAATATATCAATTTCACCCGAATACGACACTTCTAGAGCCGTTTCTATTTTGCCGCTAAGATCTTGCGGCAAATCCTACAACATATGCCGCGTAGATGCATAACAGAAGAATCAGCTGATGTGACCAGACTGATTGACGCTGTGATGTTACAGTGTCAAGGTTAAGGTGACACTATGTCAGTGTTTAATGATTTAATGAGAAATCGCAGATAATCCATGGGTTATCGATATTTCGAAATATCTAAAACTCACAATACTGTGATTGGTTAAAAACTATTAGCATTTGTTGAACTCTGATGCTTCCAAAGGCCTGATTAAGCAGTTTGATTGTACGTGTATACGGACTCAGTTATTAAATATATTAGGAATAACCGAAACGTTTAATAAAGTCAGAAACGATGATTATTTTATGGAGAAAAAATGTAAAGAATAAGGATACAGCTTAGCCAATCACAACGCTCGAAGCTGACACCACCAATCTCTGTTTATAGTCCACAAAACACAAACTATAACTAAATCCGCAAAATCACGTGTAACGCAATCCTCCCACCTACGCCTTGGTTTATACT
The DNA here is from genome assembly GCA_037127475.1 of Arma custos. Lineage (NCBI taxonomy): Eukaryota > Metazoa > Arthropoda > Insecta > Hemiptera > Pentatomidae > Arma > Arma custos. The sequence continues at coordinate 130,835,659 of CM073764.1, forward strand.
TCGGACGTTTAGCGGCAGGCTCAACGTTTATTGTTTCGTAATTAATCCGAACAACTTTACATGTGTCCCTCAACATTCGCGACGCTATCTCTATATTAACCGAAGTGAATGCCAGAAAAATAGAAAGAATCCATTCCGATACATAAAAAGGGCCGAAGACGGCTTGTAATGATTATCACATGATCATTATCTGGTACAATCAGGGTAATACTTGGAGGTTCAGCGTGATCTTGGACATATAACCTCCCTGCTCAACTGTTTATCCCAGAAACGGTTCAGTCTCTACCATATACTGAACCCAAGGCCCTTCATGGGGTTTCGTTGTACATACATTATACGTCCCTTATGCAGTCCGACAACTATTATTTTAATTAAAATTAGAGAAAACAAAATGTATCTACCACTATAACCCATGGAGTATTATTTGGTTCAGTACAAAGTTAGAATTATTATCGTTTCTAAGAAATCCGCTAGATTCGTCTCCTGAGTGTGTGTGAACACTTCATAGAAACTGGACGAAAACCTGAAGTGTCTCAAGATCCGATTTGATTCTCGAAAGAGTCAATTCACGACTGTTAAAAGAATAAATAATTTATTAGTCACAGCCGATATAATATCGAGATATTGGTATCAGTAACTCAGTAATTAAACTGGCAATAAATGCGCTATTCTTACTCAAAGGGAATCTACAAATCGTGATTGAAATATAAATGATCCAACGTTAGAAACAGTCGGTAAATCTCAGCCGATCGAACAATGGCAATATCAAAGTCCACAAAATGTTTTAGTGCCATCTCGATAGAGTTTTGTCCGAACACGAAAAAGTAATCTCTGTCCTAAATTGTCCGCTCCTAGAGCCAGCTCCTAGAAAACCTTGGGCCGGATTCTAATCTCGAAAATTAGATGTTTTGAAAAAATAAGCGTTTTAAAATAAGACAAATCCTCGAGAAGAAACTGGAAAATAGCGATTGTGATCTCTTGGGGTCAGCCAGGGCCGACTATTACAGATCATAATGCAGCACTCTCTACTTCTTAAAATATTAATTAAAACGTCATTTTACAGACAAACAGTTTTTTTTTAATCTCTTTATGTATTTGTCCATACCTGCCAATAAACCATGACGAAGCACAGTACCCTTTTAGTCTCCTCCTAGTGTTCTCAGGGATAAAGAGTCGTGGCCATTTGTTTTATCAAAAGTGTGGATATCCGTGTAGTTTTTCTTGGTTTTCTTGATTAGTATTGTGTTCGTCGACGGTTGGTATTTTTAAGGCAGTATGCAAAATGTTCTTATTGATATTACAAGACTAATTATTTTAGACTTAGAAGTTTCTGATTCTTTTCTATGAGTCTGTTTAGCGATGCCATTTGTAATGCATAATTCCAAACTGGTTTAAGTAAGAGATAAACAATTTCATATTAAAAATTTATTTTTTTAAAAGAAAAAATTGTTTTGGAGTCACGAAAGGGTAATACAATATTTTGAATGACGTAGTAAAAGTAAGTTTGTAATGATTAATCAGTGTGTAAAAATATATTTGTCGGTGTATTCAAGTATAATAAAAAAAAAAACATTCTCAGTATATCATATTGTTAATGAAAATATATTATCAAAACCGATAAAAAAAAATGGATGATGACAGGTTCAAAATGGCAGAACCACAAACATAGTTATGGCCTTGTGCATTACTGTTATTCTGTGTCAAGCCAAATCAACCATTTTGAAGGTGTTAGCTAGAAGTTGAAAAACTTTCAACCTAATTGAATTATTTTAATATATTTTTTGACTGATGGTAATTATTCGAATACCTTATTTTCGAATACTATAACAAATTGTTCGAAGTCAGCGGGCGTGTTTCAGACACAATGAGCAGTAGTAAAACAGCATGTTTATAAATTCTCATTTTTATTTAACAAATTAAATCATTTTTAAACATTTAACATTTATTTTTATTTATTGCTATTTTGATGGTGATTATTTTTAAATATTTAAGTATCCTTATAATAGTATTTTAAAATAATCTATAATCTATAATAGTATTTTTAATCAGCATTAGCTAGATTTATGTTCTGAACTGGCATTGAGATTTTTTATTCAACTCTACAAACGACCAACTCAACTGCACTTGTTTTAGTATGCCATATGATTTTTGTCTGAAAATACAATGTACTTTCTTACGGAATAAAAAATTGGCGCAAATTAAAGTTTTACTCAGTAACGTCATTAACAAACCAGACGACATAGATACCCAACGACTTGTCAATATTTGTTCGTGAGAGGAGAGAAGACACGTGGTTGGAGACCGTGTTTGTCACACTCGACTAAACACAAGTCGATGCACGGACTTCTCACAGACTGTTTCATGATTACAGGCGCCCTGACAGATGGCACATGGCTGTCACAGTGACCGATTGTAGGAGAAAATCGATACATCGAACTGATTAGAGAAGGCAACATCTTTGTTTGTACAGGCCACCGTAAATAGCAGCCGGCGCTATCCTGTTTGGGCGCCTTACTTACTGTTCTATTGTCGGAGCTCTGGTTATAAAAAACTTCAGGGTTCAGAACATGTTAGAGACTGTATTGATCCTAAGACAACGGTTTTGTAAGGAAGTAATTTGCCCGAAATAAGCTATCAGGCTTACTCACTTCATAATTATTAATCAGTCCCAGTCGGGAGTAAAAGATGAATTGTATTCTCGATAATTTTTCTATTTTGAGCCGCTGTGGCTCAAAGCATTCCTTTCGGCTAAGGAAGTTTAACTATTACAATTAATTTTTATTTCCTTAAGAAATTTTCCTATGTGTCCTCTCATTCCTCTCATTATATTTTCTTATAATTAGTCGTCGAATTTTCCTAGAATCTTCTAATTGCTCATCTTCATCGATCACAAAATTATCTCTAAATAGATCCGTTACGTCATTTGATATTTTATTTCTTTTATATTTGTTTCTTAACATTAATGTATGGATAAAAACAGGAAAGCGTAACGTGTTTTTATAATATGTTTTACGTAAGTGTCGCATATGATAAGACACTCTGACCTTGCAATAGGTTTATTACCATTTTTATAAAACTAATATGATTAGAGATAAGTTATCTAGAAACACTAAATGCAAATTGTAATACTATAACCTTTCAAACAAATGACACGAAAATATGATCAATTTTAAATATAAATGTATGAGATGTATCTACTTTTTTTCAAACAGACATTGTACACTATTGTTACTGTACAAGATTTTTCACTTATTTTAACTTTTCAAATTCATTAATCCTATCAACTTTTTTTTCAAATACAGTCATTGTACACTGTTGTTACTGTACAATAGTATTTCTATTATTCACATTTGTTATTGTACATATAGTTCCATACTTTTCTGTAACATGTAACATCATCAAGTCCGTTATCATACATTTTATACCTTTATTTTACTAGTTTTTTCTTTATTCTTCATATTCCAACCTTTCTGTATATGTAAATATCCTCATTTTGGTTTCTTTTGTTTAACTCCTCCTTTTGATTTTCCTTTATATTATTATTTTGTACTGTACTATCCATTCTGTACATTTATTTTCTATTTTTTATTTTATATGCGTTATTTATAATTTATCATTTCTGCTCATTTTCTTTAATTTTATTAAATCTGTCTTACTTTATTATATCTGTCATTATTTTCATTTGCTTTTCATTATCAATAATTTTGTTATATCTGTCTTTATCTTAATTTCATTATATCTGTCACTATTTCAATAATTTTGTTATATTTGTCTTTATCTTAATTTTATTATATCTGTCACTATTTTATTTTTCTACATTACTTGTCACCATATTATTGTTACTGTACATTTTTTATATTTTTTGTTCTGTTTGTTTCTCTGTTAGCCCTGAAGATGACCTACACTGTAGGTTCACGAAACGTCGGCACATAATATAAGTTCATTACTTATTCTGTGTTCTTATTGACTGCACCCCCCAACTATCTCCTTTACATTAAATATAAATGAATTTTATACATATATAACTAGATTGATAATTACAAATAAATAATTGAAAAATGTAAGAAGACCTTAGTCAAGTACCTATATTTTCAAATACAGTTGAATTATTTTTACTTTTTTGTTCGGAGTAACTGAAGTATTGTAATCGCAAAACTTTGTCATTTTAAGATTTAAACGGATATATGTATTTTAACCTTCTCTGATCTTTTACCAATATCTCTTCTGTATACCCCATAGAATAAAATTATGGAAGTCTTACATATTTTTCCGACATTTATATGTACTTTTCTGTTAATTAAAAAAAAAAAATACCGATGAGTATGATCGTAAACATTTTTATTTTATTTTATAAACATATCCTTATTGTGTATATGCCGTAGGCATGGTATTGTATTGTAATTATTTTGATCCGTAGTATGACCTTTTTAAGATCCTTTTTTTTTTAAGAATTTAGGTATAAAGTTGTATGACAACTTTAACGCTGCGATTGTTGATTGTTTTTAAATTATGGTTTTTCATTTTTGGAGATATTTTTGCCAAATTTCAAACTGCCCGACAGATAGGCGAATGATTGAACTGTTACTGTACATTACTCAATCAAAATACAGAAACAAAACCTCAACATCAACAACAAAAACATGCACGACCTCTATCCGTGCTTCAGTGACTTCTATAATAGCCAGTTGTCGTTCTGTACCAGAGTTAGTGCTGTAAGTACATGCTATTGCCATGTTGTTCCGCTATACAGTAAGCACTATGACAAATAATATTATACATTACCGGAAAGAGTACCGTTAGTAATATATGGTAACTAGTATTACTAGTTAGTAATATGTGGGAACTCTGGCATTGGTGAATCTATCCTTCACTATCATATGGTGGAACTGTAAGCGTTATAGGGAAATATGTTTATCTGTAAAAACAATTGACTCTCATTGTGAGTAATGCTTATTTAAGCTAAATTTTTATAATAAATTATTTATAATAAATATTGGAGTAAGATTCTACTAAACCATCTAGCCAAACTCGAATAAAATATCTCTCAAATTTAAAAATTAGTAAAAACGTCGCTGTAGTATTGTATGGTTTTATTTTCGGTTTTTGTAATTTTTCTGCTCTAAATGTACTTAATGATTTATTTTCACAGCAGTGTTATTTTTTAAAAAATCCACTTTCAATATCGTCACCTACATTTCTGCAATAGTGGTGCTTACTTTGAAACAACTACACTTGCTAAATAAATTATATATCCGAAGCATGACTAAAATGTACTAAGACCCAGAATATCATATTACTATTCTGTATTTATTATAGTATGGTCAACTGCTGTAACCGATCGTTCGTTGATTTTCAGGATGTTTAGCCGTTCAACTTCCTTTCACTCCAACGCAGTGAATTATCCTTCAGAGGGGAAAAGAACGAAATGTGCGGAGAACTGACTGTTACCTAAGGAAGATGTTCATTATCCGGACTAATGACCAAACAACAGCTCCTGCCGTGTTCATGAATTTCAAATGTCAGTGGCAGGCGCTTTCTTGCCATTGTATAACCTCCGCTAAATGATTTGCCACTCGGGTGACATCACCCACTTTCTCGTCCAATAATACGCTTTGCATTAATTTTCTGCACCGCGTTCTTCATCTCTACACTTTTACTTTTAACGGTCATTATGCCTTCAGTTGTTCATCGTTCTCCGCGAACCGTGAAGATCCATAAGGGTCGATTCCCGCGCTTAGTAGATTTGGCTCAAAACCGAAATGCAGCAATATTAATACATTAGCAGTAAATAGTAAATAGACATTGTCAATTTTGTTCAGCAATTACGATATTATTTCTTACACATATTGGTTTTTTTCCTCAGCTTAATTCTAGTTGTTTTAGATTTTTATTCTATTTTTTTTCCTTTACCAGAATAAACCTTTAAGTTTAAACTTATTTTCAAGCACATATGTAAATACTGTATCATCCTTACAATGTAGCCTCTTTGGTGGTTTGTTCATTTAACTTCACTTAATGTCGCTATGGCTAATGGGACGATGCTGCAGTGAGAGCTCTATACTTTGCCTATCTAGAATTCAGTTGAGATAAGAATAATTATAAGGCTTATAAGATAAGAATAAGGCTCCCACCTCAAATAATAAATCGGGTCATAAGGCATATAATGCCTATTTAATTAGTGTAATGTATTATTTTTTATCACGTACAGGCCACTAAGGACCACGCGAATATCATTGGTTAGGCTTCTTTTCTCCTATCTCAGCTAATGTACTTTATTATATATAAATTATAAAAATAAAAACAAACCAAAGAAACCCCTATTTAGGGACATGAAACCACCTCCCTGCCCTGGATGGCAGTGCCCCCTTGGTCGATGTGCTCTCGTTGATCTAGGGATGGGGAGAGGACTCCCTTGTCCTTATCCTTTCATTTCCTCTATTCTCTTCTTCCTTTATCTTCTTTTCCTAATCCCGTAAGCGATCCCTTCCTGTTTTGAATTATTTAGAGTCAGCAGGCTTGTGCCGGTTTTGCAGAAACCGCCTTCAGCGGACTCAGATTAATAATGATTTGACATACCTACGTGTAATAGAAGGCTGTAGATTATGAATGTATATATTAAATTGTTATACATATATGTTGTAATTGCAATTTAATAAAATGAAGGATGTTTAGAAAAAAAAATTTCTTTATATACTAATTTATTATCTTGCACGAGATTCGAAACCCATCGATATTCCAACCCATTTACACAAAATCTCTACAATTTATATACCTAAACCTTCCTGGTGAACCAGTCTATCTATTGGTGAAAACCGTATGAAAATCCGTGCAGTAGTTATTGAGTTTACCGGGTACAAACGCGGTCGAGGACTTTGTTTTATAATATATATAGAAATAGTTGTGCGACTGATAATAATACATACTACTTTATAATAATACCATGACAATACCATACTTTTCTGTAACATGTAACATCTTTAAGTCCGTTATCATACATTTTATACCTTTATTTTACTAGTTTTTCTTTATTCTTCATGTTCCAACCTTTCTGTATATGTAAATATCCTCATTTTGGTTTCTTTTGTTTAACTCCTCCTTTTGATTTTCCTTCATATTATTATTTTTACTTTACTATCCATTCTGTACATTTATTTTCTATTTTTTATTTTATATGCGTTATTTATAATTTATCATTTCTGCTCATTTTCTTTAATTTTATTAAATCTGTCTTACTTTATTATATCTGTCATTATTTTCATTTTCTTTTCATAATCAATAATTTTGTTATATCTGTCTTTATCTTAATTTTATTATATCTGTCACTATTTTAATTTCTTTTCATTATCATTATTTTTTTTTTATATCTCTCTATATCTTTATTTTATTATATTCTGGCACTTTTTTAATATTCGTTATTTTCTATCTTCATATCTGCCACTATTTTAATTTTCTACATTACTTGTCACCATATTATTGTTACTGTACATTTTTATTCTGTTTGTTTCTCTGTTAGCCCTGAAGATGACACTGTAGGTCGAAACGTCGGCACATAATATAAGTTTATTACTTATTCTGTGTTCTTATTTACTGCACCCCCCAACCATCTCCTTTACACACGATAATAATAATAATTTAAAACATCAATAACTGATTTAACTTTCGCTTCCCCTAAAATATTTGATTTGTAATAGTTAAATGCCTTGTTTTATGAAATCATCGAAAGTAAAACGTTCTAAGTATTGTAAAACTTAACCATGAATATAATGCTGAATATTAAAATAAAACTTATGTAAATACAAATACAAGGTATAAATAATATACTAATTATTATTTCAATTAAATTATTTATATTTTGTTTTTTGACAACTCATCATTTTCGGAGGGTCAAGATATATGAAAACCAGATTAATGTGAATAATTTAAATGTACGAATTTGAAATTTAAATAGTTCAGAATATAATTGATTTAAAAATTCTAAAAAGAACACTGTTATTCTAAAGTTTTGAGTTTTCACTTCTGTCGTCATGACTGACTAGTTAATTTTTTTTTTATTAGGCACCAGAGAAATTTGTTTGATACCTTAAGAGTTAGAAAATAAACACTAAATGGGTTGTAATTTGATTATATTAGTACTAATAACCCCATATAAAGTTCTTTAACCGCCTAAAACCTAAACCTAATCACTTAATAACCACACGCACCATTCCATCGGCTCGTGTAGAGAAAACACGACTCATTGTCCAGTCACGAAAATGATTTGGGAGTCTATCTTCGTTGATTTTCTTTTTAGAAATCTGGAAAGAAGAACGGAAGATATCCCCGAGGAGGATTATCAAGAATGAAAGTACTCCAAGATGGAAATTTAGGAGAAGATTCTAGGTTACAGCTGATTGATCGGAGGAAATTCTTCCCAAATGAAGAGAAAATAGTGGCCTCAATACACCAATATTTCCCAGATATGTCTCCCTTTTTTTAAACAATTTTCTATTTACAGTTAGGGATGGAAATATCGAAAAAAAGCTGGTGGATCCCTAATTTACGATTAAATGGACATCAGATACTAGGCACTTAAAGATGGATTGAATTGGTCAGGGAGTACAGTCAGAGATGACACAAAATAAGTGCAACTTAATTTTTTATTGTGCCAACGTTTCGACCTACGATGTAGATCTTCAGGGCAACATGCCTGGCAATGGGTGCGTCATCTGCAGTGACAAGTCACTCATCACTACTTAACGTTTGAGTAGAAGTTCTACAATATTCTATATAGTTCTATATATAATATTATATATAGTTCTATATATAGTATTATATATAGTTCTCTAATATTCTAGAAATCGAGTTAGTATTTATAGATTACATCAGTAATAACTTATATAATAGATATTTATTTGCAGTCACGGTGAATAAATGGTTAAGTCGAAGTTTGTCCAGAGCGAGTTGGCTGTATTAATGGAAGCATAATTCTGTTATTCTATGTAGGCTTTAGCTTAAAATGGAGTTTTAATGTCAGCAATCTCTTATTCTCTCTCTCCCTCCCCCTCCTCACTCTCTCTTCCTCTCTCCTTCTCTCTCCCTTTGTCTATCTCAAAGTCGAAAAATTGTGCTCGATATATATTGTTTTTTTGTTTGTTTTTTTAGAAAAAACACTTGTGGAGAAACTACCCATTGATAGCACTCCAATTAAGTTCTATAGTACCATAGATGGTCTTGAGGCCATAATCTTTTCAGAAGCCAGTTGAGAGATTAGCGGATCAAGTGTGTATCGAGCTTTTCATGGAAGGATAGGTATCTAGTTTGGGCTAAATCAACAACATATGGGATATTAAGATCATGATGGATGAGTTTGTTTGTGAAATAATAAGGAGCATTTTTCGAAGGATTTTGGATTGTAAGGATTGTATACGAGATGAATTGGATGGTTTAGTAGAGCCCCAAAGTTCAACTCCGCATGTTTGGACATGTTTGGATAGGTCCGATAACTGTCATGTTAATGAGTATTTTGTAATTAATTGGGAGCATTGAACGTTTGTCCAGTAAATGTTGAAGTAGGAGAAAACGTCGAGCAGTTTCTTGTCTTTTCAGTCTTGTATCTCGATATAATAATAATAATAATAATGTCTTTATTTATTCTGGGACGAGTCCCTATAGAATAACAATACAGGCATTGTAAGCTATTAAATCTTAGAGTGTTAAATAATTACTTTTAATTAATTATTACAATTAATTTAATTAGTGAGAACGAATAAAACTAATATATTGAAAATATAAATATAAAACAAATATATTGAAAACAAAATCCAATATATTGATTAATTCATCCTTGAACTTTTAAATTATTTATTTTTAAAAGTATTTGGACAATTTTATTTCTATTTCTCTAGTTAGATTTAGCAAGTCTTTAGATCTTACTTTAAGAGTTTTGTTTATTATTGATATAATTCCCTTCTTTGAAAATTAATAGTTTAAGAAATTTTGAAGGTATTTTCTCTATCTTTCATCTTCTTTAAATGAAATATAGATTTGTTTCCTGTGATATACAAAACTACTATATGGAGATTTCATTACATAGAACTAGTGTGAAATAGAACAGTATGTATTTATTGTATTAATCGAATTGTATCACAACTGATTTTGTCAAGGTGTTTCATCTAAAATTGGAGTGTACATTGTATGCTTTACATGTTTTCCATTGGGCATTTCATGTAAAGCGTGTCTTACACTAAGTGTTTATATAGGGATTTGAAATTGCAAATAGCTACCTGATGATCCAATCTTGGCCTAGAAATTTCCAATTTCCTTACCAATTTCCTACAGTCTCCTGTAACTTAGCTATTCCAGGTCAACTCTCGTGTTGGAATATGTCAAATAGTGGCTCAAACGAGAAAATTGCGAGAACAAAATTCGTAAATTACCTAAGCGTTGATTAAAATACTTGATTAATCAATAGCCTCATTCAAAAATCTGCAATAGAAAACAAACAAGATGCAAAGAAGATTTGGTATTACTAAGAACTTTAATATCTAAAGTGCTTATCTAAGAATCTTAAAAAAATGCAATAAACTAGAGTGGCGAAACCGGAATGCCTTTAGGCGAGCGAATGAAAACATTAATATTAAACTATAGTTTAAATAAACTTGAAGAACTGGAAAGAAGAATTATGACGTATGGAAATTAAGACCTAATGACTAAACACACAGGAACACCTCCTCCCAATAAAAACAACGGAAATAAAAAGAAAAAGAGATAATTTTTTGGCATATTTTTAGAATGGATGATTCCAGGCTAATGAAAAAAAAATATTCAAATACGTTTAATATTCAAAGGTCTACAAGTGAGCTGATTCAGGAATTAACAAAATGTTTTGAAAGAAATAATATAAGGAAAGGAAGAGGATTTTTAGGAGTATGGAGGGATCCATGGGAAGAATGAAAAAGAAACCTGGGTGAAGTGGTCTGAGGATGTAAAGAAGAAACGCAGTGAAAGGATGAAGCAGTATTGGAAGGAACGGAAGAGACAACAAAGGAATGGAAAGAATTGTAATAGGCAATTGGTCCCTTTTGGACAATTGATTGTATAATTTGTGTATCCATGGTGACTATCTTTTTAAACCATATGATAATTGTCTAACCTTTTCAGTTATATTATGTAGTCTGGGACAAGTCCCTTTAGAATAACAATACAGGTCTTAGAGTATATTAATACAGGGTATAATTATTTTTTATTAAATCAGAATGAATTAATGAGAAAAAAAAATGCGAATCACCTCCAGTGATAACATTTAAAAAATAAAAAAATAAAATAAAACAGAGTACAAGAAATAAAAAATAACAGAAATTAGATTACAATAATTATATAGAGAAACAATAGATAATTACATATGTATGCAAATTACAATATCAAGTAGAAACTAAGAAAGCAGAATATGAAACAAAAATAAGAACAATATCAAATAAGATAACTTATTTTTAAAAATATCTAACTGGATGAGTGAAGCGTCAATAATGTACATATATATAAATAATGATATATATATACTAATAAATATAAATAAAAACACATCATTCATTTATCAGTTAGAAAATTTCAATCTGAAAACTGGCTTTGTTATTTCCGAATTTGGGGGAATTGTAAGGATATAAGGTGATTGAAGATATGGGATTTCAAGGTTGAAAGATTATTGGAACGATGAATAGAAGAAGGTATAGAGTTCCAAAGGGGCGAGGATCGGATAAGGAAAGCTCTATCAAAAGCAGTTGTTCGGTGGGATGCTGTGTATGAATATAGTTAAATTTCGTAAAACCATAATGTGTCTTGTCCCTGGTCTTGCTACATTAAATTATAGATCAATAGGCCCTAGTACAAGAAAAATGTAGAATAATACGTTGCACACAGAAATAAGCATATCAAATATAAAAAATAGGTATGAATGTGCTAGATTTGCAGAGCAGAAAAAAATAGTAAAAAAATATATTAATGCAATACGACATAATTTAAATTATGATTATTGTACAGTAAGTGAGATAAATCAACTAAACCAACAACTTGATTGAGTTGGTTTATATATATATAAATTGACTATAAATTTAATTTATTATTTATTTTATTAGTGTGAAGACCGTGGAAAAATTCCAACGAAAAGCCTTAAGTCTCCAAACTAAAACAGAAATAGAAATTATCTGTCCAATATTTCGCCCATTCAAATGCCCTACAAATACCCTGAGGCTTCCTCAGGGTAGAAAGAGAATAACAGCAAAACATAACATGAATAATGCACCCAAGAAACATCCCACCACCTCGAAGGCTCAAATGCAACTAATGAATCATAAGGAAGGTTACTAGACCCCAGCTGGTTAAGGTTAGATAAAAACAGCTGATAGATACTTCAGAAATTCTAAATTCAATATACACTCACCAAACTTCAAAAACCACCACAGGAAAAATAAGTAATAGGAAACAACACAAAAATTAAGACGAAAGACCATATGAAAAAATGAAAGTAAAAATGCAAGAAAAAAAAATAATATTATCATGAAACCAGTGGACCTACGGGCTTATGATTCATTAGTTGCATTTGAGCCTTCGAGGTGGTGGGATGTTTCTTGGGTGCATTATTCATGTTTTGTTTTGCTGTTATTCTCTTTCTAATCTGAGGATGCCTGAATAGGCGAAATATTGGACAGATAATTTCTATTTCTGTTTTAGTTTGGAGACTTAAGGCTTTTCGTTAGAATTTTTCCACGGTCTTAACATTTATGTAAGGTCTCTTTTTAGTTTTTAATATTATTTATTTTATGTTACTTCATAGTAATATTATGTTATAGTTATATTTATTTTAATATTTATTTAAATTTAATTAATAATAATACCTAATCAGAATCAATAGATAAATCTGGTCAGTGCTTATCCGTTGACAGACGCTAGCTTCCTAGAGGTCATTAATTTCCTATGCCACTAATACATTAGGCCGTGGCGTGCCAGCTGGCAATATCGATAGTGACAGGATTAATGTCCGGTTGGCGTGCGGCTATCGATACTTCTCACCTAATTGATATATCGATTCTTCTTATTAAGTAGGATGTCTTCGATAATAGATGGCTGAAGGTATTCGTATTGCGACTCTTAGCTCGCCTTCTTTACCGCGGAAGTAAATCTTACTGCTTTGTTTATTCCTAGATTAAATGAAGAGGATAATACTTTTTAAGCTCGGTTTTTTGTCGTATTACCCTCGAAGAATATTGCATGGAGTTTAGGTTATACAAGAGCTATGTGAATGCATTCTGTACATCCTTTATAGGCCCTCAACGTTTCGTAAAACCAGTACAAAACTATGTTTCAGTGACTTTTTTGAGATGTAAACCAAGGTATTAGACTCAAAAAGGTAATCTGTAGAAGGAAAAACTTCATATAATATTGTTCTGTTGGAACTCTATGACAAGTTATTATGTTATAGCGAACTCTATGGCTCCATGGGACTTAGAGTGGGGAAACATAGGACCGACCGAATTCTGTGACAGGACATGATTCAGAAGTCGAGTTGCAGTTGTGAAAGATCCCCCGAAGAAAGACCTACGCTTTCTGCAGAAGAGGATAACGTTCGAAAAGGAATCAGAGATTAAAAGACCTCTGACTTGGAAGCTAAAAACGGCAAGGAAAACACCTTGAAGAGGAAAGCCTGAAAGTTTGTTGATTTGTAGTCAATAGATTGCTGTAGCATTAACTTGAAAACTAGCTCTATCTTTTTTTAAAATATATGAACACAAACCATGTTTGTTTGTCAAGTAGTCAATTGGTTTAATAGCGTAGAACTACATTGGTCATAATGCCAAATATGTCACTTTATGCTGCTATAGCTAATCGGACGATGCTGCTGTGGGAGCTCTAAATATTGCCTATCCAGGTGTAATCGGGATAGAAGTCTTTAAAGAATACCTGACACCGTAAAGGGTTGAGACCCTTAATTCACATTCCCTCCGAAGGACGGTATATTAAAAAAACAAAAGTTGTTAATGCTAAATCTGCGGCAAGATTTTCTTAAGGCTTTATGCACCCTTCAACTTATCCTCAAGAGAAGGTCAATATCATCTGTCTGAATGTACGCATCGAATTATACATACGCCCACATACTGAAGAACAAATCGATCTTACATCGATATGGCTAAACTGTCGATATGTATTCACTTGAGGAGGAATGCTCGTGGAAAATCCTCAACATGGACACTCACTACTTGGCATGCCACTCAGGCTACTTTCAGGAATCCAGGAATGCTATAAAATTAGTATTCTTTTCATATTATTTCTTTTTCTTTATTTTTTTTTAAGATGTAGTATATTTTTACGAGTATGGTTTTATGATTCTATGACATCCTCTAAAGTGAATTCGTAATTTCAAACATGCGGTGAGTTTTAAATCATCTAGATTCGCAATTAGAGTTGCGAAACTGGACATACCAGGAACTGGCCGTTGATGACCGCGACCCGAAGGAAGATGAAGAACTCCCGATTAGGACGGACATCGTGATTTATCGGGTACTCGGATGATCGGAGGTGAACGGGAACTGCTTCCAGATCTGGGTCAGTTCCTGGTGTGGGAGAAAGTCCCCCGGAATCTGGATCTGCAGCTGTAGGATATATTCCGGTGGCTGTTCTGTCTCATTGTCTTAGTCTCTGACAGTATCTCACACTCATTGACAGTATTTGTGACCTGGTAGTTCTCTCGGTTCTAAGTTGTGACATTGCGGAGAAAGCTGTCCACATGGTTTTGTGGTAGGAAAAAAGATTAGTTATTGGAACTTCCGGTTACTTTATCTTCAATAAGAACTTTCAATTTTCTTAATTATATATATACAGAAGAGTCCTTTATATTAATTTTTGTTCCTACTTCATTCCATGCAAAGATATCATTTGCATGTACACAGGATGTTATAGTATTGGATTGATATATAAAGAAAACATAAAATGCAGGAAATTGATAAAATTAAAATAAGACAGTATAATTGTAAAAAAAAAGAATAAAATAAAGGCATTTAAAGTGACGAAAAAACAAAATAAGAAATGATAAAAAAATGGTATCTATTCCGCAGGTTGTCGCTTCGAGTTGAGTTAGCTCAAGTTTTAACTATTTATTCGTTTTACTTTTAATATTTAAGTTTCGTTTTTCTCTATTAAGAAAAGAGAACATAATCATGGGTAATGGGAAGATTTCGGTATTCATTCCATCAGGAAATAGAAATTTCAACTAATATTTCGAAGTACAGATGATATATGTTTGTTGAAACGTTACCGAAGTATATACATTTCCCATAATTAAATTATATTTCCCGTACTAAAGCTCATGATAACTTGTATTTTTGGAAAATATTATAAGGGAAAGGAATGAAAAATTAACTTGTTGTGACTCAACTAACTCAAATAACAGAAATCCCTGACATGTTCATGTCCACAGAAAACAAATTAGTAATGTTCAATCGGAAACACAAAACTGATAATTAGTATTAAATAAAATCAATCAATAGTATTTCGAAAATCCTGATCTTCTCAAGAACATCAATAAAGAAAGATTGGCTTGAATCATTGATGATTCAAGTTGATAAACTCCTTCAACTGCTTCAGACACACATACACACTCATATATATATATATATATATATATATATATATATATATATATTACTAGATTTTGCCCGCGTCTTCGCTCGCGTGGAATTAGGTCTGCCACAAGTTTCGTGACAGATCATTTAAAATAAATAATTTAATTTTTTTTTTTAGCTATAAGTTACTCGTACGCCCAAAATTTCAGATGTCTAACTTCAAAACTGACGGATTCCATTCAATCTTTGAACCCCTCTTATATTAAGGGGGAAACCCTTGAGGGTGGAATTATTCGAATTCCTTTCTTAAAGGAATTAATTATACAAAGAATCTATCTGAAAATTTCAAGATGCTAAGTTCCTGATTTGCCTTTAATTATGTACTATAATGGATTCTCCACTGAACACACAAAACTGTCTGGGGGGGGGCACGTGTCCCCGTCTGTCCTTGCTGTAGCCTATGCGTTATCATAATGTATAACATATATTACTGTAATGTTTCATCCAAATTCTTTCAGTAGGTTTTTTTTATTTTCGTAATAAATAAAGAGTGTTACTCCTCAAGAACACGTGTTAAGATCCTTACAATCCCTACAAAATCTTAACAATTGTAATAATAATTGAATATTATAATTTTTATTTATTTTGTTTTTCAAGGCACCATAAGCCTAGTTAATTTTTTCAACAATTTTGTTTGCTATAGAATTTATTTCCAATATTTAAAAACATTACCAATACACTAAATCCATTTGTTGTATGTTGTGTATACGGTAGAGATATACTGTTTTCAGTTTGCGGTTGTGAAAGTAGGTGATTTGGCCTTGATCACGGTCAATCGCCTGTTTTTTTCTCAATTTTTAGAGGCTGGCTGAACCCAAGATTGTATATAGATAACACAGAGACAATCTACTGTTGCTAACAGAATAGATGATATATTTGACAAAGGTGGTACTAACTCTAGATCGGTTACTCTGCACCAATATAACGTTCCAACCTTCCGGGGTCTCACCCAGCCTCTATAAATAAGGCGGTCGACTAAATCACCTTACGAAGCATATTGATTTTTTTCCTATTTTAGTTATTTTTTAGAAATAAATTTAAAAAACTAATGATTATACTCTAAAAACGACGCCAATATCTGTAATATTGTTTCAATATTAATATAATATTGTTTATAATATAATATTATAATAACTTCAATAATAGTGTTTCAATCCTGTAATATAAAATAAAACAGTGCCTGTATGTTTTGTATATTTAAATTTTATTAAACTTCCCATTATATCTCGTGATCTTTATGATTCTATTATAGAAAAAGAAATGAAAAAGTCCTCTAAATGCCGAAAATGGAGGTTCTGGCGGTAATTAGATTTATTGATTTTAGAATTAACATATCAATTGCAATACTAAAATATAATGATTTCGAAATATTTGTTATAAAGTTTTACAAATGCGGATATTCTAGATTCGAGAAGGATTTGAAAGACTGGAAAGTAAGAGAAGGCGCTAAACATTGCCTTGATCCCGATGACCTGAATGCTGTAAAATATTTAGTACGCAGCACATTACTTTTCCCCTCCAACAGATTCCCTCTCTCGATTCCTTAAGTTATTAAGAAGTACTTGATGTTATATACTTGCACAATTAAACTGTCCAGTTCATATAAATTTAATTACTTTAATGCTTATTTTTTCTATTATAAACTCGATCTATAATAATCTTTTAACTATTTCCATTTATATGCCTGCAGACCTGGCGAATAATCAGTCGAACTTTGTCCAGAAAGATGTATTGATGGAAACGGAATCGTGTAATTCTAGTGTTGAATATATCAATATAAGAATTTGTTATTATTGCGTTTATTGAAGAACATCTAAAATAAACATGCATACGTTTAGTGCTGAAGTATGAATACATTTAAATAAATAATACTGAGCAAAAGTTCAAAAAGAGACATAAATTGATTATTAGAATAATTCTCTAAGATACTGGAACAATAAATATTAATAACTATTCAGACTTTCAATATTGGTAGAATCATTACAGGGCATACAATAAAATAAAGTTCACAACAATGAAGATTGAATTTATTACATCTTACGTCAACAGTCCAAACAGGTTAAGAGGCACCTCACTGTAATTAAACACGCCTGCGATGAAAAAATTGCAGCATATTTAACTAGTGGGTTTAACAGTATTTTTTTTTTGTGCTGATTGCGGAAAAAAAAGTGAAAAAAGTGAGAGTATAATTCATCAAAAAGTATTTTGAAAGCTGTACTTCTTCACAATGGTAACCGATATGCTTATGTGTCTGTTGAACACTCAGTCCATTTGAAAGAATGCTAACAAAATCTTGAGTTTGTTCTTAGCAAGCTCGGCTTCTCTGATCATTAATGGACCATTTGTGGGGATTTGAAAGTTATTTCCATGTTACTAGGCCAACAAAGTGGTTACACAAAGTTTCCATGTTTCCTCTGTGAATGGGATAGTCGTGTCATTTATACCACACCATGTTTAATAATTTCTTTTTATTTTATTTAGGCTTTAAAATAATCTTAGATAAAACAACTTGAAATAGTAAGCAGCATAGACTTCTTCATGGCTTTTGTGACAAAAGTATAATTTTTTTCTTTAAATTTCTTTATTGATATCTACAACTGTATTACAATAATACAACAATTAAATAGGCTAAGTGACATATAATGACATGATAATGACAAGTAGAAAAACTACCCACTGGTAGTACTCAAATCAATGTTCAAGTAAGGAGGGCACGTGGCCATCTTCTTTTCAGACGCCTCGGAGGATTATCGGGAATCGAAGAGGAAGCTAGGTTTGAAACTAGAGGGGTTTGAGTGGGAATGAAGTTTGTAATGAAAGGATAGATACCGGGTTCGGGCCAAATCAGCAACAAAAGGTTAACATTAAGGTCGTTATGGATGAGTTTATTCTTAACAAAATAAGGAGCATTGAGGATTTTACGAAGGATTTTGGACTGTAAGGATTGGATACGAGAGGAATTCGATGGCTTAGTGGAGCCCCAAAGCTCTACTCCGTAAGTCCAAATAGTTCGTATGATGGTCATGTAGATGAGTCTTTTGTAGTGAATTGGGAGCTTAGAGCGTTTGTCTAGTAAGTGTTGAAGTAGCCTGAAACGTCGTGCGGTTTCTTGTCTTTTCAGTCTTGTATGAGGATTCCAGGTTAATCGTTTGTCAAGGTGCAACCCTAAGTATCAGATCTGTTCTATAGGCCCAGGAGGGATATTATTAAAGGATACTGAAGGGCAGGAAGTCATTGGATTACGACGTAAGGTAAAAGTGAATTGATGCGATTTTTGAGAATTTATTTTAATTCTCCAGTTTTGCCACCATTCTTCAAGATCAGTGATATGGGATTGGTGGCTTTGGGATGCAATAACTGGATTGGTGTTGACTGATAATACACATGTACAAAAGTATAATAAAATATATAATCAATAATGCATACAGCAGAGATAAATAGTTTTTTGTTAGCTTTTCTTTGTTTGTTTATTCATTTAACCTAAAGCTACCCTTAAAACTAAAGTAGTCCTAAATTTTGCCTATCCAGGTAAAATCAGAGTAGGGACCATGAAAATCTGATGGATACATAATAAATCTATATTTAAAGAATAAATGGCAAGATTAATAAGTTGGGTGCGGTGGTACTGATATTAAGGTTATAGCGATTATATGATATCAAGGTGCCATAGATCGCCTGTCCACTTCTTATCTACCATAGATTTTCATCGACTACGGGCTAACACCATTTATTGCAAACTATTATACTAGACTACTCTAGTCTTTCTTTACCTTCTATGTTCTTATCTTTAAAGTGTTTTTTTTATTTTTATTTTATTTTATTGAGTTGTACGCCTGTAATACATACATCTAGTACAATTGCTATAAGAGTAAATAATACATGATAGCACATGTAGAGATACTACCCACTGGCAGCACTCTAATAAAGTTCTATAATAAAAGGTCCCGAGGCCATCTTCTCTTCAGACGCCTAGGAGGATTGTCCGGGATGGAATTGGATGCAAGGATGGAAACTAGTGGGTTTGGATGGGTTTGAAGTTTATTATGGAATGATAGGTATCTGGAATGGGCTAAATCGGTAACATATGGAACGTTAAGGTCATTATGGATGGTTTTATTTGTGACAAAATAAGGAGCGTTTAGGATTTTGAGAAGGATTTTAGATTGCAAGGATTGGATACGAGAGGAATTCGATGGTTTGGTGGAGCCCCATAGTTCAATTCCATAAGTCCATATAGGCCTTATAACAGTCACATAAATAAGTCTTTTGTAATTGATCTGAAGCTTTGAGCGCTTATCTAGTATGTGTTGAAGTAGTCGGAAACGTCTAGCTGTTTCTTGTTTTTTCAGTCTTGTGTGAGGGTTCCAAGTAAGACGCTTGTCTAAACTTTAAAGTGTAAAAAGTTTTAGAGTATATATAAACTTAAGGAAAGTGGTATACCCCAATTTGTAGAGCGCTGAGTTTCTGTACTGAAGGTCCCGTGTAGCAGATAAATTATTCAATTCTGCACCCAGTCCTGGGGTTCACCTATTCTCTATAAATTGGGTATTCTTTGTTCTGCTGAAAATCGGCGTTGGAGAAATAGTCTCGACTAAATCAGCTGTAAGCAAGAGTACAGTCCATTTGGTTTAGAAAGAGTACAGTCCATAACGTCCACTTACTTCAACATCTTCATGGCTTGTAATACATAGTATATTTTTTTATATACATTTTATATCTAGATTAAAATACCTGTACCACTACAACCCGTGAAGGGTCTGGTATTCAGTACAAGGTAGAGACTGTTCTGTTTCATGGACAACGGTTCTGCAATGCAGTGGTTCTGAGGTGACTTGTCCTAGGTCACGCTCAACCGATAGATCCCCCCCCTTATTTTGGGTACCCTATTTTTATAATATTTTATAAAGGCTGGGTGAGCCCCTGCGAGGTCCTAGATCCTGTATGATTCATCTCCGGCTGCAAACAGAATAAATAAAAGTACTGCCTGCAGCGGGATTTGAACCAGGATTTTCGGCTTGGCAACTCAGTGCTCTACCACTGAGCCACTCCGCTCCCTTAGATTAAAACGTTCAATACAAATCCTTGTATTACATTTAGAAAGATATGAAAAGTAATCCAATTTCTTTTTTAAACTAAATAAATTCTGTATTTAAATGTTCCTTTAATGGGAGTATAACTCTACAGGAGGAAAGATTTATGATGAAAGTATTCACTTTTATTCGAAGGCTTCAAGCGCGAGTTATTCCAATCTCGAGACGGTATGAAGAGATCTCTGGAACAGACGAGATATCGAAGGCAGCTCATGAATTTTGTATTAACTGAGGATAATAGGAGGCAATTTGGGCCCCGTTTCGACCTCCACCCGGGTCTTGAAGGAACCTAGAAGTCGAGGAACCTTCTGGAGAGTGGAATATTCAAAATGCTACTTTTCAATCTGAAAAACTGTTGGAATATTAAATCTATAACTCATTTTCTGATTCCCAGAACTGGCTTGCTAATCATACTTTTATTTCACTTTTACCTAATGTTCAGATTTAATAATTTATTCAATGGAGAAAATGGTCCGGCTTAGTTCAAAATAAATTCTTTAGTAGTAAACAACTATTTAATCAAAACCAACGACAAAGCCAATTATTGCAGGTCTCCTTAAGGGTTTATAAGAGTTATATTTCTGGTTATATATTAGTAATGTTTTCCTATACTTATAACCATTAATTTATAGGTTATAACGTCCTTCGAATGGGATGTAAAATGGGGGTCTCGAACCTTTGTGGTGTCAGGTACTCGTTAAAGATCTCTATCATAATTATAATTTTTTAAGGAAAATTTATACTGTAGCTTCGTCCAATGAGTCATGGCAGCATACAGTGACGTTGAATGAATAAACATATTTCTATTGCCAATCAATAATTATTCAAGATTATAAGAATATATTGTAAGATAAAGTGTTAAAGGCAATAAGGAACTGAACAGAAAAATAAAATAATCACAAAATACATTATTTCATTACTTTATTTTTATGTATTTTAATAAATTTTTTAAATTTAGTTAAATAATTTATCTGTTTACATATATTAACTTTCCGCATTCCTACTGTTATCTCCAAGTTCAATAAGTTTATAGCCGTTTAGGTACACAATTGAATGCTACGGATGGTCTTCGTGTTTTTAACTTTTTTTTTTAATTACTAATCCTGCAGTTACATTAGACTATCATTATTTTCTTTCTTCATCCGGGTTTCCAGTACAGTATGAACTATATTTTCCAGCCGTCCCTATCCATCCTCTTCTTCTTCCACATAATCACTCGAAGTATTTCCAAGATCTTGTGCTGCACTCTCCACCCGGCTTGTTCTGGGACACCTCCTTCACCTTTTCTCTTGAAAAACCTCCTTCATTATCTTTTTCATCATATATCCCCTCTGGCAGCCATTTGATAAACCCAAGCCAGCTTAACCTGCTTCATCTTAGAAACCTATATCCTCATGGCCTGTGAGGTCATCAAACTCCTATTATTTTCTGATACGTACATACGCACATATACGTCTTAAAATATCCCGCCGAAGACCCTTAGGGCTAGCTGGTCTGAGACTTTCAACATACGAGTTTCAGCACTATAGCAGACCACCGGTCTATGTTCAGTCAGAAGGATCGATTTGATTAACTTTTGAAGGCTGTAATTCCTATTCCTAATTCCTTCCATGATACTACTTCTGATCTCACCACTTCCCTTGTTTACGCATTTTAGTTCCTCTCCAAGGTAGGAAGGATTCGATCAGAGTGATAGTTACCCAACCCTAATCGTGTGGCCTTCTTGTAAATATGGACGTGGATAATACCTTATATTTTGTTTTTTGTCGTTGATTAAGCAACCTAGGACTTATAATTCTATAGAATAAATAAATTTAAAAAAATAAATAAATAAGTTGCTCTCCTTGAAATCCGTCACTTATCAAGTAACCTGTCAGACTAAAAGTACAACTGTAATTTTGTTAATTGATTCAGAGAAGGAAATAATTCCTCTGAGTAGCTGAGTGGAAAAGCCCGGGTTCGAATCTGGATTTGGTGTAAGTAAATTGTTAAATGTGTTAAAAGCCATAGATCGACTCTGAGATAAGCAGACCCCCTTGGGACTCATCCAGCCTTTATAAAATGGGTACCTTTCGCTGAAAAATCTGGCGGTTGACTGTAATCTCGAACAAATCGGCTCTCTGCATAACCGTTTTATTAAAACATTACAATCTCTACTATGTACTGACCCATCATGGGTTGTATTGGTACCGTTTATTTTATTTATAGAAATTGAAAACTAATAACATCAAGTAAATAGAATGAATTATACATAATGGCATGAGATAAAGGATCGGTACTGGCTTCGAGCCAAATCAGCAACAAATGGTACGTTATTGTCATTATATGAAGGATTTTGGATTGTATGGATCGATGGCTTAATGGATCACAAAGCATTACTCTTTAAGTTCATAGTGATGTTTTTAAGTCTTTTGTAATTAATTGGAAACTAAGAGCATTTGTCTAGTAAGTGCTGAAGCAGCCTGAAACGACGTTTTTTTTTTTAAATTTTAAATATACAATTACAGAGGAATTTATAGAAAATTCATAAATAATATATGGACGTGTTTAAATTAATTTATGCGGTTACTCATCCTTAATAACTATAGTTGTAGAAAAACGACAAATAATGGCAAAAATTCTGAGTGTTACCATTATAACAAAATAGTACACATTAGCATACAAGGAGTAACTATTACCGATCTAGGAGAATAATTATTGAATTTATAATGAAATAACTGCTCCTTATATAGTTATTATAGCGCCTAGTATATACTGTATAGCGCACAGTTACTGCTCTTTTGAAGGATGGAATATACACGAAGAGAAGGAATGCAGCTGTGTCCTTGCAAGGCTGCAGGGAAAGTCAGACCTATCCAACTGCATTCCTATCCGCTATCTTGTCTCCTTCTCTTTTACACCTACTTTTATATATTTATTTATTGCCAAATATGTATATATATTATATATTTATATATATTTTATGTATTTATTATATATATATATATATATATATAATAAATACATATATATACATATATATACATACATATATATATATATATATATACATATATATATATATATATTTATTATATATATATATATATATATATATATAATAAATACATATATATACATATATATACATACATATATATATATATATATAAATACATATATATATATATATATATATATATATATATATATATATACATATATATGCAATAGGTAGGTATAAATAATTATTAAAACAAAATTTTATAAACCCCACAAAAAAAAACACCTCAGTATGAATAATAAAATATACCTTTTTAAATATTTTATTTGAAAAGAAAAGACGTTTCTGTCGTGGTGCTTAGCCACCTCAGCCAAATATAGTATTTAAAAAATTATAACATCTAACAATATAATTAAAGATATAAATAATAATAAAATATAACAAGTTGGTTAGTTTTCTTTCTGTTCATTATATAATTTTTTTCAGGTACTTGATATTCAGTCAACAGATATAAAGCTGATTTTTAGTTTCAAGACATTATTCATTTATTATTTTATAATTATTAATCTCATATTAATTCGTGCCTTTATAATAAAAAATATGTTTTTAGTAGATTTAATGACACTTTACATTGAAAATTTAGATCCCAAACTAAATAAAATTCAAAAGTCATTGTTTATATATTAAGGATCGAAGGTGGATAACTGCGAATTTCAATAATTGACTTCGATTTTTTGCTTGCTAGTCAAATAACACTATATCTTCCCGGAACTTCAGAACCGGACTAAGACCATGAGAAATAAGGAAGAAAATGTAGATAAAATTTCTTGACTACACAAACTAAAACTATGAAAAAGTCTAGTTCTGATAATTTCTAGTTTCATCACGGTCTTACCACTACACAGTTAATTTTAAGAGAGTGAAATCATTTATTTTACTATAAATAGAGGACGAAACGTGTGTTTATATTCCACAACAAAACTAAAAAAGGATGTTTATAGCTAATACTGTTTTAGTGAACATTTTTAGAGTTATAGCAACCATTCAAAACTATTGAAGAGAAGTATCAATAGGTCATACCCTGCCATATTTCTGACCCTTAATACCTGCCTTCCTTAGAGCGTAATTCAACCTGTAGAATGTGTTACTAACTCATTTCCATAAAAAGTTAGTAGAGAGGCGGTATTATTTTGTCAGCAACGATTTGTTAAATTGGGTACGTCACTTTTTAATTTAATTATTCTGTTAGCCGTGAATCGACATTTTGGGAGACCTTAGGATTTACCTAGCCTATAAAGAGGTACCATTGATTGAGTGTAACCTTTAGCTAAAAACACAACAGTTATGTTCCTGCAATAGAACATGTAATTTTTTTGTTTTGCAATGTACAAAATGGAAACATCCATTTAAATTTTCGATTAGTCCTATTGATGAGTTTAGTAATGGAACTCCAATGAGATGCATCAGCTGATCCAACTTTCCTATCGGAACACGAAATGGCTCCCGATGTGGCCTACTTCGGCTTCTAGAAAGTGCAACGAAACGTTCGCCTCGGCTCGAAACATATTGCCTTACTTTTGGTTTTAGTTTAGATTTTTTTCCCTTCCCTTGTACCATACCTTGTTCAAAAAACCAGTCGGACTTTCTTAAACGAAGCTATCTGGAACTTTGAGATTAGATCTGTAATTTGAAAAGGTCGAGCTCTCGAAAAGTCCGGCTTTAGCATGTCAAGATTAATCTGAATAATCTACATAAGTATGTTCATAAAAACATATCACAATCGACTGTATTGGGTCGAATGTAAATGTCAAGGTTAATATGGATATAGCTGCATCAAGAAAATATTGTGAAACTTCAGAAGCCAAAACTATTCTGGCATTTAGGGGAATGGGATAATAATAAAGCTTAGGAACACTAAAAAGGGCCGATGCCGGTAGCTCCGATCTTTGTTTACGATCGCCGATGATAAACTTTTTATTAATAAAATCACAATGGCTTTAAAGCCCATATTTACAAGGCCTTCGCTACGCTATCAATAATATTGTTTGTTTGTCATTTAAGGTAATTTTCTGTCCCTAGGGCCAATCAGACGTTGCAACAGTGTGAGTCTCAAATTTTTTCTATAAAGCTGTAGTTGAGACAGAGATTTTTACCAAGTTTCTAACGTCGCACAGATTTTAAACCCCCATTTTAAGTCCCTACCGAAATACGACGTAATCAAGGATTTTTTATTCCTTATAAAACTTCCTTGATAAAAAATAAATAATAAATAAAAAATCCTTGATGCCCACTGGGGCTGCTAATCCGTGATCTTGGGAATAATAGGTTTTCATCTTAATTGATGTCTTAATTGTGGTGGCTTGCAACAAGTGGTTTATGCGATTAGTTTCCAAAAATCAATTTGTCTTATATGAAATAAAATACACTATGTTAAAATATTTCATGTACACTAACCATATCTTCAATCTGATCTGTACCGATACAACCCGTGAAAGGTTTTGAAATGTACAGTATGTGGTAGAGACTGTCTCCCTATAAAACTTTATATATTTTAAGGAAGAAATAGTTGGGGATGCAGTCAATCAAAACACCAAAATAATCATAACTTATTTATTATGTGCCGACGTTTCGGCCTACAATGTAGGCCATCTTCAGGGCGAATAGAACACGCTACAGCTTGGGGAGCTAAGGCACAAGTCATGTTTTTTTGTTTTTTTGGAGAGATGTATTAGGATCACGAGGTATGGGTTTGTAGGTGGAAGTATCTGAAAGAAGGGAATTAATTTTGAGGTTATAATCAGAAAGGTCCATAATAACAGTAGAGTTACCTTTGTCAGCTTTGGTGACAATTAAGTCGTCATGAGATTGAAGAAAAGAGCGTGTGGACGCAAGGTCTTTGAAAAATTGCGGGGAGAAATTAGAAGGGGTGGAATGGGGGTGCTGAAGGAAATTGGAAATGATATTAGCTACAGAGACGCGTGAAAGATCTGGTTGAACATGTGAATGGTTGAGGAGTGAACTTAGACTAAGACTTGTGTCTTAGCTCCCCAAGCTGTAGCGTGTTCTATTCGCCCTGAAGATGGCCTACATTGTAGGCCGAAACGTCGGCACATAATAAATAAGTTACGCTTATTTTGGTGTTTTGATTGACTGCACCCCCAACTATTTCTTCCTTAAATTAGAAGATACAGTCGACCAATTCTTCTCTAAAACTTTATTTAGCCTGAGTGTGCCCCAAAAAGATCGGCAGATCATAAATCAGCGAATACTGGATTTGATCCTGTGACCTTCAGCACTGTAACTTTGCACTCTACCCACGCTCCCAAT
The DNA here is from genome assembly GCA_037127475.1 of Arma custos. Taxonomy (NCBI): domain Eukaryota; kingdom Metazoa; phylum Arthropoda; class Insecta; order Hemiptera; family Pentatomidae; genus Arma; species Arma custos. Next base: position 130,862,709 of record CM073764.1, read on the forward strand.
TATTTCTTTACGATTCGTAATTTTACACTTTGTCATTCATGTATAAATTGCCAAAGCATTCTATAGAATTGTAGCTTCAACAAAGATCTTCAGAAGAGGATTCAATTCCAGAAAGTCATTGTCCATTGAGCATTCGTTCTTCCAGGACACTATGGCGAAGATTCACTTTTCCTCTTCAAGAGGTTAGATCTTTTGGTCAAGAGGAACTTTCTCAGGGACAGGAAGTGGAAGGCGATAATAGGACACAGTTGGCATCTGCTTGGTCATACAAAAGCCATGTCATCCTTTGGTCAGGTCCCAGTAAATGCTCTGCATCCTTTATCTGTGTGTGTTAGTCTGTCTCACTCATATATAAAACTTCTAAAACTACGATATCTTTGGATGTTGCAGATTATAATAAATATATTTTACTGAACACTGCACGAAACAAGTCTAATGATGTTAATTATGTCTCTCCATTACCTGAAGTTCCTCAACCAGGTGTGACACTTGCGACATGGGCCTCTCTTTCCTTCAATATTGCCCTGTATGGTTTACTGCAGTAGGTACTTTCCATTCCACATCCCATGACCAAATTAAGTTAATTTATAATATTGAAAAATAAAAAGAGACCTTACATAAATGTTAAGACCATGGAAAAATTCCAACGAAAAGCCCTTAAGTCTCAAAACTAAAACCGAAAATGAAATTTCATTTCCGGTGCTCCAAAATCTCGAGGTGCTTCTGCATTCGTTGTGGTACGATGTTTTGTTAACGCGCTACATCCAAGAAACTTTGAGTATAATTACACCACATCTCGAATGCTTGTAGACGTTTACTTGAAGCATTAGTCCATGTCTCTGATCCGTATTATCTGAGTACACTTAACATCAGTTCTTAGTGATTCCAGTTGTCAATTATGTTATAGGTTGGCAACTAAGTCATTGCCGATTTCAAATAAGAAGGCAAATTCAGAATTTTTGTTTAAAAATATAACTTTATTCAATTAGATATTGCCCGTTCTTGTCGATGACCTTTTTCCATCGTTCTGGCAGCGTAAAAATTCCCCGTTCGTAAAATGTCTGGTCTTTGCTATTAAAAAACTGAATTAGGTGTGATCTGACATCATCCGCGTTGTTAAAAATTTTACCATTTAAAGAGTTTTGCATGGAACGAAACAAATGGTAATCCGAAGGCGCAAGGTCAGGGCTATATGGTGGGTGTGACAAAACATCCCAACCCAGTTCCAATAATTTTTGCCGAGTAACCAAAGATGTGTGGGGCCTTGCGTTATCATGATGGAAAACAACACCCTTCCGATTTGATAATACCGGCCGCTTTTCTTCAATTGCATCCTTCAGTTTGTCGAGTTGTTCAACATACACATTTGAATTTATCGTTTGGTTCTGCGGCATGAGTTCAAAATACAAAATTCCTTTGTGATCCCACCAGACTGACAGCATAATCTTTTTTTGGTGAATATCTGCTTTTGATGCTGTTTGGGCTGGTTGATCTTGCTTCACCCACGATCTCTTGCGAGTAACATTGTTATAAACTATCCACTTTTCGTCGCCAGTAACTAGGTTCTTCAGAAATGGATCATTTTCATTGCGTTTCAGTTGCGAATCACAGATGCTAATCCGTTGCGTGAAATGAATTTCCTTTAGCTGGTGAGAGATCCATAAATCAAGTTTCTTGACATAACCAAGGGTTTTTAATTTTTTTTCAATGCATGTATGCGACACATTGAGCTTCTCTGCAATGTCTCGTGTTGTGCTGTGACGATCTGAATCGATAATGGCCTTGATCTGGGTTTCATCCACTTCGACTGGGCGGCCAGATCGTTGTGCATTTTTCATATATACATCACAGACAAGTAATTTTATTGGATTTTAAAAATATATATCTATATATTTATATTACACATGTTTAGGATCTTGAGGTTCAGCGAATCAATAAGTGAAAACATCTTATGGTGACTTGTTGAGAATTTTTGGTTTTCATATTCGTAGCGATGTCATTCATATGAAATAACAGAGGATTATACAAATGGATTTTTATTGTTAATGAAATAACTTTAGTTTAGAAAAGGTTGAAAAAAGCTTTCTCATTGGTATGTAAGGTATAGAGGAAATATCTGCTCTAAAAAAAAAAATCTGTCCAAATAGTTTCGAATAATTCCGATGCAGATTCATGATGATTCAAAATACCAGCCAATCATTTTCAGGCCTTGATATCCTCATCAATTTTCATCAGCCAAATTAAAAACAGTTAACCAACACTGGAGAGCTTCGAAACCGGACTGTTTGATTCGATTTTCCTGTTTGCCTCATCAGGCAGTCTTTAGTCGATATGATGGTCACTTCTCCTAAAAAAATAAATAAATAAAAACATAATTGGATTTTTATTTATCAGAGATTATTTTGGCGTTTTAAAAATATAAATTTGCTACTTAATTTTAGTCATATCCATAATTTTTTATACTTCTCATTAGGATAGATGAAAATTTCATTTCACGTAATTTATATTGTTATTTAAGTAATTAAATAAACATAAAAATATTTTTAAATGATGCTGAAAACTGATTAGAATAAAATTAACAAATAATTAATTAATTTTCTATAAATATAGTGGTTATTTAATCAACTTAAGATTATTAAGTTATTAAGTATAAAATAGGCTGCAGGTAGAGTGTGATTTAGTCATATCTAGTTCCCGGGATCGAGACTATCTGTGGCAGATAAATTATTTATTATGTTAACAGCTATGAATCGATCCTAGAGGCCCCCGTGGGATTTAAGATAGTAAGTATTGGGGCAGAAACCCTTGCTGCTCATGGTGATATCAGCCATGTCATATACTTGCACAACCGTTGACTTAGAAATAGTACATTTCTAATCAATTATTGAACTCAATACTCTTCATAGGTAGTAAGGCTTCAGGTTTATACAGTGGATAATTAAAGTCAGCCAAATTTCCAATACCTGTGCCTTTATTATTAAGATTTACATCAATGATCATCTTTTCAACTACAAACGTGAAAAAAAATATATTGGTACTTTTCCGTTAGCCGGGCGCAGGCAAAACATCACCAAATAATGTAGAATTCAACTATATTTATTACATTAATATTATGAATGTTCGTTTGTGGTCAATTCATTCAGACAAGAAACTGCTCGACGTTTTGGACTTCTTCAACATTTACTGGACAAACGCTCTAAGCTCTCAATTAATTTCAAAAGACTCATTTACATGACAGTTATCAGACCTATTTGGACATACGGAGTTGAGCTTTGGGCTAAACCATCCAATTCATCTCGTATACAATCCTTACAATCCAAAACCCTTCGTAAAATCCTCAATGCTCCTAATTATGTCGCAAACAAACTCATCCATCATGATCTTAATATCCCATGTGTTGCTGATTTGGCCCAAACTAGATACCTATCCTTCCATGGCCAGCTCCATAGACACTTGAATCCGCTAATCTCTCAACTTGCTTCCCATACTATTCCTGATAAACCTCCGAGGCGTCTGCAAAAATGATGACCATCTACTATAGTACTTTATTGGAGTGCTATCAATGGGTAGATTCTCCACAAGTGTTATTTTTTTTTTGTTTTTATTCATGTCCTTTGTTCATACAGCAGCTTTACTTGTTGCATTATTATTACAGTTGTAAATATCAATAAATTAATCATTAAAAAAAAAATTATTTCAATCAAAACAAAGCACTTTTTATTTTTTTCTTCAGTCTTAAGTTTTGTAAAAAAAAAATTAGCATTTGGGACTTATTGGGACTTTATTGGGGAGCTAAAACTAGCAGTCTCTTTTTTTCAAAATAAAGTTTTTAAGGCAAAGAATGCGATCAGAATCATGAAATGAAACTCTTCTTTTTGTGACGGAGTACGTTGGAGGTGCAATCATTCAACATACCCCACGAAGAAGAGCGTCCGCAATGGTACGTGGTTCGAATCATCCATATTAAGTTTTTTAACATCTTTGAGATTTATTTACGGTTAAAGCGAAGAAATGACATTAGTCAAATTGTGTAAAAAAAAAACTAGAAAACTAAATTTTTGGCGACATTTGCGCCCGGCTAACGGAAAAGTGCCAAACTATTATTTACTAGAGTGGTACTCTATATCCACCAAACCCACATTTTATAAATTATATGCTTTCTTCATCAGCTAAAACCTTAAAATTTCAAAACATTTTTATTATTTTATTAACGTAAAATATTACACCATGATCACGAAACATTTCTTTGCATAGAGAGGGATATTTTAAATTGGCTTTTAAAGCATTATTTACGCCATCGGATAAGTTGGCTAGATAATTTCGAAGAGGACCTGAAACTCCTGGGTGTAGGAAACTGGAGGAGAATAGCATAGGATCGCGGAAATTGGTCGGCTGTGGTCGAGGGCCGGGTTCTTGCAGGACCGTAGAGCCAAAATAATAATAATTACCACTATTTATATTTAAGCATGAAGTATATTAGTAGACCGCAGTAACTGATGCTCAGAGGTAAGCAGTGCACTACCCGTCATTACTGTGCCATAAAAACCGACTTTGATTCAACGTTTATAAACCCTAAATTTTGTTTTAACCATATTCAAGGTGTTTTGGGGCAGAATCCTTTGAATATAATGATAAGGGATATTTTTTTTTCTTTCTTAACCCCTGTGGCTTTTATTAATATTTGAAAAATATTATATTAATATTTATAATGATGCATGGTATCTCTTTTATTGCACCAGGTGCATTTTAAGATTTTAGATAAGAGAAGATTAGAGATCTAAAAAAATGGAAAAGTTATAGTTTGGAGAAAAATAATTCTGGAAAGTGTGGTGTCTCCGTTACGGTCCGTCCCGCTTAACTGTACAATAAAAGATTGCTTGGATACTAAATACTTTTTTATATAATCGAAATATGTTAACTTATATCAATAAATGCAATATAAAAAGACTTGACGCTTCCCACGGAATTTAATACATTTTATTATAGTTTAAAAAGTTTAGGAGATAGCTGCCTTATTATATTTTATACTTAAACAGAAAATAAATAAATGTGATCATATAAACAAAAATAAATAATAAAAAACAAAACAAACCTTCTCCCCCCTTGCTGTGAGAAGACATGTGACCGTAAGAAATGATGTTGATGAGGTTTTATATAACGTGTATAGCCGAGCTCATTTACGACCTCCAACGTGATCCCAGGCCTTCACTAACCATCACGTGGTAGTCGTCCTCTAAGATCTTGAGGAGTAAGTGGAGTTTCGAACTGTTTCTTCCAAGGTTGAACAATACTGGTTTGAAGTAAGACAGTGCATTGTTTTTTTTTATATGTTCAAGAATAAATATTGATACATTTAAGATCAATTCATCAATTATCATGAAATCAAAATAAATAAATTATAGACATACCTTTAAAAAGATATATTTTTATTGAGCATAACAAATCATTATGATGATTATATAGGGTGTATAGAAGTCTCAATCAATTTTTAAAGTGACCATTCCAAAATCGCACCATAAATATCTTTACCAAGCCATAACAGTCTCGCTTGTGACTTCAGAAAGGTCATATTATCTCCTATACATTGATAATAAATTTTTAACTAAGCGAGAATACGAAAACATATGTATACTAAAAAATTTACAACAGATATTACATTAAAAATGTAATACTAAAAAAAATACAACAGATATTATTATTTAAAACAGGGTAGCGCGTGTAGAGCGTGGAGTCGCAATGTTAACTTTCCTTGATTAATCACTATATATATATGGACTCTAAGGGAAACGAATTTCAAGATGAAATTATATTTCAGAAATCTTTAAATCTTGTTATTTAATTTGTTCTCTGTATTATATTGCCAACATCAATATAATCATGGACATATTACTATGATTAATAATATGTCCATTATGGGTTCCAGAGTTCTGGGCTGCTAAACATTGTGGGTTCAGATCGAGCTATGGAAGATAAATTATTCAGCTAGGGATGTTTAGACCCTCTGTGGCTCACCCAGCATCAATAACTTTCTGAATTGGGAGAAAACCTAGCATTTAACATGTTCTTGGTCAAATCAATTGTTGGCTTAGCAGCAGAATTGTCCCTACCTTATATTAAATCCAACACCCTTCATTTGCTTCAGTGATACTGGTTTCAATAAAAAAAAAAAAAAAAAGATATTTTAAATGTTCTTTTTTGTATCCTCACTACAATAGCTTTTTAATGGACTCCTGAGCAGGCAGCAAAGACAATATAAAGCTAATAAAGGCTTCTAAGCAACTTTCGCGCCATAAAGTTTGGCGGGTAATATATACCGATATGAGAGAGAGCCAATAGGATCGTCCTCGGCTGCCTCTCAGTTCCGGATCCTGGCGGATATTGCTCGAGAGAGGCGAATCTTGCCGGCAAAGGAGGGCAAAAGAGGGGGCGGTAAATAAAAGATATGGGATAGTAAAATTCTTGCCATGTTTGAGCCGCTCTGCGGAACAGAATTTAATAAATCAATTCTCAGCAACTTAAATATCAACTGTAATGCAGTGTCTAACTTTTTTTCATTCTAAGAAATTTATTTTTTATAGCTTCTCCAATAAAAGAATTACATAACTTGGCATTTTTCAATCAAGCCTTCAGTAGCTATTCTAATTGGTTGAAGGTTATTAATTTAGAAACGACATGTCTGATATTATCATTATATGATATTCTAGCCCCAATTTTTTTTCTTTTTTTCTTGTAGTAATAATTTATATTATTATATTATTATCATATTTGAACTTGAAGTTTTTAAAAATGCTCTAATGGTTAATAAAAGAATTTCAATATCATGACCATTTCAATAGGAATGTTTTTCCTTAACAATACCCAAATTTTTATTTTTTTAATCTCACATGGAACTTTCAAATACCTCTATTAAAACATTGGTTTTTTTATTAGAGAGGAAAATAGTTGACTGGGTGATATAATGGAGAATGGATATAGTTGGGGAGTGCAGTCAAGAAAACACCAATTAAGTCAGGACTTATTTATATTTGTGCGTCATCTTCAGGGCTATGAGAGAACAAGAAAAAAAAATTATAAAAATATTACAGTACCAAGAATATGATAACATATACAGTGAGGAAAAGTATAATAATGACAGATATATAATATAGTATAAAGAATATAAAATTAGAGAATAAATGTGCAGAAGGGTGATAATGTATATCTCACCTTTTCATATTTCAATTTTTCTCATTTTGTACCTTTCCGTTTACCTTCTAATTTTCTTTCTCTTTGTATTATTGTTTACATTATCACACTTCTGCACATTTATTCTGTAATTTTATATTCTATATATTTTATTATATATCTATACTTATTATACTTTTCTTCACTGTATTATTATATTCTTGGTACTGTAATGTTTTCTATAATTTTTGTTTTGTTTGTTTTTTTTCTCTCATAGTCCTGAAGATGACCTACAAAGTAGGTCGAAACGTCGGCACAAACATAAATAAGTCCTAAATTATTTGGTGTTTTCTTGGCCTGCACCCCCACCCCAACTATCTCCATTCTCCATTTTTTTTTTAGTTTTGGGGTTGTTTAGTGAAGAAGCGATCATAGTAAAAGTCTACATCCTTGGTGTGAGGAATCGGGTGACAAGTGCCAAGCCAAGACCCGTTATCGGATTGTAAGGACAATGTGATAATGATCATTATAAATACTCTAATTCTTTCTTTTATACTTTTTATTTCAGAATTCTATCTCAAAAGTTGGTTACTCAATTCAAGTCAATACTTAGTCAAGCTTATTAAGATAAGGAAATCTAGAATGATCTTCAGAGATACAAAAAAGCTCGAACCCATTATTATTTATGTTGGTTTTACCAACCGAACTCTACTTGTAATGCGATAAATGTAAAGGAAAGGTATGATGTGTCCTAAAGGTTTTCTCTGATCACCTGTTGAGGTGTGAAGAAGATCCGAGAAGTTGAATACACCTCATTTAGGCCGTTTTAACACTTACAAATTTCATTTATAATCAGAATTTACATTGACAATCGCGACAAGGTATCTTCCCATCTAAGGCAAGCATCCAGGTATGTAACCTCTCCTTATAGGCGATTACGTAAGTTGGACATCCACCCAGTCATTTATCAACGGTGCGAGTAATTGATAAAATGCTGAGTGATGACAAAATGGATTAAAAGAAAAAAGAAGGGAGAGCATTGTGAAGAGCACAATGCAGCCGAGATTGAAGACAAACAGAGAAAAAAATGTAGCGGAATGCAGCCATTGTCCGGAACAAAGAAATCGCACCATCGATTAGTGGCAAGGACGACGCCTACCTCGCTGGCGTGTACCTCATTGTAGAGGCCGGCTATGTTCGCGAATGATTCCTTCATTAGCTCGTATCTCTCCCATTATACTTTAAACAGCCTACTATGTGATAGGTCGGGAAAGCTAACCACCGCATCATACTTCTTTAATGTTTTAAATTTATAATTTCATCTCTTCCACAACATCGAAATATGTATTCTCTACCAATCTCACTTCAATAACAAAAAAGAAGCATTCACCAAAGTCGCAACGTTTCGGCCAAACGAAGCTATCTCCAAGCATCTCTAAAAAGGTTTTGGTAATATGTTTTATATTTTTTTGTATGCTGCCATTGTCTTTCGTCATTTATTGGCCTATGATCATTCTGAGAACCATTCGTTCGCATAAATTCGTATTTTTTTCGAGTTTTCTTCTCATGCGGGAGAGTTGTAGCTTTGGTGCTAGGTCACGGAATTCTAGTTCCCGAGTTTAAACCAAATGAGGCCAAATTATTTATATTCTGTTTACAGCCATGATTTGACTCAATGGGATCAGGAGATACTCCTGGGGCTCAACCAGCCATTGTAAAGTGTCATAAAACTAGGAGTTGAGCCTGATGTCGTCCAAATACACTACCTGCAATAAAGTTAACATAGAAACATTATAGAATAACAAACAAGAACAATTGTGCAATGTTTATATAAATATTATAAATTTTATATTGTATTATATTTTAAATTTTATATAGAAATATGTATAACGTTTTATTTTAGTATGAATAACTTTATATAAGTATTTATCTTTCTATTACCTGTTTAATACGTTAATATGTCTCTGCTATATGTAATATGTTTCTATTATTAATATCCATTGTTTCTATTATATGTTAATATGCTTCTACTATATGTAATATGTTTCTATTATTATTATCTATTGTTTCTATTATATGCTTAATATGTTAATATGCTTCTACTATATGTAATATGTTTCTTTTATTATTATATATTGTTTCTATTAAGTAGTTGTAATTATCAATATAATTATGTATATTTTCTAGTGGTGAGGGCAATAATAACCATTTGTAGTTGTTTGCCCTTAAAAATAAAGCAAACAAAAAACAAGAACAGAAAAATAAAATTATACAGTCTCTGCAATGTACCGAATCCACTTGTTTATTCATTATTTTTTTTTTTATTCATTATTGGAATAAAAAGTTATGGCGCCAAACAGTGGTTACTAAAATGGCCGCTGAGTGCTCTGCAAATAATCAGGTCTGTTAGTTATACTGTTGACAAGATCTAGACAAGAGTTTTTCTATTTCGTGATATCTTATCAGTGTGAAACTAACCAATTTGTAAAGTAACTGAAAGCAAGCATTTTGTTCGCGTTTCCTGAAAAATTGGATGAATCCAGCATTTCTCTGATAGAAGTTGTGTTCAAAACTCCATCTCTAAGGGAAAGCCTCAGAAAATAGTTTGTTGAAGTTGATATCTCCAAATTTTTTCAAACAGTTTGAGTAATATTACCTACATGTATTGTTTTTTTATTAATGTGCTCATAGTTTTCTACTGAAATTTTATAGGTAACAATAATCTGTCAATTTAAGGAGCGCCTAGTATAAATAAAATTTATGAAAATAATATTCTATAATAAATAAAAAAAAATTTAACTGTTTGTTTGTTTGTTTATTTGGGCTTTAAGGCGTAAAACCCCAGGGTCATCAACGCCTGAAATTCGTTTGTTTTTATCAAGATTTGAGAAACTAGTTAAAATATATAGATATTAAAAAAAAAAAATAATAATAAAAAAAATATTGAGCTTATAAATGACATACATACAGTATACACATATATACATTAATATATACACACACATACATACATAAAAACACATACATAAACATATAAATATACATATTCTATATAGAAATTATTCATCTCTATATTTTATTTAACAGTTTGTGGGTTTTAAGAAAATTAAGTACGGATTGGATATTGGATTCGTCGTTGTTTAATAAAACTGAAATTTCTGGTTAGAGTCCTAATCTATTTAAACTTGAAGCGTAAAATGAACAGTCTTGTAAGATGTGGCTGACTGTAAGAGTGTTGTCACAGTGTTGGCATCTTGGTGGTGGTTCCTTGCTTATCAGGTGTGAATGAGTTAGGTTTGTATGTCCAATTCTGAGCCTGGCTATTGCGACTTCTTCTCTGCGATTAGTGCGATTTGATGTGGTCCATGGCTTAACTATTTTTTTAACATTTTTCAACTTGCATGGTGGACCTTCGTCCCACATGGACTGCCAGACATCCGATATTTCTCTTTTCAGCGGAAGAGCTATTTCCCGGGGCGTTAAAATAGCAGCCCCTCGGCCTGGGAGGGTGAGTGCTTGCTTGGCGGCCCGGTCCGCGAGCTCATTCCCATCGATCCCCACATGGCTCGGAATCCATATAAAGCTGACCGACTTTCCTAAATCTTCCATCATAGAGAGGTATCGGTGAATTTTTAGGACTATGGGATGATTCGAGTACGTTTTTTATTCCTTTTAATGAAGTCAACGAATCAGTTATTATGGTTATTTAATTTTTTTTAATTTTTAACTGTTTTCATGTTTATATAGGTTCATTTTACCCCCTGTAAAGGTTAACATTGCCCAGATGTGAATTAGGAGACATTTTCAATAAATAACATCTGGTGGGCAAAGTTACCCCTGTTATCTAGATAACTTTGCCCACCAAGTTTTATAATTATTGATGTAAAGATATGAAAATATTTGTAAACACCATAAATCAAATCTATAAGCCTTCCCCCAAGCTTAGAACTTTGTTTCTCCTCTCCTAATGATAGAGAATTTTTTTAATTCGGTATCAGTTTTTTAATATGTGATTGTGTGAGCCGAGCATCGCCTTGAGTTGAGTCAGAATTCTAACTGTTAGCGAGCTCTGCGGTAGGACCTCGACCGTGCAGTTACTGTGTTTTTTTCTCATATTTTAATTTAATTTTAGTTTTCGTCCAATTTGGATTGCTACTCCTTTTAGGAAGAAATGAATGTCATGGAATGCTATGTTTCCATTTTAACAGACGTGAACTGACACTGAGGGATCAGGTCATTCTTTTTGGGCTCAGCCTTCGATTAAGCGAGTACCCTTATTTGGAAGAAAATCCGGTACGGTACAGTCTCTACGTAGTACTCGATACCATTCATGCATGTATGTAATACAGGTGTTTTGTTATTCTCGCAGGAGTGTTCTTATACTAGAATTATTCCTAAAGTTGTTAGAACATTATCTTGATAGACTCCTAAGAGCATTGTGAAATACAGGGCGCCATCAGCGAGGGAGGCAGCGTAAGGTGCACGAGAGATAATAGCTCCCTGAGGTCATGTCTACTTCTCCGAGCACAAGGACTCCATTCTTGCTTTTGCTACATTCCTCTCACATCTGTTATTAATTCAGCTTCTCATTTGACTCCTTCGGTCGTAAATAGAAGAGTCCTTTATTTGTAATGCAGCATTCCGAAAGATAAGGAAATGGCTAGGAAATATATGCTAGAAGTGTTTCCACTTTATATCCTTAATCACATTAATATTCCCGTCCGATAGGAGCCTTTCCAATTATTAGGAAAAAAGAAACTTGTCTGTTATTATCAGGAAAATATCCATCAGTACCATAAAACAATTATTAGAATGCAATTGAATAACTCCAAAAGCCAAGGACTTCAGTCCTTAAAATATGGCAAAATAACTAACCAGCCAAGATTTCGTGTGACCAGAATTCAAACCGAAAAGGATTCACTTGAATGAAGATCAAATGCAGCATATTTCACTTCAACAGTCCAATTAGAGACAGCTTTACAGATTTACTTAAAAGTTTTCTAATATAATAAAGCCCAAGATCGCGGGCTCCCCGGCAAGTGGCCCTAGGATTTTTTGAAGGGAGTAAAAAATCCCTAGTTACGCCGTCCTTCAGAAGGGACGTTAAACGGGGGTCCCGAGCCTGTACGATGTCAGGTACTCCTTAAAAATCCCTATTCAAATTAAACCTAGATAGGCAAAATTTAGAGCTCTCAATGTAGCATCGTCCGATTAGCCATAGCAGCAAAAAGTAACGTTAAATATACAAACAAACATCTAATATAATTAATGGAATACAATTGAAGAACTCTTGAAAAAATTAAATCAAATAAATGGAATATACGAACAGCTGGGGAGGTTACGACAGTAAATTTTGTCAATATAACTTAGTACTTTGTCAAATAACCTAAGATTTATAATAGTTAAATCCATTATCCCTACTACTGTTATAAAATGGATATATGGATGTGAAGCATGGTCACCAACTTTGAACGAAGAATAACGTTTTAAGATTTTTAAAGATGTGATATTGCAAAGAATATTTAGTCTAAAAAAATGATGATCCCTGAACAGAATGTAAAGAGCAAGATAAATTGTATTATATAAATTTTGTAATTAAAGACAAGTGAGATTAATAATAGAAAAGCATAGTGCTTGAGTATGACCTCGGATAAATAACTTCCATGCACTACCGTTGTCCAAGAAACAGTACAGTTTCTATCATGTACTGAACCCTGGACCCTTCAACGTACTGTACCCAACAACATGGGTTATTCTAAAATTGTGATTAGATACAATAAATAAATATAATAAGTCTGAGGATTATAATAGTCTCAGTTGAACATTTAATTCCCAAGACTACACTAGTTGCTAGATGCTACAACTTCCCTGCACTGCAGTTAGCACTTTCGTTGATTAGAGCCCTCACGAGCGCTATCTGCAATAGGTTCTCTGCACTTCAGAACCTGAGCAATCTGCAAATGCAGCAGGGACGTGATAACTCCAAGGCCTTGTTATTATTGATTTGAAAAATATATGAAAAATTTGGAAAGTTTGTTTAGCCTAAGTGTTAATGAGAAAAGTAAAAACTTAACAGAGTCATACAGTGTTAAGAAAAGTAAGAGCAATTTTTTAACAAAAGACCTTTATTCGCAAAAACAGCTGGGAAGAAATGCCTGCCGAAATTTTGTCAAATCAGAAATAGAAAGATAATAATAAACAGAGAAAAAAATTACTAAACGCTTACTAACCTAATTTCAGGAGCAGGTGCCTTCCTGGGTAGCTGAATTGCTATGCTGAAGATTTCGGGTTAAATAAGGCTGAGGCAGATGAATTAATGAATCTGTTAACAGCGATGGATGGATCTGTGGGATCTTCAGACTGTTCTGGAACTCACCGAGCCCAATTAATTAAGTAACCTTATTTGGGGAAAACCTGGCTGTCGAGCGTGATCTTCGACAATCAATTGAGCCCAATACCCTTCATGCATTGTAGTGGCACAGGTTTTTTTTTTTTTAATTTCTTTTAATGTGTGCAAGTAAATTTATCTTTATTATTCATTTCACATAGGCTTATCTATTACTGGATAGATTCACTTTATCCGGGCTCTTGTTCCTAAAGTTTATATTTTCTATGTCATTTCTGTTTCCAATACAAACAAATAAATCATAATTCAACATTGTATTGGTATAAGATTCAGACTATGTCTTTTTAAATAAGAAGAAACTTGCTCATTATGTAGTTCTATGTTTTATTATTATGTTTTTTAATAGTTTAAACTTATTATTCATTAGATAAAGTTTTGTAGGACTATTATCCTTATACATTAGGAAATAGGATAGGACTATTGATACATCTTATATCAAAATAAAATACAATAATTGATAATTAAAACCTGCAATATATTGATATTGAGAGCGGGGGCGAGCTGAAGGAGAGGTACTCTGCACTTGAACGTTGCGTAAGGTAAGAACGGCCGGTTACTAAGGACACTAAGGACACAAGGACGAAAAGTGTCCTTGGTTTTACTTTCCAACATTTTATACCAGCATAATTTTATAGCACTCATTTACAACTCGACAAGTTTTCTTAGGGTATAATTAGTTTTATAAGCAATAATATAACCTGTCAGCTATTTATTATTCACCTCCAAGGATTATTTTATATATTTATATATCTAATTTTGTTTTCTATCAACAAGACTAGGGTCCATAGAAGTATTAAAATGCGTTAAATACGTACATTTCATTAAAAAATATAATAATTGAATACATTATAGCAGTTATTATTTCTCAAATTATTATAATTTTTTGTTAAAAAATATTTTTATTATCATTAACTTGTTAATATATATTTATTTATTATATTTTTTCTAGTTATGATAGCCAAGTTTGTCTATATGTATTTGGTTGAATAAAAAAATAAATAAAAATAAGTACAACTAAAACACTGGAAAAGGTATTGGCCTCAGTAAATGGACTGTTTGTAAGCTAAGGGCACAGGGAGGCCATCAAAAGACAGATTTTTTCTCCTAATTAAAGGTACCCACTTTAAAGAAGCTGTGCGTGCCTCAGGAGAGTTTGCAGATCCAATCCATGACTGTTAATATATTTATAATTTATTTGTCACAGTCTCAACTCATTACTTAGCAACTCACTGAGCTATCCCTTTTCTAATTATAACATATCCCTCCTTTAAAAGAACAATGTCATAAAACTTTTCATTTTTGAAAGTTCCTAGTGAGTTTATAAAAATAATAAATACAAATTTGGGCATTGGTAAAGCAAAGCGTTCCTATTATTGAATTTTTTGAATTAAGCATGGTATTGAAATTCTTTTATTAATAATTAGACAATTTTTAAAAGCTTGAAACTTTTTTGCTTTTAACTTATTATTCTCATAAAACTTCATGTTCAAACATGATACCATTAAAAAAATACTTAAATAAAAAACATGTTGGAAATGTTACATGTTACATTTTTCAGTTTTCGTTTTTTTTTTTTTGTAAACAAGGTCCATGTGATGGGCCCTTAAGCTAACGTTAGTTTTTAGTTTCCTAAACAGTCAATAGAGGTCAGGGTAAGCACAATCGTTGTCTATATCAGAGGATGATCGGTCAAAAGACTCAAAAGACAAAGTTCCAGTGGAAGAAAGGCGCATGTGAAGATATCCTAACGTTACTAGTGTTCCTTACAAGGGCGTAAGTGCAAAATCTATAAAATGGAAGAAGGGCGTATGTGACAGTCACCTAATTAAATGACCCGTTCTCTTATTTTGGCTCTACCGTAAACTTGGAAACATGTAACATGCATCCTTCTTCCAGGCAACTATTCAATTGTTAATATTATTTCTAAGAATCACATTTCTACTTGTGACGTAAGGGAACCTTCTTATTTTACAGCCAGAGGAAAATTCCTCTAGTTAAATATTTACAGGTATTCTACCATTAATGTGGTCTTTTATAAAACTAAGATGGCCCAGTTAAGAGGTTACTTAGATATATTTCCAATGCATCCTTGATTGCCAATAAATGCCTCCTAAATTAGCTATAAATGCAATGCCTCAATAATCAGGTTATTACATTGCAAATGGCGATGTTGTCATCTCCAAGCTGTTGCTAGGCAATATGGCGATGCAGCTGCTTAGACAATAGATTTATTTTTACAGGTATGCAAAGTTGGTTGTTTCGTTTTATTTTACAGCACTGATCATCATATTAATAGCTTTCAGGTATATTATTTACTTTAGCATAAAAACTAGTATCAGGAAAACAGTACCTAAACAACAAATAACATTTCATTTAAAAATAAACAATTAGCACACAATAGAAAATAGATACAACCATTGTATTTTCAGATGGAATCTTTCAACTATTTATCATATAGTTTCATAATACCAAATTTTATTGAAATAACTACAATACAATTGATCAGTATATCAGTTTTATACCGATTTCAAAGAGTATTTGATTCCACTGAAAGTCTGTTTTGTAGAGGTTAATATGTCCAAGATCGCGAGTTAGCAGTTCGGAAGGTGGCCTCAATATTTTTTAATTGAGTGAAATATCTCAGGGTTATATTTCAACGGGCATAAGATATGGGTCCTAGGCCTGTGCGGTATCAGGTATGAATGATCAGTATCTTAATTATTCATGGGCAAGCAAAATTTAGGACTCCCACTGTAGCATCGTCCGATCAGCCTAAAGTAATAACATTAGTGAACAAAATTACATCCGATGAATAATGAATAAATAACAACAAAAGATTTGCTTGTTTTGGAAATTGCGAAAATTATAAAACTAAATACAATAGACGAAAAGTAAAAAAAAAAAAAATGGTTCAAATTATTTTAGGATGAAATGTTAGTAGGATAGAAGCAATTTCAATGAGGTAAAACGTGTGAATCCATTTAAAAATTTAAATATTTCATGCCAACCAGAATAAATGAAATTCAAGGGGAAGTTAAGCCGTTGTTAGAATCGAGAAATGATTGTTATTCTACTGTCTTGGCCTTTTTGTAGAGAAACTTAAAAATCATAATTTATAAATTATTGTCTTTCCGTTTGCTCCGATAATATTGTATGATGAATGGCTAAAAGTCTTCGAGAATAAGGTATTGTATAAAATATTCAATTCGAAAAAAGGGTGCACCATCCTAATATAATTTTATTGCAAAAGTTGAGATGGGCTTATAAAGTTGTAGGGCTTAGTGACGAAAGGAATATAAGTTTAGTTAGGAGGGGTTGAGCTGACTGGTAATGATCCGAAAGATAGGCCGAAGATTAGATGGGAGGATTACAGGCCTTGCGGATTTGGGTTCGGGCGGTAATCCGTGGACGAAGTTTATAGGCAGCGATTGGGACTATCGGTATCGATCCTTTGGGTTCACTGATACTTTATTACTCGAAAAGAGTAGATTCATTTTTTGAAAAAAAATACTAAATTGGATCGAAATATCCTCTTTGCATTTGGATCACTAACTTACAATCAGGCATGTGAATTAGGCATTTATTTGACACAATACTTGTTTCCCTACGATTTTCTGTGTCAATAATATTACATCATAAAAACTATTTCATGTTAAACAGAAATAATAAAACTAAGAATTAAAATAAATATTTTTTATTAGAACCTAATGCAAAACTTGCTCATCCTTTCGAGACGCACTTTCTGATCCATTTTTTTGATCAATGCTCTTGATAATAGATATTGTTATATTATAAAAATATAAAATACAGCAATGCTATTTAGTTTCAACGGAGGCGACATTTTATTCCAATATATCCATTTTAGAAATGCCATTACAATACAGATAATGCAATGAATTAATTAATAATTAATATGAAATATTTTAGGTTTATTTGGCAAATAAAAAGAATAATTTATAGCTTATAAGAAAATATCTAAATCTTATTTCACTGGATTTTCTGTAGTCCTGAAATTCAAATAACAGTCACGAAATGTAAATAACAGTCCTAAAATTTAAATAATAGTCCTGATAATTAAATATCAGTCACAAAATTGAAATATTGCAATAACATATAGCTTGTTTTATTTTTTAAGTCGATATTTTCCATTTTTTCCATTTAAATTCCAGAAACCCTCAAGGTAGTATCCTTGACCAAATCCTTTATACAGCTGACATTCCAACTCATCCTAATACTATCCTTACCTACCTTACCACGTATGCTGATGATACATGTGTATTATCAGTCAACTCCAACACAGTTATTGCATCCCAAAGCCTCCAATCCCATATCACTGATCTTGAAGAATGGTGTGAAAACTGGAGAATTAAAATAAATTCTCACAAATCGCATCTAATCACTTTTACCTCACGTCGTAAACCAATGACTTCCTGCCCTTCAGTGTCCTTCAATAATATTCCACCTGTGCCTATAGAACAGATCTGATCCTTAGGGTTGCATCTCGACAAGCAATTAACCTGGAATCCTCATACAAGACTGAAAAGACAAGAAACCACTCGACTTTTCAGGCTACTTCAACACTTACTAGACAAACGCTCTAAGCGCCCAATTAACTACAAAAGACTCCTCTACAAGACCGTCATACGACCTATTTGGACATACGGAGTAGAGCTTTGGGGCTCCACTAAGCCATCGAATTCTTCTCGTATGCTATCCCAGCACAATCCGAAATCCTTCGTAAAATCCTCAATGCTCCTTATTTTGATAAGAATAAAGTCATCCATAATGACCTTAATGTCCCTTTTGTTGCTGATTTGGCCCGAACCCGGTATCTATCCTTTCATAACAAACTTCATTCCCACTCAAAACGTTTCAAAAAAGTTTCAAACCTAACTTCCTCTTCAATTCCCGATAATCCTCCGAGGCGTATGAAAATAAAAAGGCCACGTGATCTTCTTAGTTGAACTTGTGATTTGAGAATTACCAGTGGGTAGTTTCTCTACTTGTCATTATCATGTCATTATATATCACTTATCCTATTTACTTGTTGTATTATTGTACACATACATGTATACAGTTGTAAACATCAATAAATAAATTTAAAAAAAAAATCCAAAACAGTGCTATATTTTGTGTAAAGGCTTAAAAGAAGTTATAGGAACGGCGGTTTTTTTGATTTGTTAATTAATTAATTAAGTATTTATAATTTAATTGAACGAACAGGACAAAAGAATCAATAACGCCGATAATATATTACATCACTAAAAACTTTTTTATATATTAGAGAGATATTAATGAAACAAAAAAGGGATACTAATAATTATTAGTATTAATTAATTAATTACTACATAATAAATAAAAACTTCGAAAAATAATTTGTTTTTTATATATATTTCTTTAAATTAAACCTGCATTTTCGAGAAAACAGGTTTTGAGGTTGCATGGTGGATTCTCGCATTCAAAACCTCTCTCTGTGAGAGGTGTGACATAAGGAGTTACAATGGCGTGGCAATGTCATTCCTCGGTTTGTGGTCCCGATGTCTGTGGTTTGTGGACGGTCTTTGTCTCCTTCTTCTTCAGACCTCGAAGGACTTGTGTCCTCAGCTTCTTCCGTAATTCCTCCGCAGTACTCTGGCCTCTTGCAAAACTGCTCTCATGTTCTTTCATTTCGAAATGCAACTCTAAAAGCTTTTATTTTTTGTTTTTTAGATTCAACTCTTAGCTGAAAAGTGGAAACTATAAATCTAAAAGAGTTGTTGAAAGCTGGCAATGAATTATGTGGTAGTACCAATATCTGATGACATATCAGTATGAAATCAAGTTGAATTTGTCGATAAGAGCTAAGAATCTACGATAGCGAAGTTTACGACAAAATAAAACCGCGGTTAAAGTCTGGAAATGCTTGATTCTAGTTTTGGCGCTTGTTCCTTTGCTCACGCCTTTTGTCACGGAACTTAAAAGTTATAAGTTCAAAGTTCACATTTAACAATTGAGAATTTAACACATAAAACTTAGCAAGTTAATATTAAGATATGAAAAGATAATAACTATAAATCATATAAATCAACTATATATATATATATATATATATATATATATATATATATATATATATATATATATATATATGCAGCCGGAGATATATCATATGGGATCCAGGACCCTCCTGTGGCCCAGCCTCTATATAATATTATAAAAATAGGATTAATTTGGTACCCAAATTAAGGAGATTGAATCTAGCAGTTGAGCGTGACTCCTCACGTAGGACAAGTCACCTCCTTGCAGTACCGTAGTCCATTAAATATTTATATATATATATATATATATATATATATATATATATAAATATGTGTGTGTGTGTGTGTGTGTGTGTGTGTGAGGAAGAAAATGGTCCAGGTTGAAGTAAAAAAAAATTCTCTGAAACAGAGAGAACTGTTTACCTGAAAACCAACGTTTGGACCCGTATTGCAGGCCTTCTTCAGGGTTTTTGATGGGGTCAAGTGTGTAGACTTACTGCCAGTTAAATACTCAAATACTGAAATTCTGAGGAAGCTTACGGTGTGGCCAGCGAAACGCTTTAAAAAAATTGAGTACACTTTCGAAACCAGAAGAAACAAGTGATTAATGAATTAAAAATAATTTTATAAATGGTAATTTTGTGTGAAAAGTAGCCATTGTATCTGTTGGATGAAAAGCGTCTTAAAGTATTCAAAAATATTATCCTGATGCTCACAGAGCCTCTATAAAGAAACTTTATTGGAGGGAAAACCTTAAGTGAAGTCGGACCAGTAACCTCCCTGCACAACTGTTGTCTTAAGTAACAACATCAGTAACAGTACTGATTGAACCAAGCACTAAATCGAAGATCATTCATGAGTTATTATAAAAGTTTTTTCATTTTAATAAAATTTAAATTTATTAGATAGAGTAACTTTTCGTCATTTTTTTAGCTCTAAAGTGCCCTCAGACTTTGCTTAATGTTTTATTTTTATTTTTTTAGAAATTACAACATTTAAAATTTATTCCTTGAATAATTTATATATTGTGAATAGCAAGGCGAAATAAAGTACTTCTCATCTGGCTTAACTCTAGTCTTTCATCTCCTTTCCGGCAAGTATCCTTGTATAGGTTGGGAGATTGCTTTGAAGGCTATCTTATAGATTGGGACGTTGCTGGTAATCCGTGGAGGTTTGTTAACAGCGATTGATGGCCTCGGTATCGTACATTCGGGTTCACTTAGACTTTTAATATTATCTAAGATCAGAATGAAGCTACTATATATTATGGATATGTGGAGTTAGCTAAGGAACTAAGGAGCCGAGGTAGGCAATCCCGCAGAGGCGACCTTGCCAGGAATGCCAGGGTCGTGGGGTCGTTAACCCGCAACACATCTCAAACGGGAGCTCCTCTCACTCCTTCTGTCTTATAGTTTTATCTTCAGAACATATATATATATATATATATATATATATATATATATATAATAATTATAAACATGTATATATATAAATCTGTAACGTTTAGGATTTAAGTTTTTCTAGATGGTGTGAATCGGGAATTGTCGGTACTTACAATCCTATTTCGGCAGTTTATATTCTATCATTATTAATATTAGTTTCTGGAAAAAAAAAATCATTTTTTTTTAATATTTGAAACTGAAATTTCTACCATATTCGAATTATTGAAATATTGAAATTGATTTGATCATATTGAAAATCTACCATATTCGATGGCAATAAGTACACTTTTTTAAGTAAAATAATAATCATGAAGTAATAATTAGTTATCATATTTTCAAATTAAATTACAATAGCTGACTGCAATATGTTTGTATTTTATAAACACACAAAAAAAAAAACACTTTAATTTATTATTTCTATTTCTATTGATTGTATTAATCGTTAATCAAATTGAAACACGAGTTCAAACTATTTTTTTTTCTAAACTCAAACATCAAAGTAATTGATACGAAAGAGCTCAATGAACCAGGAACACCGCGGATAAGATGAGGAACCATTGACGAGTTATCATTTCCAATATCGAAGATTCAACAACGTTATCTTCCCTTAGACGCCTTGGACGCTAGTAAGAAAATAAAAAAGTAAACAGGCAAATTGATAAACTGATCATGTCTCAAAAGATACTAAATTACTTTAGTTTTTGTATTAACACTATTATTAGTGTGCAACAAATTTAAAATTGAAAAATCGTCAAAATAAAAAGATAACTTCTCATCGTTTACAAACTTCCACAAATTATCGCTTAGATATAAATGTGTGAAATAACTTTTAATACAAACCTCCATCTTCGTCTTATTTACTATTCAGACGTTTTCCTGTTGTTTTTTTTCTCAGGTCATACTGAATTTTTATGGATTTTTACTAAGCCCATCAACTTTATTAGCTCATCTGAGTTCTCTATGCTATCATATCATTTATATTTTCTGGGTACATGCTACGCTATTTAGCGTTATTTTTTGTCCTTAAATCTTTAATATTTTATTGGACTGTTCCTTTTTGGACCCAATATTATACGCAACACTTTATTTTCGAATACCTTGAAATTTCGTTCTTCTTTAAAAGTTGGCAGTCACATTTCTCGCGAGCATAGTTAGGTCGAGACTGAAAAATTGAAAGCATTTCCTGCTTTAAAGTACGCCTTAATTTCCTCTGGAATTTCGTGTCTTCTTTCTAACACAGAAATATTTTTACAATAATCATCGTTATTTGTTAATTTGAAAATACAATAAAAAAAACGTAAATGCTTCTAGGTTAGGTTAGGTTGAATTGCTTATGGACACTCAACATCAAGGGTCTTCAGGTTCCGTCCTTCAATCTATATTATTTCTTTGCTTCTAGGTTTATTTCGAATATATATTTTCCATATGTTATTTTTTTGTGGACGTTGTCTCGGAGAGGACATTGAAGGACAGTCGTATCTAATTGCCTATTAAAACTGCAATAATTAGTTATCATATATGTGTGATACACATGCATTCAGCAATTGGTGCTCACTGTCCGGTAGACATGGTTATATCAGGATTCTTTCAGTAAATGTGATTTTTATTTGTTTTGATATTAATATCTTATAAGATAATTATGAATCAATATATTACTTAATTAAAATACTATTTACAAGGGTATGAACACTTCAACTGCAAAATCTATTTCTGACAATCGGATAGAGAAATTACTAACATCAAATTAGCTGAATGTGATACAAACAGTTCCAAATAAAGTATAAGAAATAATAATAATAATAATAACTATTTCACACTTCAAATAATAAGTTCAAGCTTAAAATAATTTTAAAATTATATTTTATTTATTTTGATTTGATAGTGATTATTTAACTATTTTTATTTTAGAGAGAAAAGATTTGTCCTGGCCGAGATTCGAACCCGCATCTCTAGTACAGCACTCTCCCAATTGAGCTACCAGGGGTCATAACCGGGCCAGACAAATCCTTTCCCTTCACCGATCCTATATCCCCAGTTCTAGCATTTTGCCTGGTTTACGACCCTAGGTAGCTCAGTTGGGAGAGTGACACATGAGAGATGCGAATGACCCGGGTTCGTATCCCAGGTCAACTCTTTTCTCTTCAAAATAAAAATATTTTAAATAATTTTAATTGAATATTAAAAAAGTTTAATGTAATCACAAGTATTTTTCGTAATCTATTTCACTGTCGACTAATCTCAAATTCTGCAACTAATCACGTTCTAACAGCATACATTATTAATATTATTTTGGTTTCTTCGACTGATTTTTTCAATAGCTAAGTATTGAGTTATGTTATTTTAGACTACTGTCTATGAATAAAAAAAAAAAAAAAAAACTGTACCACTACAACCCATGAAGGGTCTAGGGTTCAGTACATGGTAGAGACTGTACTGTTTCACGGACAACGGTTCTGCAACGTCACGCTCAACCACTGTCTATGAATAGTTTCTTTCAATATGTTATTTTTTTATAAACGTTGTTTTGAAGAGAGCATTGAATGACAGTCGTATATAATTGCCTATTAAAATCGGCATACTTACCTTAATTATTTGCCATAAATGTCCTGTGGTACACAAAAAATCAGAAGTTGCTTACTGTCCGGTAGGGACGGTTATATTAGGATTCTTGCAGTGAGTTGGTTTATTCTTTGTTCTATTAGTAATATTTATTAAGATATTTAGGAATCTACTTGTTAATTAAAATCTGTGCCCCGGATGTAGAGGATACCAGATCTTCAAAATGGGAAATATTTTAGGTAACTTGTCATAAATAAATATTATCATCAATACTTACAATTACTAATCAATAAAAATTTGAACAATTTTCTCTAAGATGTTTGTATAAGTAACGAAGAAGCTAATTTTAATAATTCAAAGTTATAAAAAATTGGCTCTCCTAAACTAATACCAAGATTTTTTTTTAAATGGGACATAGCGTGCTTTACCTCTGGGGTACGGAAATAAGCTACAATATTAATTACTACTGATTACAATAGGTTATGTGGACCACTTGGATACGACTGGTGCCTAACAGTCGATTTTGTATTATTTTTTTAATTGATATTTAGGTTCTACATATGATGAATTCCTCCTCCGATTTTGAGAAGAGAATAATAATTTATAAATGAAAAAATGAAACGAGTTAATTACCTATGCATTTCCATCAAGAGCTCAGTATATTAAAAGCGCAGTGGCTCAGCGGTGGACTGCTGGGTTGCCGTACCCAGGCTCAAACCCGGCTGTGGCATATAAATTACTTTATATACACTCCTGTGGTTCACCCAGCCTCTATAAAATGGATACCCATATTTGGAGGAAACAATATGCGGTTGAGGGTAGCTTAGGACAAATCACCTTCCTTTTCCTATCGTTGCTCAAGAAACAGTACATTCCCCACCACGTAACGTACCCATCGACTAATCGCCATGGTCCTGAGAACCTGAGATCCAATTGCTGACATCAAGGATGTTCCTCGACTAAGTCACTACTCCGTCAATCCATCTTAGCTGAGGCCTGCCTTTTTTCCTGGTTCCATAAAGTTGCTCTGTAACCATTTTTGTTGGTATTTCATTTTCATCCGTGCCAGATGTATTGCCGATTTCAATCTGCCTAATTTTAAATTCTGGATATTTTATGCTCTTTAAATCCTTTTTACACTTCCTGGTTAGTCAAAACCTATACTCGCACAGTCCACCAAACATTTCGGAGGATGTCCTCACTTCCCAGATGAGAGATCTAGTTCATTGGCTTTTGTCAGGATTATATACCAAATATACATATATAACTTATATATGCCATGCGTATAAGTTCTTGATCCGTATAGCAGTAAAATATCGAATATTTCTGATTGAACAAGAATCATTATAATTTAAATGTAATTTTGGTTACAGACTAGTTTAATATTTAAATACATTGCTTGTTATCCGGCAATAATGTATTGGGAATTATTGAATTATTTTTTTTAGCGGAAAAGAACAAAATATATTTATGATATTTTAAACTTTTCAAAGCTTGAAGGACATCTTGTGCAGAACAAAGTAATTGCTTTCCATTTTCGCTGTGCTAAAATGTTCACATTTATTTTTCTCTGCCAAGGTTAGACATTATTTTACAGTAATTCCCTTCGCTGCTGTCAAGCTTTTAACATATTTAAGACGTAATTCACAACTAAATAAAAAAAAATTAAAAAATACATCACTTAGTTTGCGTTTTCAATTAAATTTTATTATTTTTTTGTCAGTAGCTTAAAACAGTTTTTTATATGAAATCAATCAAAGAAAAATGCTACTAACAATGCTTTGTTAAATAAAGCAACCTAAAAAGTAAATCAAACATAAAAATCGCAACAGCTTTGCTGATTATATATTTGCTAATAAATATTTGGTTCTAGAGGGGAGGGGGCGGCACGGTACGACCGAAAATATTTAGAGCCACAAAATAAACTTCTCTTGCACATACGCAATTTAAATTTCAATCCTTTAACTTATCTGTTCACATTAGATGGGGCAGAAATGCACGAACGGAATGAATATTTTACTTGAATTGGCGCTTTGGAAAAATCCAACGCAAATAATTTCAATTAGATGACCCAATAATAAACCCAATCTGCACAGGGTACCAAAAAAAAATTGATAAAAATATAAACAAAATACAAAACGCACGACGATGTGCAGTAGAAGTTTGATCCAGTGTAATAGGGAAAATACGGCTTATAATAAATTATACGATTTGAAAATTTCTAATAATTGTAATTCTGAATTGTTATTGGGTCATAAATAATTGTCTAAAAGTTAGTTCGGCCATAGTAAATAATTTTCAGTGAACATTAATATAAAATGTGCTACAACTAATCTTATAAAGGGATGTGTTTCTTACATGATGCTTATGAAACAGAAAATACCTTTTCCTATGTTCATAATAGTAGTTTAGATGAACTTAGAATAGAGTGATGAACTATGAAGTTTTACTTTTTGGATTTAAATTGAATACTGTGATGCAAGGTAAAAGAGCTGTATTTTTTTAGAAATTATTGTATCCGATCATCTCTAAAATAAAATAAATCAAACTGATTCAAAAGTTTGATCCTTTTTTTTTAATAAGAAAAATTGTCATATTTTTAATATTTAACATTTTTTTCTAATAATTCTAAACTTAATAATTGTACACGGACCACCTCAAACTTTATTTTTTGTATGAAGAAATAAATAAAAAAATTAATTAATTTTACAACTAATTGCCATCTTAAAGCAGTTTCCCGTTCTCATTGGACCGCCTTCAAGGAAAAGTGAATGCTAACCTGCAATGCTTTGTTGTACAGTGGGCTTCAAAACACGGCGTTCCAGGATAATTTTATTACTTTTTCCATTATTTTTTATAAAATTTATGAATATATAAAATTTAAGTTTATATATGAAATAAACAAATAATACATTATGCAGAAATACTCATTTTTGTTTCCTACATTTCTTTTCTGAAGCATATGTTATATCTTAGTAATTTAATGTGGATTTCTTATAAATATTCACGGTTAATATGTTATAGAAACAAAAACTTATTTTAATTCTTATTATAGCTAAAATATCCAATTATTAAATATAATAATCAAACACAACAGTAAGTTAAAATATAATGATATAATTTGAGATTAGGATACACACCAAGTATTTATATATTTATAAAAATGTCATTAATGTTATAATATGCTGTAGATGTGAGCCATTTAAAATAACATAATAGGATTATAACATTATAGAAACATAATCTTTTTTTCCAAAATCGGTAATTTTTATTATTTTATGATCTATTTATAGACTAAATTACAATTCATTCATTAGACAAGTTTTAAAGCTGTAATACACTAAAAATATTTTAATCTTATTTAAATATAAATATAAAATTAAACCTATTTCTTTATATGTATTTTTTCTAATATATTTCAATCATAATTTATATTGAAGAAGATGGCCACGCGACCTTCTTAGTTGAACTTTTATTTGAGCACTACCAGTGGATAGTTTCTCTACTTGTCATTCTCATGTCATTATATGTCACGTATCCTATTTACTAATTGTATTATTGTAATACAGTTGTAAATATCAATAAATAAATTTAAAAAAAAATTTATATTGAAAATGTAGTAGAATAATTTCATAAATATAAGCAAGTGTCAAACTATATATGTTTTTCTAAACTCTTACCAATAACATCATATACAGTTATTATTTAAAAGTAAGCGGAAAGTGGATGGACTAAGCGTTTTCCGTTTGGACGGGTTTCCAGTAAGCGCTTTCTTCTGGATATTAGTCACTAAAGGCCTCAAACCGCTTCTTTGTCAACCATTTCCGGCTTCCAATATCCAAGATTTTTATGAATATTCTATATTTATTAAGGATAATAAACGATTTTCTTGTCAAAAAACCTATAATAAATACTGTCAACAGTTTTTTAATTCATGTATTAATTCCTGTGATTGAATTTTATCATTCCGGGAAATAGATTTTTTTTTTTAATATTGATTATTTTTCTTTAAACAGAAATAATAATGAAAGAAATTAATACATTTAAATAAAGTATGCTGATATTAGATTAAACAAGAAATATAAAATTTCTTAATTTATTTCGTAGTAATATAATTATAGATCAGGAAGAAGATGGTCCGGGTGGAGTTCAAGAAAATTCTTTTATATAGGGAGAACTGTTGATTGATTTTTAAATTGATTCTAATCATTTCTTGTCTGTTATTTCCCTCAGATTTGTTGATATCATTATGCTGTTTATATGATTATAACGTTCGTGGGTAATATTTATTTATTATATACATATATATATATATATATATATATATATATATATATATATATATATATATACATATATTAGCTAAATAGAGACGTGATGTAATAAAATATTATATCATCCATCGCCAATATTTACAAAGCCTCTTCTATCCCAAACATTCCTCGTCCTTTCGACAGCCACGACCACTTCAGCCAGTTCCTTAAATCTCGCCCTGGATCACACTCGTGATTTTTATTAGTGAAGATAAGGACTGTTGCGCCATCCAAAGGCACTCCTCGGGACAATTACCGCTCTTACGTAATCCGAAGACCAGCGACTCCAGAAGACTGATCTGGTTCGAGATAAATCCGGCTAGGACGTGCTTTACCAAGTGAGAGTCCAGTGATGGCATTGTGGCCTTAAGGGGGGGGGGGGTATTATATCCAAGAATAGAAAAAAATGGTAATGTTTCCATTTTATGGCCGCATAATAAAAGCAGAATGGTATCATTAGTTTGGATAAAAAATATAAAGCAAATGGATAAAAATAGATTTCAAATGAACCATTTAGTTATAAAACTATGTTGACAAAATTTATTCAATTTTTCTTCCTTGTATAATAATAATGAAATGTTATATTAACATTTATTTTTAATTTTCACATTTTTTTTTATATATAATTTTATATATTGATATTTACAACTGTATTACAATAATACAACAAGTAAATAGGATAAGTGCTACATAATGACATGAGAATGACAAGTAGAGAAAATACCCACTGGTAGAACTCAAATCGAAGTTCATCTAAGAAGATCACGTGGTCATCTTCTTTTCAGACGCCTTGGAGGATTATCGGGAATGGAAGAGGAAGCTAGGTTTGAAACTAGAGAGTTTGAGTGGTAATGAACTTTGTTATGAAAGGATAGATACCGGGTTCGGGCCAAATCAGCAACAAAAGGGACATTAAGATCGTTATGGATGACTTAACAAAATAAGGAGTATTGAGGATCTTACGAAGGATTTTGGATTGTAAGGATTGGATACGAGAGGAATTCGATGGCTTATTGGAGCCCCAAAGCTCTACTCCGTAAGTCCAAATAGGTCGTATGATGGTCATGTAGATGAGTCTTTTGTAGTGAATTGGGAGCTTAGAGCGTTTGTCTAGTAAGTGTGAAACGTAGAGCGGTTTCTTGTCTTTTCAGTCTTGTATGAGGATTCCAGGTCAATCGTTTGTCAAGGTGCAACCCTAAGTATCGGATCTGTTCTACAGGCACCAGTGGGATATTATTAAATGATACTGAAGGGCTGTAAGCCAATGGTTTACGACGTAAGGTAAAAGTGGTGTGATGCGATTTTTGAGAATTTATTTTAATCCTCCAGTTTTGACACCATTCTTCAAGATAAGTTATATAGGATTGGAGGCTTTGGGATGCAATAACTGGATTGATGTTGACTGATAATACACATGTATCATCAGCATACGTGGTAAGGATAGTATTGGGATGAGTCGGGATCTCAGCTGTATAAACTGTATAAAGGAGTGGACCAAGGATACTACCTTGAGGAATTTTTCACATTTCAACAAGTATTAACATTTCGACTATCACTTAACTTATTCTGACTTATTTCATTTTAACGTGTGCATCTGGTATAAGTGAGAAAATATTAGATTTAGAACATGGGTTTATTATTCTGGATGGGGGTCTTATATTTTGGTCATTACATGATAAGGAGACGATTTCCCTCCCCTTATAAATTTTTCACAATTTATTTATGAGTCAAAGATCCTTGCTTAAGCCGTCCTTCGGAGGAGTATAATCGGTGATCATATCCTGCACGGTGCCAGATACTCAATAAACATCATAATCAAACCTGGATTGGCAAAATTTATCCCACTTCCACTGTTTCATCGTCCGATTAACCACAGTAGCACAAATTGACCTTAAATAAATTACCAATTTATATATACATATAAGTAATGTACTAGGTGAGGTCATTACTATACATTAATTTGAGTGGTTTCTTTAGAAAACTTACCTATTTTTTTAATATATTAATTATACATTATGCTTCATCATTTGCATTCCATCCATTTTTCCTGAACAACTGATTTAGCGTCTTTAGTTCTGCTCTGTCGATTTGGTTATTTTGTTTTTTCTAAACCGCGATGGTGACCTAAAACGTCGGCTGTGACGTTGGCATACAGTGAAAAAGTAAACGTTACCCCTCTAAAAGGTCGTAAAATATAAAAAAAAATATAATATATTTACAAAACTTCTCCTATTCGGCATGTATATACCATATATATAATTAATTTATATAAATATACATACAAAAATGTATAAGATTGAAGTCCATATTGGTAAGCCAATCCATCAGCGAAGTTTAGCTTCTTTGTATACAATTCTTTGACCGTAGCCTTCCTCGTCCATTTTCTACATTGCCCAGGATATTATGGCCTAGGAGAGAGAAATTTCTCAAAATAGAAGTTGACTTCGTTCCAAAAATTTTATATATTTTTAAATATATGTGTATTAATTATCTTTTTGCCTAAATCAAGATTTATTTTAAAGTATTTTATTAATGAGATAGGTAGGATGACTTGCCTGTGCTCGTCGAAGTAGGCGTCCCCTGGCGTAGCTAACAGCAGCTAGTAGAAAGCGAGATCGTGGATCACGACTTGGTGGGCGGAACATAACGGACCTCCTCGTCCAAGAACTGTCCCGGAATAAGGGAGTACGATGGGGACAATACGCCAGGTATCAGATTCAGGTGTCAGGGGCTACTTCAGGAAGTCATGGGGACTTGACCTGCTAAGTCATATATCAATCCTAGAATTCAAATGGTAGGCTTAACACGATGCAAGTCCAAGATATAGGCTTTCCGACTGAGCAAAGGACACTACTACAAAGCTATCTTGGTCTTATATCATGAAATGTCCGATTTTACTTCCTGGTATGCAGTAAAGAAGATCCCTTTCAAATATCTGAATATATTTGGACTAGTGTTGTCGTAAAGTCTATGCACCCCGTACTTCTCTCACAACTTTTTCATACATATCTAAAAGTTCTTCGGATGTATACTGCACTTGAAAATTTCGTTGGATTCTAATAAAAAAATATTAACGTACCTTGAATTTTATAGGCCAACTATAAGAGAGGTATAGGGAATGTGCTAAAACCATCTACTTATAGCTTTACTTTTGTAATAATTATTTTTAACCCTTATCTATTCCATCCGGTGCTGCTACCTATCGGTATAGACCAAAGGGATTTGAAGCCAAAGTTTTTCTTCATCTTAACTTTTCTTTGCGGCTTAGCGTTGGTGTTATCTAATGCTTTTTTGATGAATTAATACAACGTAGTTTCTTTGGGCATTTGTTTTATACTGTCTTCATTCGGACCTTGAATTTAAACCCAACAAACCTGGTCACATTTTTAAAAATAATTTATGGAAAGAACATAGTAAAGATTCGATCATCGGAACTTAATTCACTTAAAAGAAGGATATGCCAAACAATTGACGTTTGAATAAATAAAAATCTTGAATAAAGTTGTGATATTAGTCTGTTAATTTTGCTTATTTGATGAAATAAATATTTTGATTGACAAGTTAGTGGGAGCCGACTGATTAACTTATTATGGTAGACCAAGACGTAGATGGGGGATTTCGTTAATATCGGAACCTTCGAGTTTATTTAGCCTTTTGCTGTCATTGAAAATTAAAAAGTTAGGAAAAATATTTTATCTCATTATACTTTCATAAATATAATTCATTGTATATTAAAAATGTTATATTTAAGTTATTAAATAACGAATTACAGAAATGAACTCGTAATTGAATTTTTCTTCCTTATCTAAAAATTAATTATTTAATTGAAATTTCTGTGCGATAGGAATCGCAGTAAATATCTTTTTAAATTGTAAACTACTTGACAAAAATATCTTTTTCTGTGCATACTTTGAGCAGCTTTTATTAATATAATTATTTTAATTAAAGAATGTATAAGTGTAATGTCATCCTTACTAGTGTTAGTTCCATGCTGTACTATTCCAAATACTTGTTAAACATTGTTCTTTATATAGCATTTCCAAGTCTATTTGAACCTTTTCCAAGTCAACTGTAACCTTTTACAAATCAAATGATACTCTTTCCAATTCACAAGCAACCCTTTCCAATTCAAATGTAACCCTTTCGAAATGAGTTGAAACCCTTTCCAAAGCAAATGTAACGCTTTAGAACTCAAAAGGGTGACTTTTTATTTGATCGTCACCCTTGAAAATGTTTTGGAAATTAACGTACCTCCTGTGGAATGGGCGAAGTTAAGGCCTCAGAAATCAACGGGATAAATCATGGCAGTATTTTTAATTTTGTTATTTTCAAAACTATTATTGTCACAAAGCAGTAAAAGAATGAAATCAATAAAATTTTCGAAAAGCAATCGTTTTTGTTATTAAACATAAATAATTATTCCTTTTTGAAGGAAAAAATAAATACAAATGCATTTTTTTTTCTAAGAAAGTAAAACTACATTAACTGAAGTTATCAGCAGTTTCTTTCTTCGATTTTGGAAAACATTTTTTTGCATTACAGTTTAATTTTTTTCCTTAATTTTTTGTATCATTCTGATTCTGGATCCAGCCTTGAAGAAGCTAGCATTATGTCTGGCGAAACGTTGGCGAAGAAACATTTAACAACACGGTCTAAACCAGATACCACTAAAGTTTTGTGTATAAGAATATTATTTTATTACCAAAACTATGAAGATACTGTTCTTAAGTTCAGATTATATGTTTTTACTTTTTATAAATAAACTTTCTCCGAAACGAAAAATCAACTATTTGTTTTTTGAATTATTTCCTCATTTTTGTCCCAACATGAGTTGTGAAGAAAAATGGTATGATCATTTTATCCTGGCGAGGTCTGAGGCCCGAAATTCACCCATTCTCCAGTATGGTAAATTTTCAAAACATTTTCAAGGGTGACAATTGAAATAGAAACGGTTAAAATTGAAATAAAAAGGGTGACTCTTGAGTTGTAAAGCGTTACGTTTGCTTTGGAAAGGGTTGCTGGTGACTTGGAAAGGGTTCCATTTGATTTGTAAAAGGTTACAGTTGACATGGAAAAGGTTCAAATAGACTTGGAAATGCTATATATACAATTTGTCATTTGTGTATTATGTGCATATCTTTTATTTTATTTTTTATATCCAAATAATAGTTACGAAATTCGGAAAATATTAAAAAAGTTTGCCAATAGTTCAATAAATAATTAATCTTGAATATATAAATGAATTTAAATATAAATTTCTCACTTCGCTCTGGAATCTTCTTAAGCTCCAACGCAGGAGTGGTTCCTGAAAGGTGGAGTGGAATCGACCGAGCAGCCATAGCCGAAGGATCATTAGCACGAATTTAGCAGAAGGAATGAAATAAGAAGGATCCATTAAAAATAATACGATTATATCAGCGAAGGATAATGGCAGCTCTCTTGGGGTCGTCGGCCTAGCTCTGGGAACTGGATCCTCTGCATCTTATTGGTTCGATCCTGTCTATCTGCGGCCTTCGGAGGTCAGAGTCAAGTCTATCCTGTAGACATATACATTTATATACAAGTGTTTTCGAAAGGAAAAAAAAAAATATTTATTAAAATTAACATAAAATGTTAATTATCATAAATAAACATAATATACGTAATCAACATAATATTGATATTGGGAGGATTGTAGGGATTTGAAGAGGAAGATTCGAACTAGTTTGTTTGGGTGGGAATAAAGTTAGCCATGAAAGGATTGGTATCAGGTTAGGGCCAAATCAGCAACAAATAGGACATCAAGGTAATTGTGGATGTCTTTATTCGTAACAAAGCAAGTAGCATTCAGGATTTTACGAAGGATTTTAGATTGTAAGATTGGGTACGATAGGACTTCGATGGCTTAGAGGAGCCCCAAAGCTCTACTTCGTAAGTCCAAATAGGCCTTTTGTAATTAATTGGGAGCTTGTAACGTCCTGTATACAGGCAAATAGAAGTTACTACAATGTAAAATAAATAATTATTTAAAATTATCTGTCACGAAACTTTATGTGGCAGATGAAATTCCAAGCGAATTTGAACGAAGCTGTCGGCAAAATATAGTATACAATAAATATATCAATTTAATTCTTAATGAAAATCTTCATAATATAGAAATAATTGGTGTGACGCCATTATAACTCGAGTAAACACTCAATAAGAAGAAACATTGATTATCAAACCAATAAACTAATAAAAATCGAGATAAATAACTCGAATTGTTTATTGTTGTGGAGTGTAGAGGAATGTATATTACCGATTTAATATTAGTTAGAGGTTAAATTGGTTTCTATCTCTATGTGAGTTTGAATGTGTTGAATGAAATGAAATTCAGTTAATTAAAGTATGGATGTAAACTCAGGAAACATATGCATCGCTTGGGAATTGAACCTCGGTACTGATGGTACACAGAGGAGGACGAAACCCCCTGGCACGTTCTCTTTGAATGTAAAGCACTATGTCGAAAGAGGACATTTGACCTTGGCCCTGGAGGACACAAGGAACTTCAAGAACTGGTATGGTAGTGGAAGAGTCATACACAAATAATAATAATAATTTAAGTTCTATCACTAATTATATTAACCGGGTGAGAGCTCTGTGATTTCGCACTAAGAAATCTTTTAAATTTCTCCTTTAGGCTCCACCAATCTTTTAGTTTTTCAATCAAAAAATGAATATTCTTTCTATTTATGAGTATTATGAATTTGGATTTCATCCATTCTGATGTTCTGAGGTTTAGCGTTGGGAAATTCAGTAAAACAATACTAAGCACAGAGCCGATTGCTAATCGTCGATGTAGTAGACGAGACGCATATGGGAGGATTTCTTTAAGAATGATCATAGGAAATTGGGTTTGGGCTTGGAAAACACGATGTTTTCATTTATGGTGTATGCTTATATACATATGTCATCATTGCGGATAAATGATGCCGTGCGACATCTAACCTAATCCTGATTGTCACCCAAACGTAATGAAGACCATCCAAGACAATAGAAAGTGACCACGGCGTGAAGGTCGGGGAAGAAAGTGGTCATTAGTCTTCATCAATTCTGTTCGTGAGGACTTCCATTTGTTCCACTTCCTCCAGTCGGAAGGCAACGGACAGAGACATCTTCAGGCAGAGTAGGCCAAGGCGTAAACAAGAATATAATTTTTAATTTTTTTTCGAATTAGCCACTAGGGACTAAGTTTCTTCAACTCTCTGCCTCTTTTCTGCCTATTCAATATATGCAATATTAAAATATTTTGTGGAATAATCGTAAGTCTACTGGTTTCTCGATAATTTTCTTTTTCTCTTGCACTTTCACTTTCTTTTTTTATTATTATGGCCACTTGTCTTCTATTTTTATTTTTATTATTTTTTTCCTGTTATGATTTTTGAAATTTTGGGAGAGTAATTGGAATTTTGTTGTTCGTATTTATCATCTGTTTTTATCTATGAATTTCCGGCTGGTGTCTGCTAAACTTCCTTATGTTTCAAAAGGCACATTTGGGCCTTAGAGGTGGTGGGATGTTTGGGCCTTAGAGGTGGTGGGATGAAAAGGCGAACTATTGACAGGTATTTTTGTATCCTCTTTGAGTTTAGGAAATTAAGGTTTTTTTAGTTGGATTTTTCCCAGTAATATCTAAATAATTATTAGTATTTTTACTTTTTTATTTATTTCTCACTCTTTTTAAAAATGATTATTTAATGTTTAAAATCAAGACTATGTGATAATTGGTTATGACTTGTTCATAACAAGATACGAATAGCGTGAAAATATGTTCCTAAACATTGACGCTGATGTTTTGCAAACAAGGAAGCCATTTTTAAAGTGCGCGTGGATTGCAAATATTGGGAGTTTTTTCGATTTGTTTTTTAAATTCCCTTTCAGTTTTTCCAGCATTTTACGAGAATTATGTTCTTGAATCGTACCATGTTCTATCCTGTAAACCGGTGATTATGGTTTATCTATCTGGATTTATGTATCTTGTATATCAAAACGTTTAACTTTGGAAATTATGGAAGTAATAATGCTTAAGTGTAGCGGTTTAAAACTGCCAGGAAGATAAACAGTAGCTGGCTTAGAATCGTGCAGGAGTCGACCTTGCATCTCTGAACCCGGATGTACAATCGATTCCTCGTCTGGATTCCATAACATCGATTAGAAATAGATTATTAAGTATATGCCTGAGAAGTTTACAGCAGGGGTGGCCAAACCAAATAGTCTTGGAAATGCATCATGACTTGGGGCATCTCAATATTTGATTTAGACCCACAATTTAAATTTTTGTGGTTTAAAAAATTGAAATATAAAGATTTATTATTATTGTATTTATTACTATTCATACGTGCCCAATAGATAATACAATAATGATGATACTGAACTCACATAGAATTTCTCATAATACACAAATAATGTTTTTTTTTATTAAATTATAAAATAAATAAATTTTGCGAAAGCGTAATGAATCCACCTGGTCTGAAAAATGTTGAAGGTGGAAGAAGTGTTGGCCAGCTCTGCGTTACAATAATATTTCATCTTTGTTTAAAAAAAATGTATTTATTGAATTTTACAACTGTATTATAACATTATTACAAGAACATACAATATATATTGAATGATTCATAATGACAAGAATAAGGGCAAGTATAGAAACTACTCATTCAAAATCATACTCAAATAACTAATTCAACTTAAAAGATCAGACGCCTTTGAGGATTTTCAGGAACTGAAGAGGTAGCCAGATTTGAAACTAGTGGGTTTGAATGGGAATAAAGTTTGTCATGAAAGGATTGATATCGGGTTTGGGCCATAAGATCCTTATGGATGAATTGATGAAATATTAGAAAACAAAGTAAAAAGCATTGAGGATTTTACTAAGGATTTTTGATCGTAAGGTTTGGATATGAGAAGAATTCGATAGATTAATGTAGGTCCAAATATCTACTCCATAAGTCGAAATACATCTTATAATATTCATATATACTTCATATATTGTAATTAATAGGAAACTTAAATTTACATTAAAATAATCATATCCGAATAGCACATAATGGAATGTTTATCTTTTTGTTTCTTTAATATTTAAAATGTGTACCGAAATGGCCACAAAAGTCAAAGAGATATTAAAATTTAAAACACGTATTAAATACAAAATCACGACTTTCAAAGGATATTGCCTCGAACGCATCTTATTGTTCGAATTGTTGGCCAAAGATGTCTCCTGATAAGAATGAAGTGGCTATAACATTATCGGTAATTCAATTTTAAAATGTTTTCAAGAAACTCTCTCAGCACTATCTCGATCACACTCTTGTGTGAGTGAGAGTACGATTTCAGTTTCAAACCGTGTCAGTGCTTTGAGGAGGTGTATTCAAGAAGAGCATTCCAGGAAGAATCAAGAAGTAGAGGGACGTACCATACCAGTGTAACATAGGTAAGTCGATAATTTTTTCTGCTTATGGTGATAATAAGGCCAAACCTGTAATATCACCCTTAACACATACAGTAAAACTTCTATTTTTCGAGTAATCAAAGTGTAACGAGAAATATATATATATCTTGGGTAATAAAAATATTTTTAAAACTTGTCATATGATTGGTTGTATGAATGAAACATAATAGAGTTTTTTGGTATGATTGATTTTTAAGAAAAATGTTGAAGAAGCTCAGTGCAGATCCTCAAAAATGTTAAAATGTTCTTATTAGTTGTTGGAAAAGTCTGGTGGTTAAACATGATCTTGGACAAAACACCTCTCTGCACAACAATTGTCCTAGAATCAGGACAGTATCTATCATGTACTGTATCCTTCATCATTCATGAGATTTAGTGCTACAGTTTTATATAAATTATTTTGTTAATTATTATGTTTAAAAGACATCGATGGATGGTACGAGCTTAGGACCTTGAGGTTCGCTAAGCCTAGTATTTTTTTTTTACTAAAAGATTTGATGGAATAAGTAATGTACCATTTCCTATATGTTGCTTGTATGTTTAACTATTATTAGCATTAACAGAAATCTCTAAAATATAACATTTAAAACATAAATTCTACCACACATTATTTTATCTTTTTTTTTTTTTTTGTAAAGTTCTTAAGAAAACAACTTGTCAATGAAATTGACAAGGTACCTAAAGTAATCCCTTTACTTATATTATTTGTCTATATTTGACAAAGAAAGGTATGAACTTATTTTTAAACGGTTGGCAACTGGTTTGGTATTTTCCAAAGATTGGCAAATACATAAATATACCTTCGACCGAATAGAACGGAAATAGTGATAAAAAATCGAGTTAATTGACTTTTTAATTATGATTGGAGGTGTAATGTCGTTATCTATTTCATTAAGGAACTCCACTCGTCGCACTATCTTTATCAGATTTAATAATTAAATTATTTTCTTTTATTGAAAAACAGAGTTGAATAATATCAAACTCTAATAACTAAAATTTTAATAACTATAGGAATTATATTTGTAGATATTAACATCATAGTTGATTTAATTTAAACACCTAACGGTACTACTATTGTTTTATTCTTACAGTATGGTCGTTAACGTAAGAGTGTAGGAAGACAATTTATAAAAAGTTAATATTTTGTTTATTATATTCCTACAAAATATGAGGACAAGACAGAAATGAGATAATAATGAAAGAAAAGGAAATGGGAGAAACTTCAGCGAAAGAATAATAATAAATAGGCTGAGATGGTAAGGCCAAATCCGGCGTATGACTCCTGTCCGATGGTCAGAACCATAAGCGTAACGAGGGAGGGTTTTGGGGATGTAACCCCCGATTGCATAGAAGAAAATTAAAAAAAAAATTAAGTAACAATTTAAAAGAAATTAAAATTTGAAGGATTTTACTTTTTCAAAGTTATTATTGTGGGATTACAGAAGTAAGGGTCAATAATGCCAAAAACACAACAAAGAAAGTGGAAACGCAGTTATTTTAATGAATAAAAGCTACACTAAAATGACAAACCAGTAGTGCCATCTAGCGGCAACAATAAGATCGCAAATATGAGAAGAGCAGTTTAGACAATTCTTAGAATCTAGAAGTAAAGTCTGGATGGGTCTAGAAAGTCCCCTATGCAGTTAACTATAGTAAATTATTGTAACCAATAAATAAGGTTACTTGTGTTTAAAAGTTATTTCTTGATTGCCCTTCCGAAAATAACATTTATAAAAAATTATAATCTATTTATTTAATTTGAAGCAACATCATTTATAGTATAATATATATTATACCTATATTACGAGACATCTTTTTTGAAGGGAGTAATATGTTGGAGTGGTTGTTGACTGGTGGGAGGTTAACCCACCCCATGAGTCAACTCTAGTTACGCCAATAGTCAGAACAGTAATGGGTCTGTCTCCTGATGAAAGAAAAAAAGCCTTCTGTCAAGGACATAGTGTGAAGAACTGGAGGAAGTAAAGAAAACCAGGGGTGGAGACTGGAAATACAGAGCACTGTGGAAGAAATAGACTTGACGGTAACCCTGATGAACCTCACAGAAAAATAGAATACTCTTACACATAAATAATAACTGCAGTTGTACCAAGCTCTCGAATAATGAACTTTTATCTCATAAATTCCTCTCATTAAAACAATAACAAAAATCAACTGTTCATTACTAATTACTTTACTAATTAGTTTACTTTAATTTGTAACACAATTTTATAATCTTTTTCCTGTACATATGTATGTAATGGACTCTATGAACTCGATTGTTGGACAATTCAAAACATTGAATTAAATTGAAACTTTATTCACTTCTCAAGTTTAGGTAACAATACAATAGTTTAATAATAGTTTTAATAAATGCGTGTACTACGGGATACATGGCTAATATTTTAGACAAGCATAGGACTGCAAGCAGAATCAACTGGAGAGTTTCAAATGTTCAAATGTTTTGAAGAAGAAAATAAGTAATAACTTAAAAAACAGGCTATGATAAAAAACAAAGCTACAAAGTAGAAAACAAGTTTAAAATAATAACAGAGAGATGATCAAAAAATCCATTTTATCGTTAAAAAAGTGAGGGGTGCTCGATGATAATTGTAAATTTTCCACTGACTGATGTTGGTGAAGGTAGAGTCATTATGAAAATATCTTAAAAATCACCCCACGTCTTTTACAACAAAACGATTTTTTGGATCATCACTATATTCCTATTTTGAACTTGTTTTCTACTTTTTAGTTTTGTTTCCTACTTGTGTTCTTTTTTCATAGTAAGGTTAGAAAGATTTCGCTATTTTCTTGAATTAATTTGTAATCGACGAGATTCATGAATGCCTCATTAGCCTGAATACAATATTATTATCGATCTAATATTGACAATCGATAGCAGATAAACGCCCTGCCTTCATCAGATCCGAAAAACAATGATGTTCAATATTTATTGATTGATTGTTTATCATCAGTCTAGTTTGATTTTTTTTTTAAAATGAGGAAGTATTTCACAGAAAAGAGAAATGACAGGTCTGATATAATCGCATCTTTTCGTTTAAATAAATAAATGGTGTGAGTAAACACACAACTTCCTTGTAAGGCTACTAACCTGTAAATAAAAAGCTTAAAACTGATCTTAAAATATAAAAATATTTAAATAAAATAAATAAAACTATTATACCCTTATATATCAAGTATTCCTTAACATATCGCTATAAACATAATATAACCAACTATAAGTGGTATAGTTAAAAATAATAAAATATCCGAATGAGGGTTATTTAAAACACATCTTTGGCAAAGCAA
Source organism: Arma custos (assembly GCA_037127475.1). Classification (NCBI taxonomy): domain Eukaryota; kingdom Metazoa; phylum Arthropoda; class Insecta; order Hemiptera; family Pentatomidae; genus Arma; species Arma custos. Next base: position 130,903,376 of record CM073764.1, read on the forward strand.
TACAGTTTTCAAAGCGATACATTTCTATTGAAGTAACAATTATTTAAACAACTAGCTTGCCAAACTCGAAAATAATCCTTAAGTTTTACAATTTATCAATAACTACGAAACCATCTTTGCTAAAAAGTTGCGGCGGATAAGATATAAATATTTTCTTAAATTTACAATTGTATTATAATTCAAGTAAATAGAATGAATAGTACATAATGGCATGAGATAAAATCAGGTAGAGAAACTACCCAGTCGTAATACTTAAATCAAAAATTCAACATAGAAGGTGCTATGCTTTATAGTCTAAAATATATTTTAAATATCCTAATTTATTTTGGAATGTCAGAGTAATCATTTAAGATGATTACTCAATGATTATTCCTAACTTTAGTCTTAATTGGATACATCTCCGGAGGTCTGTTGCGCGTTTACAAATTTATTAATCAATTATACCATCAATATATTATTCATAAATTAATAAATAAATAGCGCATCTGGAGTAAGTAAGCAACAAAGGAATTAAAATAAATATACTTTATTAATACGATTTTAAGCAATATTCATAATGATTTAGTATATACATTGAGGGTTACACTCAATGATTCAGATGTAACAGAGAATTGCCATAAAATACATAACAAAACTTAAATTACGATTTATCTGTAAAACACGGGCATATCTAGAGTTCTTGGTGAGGTGTGTCTTCTCCGGTTCTCGCTGTCTTCGGATACTACTCCGCCCGCATCGTTCGCCGCTTCGTACCTTCTTCCTCAGGATCTATTCAGAGAGTCCCAAAAGTGGACCTCCTCTTTTCTGATCTCTTCACGCCCCTTGACCATGTGGGTATGACTATTTTACTTTAGCGACCTACTTATCACAAAACAAACATTGCTCTTTGTGCAAAAAACATATTTATTTTTATGATATCGCCCAGTAAGATACATAGCAAAGGTCACGAGGGAATTATAGGGGTTGCTCTTTTAGAAACTAGTGGATTTGATTGGGAATATAGTTTGTCATGAAAAGATTGATATCGCGTTCGGGGAAAATCAGTGACAAATAGGGCATTGAAGTCATTATGGGTAACTTTATTCGAAAAAACTAAGAAGCATTGAGGTTTTTCCGAAGGATGTGATAAAAGAAGGATTCGATTAATGGAGGCCTAAAGCTCTACTCCGTAAATCCTTACAGGTCCTAGTAGGTCATATAATTGTCATGAATGTGAGCATTTTGTAATTAATTGGGAACTTGGAGCGTTTGTTTAGTAAGTGTTGAAGTAGCCTGAAACGGCTATTAGTTTTTTGCGGTTTCAGTCAAGCATGAGGATTCCAAGTGAAGCGCTTCATACAAGTTAAGACCACAGTATTTTATAAGTGGTTAAATCATTTAAAACTTTGAGAATTGGAGAGATTTAAGGTTTGAGACTAATGGGTTTGAATGGGACTAAAGTTTATCTTTAAATGTCAATACGAACTTAATGTCCGTTTTGTTGCTGATTTGGCCCGAACCCGGTATTTATCCTTTCATAACAAACTTCATTACCACTCAAACCCTCTAGTTTCAAACCTCTTCGATTCCCAATAATCCTCCGAGGTGTCTGAAAAGAAGATGGCCACGTGATCTTCTTAGTTGAACTTTGATTTGAGTACCTACTACCAGAGGGTAGTTTCTCTACATGTTGTCATTATGTATCAATACTATTTACTCATCCTGTTTACTTGTAGTATTATTGTAATACAGTTGTAAATATCAATAAATAATTTTTTTTTTAATTGTTAATGATATGGGATCGAAGAGTATGGGATGCTTTAACTGGATTATTGTTGACTGAATATACACATGTATCATAAGTATACTTGGCAAGGATAATATTAGGATGGGTTGGGGATGCCAACTTTATAAACTTTGTAGAGGATTGGGCCGATGAATCTGCCTTGAGGAACATCAGCAGATTGAGAATAGAGGGATATACATTATGGTTTACTTTTAATTATCTGTTTGTGAAATAGGAATGGATAATGAGAAAGTATGTAGGGGGTAGGAATTTACGGAGTCTGTAAATCAATACCGAGTGCCATACTCAATAATCAAGCAAACCATCCTGAGTCTTGCCTTGCCTCAACAAAGTAAGTAACCTTAATTGAGCGAAACATTTTGGAAAAAGGTTGTTATAGAAACAGTACAGTCTCCTTACACCCTCCCCCCATTCAAGGGTTGTACTTGTACAGGTTTTTAACAATTATTTATTAAATTTAAACCGTCGGCTAATAATTTGCAGTTTTCTTTTATTATTGTTTTGCTTCATTGGACAACAGTTCAGCGGTACTTTATCTCGAAGAAAAGAATATTATCCGAGATTTCGAAAAGATTAATCTAGCCTCCAGCGGAAACCGCTTAGGCGCTATCAGTGCCACCTATCTTCCGGAACCCCAACTAGCGGAGAACTGGGCACTATCAGTGAGGATCTTCCCACAACCATCTTCTTGCACAATCCTGACGACCTCCATGTTTTATGCAGCAGCTGCGAGGAGCTAAAGTTGACAACTGACCGCCATATCTGAAGCACGCAACTCTCCGTCACGACTCGGAAGTAGGACGCAGATGACGACAGTCAGGAAGAAGTCAGAGGTCAGAGGTCGATGTATCATAGAAGGTAAAAACAAAAAAATGACGCATTTTTTTTATAAAACAAAATAAAGAGCTGTTGAAACGCAGTATTGTTTATAGTTGTGTAGTAAGACTATATATAGATAAATAGTCTTACGGATGAATGAGAATACAATATCCAAAAAATGATTTGGACTCAAACCAGTCGGAAAAAGGCAGGTCGGAACACCGAAACTGAGATTGCTAGATTTTGTGAGTGACGATACTAGAATTCTAGGCGTAAGAAATTGATGGGCAGCTCGAAATAGAAAAGGATGGAAGATCCTTGATGCATCCAAGATCTATGGAGGAATGTAGCGATTCAATCTAAGGATGATGATGATCTTTATAGATAGGTGGATATATTTATGACGAACTTAAGTTATGAATGCATTTGAATATATCTTGTACAATCTCGTTAAAAGACTATTAAAGTATTCTTGATCAATTTAATTTTAGTGTGGCAATGATGCTCCTTCAAACGAACGACGCCATAGCTCAAAAAATCTAATTTTGCAATAGAGGTATTTGAAAGTTCCATGCGAGTTAAAAAAATTGATGCACGGCTCGAATAGTGGGGTTTTGGTAAAGCCAAGCATTTTATTGCAATGATGGAATTGAAATTCTTTTATTATCCATTAGAAAATATTTGACAGCTTAAATATATTTAATATGTTTTTGTTTTAACTTATGTTATTATTCCTATAGAAATTTACGTTCAAATATGATAGAACACAAAATATGGCTTTAGTAAAAAAAAATCCATGTTGGAAATGGAATATCAGATATATCGATTATAGATTAAAAAGCTTCAACCAAAATAATTGCTATTGAAAACTTCATTAAAAAAAGAAAAATGTCAATTTTTGAGTTATTTCGTAGTTCTTTTGGAAGGAGCGATGAGTAATCTAGTATATTTTTATAATTTTTTCTTCCATTACTGCATAAAAAGCGACATTTTTCATTAAAAAACAAAATATATAATCATTTGATGAAATATATTACGGAATAAAAACTACAAACACTAAGAATGAAGTAAATAAACTAAATCTGTGGACTGATGAGGAAAAGGTGATATGATAGTTTGGCCATTGCTTACAATATCGTGGATCATCTTAGTCCTTAATGTCCTTTCCCCTTCCCCTAAACATAATTAATGATCCTTTCCTTATCCTGCGGTTTTTCAGACATTGTAAGCCATTGTTCTCATGCCAGTGTCCTCATCGGTTATGTCAATCGAGATCCTTAACTTGTTTACACAGACACTTCATTATGCTAGTTAGGGCATGGAATTTCAAATAATCAATTGCCAAATTTGGCATGTTTCTGAGCTCAACACTGATACCATCGATGAGATGTATCCAATTATTACACGATTCATAGATGGCATGATCGATGGAACCATGGTAATTTGGTAATCTCGTCCACAAAAACTGAAGAAATTTGCTAAATAATAACTAATCATCAAATTCCAATAAAATTTCGGTAATAAATCCAACATCAAGAGATTGAGTATTTGTACTCTTTATCATTGTTTAAATTAAATATATTATGTTGCATTGATTGTTTTCTTAATTAATTAATTAATTAATCAATCTTTTATTAATTCTTAGTGGTTTTGGAATAGAAAAGTAACTTTAGTAATAATTAGAAATAAATTCTTTATAATTCCTTTAGAAAAAAAAAAGCATGAACAGAAAAACAAACATAATGAAAATTTGATCAGAAAACTACTTAATACAAATCATAAGGCGTTTACAAAAATTCCAAAAAGGTAAATAAAAAAAAGTGCACTCAGTGACACAATAATAATAAGTTAAAAAGAATAAATGAATATATATCAGTGACTAAAAAGATAAAATATATTTGAGTTATAAGAAAAAAGACTAAACTTTAAAAATACTAATCCATCTAGGCAAATGACTTAACCGGCGTAGAGAGCATCTGAACAGAGATGTGAGAGTTTAAATGGAGACAGGAAAGAAGAATGATGGATATTAGGAGGAATTGAGTTCCAGATAGCAGTGGGATGAGAAAGGAATGCTCGGATGTTTTGGTTCTATGTGAACGGTATATAGAATAGAATAGAAAAGTAACTTTATTCTGGGACTAAGTCCCTTTAGAATAAAAGATATGAACAGAAAAGGAAACATAGTATTCATTTGGGCAGAAGGCTAAATGTTACAAATCATAAAGCGTGTAAAAAGTGACAAAAAACAATTTAAAAAGAAATATTCAAACAAAAATAATAATAAATAAATAAACAGTACAAATCTTGACAAGATATTAAGCAATTAATATTTTGCAGCTTTTGCTAAATGCATGATCTACCATGCAATAATTTCATTACATGATGTACATCTTCTTTAAAAAATAAAATTAAAAGAAATAAATAACACAATGAATGATTTTACATATAGATTGGAAAGGCGAGATATTGTTTCCTCGTGAAAGATTTAGGATTTGATTTGAAGAGTACTGCAGATATAGGACAGGTATTGAGGTGATGGATAGGTAGAAGAATGGACCGAGAAAAGATTGTCTATGGATGGAAGGGAAGAGTCACTTTAACTCATATCTATAGGACAAATGAGACCACCTCGGGGTACCAAGAAAGAATCTGAGAGAGCAATTCATTATTTGCTTCTCAAGCACATTGGGAAACCCCGGTATACCACATGACAATACACATTGAAGACATACTGGCATCAATTTCATCAATTTTTGCATTAACGACGCAAAGTTTTAGTTCCATTGATTGGTAATAACACTCTCTTTAATTCTTGTTAGGATGGTAATTTGGCATGTTGTGATTTCTGTCTTCAGATAGAAGAGCTTTAGTACAGAGCCTATTTCTATATCTCAAAATTAATCAAAAGTAGACTTGCCAGCTGTAACATCATGTTTTTCTGTACAAGAAGCTAGTAAGACCTGTAGTTGCAAATGTCATCTGTTGCAAAGAGATCTGAGCCACCAAAAAGAAAAGCGTTTACAAGATAGATAGGTTTAAAAGAGGAATTTTGAAGCAAAGTCTATAATGGCTGAATGTGTGAATGGTTAGTAGCAACAGGTTGGAATAATATATATGAAGATAAGTTATGAAACAGCGGCCAGCAAATGTACAGGAATGTTCCTCAAAGAATATGGGGAAAAGCTAATAGATTGGAAGGATGCGGAGGGACAGGATCTGTGACAGCTGAGGAACTATGTTACATTTGCAGAAGACTGAGAGAGATGGTTGATAGCTGTTGAACTGGTCCTTGGGCAGCTTCATGCGCCTGTTATGTCTATAGAAGAAGAGCTTTATCATTTATTTTGATATGTTGTAGAGGATCCATATCTTGCTTATTCAAGCTATGTTTATCTTTTCCTAAGTTCATCAACAACAATTGATAGATTTCATTTAAAAAAATCCATTTTACCCTCAATTTGTTACTAATATCCCACTCCAGCAACATTAACACAACCCTATACAATGAGTGGCTCATCTATATTATGCTGTTATCTGTATGGACTTGTGCCTATCGTGGCGATTCATTTTCTCTGCATTGCTTATTGCACATTGGAGTTGAAGTAAAAAGAAAAAGTGTTAAAACTTAATTTTTTGAAACTAGTGTTAAAAGAAAAAATTATTACAACAATTTAATTAAAAATAGTGGACCGCATCTCACTTTGTTTTCATCGGCATAAGATGTCTAATATACTTTAAAAATTAACAAACAATATTCATAAATTAATATTAATATAATATTAATATTTTGAAATACCAATCATCCTATCATAAGAGAACGAACTTTTTTGAAATTATTATTTTCAAGACAATTTTTTAAAGTTAGATTCAACATAAATAAAAAAAATATTTTAAATTTATTAACATGAAAAAATTAATTATAGAATATGAAGTATTATAAAAATATATACTTCGGTATCAAAATTTATGTTAAACGGTTTTATTCTCTTAAATTATTTCCTTGAAATAATAGCCTTATTTTTTTATAAAAGCCAGAATAAGTACTGGCCCTAGTATAGAAAAAAATTTCTAATTTAGAAAAAAGAGGAGGTCCTGACTCAATAAATGGGTTGTTGAGCTATTGATGATGATGATGATGAATTTTAAAAAAATGCTCCTGAAAAAAAAAAAGGCCATCCAGGAGGGAAATGGTGCGGAAAATTGGTGGAAGAAATGCCAGTAAAGAGTCTCCAAAGCAAAGACCGGAAAGATATGGAACTGTGTAAGGAATTGGCTTAACAGTGACCCTAAACTAGGAAAAGCCATATCATAAAAAAAAATACTACTTAAATCCAAAAACAAATTTAAATGCACTTAAGAGTGAAGTGTATTTAAATTAAATAGAGATCAAAAAGCAATTACAAATAAATCAATCAGCGATAGCTGAGTGGAGATGATGGCAGTGATTGACATATTACTACTTAATAATTTGAATTGTATCTGACAGAATGGAAAATTAAATACAATTAATTATTCTAGGTATTTACATATATGCAAAGAAATTAGGAATAACTATTATACTATTATAGAAAATAACAAAATATAATATATACAGAATATATGAGAGCAAGTAACAAATATGAACTGCAGCACTATCTGTGTGAAAAAGAAAGAAGCTAACTAAAACCCAGTGTATGCTAAATCCAATCATGTGTTTATATTTTTGTCTTGTTTATTCAGCACCAAATAAATAGTTGATCACTCTTTAAGGAATTATTTGTTAACCTCCGCCTGGACCAATTTCTTCTCTAACAAAATATCTTATATGTTGAAAAAATTAGTCCGGGTAGAGGTCACTGAATGAATTTCTCGTGTAATTTGAGAAAATCTTTATTGACAGCCAACAAATTCAGTCTGTGTTTCATAGCCAAAGAGGAACCAACCCCTTAGCCCCCTCCCCTCAGCCCTGAAGAAGACCTACAACGTAGGTCGAAACGTTGGCTATCAATAAAGTTTTTCTCAAATTACACGAGAAATTCATTCAGTGACCTCTACCCGGACCAATTTCTTCAACATACATTATCAAGGTCAACAATTATCATTCAATAAAAATATCTCATACATCATTGATTATATGTTTTATATTGTACCATGAATATTTTTAGCTGTTAAAAATTAATCAAAGAAGTAATTCAAATATAATGTTTATATATTATGGAAACTACGTCTCAGTAACAACAAAAATGTGATCCTCTTAAATGAAATATATCTGGTTAAAACAATTGATTAATTTTTAATAGTATTTTAATCACTATTAAATTTAGAAGCACTTTTATGGGGAAGTAAATTTTTTTATTTGTTGGTGCTAAATAAATTAATAATACCATTTGAAGGAAAGCACTTTGTTACAGTCTATTAAATATTTTAAAACAAAATCGATGATAAAAATACAGCGTTTAAAGCTGCAAGTCTAATTTAACTTTATTTGAATAAATTCCCTTTCTTTAAAAAAAATGAATTCTTAAATTAATAGATATAAATTTATCTAAAAAATTAAATTTCCATAAGCATTACTTCATTATTTCATTACAAAAAAAAGTTACAAAAAATTGTCTAGTGCTGTGTTTAAATTTATTATTTAAAATTTTTTAGAAGTATGCATACTTATTAAAATCATTGTGGAAACAAAATTTTTATTGTTTGAAATAGTTGGAAACAAGCTACATGTTGAAATTTTCAAATAAACCATTCCGTCATTAGGAATCGATTTGTTCCCATCCAGTTCCCTGTGGATTTTGCCATGAGCACCATTTTTTTCCAGCCAGGGTTTTTTTCTGAGCATATCTTGCAATTTCTTCTTCATTGACTTCTCCAGATGCTTCTTCTAGCTTCTGTGTACCGTTTTCAACAGTAGCACCACTCTGATAGTTTGGGTTTCGAGCTTTGTTACCAAGTGAATTAAAAACACCCATTTGAGTCTATATAAGCCAAGTTGTTTTTCAAGTTGGGTTTCTTCATCACTTATTTAGCTTTTTCTATTGCTGACGACGAGTCCGAATATAGTTTTGTCTTTAATTTTTTCGAAGTTCTTGCATTATTGCAAGAACTTCCTCTAACAAGGTGCCCCACCTTGTAATAACTGGCTGAGGATGCAAAGATAAGTCTGGTAAAAGCTCCTTGAAAATTTTGACTCGATTTGGGGATTTTAATAATAAAATTTTTTTATTTAAACTTTGATATCAAAGATCAATATCAAAAAAGGTGTCTGACAATTTCTGCAATTCGGTGAAATGCGTATGCGGTTATTTATTCGAATAAATAACCTTCAAAGCAGTCCCCGCTTTCACCATATATGTATCAACGTCTGATAAACATAGCAAAGCGTTTTTGTGTAAAACACCTCTTCGTCAAAGAAGACCCATCGAGTGGTTAAAAAACTGTCTGGCTTACTTATCATTCTACGCATCTTGGAACTTTATTTACTCAACATCTATCCACGAATTCGTGGTTGTTGAAAAATATGTAAGAAAAATGTAAAACATATGTTTATAGTGAAATATGTAAATATATGTGAAATAAAAATGGGCTCAGATGAATCATGATGCCTTAAGCTGTTGTTTATTATGTTATCTAACTTAACTAAAAATATGTAAACACTTATGAATCCGAGCCCTATTCATTACCAATCATTTATAATTATAAAACCAATTTGCAAACCCTTACCTTTCTAGTATTTTAAAGAATAAAATTAAATCAATATTTCTTAAATAATATTTTAGTTGAGGCAAGAAACCGAAATTTTTAAAGTTTATTAAGAATCTTATTATTGATAATTCAGTTGTTTTACATCAAAAAGCACAATTTTGTTTCTCGTTTTATCGTCTAATTTATTGGTCTATGAGTTTTATTATTTTGAAAATAGTAAATTATGTAAAAACCATATTTCGAAAATTCGTTCATTCAGCCAGTATCTGTTGATATACTTATATATTAGTATCTGATATCATTCAGTCAGTATTTGATGATATACTTTTGCTTCTAAAGAATTCCAAGTATTATCCACATTGGACCATGTAATTTTTAAATTTATTTATAATTTTTTTTTGTAGAATTATAGTAATTAAACATATCTACCTGTTCTCTTATTTGCTTATAATTAAACAAATACTTATATGTTATAATTAAATTTAAATGTTAAATTTAATAAATGTTATAGTAAATAATATTTTCTATAAGTCTGTAAAAGGTACTTATGTAAGAAATTTCAATAAATTAAAATATATTCTGACAAGGAAAGTGTTGATGTGTTAATGGTTACTGGAATTATAAACAGATTTAACTTGGATCTTCAGTTTTTTTGTTTATCCATCATTCTTTAAGTTCTATGTTATTATACTAAGCTGAGAAAATTAAATGATTAAGAGATTACTCAGAAAGTTTCATTGTGTTTCAATCATGACTTATGCGTTAATTCTTTCAGAAACAGTTGCAATACCAAAGAATTTAGATTAGCACTAGTGAATATTAAAGATAAGGCATTTTATGCTTTATGATTAGCGCTTAAATTGGAAAACATATATAGTTATGGAAAACTCTCATCTAATTCAAAATTTAGGATTTTTCTAAAATTAAATTTTATATTTGTATATCCAGTCTCTATAAAGTGGATCCACTTACTTGAGGAAAAACCTGGTGGAGGAATGTGGTCACTGCTCAACCATTGGCTTAGAAACAGAATGGATTCTACCATGTACTGCACCTTTCATGGATTGTAGAGATACATTTTTTTTTTTAAATTGAACTTGTTGTACCTCTTTCTTTGTAACCTCTTGGCAACCTAACATTGTACCAAATCAGGATTAACAAATTATACAACAGTTCACTTAAGGTGATCGACATTTTAGTAGAGGTACTCTCCTATAATTCTACAAATGAAAGTTAAATTTTGTATTGTGAAGATATTAAAATACGAGTGCCCAACTGCTATTGTTTACTAACACACTCTATAAAGACTAGTTCAATACAAAAAAGATCTGTATTCTGAAATTGTATGCCTTAAGAATAACAACGATTTTCTGATAAAACAAAATAATTATCTAGAGAAGGACAAAGGACTATAGAATAAAAATAATTTATTTATATCTTATAAATAAAAAAACTAAAAATAAGTTATATTAGTATCAAAAACAAACTTAAAGTTACCAAAAATGAATAATCAGATAATATAAAAAATAATTAAGAAGCTTGAAAAAGCTACTGATCATAAAGTAACCATTAATTTTTTAGCACAATAATGTAATAAACCTCTGTATATTATGATCTCTAAAATTATCTTAATCTGTGTATCAAAATATTATTGCTGGAAGCCTAATTGCTCACTTTTCCATTGATAATATTTATTGTTTAGTTTGTTTGTTGACTATTGGCTAATTCCCAACAATATAGATACTATATAAAGATGCTCATGTATAGATAAAATTATTTCTCATACAAAATCACGTTAATCATTAAAATATTACAGGTCTGTCTGTAAATATAGAATGATTTTGAAAAAAGGTTTTAATAATTTTCAAAACAAGATTAAATTACTTGATAGCAATTGATTCAAATTCAACTTTTTACAGACCAAATTCAAACTTTTTTATTTCAAAACTGCCACTTTACAAATTAAACAAATGTTAATTTAATTGTACAACTCCTCGCTCAAATTTTATTACTGAACAGTAAATTTATTATTAAGAATATATATTATTCTTATATGTAAAATAAACTAATACACAGTGATCACTAAAAGCTTTTATAAATAACAAAGCCTCTTTAAGTATCCTTAATTGGGTAAAAAATCCTCATGATGAGCATTGTCTCTGACAAATAAACTCCGAACAACTGTTGTCTAACAAACAAGTCTCTACCATGTATTGAACCCAAAGCACCTTCATGGCTTGTAAATATCCACTTTTTTTTTTACCTCATATAACAATGAATCAAAATTTCCTTCTTTTATACCAATTAATATTGCTGTCCTCTAATGATTAATTCAATCTATCATAGGCATAGGCCAAACGAGGGGGGGGGGCTTATTGGGGATGTAACTTCCCATTGCTTAGAAGAAATTTTTAAAAAAATTGTTAGTAACAATTTAAAAGAAATAAAAATTTGAAGGATTTTAATTTTTTTAAAGTTATTATTGTGGGATTACAGAAGTAAGGGTCAATAATGTCAAAAACACGAAGTGCAAACACAGATATTTTAATGGATAAAAGGTACACTAAAATTACAAACCAAAACGTAATACTGTTTATTTACAATTAATTATATTACTATAGCGGCAGTAGTAGCATCTAGCGGCAACAATAAAATCGCAAATGTGAGAACAGTTTAGACAATTCTTGGAATCTAGAAGTAAAGTCTGGACGGGTCTAGAAAGTTACCTATGCAATTAACTATAGTAAGTTATTGTAACCAATAAATAAGGTTACTTGTATTTAAAAGCTATTTCTTGATTTCCCTTCCAAAAATAACATTTATAACTTCCAAAATAACATTTATAAAAAATTATAATCTATTTATATAATTTGAAGCTACATGATTATAGTATAATATAAATTATACCTATATTACGAAGCATCTTTTTTGAAGGGAGTAATATGTTGGAGTGGTTGACTGGTGGGGGTTAACCCCCCCCATGAGTCAACTCTGGTTACGTTAATGATCATAGGTAGGTCTTGATGAAATTATTACCGAAATCTACTCATTAATTAAATCTTCTTTTCCATACTAAAGCTCACGATAAATTGTATTTTTGGAAAATATTAAAAATGAAACTAATAATCAGTTAAAACTTGTAACTCAACTCGAAGCGACAATCTGCGGAACAGATACCCTATCATTGGTGGAATTAACGCTGAGTTAAGAAACTTACCCAAGGAAATGGGAATCTCGGTCCCCCGCCTACGATTACAGATAAGGTTGCCGTAACCTACCACACCTCAGTCTAGCGACGACAGGCTGAAGGTTAAGGTGTGCTTCTCGTTCCATATCTTTCGGATTCCTCGACTTCTTGCTGCCATGGAGAAGGATAATAAAGACTTCGATGGAGTGGTCTACCAGAGGTAAGATCTATCGGAGGTTTACTATTATTTACTATTTGTCCTTCATCTTTCGAAGTGGCTCACAGGAGAGTATAACAGTAGAAAGGTAGAAGCAGTCCCAGACAAAGTATCCTCTGTACCTACCGAATCAATTATATCCTGATATTTCACAAGATTGTTTAGTTTTACTTAAAAATATTAAGCGTTTTGCTGTCAAATTTTCAACGTTTTTATAAGACACTTCGAGTTGAGTTACATGTTTTAACTGTTTACTCGTTTCATTTATAATATTTCCCCAAAATATAAGTTATTATGAGCTTTAGTATGGAAAAGAAAATGTAATTATGGTAATGAATAGATTTTGATAATCATTTCAGCTAGAAAAAAAGTTTCAACTTACATTTCGAAGTAGGATACATAATCTTTACTATTGTTTGTTTGTTGAAACATTCATCTCTATATGAAATGACCACCAAAGTATACCTATTTCTCATGATAACATTCTCTTTTCCATACTAAAGCTCATGGCAACTTGTATTTTTGGAAAATATTAAAAGGTAAATGAACGAAAAGTTAAAACTTGTGACTCAACTCGAAGCGACCACCAGCAGAATAGTTATCCCTATTTACCAGTAAATGTTTAGAGTATAGCCTATAATATCTCATTGAACCAGATTCGTTACTGTAAACAAACATTTTAAAGCAAGAATGTTTTGAAATTCTTACTGTAAACATGTATTGTTTCATTTTTTAACGTCACTTTATGCTGCTAAGGATAATCGGACGATGCTACAGTGGTAGACCTGAATATCGCCTATCCAGTCCGCCTATATTTTCAGGATTGGTATTTTTAACGAGAACTTGACTTCACATTGACCCTGTACCTCTGTTTTACGCCCCCTCTGAAGGAAGATATGACAAAGAATATTTTACTCCCTTCAAAAAATCCTAGGGCCACCTACCGAATCCGTGATCTTAGACATTCATGTATAAATATACGGTGGAGCCAAGGCCTCCCACAACATCAACCACCAGTCATCTCTGTTCATTGCTGCTGCTCTTCAATTACGGATGTGTAAGATGTTCCGAGCCACCTCCGAGATGTCCGCAGCCAAATCTTTTTCTCCAAAATAAAAATAATTAAAAATTATAACAATTAATAAAAAAATAAAATAAAATAAATTATAAATAATAGGAAATCTTCCGGCGATTCCACCAGCTCAAAAACAATACGGGTTTTTTCAAGGAGATCATGGTCGACATGGATTCAGCAGGACTGAAGGACTCAGACTGTCAGGATAGAGAAACCTATAGAAAGTCACTGAACGATATATAGTTCTTCGTGGACAAATAACGCTCAAAAAGGGGTTGTGCGTGGTCAGAGGAAAGGAAGTGCAGACACGCGGAGCTCCTGAGGGAAGTATGGAGAAAGAGGAAGTTTAGGAGGAAAAGATGATATTCTCTAAAAAAATAAATAATATAATGACGTAATCCGACAAGATCTTAATTAAAGTAATGTTCAATGAATATTCTTCCCCTTGTATACATCGCAAATTGCGAGAGCACAGGGATGTGGGATCGGTGAAGAGAAGTTATTGTTTCCGGCACCTTTAGGAATGCTTTTCCGTTTATTAGGAAGAAATTCCTAAAAGGGTGTGCCTCCACGTGATACGGCTACTCAGCCTATTTCCTTGAGGAAAAGCAGGGGAAGATGGAGCTAAAACGGCTAGAACAGAAGAGGTGTTTTGTTCCATAACAACGCAAATCCACATATGTCTGTTGTGACTCGCCAGAAATCAGCGAGTCACAACAGACATATGTGACTCCCCAGAAGGGAGCTTGGTTGGGAAGTTTTAATGCATCCACCGTATAGTCCGGACCTGGCACCAAGCGATTACCACCTTTTTCTCGCATTGCAAAACTTCCTGAGTTATAATAAATTGGGATCAAGAGAAGGTTGTGAAAATCGATTACTAGAGTTTTTCACCAATAAGGACCAAGATTTCTATGAGAGAGCACTATGAAGCTACCTTTAAAACGGCAAAAAACTATACAACAAAATTTGACCCAAAGCGGACAACCCGAAACATCTTATATAAAGTTAAGACCGTGGAAAAATTCCAACGAAAAGCCTTAAGTCTCCAAACTAAAACAGAAATAGAAATTATCTGTCCAATATTTCGCCCATTCAGGCATCCTCAGGGTAGAAAGAGAATAACAGCAAAACAAAACATGAATAATGCACCCAAGAAACATCCCACCACCTCGAAGGCTCAAATGCAACTAATGAATCATAAGGAAGGATACTGGACCCCAGCTGGTTAAGGTTAGATAAAAACAGCTGATAGATTCTTCAGAAATTCAAAATTCAATATACACTCACCAAACTTCAAAAACCACCACTATTTCTGTTTTAGTTTGGAGACTTGAGGCTTTTCGTTGGAATTTTTCTACGGTCTTAACATTTATGTAAGGTCTCTTTTTAGTTTTCAATCTTATATAAAGTTTTGAATTTCACGTAAAAATAATGGATTCTTTTTCCTCAAACTATTAATTTATATATATATCATATATATTTCTTCATACATAAGAGCGTCGTCTTCCGTCTTCAGTCCGCTTCCCTTAGACTGGGAGTGCAAATAGGAGGCCGGGTACTAATCCGGATCGCAGCGCGTAGTAACGCAAAGAGTGGATAGGGATATGTCATCGCTGCCAGACGGACACTTTCTACAGTGCCCGCCAGAACTTCATTGAAGATAAAGGAGGTTTTAACTGAAGGGTCTTGGGTTCAGTATATGGTAGAGACTGTACTGATTCCAGCATAATGGTAGAGTTTCGCGAGAACAGGCTCAACCGCCAGAGTTTGTTTGTTTGTTTATTTGGGCTTTAAGGCGTAAAACCCCAGGGTCATCAACGCCTGAAATTCGTTTGTTTTTATCAAGATTTGAGAAACTAGTTAAAATATATAGATATTAAAAAAAAAAAAAAAAATATTGAGCTTATAAATGACATACATACAGTAAACACATATATACATCAATATATACACACACATACATACATAAAACACATACATAAACATATAGATATACATATTCTATATAGAAATTATTCATCTCTATATTTTATTTAACAGTTTGTGGGTTTTAAGAAAATTAAGTACGGATTGGATATTGGATTCGTCGTTGTTTAATAAAACTGAAATTTCTGGTTGGAATCCTAATCTATTTAAACTTGAAGCGTAAAATGAACAGTCTTGTAAGATGTGGCTGACTGTAAGAGTGTTGTCACAGTGTTGGCATCTTGGTGGTGGTTCCTTGCTTATCAGATGTGAATGAGTTAGGTTTGTATGTCCAATTCTGAGCCTGGCTATTGCGACTTCTTCTCTGCGATTAGTGCGATTTGATGTGGTCCATGGCTTAACTGTTTTTTTAACATTTTTCAACTTGCATGGTGGACCTTCGTCCCACATGGACTGCCAGGCATCCAATATTTCTCTTTTCAGAGGAAGAGCTATTTCCCGGGGCGTTAAAATAGCAGCCCCTCGGCCTGGAAGGGTGAGTGCTTGCTTGGCGGCCCGGTCCGCGAGCTCATTCCCATCGATCCCCACATGGCTCGGAATCCATATAAAGCTGACCGACTTTCCTAAATCTTCCAAAATAGAGAGGTATCGGTGAATTTTTAGGACTATGGGATGATTCGAGTACATGTTTTTTATTCCTTTTAATGAAGTCAACGAATCAGTTAATATGGTTATTGTGTTGGTAGCAATGGACATAGCGTGGTAGAGGGCTGAGGCTATTGCATGAAGCTCCGCTGTGTAGGTGCTACATAAATTATAAAGTTTCATTTTATGGGTAGAGTTGGGGGTAACGAAAGATGAAGCTGTAGACATATCGGATTTCGACCCATCTGTATAGATTTGGAAAGAATTAGGCATACTCTGGATGAGGTTCGAGAATTTGATTTGGTATTCGGAAGGTGAGGTATGGCTTTTGTTTAGTCGAGAGAGAGAGAGAGTATTGTTTTTGGTGCCTTGTGGGTCCAAGGAGGACTTGGAGGTTCTGTTTTGTTTATTGAAATATTTTTAAGGAATTCCGTGGCTGAATAAATTCTTTCTGTCAATGGGATGGTTGAATTTGGTTTGTTTCTAAAGGCGTTGGAAAATCTTGGGTTGAAAATGTATTGATAGGAGGGATGTCCAGTCTGAAAACGTAGTTTTGATATATAATTTATTGCTAATTTTTTTCTTCGGAATAGGAGAGGGGTTATTCCTGCTTCCGAACACAAACTCAGGATAGGGCTAGTTCTAAACGCACCAGTCGCGATCCTAATGCCCGTATGATGTACAACATCTAGTTTGTTAAGGATCCGAAAACGGGCAGAGCCATATATGAAGCAACCGTAGTCTAGTTTAGAGCATATTAATGCCCGATAGAGTTTCAGCAGTGTGTATCGGTCAGAACCCCAGGAGGTACCACTCAGGTATCTTAAGATGTTAATTCTTTTTGTGGTGTCTGATTTTAATTTGTTTATGTGCAGTTCCCAAGTCAACCTTCGATCAAAAGTCATGCCCAGGAATCTGTGACTATTACCGTATGGGATTGAAGAATTTCCTAGGAATAGTTCGGGAGAGAGAGGTGTGCTTCGTTTTCGACTGAAATGGAGACACTTGGTTTTTTCAGGAGAAAATTGGAGACCGGTGGAAATGGACCAGTTATTGATTCTATTTATGGCATCCTGAAGTTTGTTTTGAATAGATGTAATGTTTTCAGACCGGCATATGATGGCTAGATCATCCGCAAACAACAGCGGTTTGACACCTCTTGGTAGGTTAAGACCTAATTCATTTATCGCGAGGCAGAATAACGTTGGGCTGAGGACACAACCTTGTGGGACACCGTTGATCTGTTCATGGTCCTCGGATAGTGTGGATCCTATCCTAACCCTAAAATGACGATTTTTTAGAAATTGTTCAATATAGCAGAACATTTTTCCTCTTATCCCTATGGAAGATAGCTTGGTGAGGATAACAGAATGTTTTATGGTATCGAAAGCTTTATGCATATCAAAGAATACTGCTATTGTTTGTTGAGCATTTATGAAGGTATATTGGGTTTCCGCTTCTAACGTAACTAGGTGATCTAGGGTGGAGTGGCCTTTGCGGAATCCGGATTGGAAAGGTTGGATTAAGTTATTGTTTTCTATTATCCACATAAGTCTTTTGTTGATCATACGCTCCATAATTTTACAGAGACAACTTGTGAGGAATATGGGGCGGTAGCTGGTCGGTAGGCGTTTGTCTTTTCCATTTTTTAAAATTGGGATAACTAGTGAATTGCGCCAGGTATTCGGGAAAAGTCCGGTGAACCAGACATGATTATAAAACTGGAGTAGCCATTCTATTGTATTTCCTGGAAGGTTTTTTATCATTTCATAATGTACATTATCAGGTCTGGGAGTTGATCCTTTGGCAGTATTTAAAGTATTTTTGAATTCCCACATTGTGAATGGGAGGTTATAATATAGATTTTCGTCGTTAGTTGAATTTTCAAGTTCTGCATGTTCATCGCCAGTTGTACTTCTTACGGTGTTATATATTCCAGAAAAAAAAGTAGCGAATATATCAGAGACGGATTGGGGATTATCATTTAATTGTCCATTTACTAGAATAGTGAAACGACGAGAGGGGGGAGATTTCGTAATTTTACGGATTTTATTCCAAACCTCGGCTGATGTTGCAGACGCGTTTATGGAACTTATATATTTTTTCCAAGACTCGGTCTTACTTAGGTTAATTGTTTGTCTGCATATAGCCCTCTGTCTTTTATATTCGACAAGATTTTCGGACGTCATATGTTTTTTAAATTTTTTTAGGGCTCTGCGACGAATTTTAATCGCTTTTTTGCAATCAACGTTAAACCAAGGAACCAGCGGTCTTCTTGGTGTGCCCGAAGTGATTGGAATTGATGCGTTCGCTGCTCGTATAATCGTATGCGTAATAATTTCACAGCCTTCGTCAATGGTCATTTCGTACGGGGAAGTTGGAGGTGGTGAGGCCAAAGAAGTGAACAGGGCCCAATCGGCTTTGTTAAGCACCCATCTTGGTTTCACTCGTACGGGATTCATGTTATTGAAATTGATCAATATTGGGAAGTGATCACTGCTATATAAATCGGGCAGGACTGTCCATTCAATAGCATTAAATAATGTAGAATTACAGAAGGACAGGTCAAGGGCAGAATATGTTCCGTAACTGGAGCTGAGGAACGTTGGTTCTCCAGTATTCAGTAGCATTAGATTAGAGGCGTCTAAAAAATTCTCTATTATTTTCCCTCGTGAGTTAATGGTTTGAGAGCCCCATAGCGGATTATGGCCGTTAAGGTCCCCGATAAAAAGAACCGGACGAGGTAATTGATTGTAGATATCTATTACTTGTTGAGTTTCTATAGAACGATCATGTGGAAGGTATACGTTACAAATGGAAAAAGAGTAATCTCTGTGTATTCTGACTGCAACAGACTGTAGGTGGGAGTTGATGGGGATTGATTCAGAATATATGGATTTGTGTACAGCTATTAAAACTCCGTGGGTTCGGACTGTCCTTTCTGTATATTTCAAAATTTTTTAAAGATAAATTGTCTTTTATTTTAAGATGTGTCTCTTGAAGGGCAATGCAAAACGGGTCGGTGTCACTTATTAACATTTTTAAATCATTAAAATGCGTTTTTAAACCATTGCAATTCCATTGAAGCATCGCCATAATTGAAGGTTAATATTAAATAGTATTAAATAAAATAATTGAATGGATAGAAATATTTATAATTTAATTCGTTTAAGGATTTTTGCTTTTATTTGTTAAATTTTCTTTTTTAACTTTTCCCTTTTTATATGTAACTTCGGTATATCCGTCGTTGGGGCCTGGAGGATCTACCTCAATAGCCTCAACGTTATCTACGTCATCTACGACAATAGCCTGGAGTTGAGTTTCTTCTGAAAATGCCCGGGCATTCGGGGAAGACGAAGATATTGCAGGATTCGGTGAGGTACTGGGGAGAGCGGAGGTAGGGGGGGCTGAAGAGGTGGGAGGGAGTGAGGAGGTAGGAGGGAGGGGGGTGGTAGGAGGGAGTGAGGAGGTAGGAGGGAGGGGGGAGGGGGAGAATTGAGACGTCGTCGCGGTAGCGGATCGAATCAAAATTGTTCTTTGAGTTTTTGGCCCACAAGAAGGGCTCGGAAGAGATGGAGAGAGTTTAGACATTTTGTCTGTACTTTGTTTTGTTGACGATTCAAATTTAAAAATTGAATCTGCCTGGACACCAATTTCCTGTGTTTTATTAACTTTTGTTATTTCAGCAAAAGACCTGGTAAAATTTTGGGGATTTTCCAATTTATATATTTTTTTAGCTTCATTATACGAAACTTTCTTGGTAAACTGAATACTTTTGATTTCTTTATTCGTTTTATAAATAGGACATGAGCGGTCTAAACTGTTGTGTTCACCACCGCAGTTTATACATTTTGGGTCTTTGGTGCATTTGCCGTCGGTGTGTTTATCCTCACCACATTGAGAGCAGATGATCTTAGTGCTTGTACACTTTAATGTGTGATGAGAAAAACTGAGACACTTAAAGCATCTTAACGGGTTGGGGGTATATTTTTGGACTGGCACGTTTTGATATCCTATTTTGAGAATTTCTGGTGGAAAAGGTGTAGGAAAAGTTACTATGTAGGAATGGGTAAGTTTTTCGATTCCGTTAATTTTGATTTTTATTCTCTGAATATCCTTTATTTTTCCCTCTAATTCCGTTATTATTTCATTTTTTTCCAAGAATTGTAAGTCAAAACACCTAATAACTCCTTTACTGGAATTTAATATAGCGTGAGGATTTACGGATACGTTAAATCTATCAGCGAACTTTGTACATTTTAAGAGTTTAAGTGATTGATTACTATTTTTTGTTTCAATTAGTAAATTTCCATCACGAAGTTTTTTAATATTTTTCACCTCACCGGTCAGGTTGGTGATAAATTTATAGATTAGAAATGGAGATACCGTTTGAAAACCTTCATCTCCCTCTCTATTCATTATTAAATAAGTAGGCGTATTATTTATGGCATCCTTTAATTGTAATGGATCTGGTGGGGTTTTTATTCTGCCCCGTTTTCGACGTTTATTTGAGCTAAAGAGTGGCTCATCCATTTTAACAAATGGCTAAATATATATTTAAAAAAAAAAAAAAAAAAAAACCTGTAAAAACGGTAGCTAACTGTTAATTTCTAGTTATAAAAATAAAATAAAAGAAAAAATTCTTTAAAAACTTATCGTTTCGCCAATTGTAGCTCTGTCTGCGACCGTTCAACCGTCGAGCCGTCAACTGCTAACTTCGTCGATCTTCTATGTTTTTTTCTCTCTTACTCAATTTAGAAACTTCACAACTAATAATTTAACCATAAACATGATTATAAATCAAACACACAAAAAAAAATTATACTTTGAGAGAAGTTTAGGTTATAAATTTTCACTGTTCCACAGTCACGAAATATATGCAACCGCCAGAGTTTTCCCTAGTTAAGGGTACTCACTTTGGGCTGGGTGAACCCCAAGAGGATCTGTCGACCCCGAAGGTTAAATAATTTATCTGTCGCAGCCAGATTTGAATCCAGAACCTTCAGCATGCTAAATTGAACGTCGTTAATAATTCAAGCTGTATTAATTCTTAAATTAATACTATTAAATTCTAAGTTCTATGAACATAAAACAATTAAAACCTGCAAAAATATGTATGCAACAGTTCTTTTCTTTCAAATAAGTATAGCTCATAAATGTCTGTTTATAATTCTTATGACATTCCTTATCGCTATGATTTACAGTTCCGACAGCTTATCATTATTATTCTGGAAATGAGCCTGGGAATGTCAGCGAAGATGTAGCATTTTCGGATTATTAAATAATAAAACTTTAAATACAACTCTTTATTTCGGTATATACAAAACAGCAAAACAATTTTTAATTTTTTATCTAATACAACGTGAGTGTTACACTTTCAGTAGGGTATCTCTCTGGTTATAAGCTGCTGGGGGCAGGTTACGCATGGATTTGCCAATGTAATGTAAATAAATAAAAACTATGCCATAGTGAACTAAAAAATAAATGCCAATTAATGATGGTCAGGTAATAACTATTGAATACAATAAAATAAATTAAATGGTTGAGGCAGTGGTAAATCCATTTCACACCAAACCTCTTTGGTCGACCGGCTGTTTATAACCTTTTCTATATTTATTTCACTCCTGTTACATAACTAAGGTGCAATAATACTAAAATAACCTGGAAGTTCTCAAGCATTTACTAATGTATAAATGAAATAAATTAAAATTTCATTATTTCATTTCTGATTAAAATTAAAATTCCATATATTTTTTTAAAATTTAAATTACATGCATTTATTAAAATTTAAATTCCATATATTTATTTAAAATTTAAATTACATTATCAATAGGTGGAAACTTGGTGATTATCCCACGGTATTGCATTAAAATAAAACCGTATTGAATAAGCTAGACGATAATATAAGATATTAAAGGCTCATTTTGAATGAGAAAAGAAATAGAAGAGCAAGAAGCTGTTGATAGGGGAGTATGGATCACAGAAAGCGTAATGTACAGAGAAAAAAAAAACCTGTAACACTACAACCCGTGAACGGGTCTGGGGTTCAGTACATGGTAGAGACTGTACTGTTTCATAGACAACGGTTCTGCAAGGAGGTGACGTCCAAGGTCACGCTCAACCGCCAGGATTTTCCCGCTTATTATGGGTACACCATTTTTATAATATTTTATAGAGGCTGGGTGAGGCCCAGGAGGGTCCTAGATCCTATATGATCCATCTCCGGCTGCAAACAGACTAAATGAAACTCATCCCTGCAGCGGGATTTGAACCAGGATTTTCGGCATGGCGACTCAGTGCTCTACCACTGAGCCACTCCGATCCCTATAAAGTATAGTGATACAGTGTTACAAGTTAACATCAAAACCTGCCTAAATTACCATTTATGACTCTTGGGAAATACTTAATTAATCGTTTGATCAAAAAAATGCTAAAAAGAATGCATGCACAACTACTAGTTTGGTTTTTTCAGTCATTATCCAGTTCCACTCAACCATGTAACCCCGCTCACAGGTCTTTACCGTCAATGGCCGCGAGACCTGTTTCAATAATGTTATTTGGAGTACTGGCACTGGCCAGATTCTCTACTCACTACCTGTGTGTGTGTATGTGGTGTGACGCGCCCTTAACCAGCTTCCATTGGCGTTTAATGCCAGTGCCGTGGCTAGAAAAGGGGGCAGGGGCCTCCCGGACTCTTGCTTTGCCCCCATTCCTGGGGAAGAAGCTTAGTTCGGGGACCCCAGGCAAATTGTAAATATTATAATATGGATTCAACTGGTATATATAAATAAGTGCAGTCCAAAGTATAATCATGCAGAGTAACCATGGAGAAAAAGTGTATCTCCAAGTAGTTTTAAATTATAGACATTCACATAAGGTATCCATACTTAAATTTTTTTTCAGTTATTTTAGGACAATGGTTTAATTGTAATTTTATTGTTATTGTTTATTATTTTTATATTGTTAAATTACAGACCTATTAGTATGAAAATTGCAGGAATGACTTGTGATATTGAAAATGACTATATAGTCGAAGCGTCTTTGTAAAAAATGGTCTACCTCATTAATTAAAAATTGTAAATATTGTAATCATGGTATGAATGTGAGAAATTATTCAATTTTTGTTATCATTTTTGCAAGTATTTATTTTGTTTTTGTTATCGGCATGTTTAAATTTTTAATTTATTTATTTTTTATTTATTAATCATTATCATTTTTTAATTGAATGATTGTATAGCTATTTAGCGCTATTACTTATAGCCAAAAAATGGCAGATTGCAATATTTCAATAAAGTGTATAACTAATATAACAATAAAACATAAAAATAATATAACAAATAAAGTTTGGTTTTATTCAATCACTTTTCGGAAAAAATATTTTATAATAAATTACCAATTTACAAAAAAAAATCAGTTTTCCGTTACATTATGATGTAACTAGACCGCCCCCCCCCTCCATCCCTCTCTCTCGGCAGCCCTGAGGAAGACCTGGAAAGTGGGTCGAAACGTCTTGAATAAGTAGTTCTCCCTACCTGTGAGTAATTTATTTACCTCCACCCACAGTATTTTCTTTCACTTAAAAAAATTTATATATTGAAATTTTTTGAATTTTTGAAAAAAATTTACTGTTCTGTTTGTTTATAATCCACATACACAATATACAAACACCACACTCCGAAATTGATAATGCACTATGGCATATTTCGAATCACGCCATAAAACATTCCTACTGTAAAATCATATGTTCATAACAAATACATAATATTCCACTCATCGACACCAAATCACCCAAACCCACTCGTTCTTCCGCTTTCCTACTCCGTTACCTAGACTTGATAGGAAAAGATTATAAAGACATTGGCCAAGAGGCCTACTCAACTATTGACATTTCCATTCCAAAACTTGATGTTCCAGTAGAAAAGCAAAGAGAATAAAACTTGGATCAAATTTGCTGGATGCGCAATGGCGCAGGTGCAAATGAAAATCAAATAATAAATAAATAAAAATAAGTTTTTTATTTTTTAAAGAGAAAAGATAGGCCCTCGACCGGGATTTGAACCCGGAATGTCACGGTGAGACAAAGGTTCCGGGTTCAAATCCCGGTCGAGGGCCTATCTTTTCTCTTTAAAAAATAAAAATATTTATAACTCCTAAAAAATGACCAATAATTATAAAAAATTAAAAATAAGTTTTGTTTAAAAATATTACAAATATCAGAGAGATTTTTTCTAAACACTTTTGTCAATAAGGTTTATAAGAATACTATCACTTTCCTAACGTGATTGTATTTTTATATATAGAGGAAAATAACAGCTCATTACATTTTTACAATAAACAATGACTCGAATTAGCATTGTCCCTGAATTATGTACAACCTGGCTTCTTGCATATGCATGGTCTTTGGATATAACCAAGACACACTTCTGGCGGTGTCATCATCATTATTATAGCATATATATATATATATATATATATATATATATATATATATATATACATCCTACTAATATTATAAATGCGAAAGTTTGTATGTTTGTCTCTCTTTCACGCAAATTCTACAGAACGGATTTGGATGAAACTTTACAGTAATCTAGGTTATACATAAGAATAACACATAGGCTACAGCAAGTGCTACGTGCCCCTCTCCCCTCCCCGACAGTTTTTTAGGAACTATGGAGAATCCATTATTGTACATAAATAAAGGCAAATCACGTGATAATAGTTCTTAAAATAACAGAAAGAACATGAGTGAAACTATTGTTTTGATATCCTACTAATCCTACTAATAATATAAATGTGAATTGTATGTTTGTTGGTGAAAATTATTGAGTAAAATAGCTTATAAATCATACACAGCAAGGGCAGATTTATGTGGGGGCACGGGGGCATGTGCCCCCCCCCCGTTATAGGACACTATTAAAGGCAAATCAGGAACTTAGCATCTTGAAATTTGTAGATTGGTTATTTGTATAGTTTAAGAAAGAAATTTGGATAATTCCACTCCAAGGGTTTCCCCTTTAATATAACAGGGGTTCAAAGGTTGTATAGAATCCGTCAGTTTTGAAGTTAGACATCTGAAATTTTGGATGTATGAGTAACTTATATATTAAAAAAATAATTAAATTATTTACTTTAAATGATCTTTCACGAAACTTTATGTGGCAGACCAAATTCCATGCGAGCGAAGCCGCGGGCATAAGCTAGTACATCATAAATACTATTTCATGTTAAACAGAAATAATAAAACGAAGAATGAAAATAAATGTTTTTTTTTATTAGAATCTAATGAAAAACTTGATCATCGTTCCGAGACGCACTTTCTGGTCCATTTTTTTGATCGATTCTCTGAGAAAGAATAGTCATTGTTATATTATAAAAATATAAAATACAGCAATGTTATTTAGTTTCAAAGGAGGCGAGTCATTCCAATATGACAGTTCTAGGTGACTTGTCCTACGTGAGGAGTCACGCTCAACCACTTAATTTGGGTACCCTATTTTTATAATATTTTATAGAGGCTGGGCCACAGGAGGGTCCTAGGTTCAAATAAATAACAGAAAGAACATGAGTGAAACTATTGTTTTGATATCCTACTAATTTTATAAATGCGAAAGTTTGTATGTTTTTCTCTCTTTCACGCAAAAACTACTCTTCTTACTTCTTAAATTTCCTTGAGAAAAATATTTGTAAAAAAAATTGTAAAACCAAAGTAATTTTATTTGCGATTTATGTTAAGCATTAAAACAGTAATTCATTTTTCATGTAAGTTCAATATTTATAGGTAATAAATCATCGAAATCCATCCCGTTCGTATCAATAGTAAACTATACTTTTCTACAAAACTATACAGAAAAAGCTCACATTTTTGCCATTGTGTTCTTAGCTAAGGCGTGCCATGGGAGGGTCCATTCATCAGATCAGCAACACAGTGCCCTTACCTCTTATCTAAGATAAGGTCAATCTAATAAAAATGTCATAAACATAATCATGATGTGATTGGTTATTAACAAAACAAGCTAAAGATACAAGTAATACTAATAGACCTTGTGATAGGAGATAACAAAAACATGTGCTCGAATGTAGTCAACGAGATCATCTCTTTGTTTACAGTCTTCTCCTTTTTTATATTACTAATTGGTGATTCTGTTAAAAAATTACAAAAAATATAGCAGAAAATTTCATTAATTTATAATTATATATTTTAATTTAAAAATATAAATGACATTTTATGTTTTATTGCATCAAAATGCTCACCAATCTCTCCATTAAAATTTGTTTTGCTAAAAAAAATACATATATAGACTGAAACTTTGCATTGCCTAATAATTACGTAAGAAAAACAGGCAGAAACTCATAAAATAATAAATTTTATATGCTTTTTTTTTGTAGTTCCCTTTAAATTAGCGCATTTCTTATGACATTATTTCTGAAAAAGAGATTTTTAAAAGGTCTTTAAACTTGTACTATGTACATATAAAATTTGGAAGAAATGAAAAGAAATATATATATATATATATATAATTCAATAAATAGAAATATGGTTATTAATAGTAATAAAGAAGGCTTCTGATAAATTTCAGAAAATGTTCGGCTACCTTGACTCATGTTATGTTTGAACCATTCTAGAATTGTCGATATTCACTTCGAAGGAAATAGGAATAATTCGTTCGTGAACGATCATTGTTATCATGATATGTAAATATTTGAATCTGTAGTATTATTATATGACTAGCATGTTCATACGAATATTTTTTTTAATTAATTATTATTATTAATATTTAATACTTTAGCGTATAATGTTTTTCTTTTCTTCAGGGTACCATCAATGCCCCCGGAAAACGAGCCTTCGGAAGTGCCGCGCTTCCGGAACTTGGACGTGGCCGGTCTGCCCGCAGGGTTGTCCTCTGAGGACCAAATGAAGAACCAGAACTTATTTACGGTAAGACGAAGATGGTCGCCAACCAACTATAAGTTTTAACTGATGCGTTATGTTAAAGAAGGCTGGGGTTGGTAAGGTCGTTAAGACTTCTAGCTAAGCAACCCTGTTACTGTTGCAGCGTCGTTTAGAATGCGGCTTTTGGGCGGATAAATATTTAAATACGGGAAAAATACCTGGTCCTTACTATGGACAGAAGGCTGACAGGAATCACATGTGGCAAATTTGAAGAAAGGTTGAATCATCGACTCTCATTCTAAAGACGACTACTTTTCCATGAAAGTAAACTGCTATAATTCACTAACACAATTATTATTTTAAAAATGCTCCATAAACCTTATAGACTTAAGTTACGCAGGTGTGGGGCTCATACAAAAAATCTCACTTAAAGGCCATTCAAATCTTTCAGTATATTACACATTGTCCCTTTTACATAACTAATAAAGTGTTACATCTAAATCTGAACATAATCCGACAAGGAGGTTGAAACGTCTCTGGAGCAGGGATCTATTACAGGAATACACTAGAAATGCCTTCAGTTGGGAGGTTTCTCCATTCTACCTTCCATGCGAATCCCTTAGGGTAGGTTTTCGAAAGAATATTACAAGTAAATATTTAATATTAGTATTATTTTTTTGCGGATTCACACAAGAAATCTCAACAATCCCACTCTAAATAGGAAGGTTAGTAATCTGTAGCAATAACTCAACCAGGAATATGTTTAAACGCGTTGAGAAATTTAAATACTTGAGGTCACCGATAGCTATAAAAAACGAAATCTCAAGAGAATAGTGTCGAAGTTGTTATTGTTCGGTTCCGACTTTACTAAGCTCACAGCTTTTGTTCTCGTATTTATAAATAAATATTTATAGAACTATTAGTGTTAATGCGGCTTAGCCAGCCCGAAGGCTACCAATAATCTCTGCTTGCAAACTTCCATCCACAGACCACAATCCAAATCCAAATCCGCCAGATCACCCTATAATATCTTAACAACACAAATGAAATATATCAGTATTTAAAACCAGTAAAACCAAATATAACCTGCATTTCCACCGGTAATCTTATTGCTTTTCCTCTTCAACCCTCATAATCGATACATCGATATCTAATTACCACACACCCTTATCGCAATCTCTTACAACTCGTTCTTCCTACGCTATCACTTTCATTATGTGAATACTCCGGGTATTTACATAATGAATATACCGGGTGAATGCTCCACAATTCCTCTCATAACAAACTTCATTTCCACTCGAACCCTCTAGTTTCGAACCTAGCTTCCTCTTCAATTACCGATAATCCTCCGAGGCGTCTGAAAAGAAGATTGCCACGTGACCTTTTCAGTTGAACTTGTGATTTCAGTACTACCAGTGGGTAGTTTCTCTTCTTGTCATTATCTCATGTCATTGTGTATCACTTAGCCTTTTTACTTGTTATATTATTGTAATACAGTTGTAAATATCAATAAATAAATAATAAAAAAAAAATGATTAATTTTTTTTTGTGTTTCAGAAAAATAACAGAGAGATATATGAAATTCAATCAAAGTACGGTTAAGTAATTTATTTTATTTCATTTTTAGTCCCTATGAAAGGGTATATAAAATAACTGGATCGTTGTGTTTTAGGAAGAAAAAACCTGGAAAATTTAGGACTATTTGGAAAATCGTAAGTATAATACAAACACTTTTTTTTTAAAAAAAAAGAATGCTTGTAAGATATAGTATCATTACATTCGTTGACTCGTTACGATCGCATAAACAAAACTCAACATATCCTTTTAAAGCTAGGTTTCATAGGGTAGGTCTCCATTATAATTTATGATGATCACTTAATTGAAGATGTAAAGTTCCGGTCACTGAAGAGACATAACATCCCCAAGGGGTCATACTCAATCGGGATCGGGCTCTAACTGTAATTTATACTGCTATAGGTGACAATAAGGGGCCTAGGCCAGGTAGAGTAAAATGATCCGTAGGGTTCATTACTTTACTTTGAAAGAGGAGGCGGTACGCAGCAGTCGAGTGAAGACGTAACGAGGAGGATGCAGAATGAAGCCCCATGTATCATAAGTCACCTATAGCTTCCCTTTTTCATTTTAAGTTGTTTTTATGATCTTTTAAGTCTGTAACCATGATCGGCACAAATAAAATATAATGTTCTTCTATAGTTATTCTTATTTAAAAAACAAAACTCCTGGTCAGTCAACCACGTTAATCTTTGGAGAAGACTATATAAGTCTCTTAATTATTAATAACATAAAATTATTACATATTAAGTATAACGATCTCAGGGTGGCATCCCATTTTAGTATTTAATTGTATTCAGATCAAAGGATCTGACTTTTCCCTGAGATCATAGCTTGGGCAGTAAAGCCAGTATAGCAATACTATAATTGATTTATTTAAGATTTTCCCAGTCAACAGTTAGTCGACAGTAACAATTCAAAATAATACCAAATTAAATCAGTAACGATTTTCATATTAGATCGTTTCTCTTGAAATATCCGTTTTCAAAGGAGAGGTTATTTCATAAAACAACTTTATGAAATCAAAACATTTTTATTTCAAGTATTCCAGAGAAACTAACTAAAATTCAGAGAACTATTTTCAATTAATCTGAATGGCCAGATGGAAATTTTTCAAACCAACAGCGAATGGTCCGTTTGTTACAACGAAGAAACTACCTTCTCCGTACGCGGTAGTAAAGTTTCTTGCATTTTGAACCGTCCGTGTGTCCAAGTTAAAAAAAACAAACGAAAATCGTGTGTTTCCATTTTTGGCATAGTAACCATTGTTCTTTCAATCGTAATGATAAATGACCGTTTTTATTAGATTAGGCAAAAAAAATATTTGTATTATTATTTCTTTGATGGTGACTAACAGTATCTTTCGACACACCACGCTTCCTGGCAAGTTCGCGAGTACTTGTAGACGGATTTGACTCAACAGCTTCCTTCAGAACCTCATCAATATCCATTAATGGTCGCCCGGAGCCATTCTTCCTTTCCAACGTCGTATCGCCACTGCTAAATTTTTCAAACCAACGCCGCGCTGTGCGCTGGTCAAGGACACCTCCCCCTTCATATTTAATAATTTCACGAGTTGCTTCAGTGGCTGTGAATTTTGTTTCCCAGTAATGTCTTAAAATGACGAGAACACTGTCATGTTTCTTCTTTCAATAAGTAAACAAAACTGGAAGAATTCCAGTGTTAGTAAATAGCTTAGAGAATGCTCTAAAGGGATTATTAAGTGTTGGTACATAATAAATATCACTAAAATATTTACAGACTTTTGAACTCTGAAATTTGATAAAACGGTCATTTTTTTTCAAACCGACAACGCGGCAGTAGTCTGGAATTAGAGTATTTTCCACCTTCTTTCTTAACAAATTACTTAACTATTATACAATGCCCTCATGATATATTTTACTTACAGTTCCGGTATGCAAACAAAAAGGACACTACCATCCTCGTTTTGAGTTTCCTCGCTGCTGTTGGCAACGGTTTTCTGTCTCCAATCAATATTTATATTCTTCTTGCACCTCTCTTATCTATATTCATCGAAGTTGAAACCCAAAGAAATGTGAGTATGAAAATTATTCATCAATTATAGCGAAAGTAAATTGGAGAACGTTTGTTATAACTGATAGTTTTTGAAAACTTTTTTGTAGAATCACATGAACATAACTGTAGATACTTCTGAATTCACAGGGTATGGATATAACTATATTATTTTTGGTGTCATGAATTTTCTCTTCGGAGTCATTCAGGTAATATTTAACACACTATTTGTAGAATTACAGAAGTATTATATGTTAACATACAAAGTTTTAAATTTATCAATGTTGAACCTACTAGTTGGCAGACAACATTGCCAACATCTGTAATATATAAATATGAAAGGTCAGTAAGCCATAGTCAAAATTAATTTTAATATACTAAAAGTAATGAAACCAGTACATGGAACAAATATTCCTCAAATCAAATAATTCCTATGTTTCTCCTTGTAGACAATATAATATTGTGGGAAATGTCAGCGTAACCTGATAACTATGATAGGAGAGGAGTATTGAATGCTAAACATAAAAGAGTAGCAACTAGTCATCAGTAGTATAAAACCTGTACCATTACAACCCGTGAACGGGTCTGGGGTTCAGTACTAGGTAGAGACTGTACTGTTTCACGGATAACGGTTCTGCAAGGAGGTGACTTGTCCTAGATCATTCTCAACCGCCAGATTTGTCCCCCTTAATTTGGGTACCCTATTTTTATAATATTTTATAGAGGCTTGGTGAGCCCCAGGAGGGTCCTAGATCCCACATGATCCATCTCCAGCAGCAAACAGACTAAATAATAGTCTTGGCCGCAGCGGGATTTGAACCAGGATTTCCGGCATAAGAACTCAGACATAGGAAATGATGGCAACTACTTCAGTAGTATACTTTAAAAAAAAAAAATTGTTTACTTTTCTAACAAGGATTTACCGCCTGACAGGACTTTCAGTTGCAGTGGAGTGCTTGATCAAGCCCATAGCATTGTTGATTGTAAACTCTTTTCAATATATCCTTCTAAGTTTGTTCCATTCATGGATTGTTTATCTGCTTCCTTGGAGAGTTGGCTGCTGTTAAGCTGTTAAGTCATTGTTAAGCCATTTTAAGGGTAAATGTTGGGCCATATAACCTTCTTCCATCTGTTTAAGAATTATCTAAAGATAGAGAAATTCCCCACCAGGAAATTCCTGTTCAGTGAGGGCAAAGATCCAATTATTTTTGGACAAATGACTCATTGATGTTCCATGTTTCTAAATGATGTGATACTCCATTGTGATGCTGAGTATAATGACATCTTTAGCACAGAGTTTCCTCACAATCATTGGAATCAATCCGTTTCCCATCAAATACATTTCATTAGAACTGCAATGTCCTGTCCGAATCTTTGAAACTAAATTTATGGATCAGCCAATAAAGAAAAAGGAAAAAATTTCGTCAATATGGCTTATTTTTGGCTTTCCATCCCTCATCTATTCTACTTTACCGAGGTTCCCTTTTTGATAACTTTTGTATATCAAGATTCTCGGAAATTTCCTGCTTCTTTGCCTGAAACTTACTAGCATCCTCCTTGAGAATGAGGTATTAAAGCATTGCCAGGTAGCACAGTTAATACCTCCTCACAAATTTTTGTATATTTCCTTGTACATCCAGCAGAGTAAGCCTACTGATGGCCCTCTACAGATATATATATATATATATATATATAAAATCAAATAAATAAATCGAACAAGATTTATATTTATTTTAAATTTTCAGATCATGGCATCGGAAATAGCTTCCCGAAATATAATGACTAAAATAAAGACTGCCTACCTGGCCAAGATGCTCTCAATTGAAATTGGTTGGTATGACAAATCTCAAGAACAGTTTGTCAGTACAGTGTCATAGTAAGTATTTCTTTAAAATTCCCTGCTTTTAACAGTTATGAAAACTCAAATTGTAAGAAAAAAAACATAAATTTTATATCTAAAATTTTTACTTTTAAAAAACTTTCCAATGAATGGTTCATTTTTATCATTATTAAATATAGTATATTTTTCTATTAACTTGATGCCATTACAAATGAATCTAGGCTTTCTCTAGTTATTTAGGGAGCAAGAAGCAGCTTTGCATCTGCTGCCTTACTTTGGTTTTCAATCTCTGTGGGTCTGATCTTTGAACACTGTCAAAGGTGTTTTGGAAATCAAATGAAACATCCAAATTTCATTTTTAAGTTAACTCCTTTTGGAGTGCTATCAATGGATAGTTTCTCCACAAGTGATTTTTTTGTTCATGTCCTTTGTTCATACAGCCAATTTACTTGATGTAATGTTATTACAGTTGTAAATATCAATAAAAAAAAAAAAAAAAAAAAAAAAAAAAAAAAAAAAGTCAACTCTTTAGTTAAAGTCTCTGCTCTATATGTAGGGACAGATGAGGATGTTATATAGATTAAATTTGGTCTGATAATAGATAAATCAGCTGAAGTAGAAGCTGAAATAACATCAATTTGATAAGAGAAAGCTACTCAGTAATCATTTCTAGAAGTGACTTCTATAATCAGGTAAAAAAACTAAGAACCATTGTATAGTATCTGAGAGTGTTATGGTCAACTAAGCATGAAACCGTTGAGACTGCCTAGGCATTGGTTTGAATCCAGCCAGTGTAGGTTGAAATGTTTTTATTTGTAAGCTGAATGGGTGGTTAATTCACTGTTGAATCTCCAATTTTTTATTCTGGTAAAAAAGTAATCACATACTTAAACATTATGGAATTGTATATACTGTATTTGTTTATTTCAGTGACTTACAGAAGATGATGGTCTTGTTCGACAGCAAAATGACATCAGCAGCAGAAATGACTTCATTTTTATTATTTGGTTGCTTAGCTGGCTTGATTGCTTCTTGGAAGGTGGCACTTTTGACCATGGCATTGATGATGACTGCATTGGTATTAATGTATTTTATAATGCAAGTGAGTATCATTTAATGTTGTTACATGATTAATTTATTAAAAGATTATCTTAAGTGTCCTAGGAAAAAAAAAATTGAATAATTCTTAGAGTTAGAAACTTTTTGGTAATTCATCAATCAATTAAGACCCTTTGTAATAAAACAAAATAGAGATTGAAACTGGCATGATAATGAATTAGACCATTATTGAACACAACCAAAAGCAGCATTGTAGATCAAAGACACACTTGGTGAATAGTTGTGTTAACACAATTTTCAAAATCAGACTAATATCAAATTAAAAAAAGAATTTTTTAAATAATTTTTTTATTAATTGTTTTAATTTTTAGATATTTTTATTTTGAAGAGAAAAGATTTGCCCTAGCCAGTATTCGAACCCGGGTCGTCCACCTTTCCCTGCCACCTGGCATTTTTTGGGGTTTTTACGGGGTTCGAATCCCGGCCACCGCAAATCTTTTCTCTTCAAAATTAAAAAAAGAATTATTTGGCAAGGAACACTCTGAAAAATAAAATGAAAATCACTTCTGTGGAAATATCTTAGATATATCTGTTCTCTATTGTGAGAGAGCATTTTCTTTTGACCTAGAAAGTAGACGAATGATGCAGCAATGATGAATTTGATAAAATTTGCCAATGAAAGCTGACTATTGGTGGTGGCATACATGCTCTGGCTCAAAGGTTAAGTCATTGTTTATACTTAGTTAGAAAATCATTGAGGCATCAAAAATCTTGTCCATGGATCCCTTAGATTGTAAGTTTTATTGAAATCAACTTGTTTTTTCAAGTGTTTTGATATAAAGGGGTGGAGTTTAAATATCAAAGTTTTGAAAAGCTTTCTTTTATGTTTTATCCAGCCATTAGAGGCCATTGATTAGAAACTGAGAGATTTTCATTCTGTACATTACATCTGTACTTTCACATAGTTGAAAAGCAGTTCTGATAGGACTGTAGGAGACATCTCTAGGCAATGGAGATACACCCACTTTCTATTATGCAGTAACAACCGCCTACCTCAGATTTGTTTTCAATTATTGTTATTCATTATCTATTTAACTCCAGTGCTCTTTTTTCTCCTCCCCTCTCTCCCTTGCACCTCTTAAACCCTGTATGGTTGCTCTACAATAATAACTTAATTTTACATTTGTATACTATTATCTAGGTTACTTATCTTGTGTACGCTATGTGTACAATATAATCCATTGTAAATCATATCAATATGCTGATGTTATTTTCAGGCATCAAAAAAGAAGGGAAAGTTGCGGCAACAGTATAGCGGAAAATGTACAAAAATTGCTTCGGAAGTACTTGGAAATGCCCGAACAGTCGCTGCATATGGTGGTGAATATAAAGAAATTGAAAGGTATTAATTTATACTTTTATGAATATTAATAGCTTATATGAAATCGCTTTATAAAAAAAAAAAATCACAGACAACAAATAAATCACATTTATTATTTTGGACAATTCTTTCATAATTTTTATTATTGAAAATATTTTTACTTGTTTTTAGATACAGAAATACATTTAGGATCTCCAATAAGTATGGATTGAAGCATGCCACTGTGATCTCTATGGCAAAAGCATTTAACTATTTTCAATTGTGCATCTTATATATGGCTGCATATTACACCTCAGCACAATTGTTCCTTAATGATGATTTCAGTCCTGGAAACATAGCAATTGTAAGTTATTTAATTTGGGTATTTAGTTTTATTTAATTAAAATATCAAAGTTGATTTGAAATAACAAAACTTAGTAAATAATCTTTTGACTAATTTATTCGACTCTAGCTTCATTTGCTTGCTTGAAACATCCATTTGCCTATTTACATAATTAAGGTCAGGAGGCAGACAGGAGGCAAGTCTTTTTTGCAATGATAACCATTAGTGGTTGTTGCCCTTAAAAATAAAACAACATACTTAAGACACTTACTACAAAAATCCTTGGTTATAGTTTCCTTCATATGGAGAGTAAAATGGCGGTTCCAAGCATGGGAAGTGTCAAGTACTTGGTAAAGATCTCTCGTCTATACCTGAATACGCAACAACATTAGCATCGTCCGATTATCCATATCACATAAAGTGACATTAAACAAATAATAATCATAGGCACATACTTCTCTAAGACTTGATGTAGAATAATAAGTTTGGTATAAATTTGGTAAATAAGATTCATATCACCGCTTGGCTTTTGTGATACCTTTAAGTAAAGATACACAACAATCTTATACCTTCATTCTAAGCACAAACAGCTTTGCTGGACACAAAGAGTGTTACTCCAGTAAAGATGTTACCATTTCCCCCTTTCAGTCTAACCATTTGAAAAGACCACACATTTCTATAAATCTTTAAGATAATATCACAACAACATCAGAACTACTTAATGGTTCTAACTGAGCTAAATGCCATTTCATTAAAAATATATGTATATACATATAAACACAAAAGGACATCACATCAATTATTTTGTGATCAGAATCTGATATCATGAATATAAATAATGTAATTCAATGAGGTCACCTGATGTGTGGTGTTTAGCATAAAATCCTTCTATACCCAAGGTCAGGGATTCACAGCCTGGTAGAAGGCCTAAAGATTTTTTAAAGCGAGTAAAAAATTCTTTGTTTATATCATCCTTTAGATTAGATCTAAATAGTGGTCCTGAGCCTGGGTGGAGCCAGTAAAAGTAAGTTTTATTTTTATTTTTTACTCTAAAATTGCTCTATACTGTAATAACCTAACTTAGAAATGATTTAAATATGATTGAAGTTCGGGCGCCAATAATATCTCACATCTGTCCTAAACGGCCTTTTATTATAAAAAAATTTGTAAAAACACAAAATAAAATCACATCTATTATTCTGGAGTCAGAGTCCAACATCTTAATTAATCAGCTGATCCTAATTTCAGTGTCTTTGCTAATTAAAATTTTCCAAAACTTATTGGATAAGCATTAAACTGTATAAGAAAAGTCGCTTCATTGATTGTGTCATTTCAGATTTAAACTAATTTAGATTTAAAACTTTTAAATAAATCAATTTTAAAACAAACTGCTGATAAATTTATCACATATTTTATTTTCTAGATCTTAATAGCTCAAATAAATGCTATATACCATTCCACAATCATGCTGAGTACAGTTTCTGATCTTTTCATGGCAACAGATTCAGCGTACAAGGTAATGCAGTTCCTAGATACCGAGACCAGCTATAGTGAATCTTCTAAACAAGGCATCATACTAGACCCATTTGAAGCCGATGTATCATTCAGAAATGTTCAATTTTCTTATCCGACAAATTTAAATACTAAGGTATATTTTTTTATATATGAATATTCTAATCATTCAATAAAAAAGATCTATTAAATATTTAATTTTTAATTATTTAGGTGCTTCATGGTTTGACATTGGATATTGAGCCTGGTAAGGTTACAGCAGTTGTGGGAACCAGTGGTGCTGGAAAAAGCACAATTGCAGGCCTCATATCACGTCTTTATGATGTTACTGCTGGTCAGGTATAGATGTTATAAACATTTTGAGACATAAGCATAGAAACTTAAAAAAATTTTCTAGGTATATGTAATCGATATCATTTGTTACACAGATCCTTATTGGAGGAGTGGACATTAAACAAATCAATGTCAGTTGGTTGAGGAATCAGATTGGTGTTGTAGGCCAGGAACCTACTCTTTTTGATACTTCCATAGAAGAGAACATCAGATATGGGAAAACTACAGCAACTTTAGAAGAGATCATCGAAGCAGCAAAGATTTCTCATGCTCACAGTTTCATAGAGAAGTTGCCTTCAGTAAGTATGATGGTGAAATATAAAATAAGAAAATTTTAATAATAAAATGAATTATGAAATAATAAAATAAGAAATATGGTGATGTAGAAATGTTACATAAATATATGTTGAAGTTGAATCGACATCCATAAAACACAAATATAATTCAATAGAGAAATTGGTCAGGATTGTAGTCAATGACTAAACAAAGACACTAATAAATACAACTTTTTTTTTATTGAGTGGTGACGTTTTGCCCTAAGTTTTAAGCCAATATCAGGACAGAGAAAAACAATATCAACCATATCAATGCAAATATATTAAAAAAATGTGTTAGTAAATATGAATTATTAGTGTGATAAAAGAATTGATATACAATATAACATCAAATTTTGTTAAAGTAATTGGTGAAAAATTTAGAAATAACAACAAAGAAATATTGGTTACAAAATATATGAAAGACATAAGTATGAATAACTGTTGAAGTAAGTGAGAAATAATGTGGAAAAGTATCTGATGAAGATTTAAATAATGTCAAAATTAATTTAACTTTAAATTTAATTTCAAATAATTATGTAAGGCATAATAACATGCATTGAAAAATTTAATTGAAAAAATAAAATAAATTAGAGAGTAAAATATAAAGTTACTATCTCTGTCACTTGAAGAAGCATGAAGATCTTTAGCAAGTAATAAACATATTTTTCTTTCATGTATGAAGGAAAAACCATTGTTGGTTAGCCGGTTCACCCAGCCGCTTCTCCCAGTCGCCCTGAAGATGGCCTACATTGTAGGTCGAAACGTTCGGCACTAACTAAATATAAGTCTGATACAGATTTGATATTTTTTTGACTGCACCCCCAACTATCTCCGTTCTCCATTTTTTTCTTTCATTTATAGATTTAACATATTATTTTTTTTTTTAGGGCTATGATTCTATTGTTGGTGAAAGAGGTACAAAACTGTCAGGAGGTCAGAAACAGAGAATTGCCATTGCAAGGGCAATCGTTAAGAAACCAAAACTTCTACTTTTAGATGAAGCTACTTCTGCACTTGACTCTCGTTCAGAAGGAATTGTACAAGAAGCCCTCGATAATGCCATGCGTGATAGGACAACCTTGATTATTGCTCACAGAATGTCAACTGTGAGGAAAGCTGATGTTATTTATGCTATGAAGGTAAAAGTTATTTTAATTTTATAAATATTGACCATTTAAACAAATTTTACTGAAACTAATATCATTAATGTCACCCCTTAGGAAGGACGTGTCATAGAGAAAGGCTCCCACTATGAATTGATGGAACTTCAAGGATATTATTACTCTCTGGTTAGGATTCAAGAACTTGAAGAAAAGGACAAAGCTGTCACCTTTAAGTAAGAAAACATTTTTAAATCAATTATCTTTAGTATTAACATTGCTTAGGTGTCATATCTAGCATGGAGAAGGCTCAACATAATGTCGTAGAGCCTCACGGTACCAGGATTTTCAATTGGTGCAGTTTTTCCTTAAATTTTTCGGGTTTATTCTGCATATATGATTCTACGCCTTCCGTGTGGCCTCCTCCCAGTGGGGCAGACTTCCATTATCTTCCTGAGTTACCAGTTTTCCCTCATTCTGCAGACATGTCCAAAACGAAGATGCTGACTAGAATGGATTTTAGTTCTGTAATTATCGTTTATGACAAAATTATTCTGAAATATAGTTATTATGTGGGCACGTTATGAATCTCCATTTACTCATTCTCGTTAGTAGAGGTTGGTAGACTGTAGGAATAACCTGTTCTGTTAGTCATAAAAGGAGTAAGAATGGTTATTAAACACAAATAAGAAACAGATAAGTATTTAAGATTTGTAGCTGTACTTATTTATTTTCAAAAAGTGAAAATTGAAAAACTGCCTACCCTTTGTCAATGTTGAATACAAATTATTTATTTAGCGATTTAAAAATACACTAGATGGTGGTATTGCAACATGATAATGCAATCTTATTTTTGATTTGTACTATAATTAATAAGTTAAACATAAAATTTCATAGTGAAAGTAATTTAAATAAAAACGGAGATAGATTGTCTTCCGAACAGCTGGTATCCAAAAAACAAACAAACAAAAAACACGCTAATGAAATCATTACCATAAGTATATAGGTATTTAATATAGAAAGGTATTAAATATTCTCATTACTTGTTCCTATGCCTTTTAGTAGGGTCATATATGTATTTATAGTTATATTTTATCAGTTATTTATTTACGTCTAAATTTATGATTAGTTGTTTATTTATATTTCTTTTTTTTTCTACCACTTAAACAATTATATCATTTATCTTCTACAGTCAAGGAGCTGCCCATAAAGAAGAATTAATAGAAGAAGACATCCCATTTGAAGATGACAACAATTTAGAGGTAATACATTTTTCTAAATGTGCTGTGCTTAAATAAACAGTTTAGGAGAAAAACCGTTTAAACAGGTTTTTAATTTTAATTTGGGTCTATATTATATCTTTTGGAAAGACAATTCAAACAGGATATATTTTTTGTTTAAGTTTAAACATAAAATAGGAAATAATACCTGGGTTATAGGAAAAACAATGTAATATCTTTTCCCTGAAAAATTTAGAAGAATGGAATTACACTGCTTTCCTCTCATATACATCTTTGTCTTTTTTTTTAAAAATGGTTAGGCTATATATTTTTTATTCTTTTAGGCTCCAGAAAGTGAGAAAAAACCAAAGTTGAGTAAGAAAAATCTCAAAGTTATATGTGTATGGTTCTTAGCAACTCTTTTTGCTGGTACTACTTCAGCATTTCTTCCTGTCTTCTATACAGTCTATAGTATGTTTTGCGAGGTATTTTTTTTTCTTTTTTATTATTCTAATAACTATTATTTACCAAATTTTTATATGTTATTTTGCTTTCAGTCTTACACATACGCTAAAGAGGAAATAGGTCGAATAGCTCTTATTGATATTGGTATACTTTTTGGATTGAGTGTTGTGTCATTTTTCTCTGTAATTTTATCGGTAAGTATTCTCTTATTCATATACAGTAAAATTACATTTTTTTTTTTTTGCATTAGTTTCCATCTGTATGAACATAGAGAAATTAGTTGTAAACATTTCTTGTTTTTATGGAATATTTTTTACTTTTTAATTTTAAAAAATGAAAAAATTTTTGTCTGATTCGGTTATCATTGTTTTTATGATTTAAGGGATTGTTTTCAACATTAGCAACTCAATTATGGTTGAAGAAACTGCAGAAAAGAGCTTTTAGCAAAGTAGTTTCTATGGACATAAGTTGGTATGACAGGAGTGGAAACTCACCCAATGAATGCCTTGAGATATTGACCAACAGCCCTCCACTTATTGAATCGGTAAATGCAACTAAAGAGCAATAATTGTAGTTTTTAATAAATTTGTGTTATATTTTATGATTTCGTGTTGCATTGTCTATCCTTATTATGAAGTTCTTTCTGGAATGTAAGTGGTGTGATAACCTAAAATTTTACTAATTAAAATTAACTTTAGGTTTCAATGAATCACAAAGAAAACAAATTAAATAAAGTATTAATATGTTCACATTTTTTTTTTTATGAAAACTTTCCATTCTAAATTTGAAAAGAGATAATTATAGATTCATAATGATAACTTTACAGTTTGAAATTTTACATTAGTTGATTTTTCAGGGCATTGATCCTCGTCTACAGGACTATAATTAATATATTTTATGATTACTTCACTAATTTAGGCATCAGAATATATTATAATTATAAACTAATGTAACAACTCAGTTAAATAACATTAAAATTTTATATCTCTTGGATTGCAATTTCATTCCTCATATCAAACAATATTATTTGAGTATTAAAATTGTATGAGGCAAAAGGTGAAAACTATTAAATATTAAAAAATATATATTGAAAATGAATAAAAAAAAATACAAGTACGACTTTTACATCCAATCCATACTATGGTCACTTTTATAACAAAACCTCTCTTGGAGTAAATAGTAAACAGATTTAGAGGAGAAGCGAGGAAAATCTATATTGTACATGAGAAATAGATGTTGCTGCTCCTGTTGTGTAATTTCAGTTTACTCGATTTAAGAACGTCCTAACTTGATGTGATAAAAACAATGGACCACACCATTCCCTTTACCACAATATTTCTACTTTAAATTATCTTAAAATTATATCCAATATTTAACAATAAAACTTCTTGTAATCAATTTGATAAAAATGGAATTTTCATTCTTCCATTCTTCCTTTTGATATTTAAATTTTTTTTGGCGCCCAAATAATTTGGTGTCTGGATGCTTGGCATTACTATATCAATTTAAATAACTCCGTTGTGTGGCTAATATTATATTATCATTAGCATAATCAGTAATGATTTTCTACAAACTATATACAATCATCATATAAACATCACTAATATAGAAATAATTATACAGGTTACAGGAGACAGAGCAGCACAAGTCGTAATATTCATGCTATCATTGCTCTTCTGCCTTGCTTATTCATTATTCATTAGTACAAGCGTGACTCTGGCGAATTTGCCGATTGTCCTCATTTTCATAATCATCAACATCATAAGGATAAAGCCAAGAGTCGCTGACAATAAATCATCTTCCTTAACAACCAGGTCAACCAAGGTAATGACTATAAATAATTGTAAAACTTTATAATGTATAATGATTATATTTAAATAATGGTAGGGATTATTTAAATTTGAAATATTGCAATTATAATTTTCTGAAAGAAAACTTTATTTTAGGTTGCTACTGAATATGTTCAAAATGTCAAAACTATCCAATTACTTAACTGTCAAAAGTATGTCATCGACATTTATGAGGGTATGCTAATGCTTTCAAAAAAGTAAGGTTGATTATTTTTCTATTATTTATTTATTGTTTCATTTTTTTGGTTGTGTCATTCTAATTCAACTGAATGCAAAAACTAAATCGCTATTTTTCTTAATTTAGCACAGATAGACTAATTGTATATCCGTATTAAAATTTTAAATTTCACTGAGATAGGACAACTTGTTTTTTAACTTACAAATCTCCAATGTCTTGAAGATTCTTAATTACATGTATATCTGTGCCATTGGTTTGTTTTTGAGTATCTTAAAAAATTTGTCATGTATTACTGTACCTCAAGGGCGGATCCAGGATTTTTTTCTGAGGGGCACAACGGGCAGACGGGCAAAAAAATCAACAATAACTTATAAATAAACGTAGTATTTATAGAAAAATTTCGAAGTTTTATTAAAATATCTAAACAATAGTTTCACTCATGTTATTTCTGTTATTTTAGTCATATATTTTCACAACTATCATCACATGATTTGCCTATACATATGTACTGTAATGGATTTTCCACAGTACACAAAAAACTGTCTGGAGAGCAGGTGCCCCTGTGCCCCCGTGCTCCCCCCTAGATCCGCCTATGCTGTATCTTATGCTTTCTCAAATTCTTAAAATTCGCAAAGCATATGAAAGCATTATTACCGATGTTACAAAATAAATTCCAAATAAATCTGAGATAGTAAGGCTTAGGTTCTGCAAATTATCATGGTTTGACCATAAATTGCAATAACTATTTTTACGGGCACCGGCAGGAAGACGGAAGCAAGAGGATTAGCGGCTTA
The DNA here is from genome assembly GCA_037127475.1 of Arma custos. NCBI lineage: Eukaryota > Metazoa > Arthropoda > Insecta > Hemiptera > Pentatomidae > Arma > Arma custos. Next base: position 130,946,592 of record CM073764.1, read on the forward strand.
AATCCGTCGGCGGGAGAAATTAAAATAGGATTAGGACGGTTCTAGATCGTCTCCTTTTGTCGGCAAAGGATTAAGAATATTCCAGAATTGTCTGGCCCCTCCGTGTTCTAGAATGTTCGGCTTTGCCTATAAAAAGACTTCCCTCACCTCGAGTCGGTCAGTCTTAGCCTGAGAGTAGACCATGCAACATCTGTGATAAGTGAGTGTCAGTGTGATAAGCTAGTCAGTGTTGAACCGGCCCGTGTAATAAGTGTGTCAGTGAACTGTAACAGTCTCGCGAGTGTAATAAACTGTTGCTGTTTGTTACTGTGTGTCAGTTTGTGATACTTGAAGAATCTTACGGTCGGTGGACTAGTGAACTGTAAGTGTTAATTATTAGTTATAAATTGTAGTGTAATTTTATAATATTTATAGAAACTATTGTAACTAGTTAAGCTATCTAGAATTAGTACTCTCTTATATTATTGTAGTAATTAAATAAGAGTTAGGCCTAGATTATACTATTTATTTAGAATATTGTCATTATAAATTTATATTAGTTTAATAATTTATTTGTTAGTAATTTCTTTGTTTAGTTTCTTTGTTAGTAATTGTTAATAGTTTAATTGTATCCTTCTTATCAGTTTTGTTAATAAATATTAGTATCTTTAATTAAGCAATTGTTTAATTCATTTTAATACCCAGTAGCCCGTAACACTATTAATTAATTATTTATAAATTTTATCTAGGGAAGCATTTATGAGCATTGTTTGGTACGCTGTTGTTTATGGTCTCTCTAAAGCTCTGATCCGGTTGTCATTAGGAACAACATTTATTTTTGGAGCCAATGATATTGCTAGTGGTAATGTTCGAGGAACATCACTTATTGGGTAAGAGTTTTTATAATTAATACTTTAAATGTTTAAAATAATTTGTTTGATAAGTATATAGATTATTTTGTTATCTCATTATTCATGTTATTTCATTTATTTTATTATTTTGTTCAAAAATACGAGGTGAAGAAAACCAAACTACCCCAGGTGCTAAACCAGTACTCCTGCAAATACAGATGAAGTACATATGGAACTAAATAAAGAAAAAAAGAAAATCTTAAATTGAATACATGAAGTGGAAATGGTTTGTCTTAGATCATGCTCAACTGCCAGATTCTTCCCTCTATTTTTGTATCCACTTTATAGAGGCTGGATGAGCCCCAAAAGGTTCCTAGATCTCATAGGAACCATTCCCAGCTGCTATCAGATTAAATAAAATTCTGATGGGGATTTGAGCCAGGGACATTCAATACAACTCAGTGCTCCACCATTAAGCCACTTTGCTCTATTATTATCGTCAAGCACAAATATACAGCTCATTAAATTTTTTTTTCCATTTTGTTGGACAAAATTTAAGTTTTTTATTAATTTCTCACAGGAAAAATATCAATTATCATCTACTCAAATATCTAATTAAATTTTCCCAAAGTTGAGGTCTAATTAAATTATAAAAGGAATATTACAAATATTTAAATTAAATTATCAATATCTTTCCAATGTCCCTGACATCTTTAAGACTGTAATTGACTTGAATAGAGCCAATACAGATAGTATTGACAGAATGGATACACCAAACTGGGTTTTAAAGTTTATTGTTCTAATCCCAAATAATTTATTTTTTGAAAAAAATATTAGTTTCTGATTCCTAGAATTTTTACATCAACGTTAAGATATGTTGAATAAAAAGTATAGAGTGGATTATATTGATATAAGTATCAAAAGAAAATGGACTCAAGAAAGGTTTCATTATCAGAAATGAATAACAGGATAAAAGCACCTATTCCATTTCATATTGTTGGGATATACAAATATAAAGAGGTAAAAACACTAATGGAGCGACAAGTAGAGATTACTAAATTGTGGCTTAGATAAATTATAAATCAAAAATCTTGAAGACTCATAAACTTCTTTAATTTCTTATATTTGCTTTTGTTCTATGTTATCAGTGTGTTTATTTTTTGTTTAGTGTTGTGGCTGCCCTGAGCACAGCTTCCATGTTAGCTGGCCCTGCCTTGATCCTGATGAGTCAATATCCTGCAGCCAGGCAAGCGATATCTCGACTCAACAGAATTGCCTATGCTAAAACTTTTCTTAAGATACTTACAGATGAAGGAGTTAAACCTGTAGGTATAATTATGAATGAATTAATCTAATGTATGCTGCTTTTTGACCAAATTTAAAATATTTTATCAACTTCAGGATATCAGCGGAAACATTGTTTTTCAAGATGTGATCTTCTCTTATCCAACCAGGGACAAAGTGCAAGTTCTTAAGAAGTTGAATCTTAAAATAGAAGCAGGAAAGACAGTAGCTCTTGTTGGGGACTCTGGGTGTGGCAAATCGACAATAATCTCACTTCTTGAGAGGTTCTATCTTCCTAATGGGGGAAAAATAGTGAGTTGAATGTGACATTGTGCAAACTTGTATCGCTTCAATTTTAATTGCCTGTCTATTTTGTCCAATTAATTAATAGGACAAGATAGACAGACAGTGTAAAACATGGTACCAAGAGTATGGAGTTCAAATAGATTGTTGATAATACGGAACCATTAAATGGATAACATCTTGTATCTAATGGTTTAAAATGAAAATCTTTACTTATAATTTGTCAATCCTAATTTCAAGGACCATTTTAGAATAAAATCTGAAAATGCCTTTGGCATTTGTCACCTAACAAATAGACAGACTAAATGCTAATTAGCTGAGTTGAAAAAAGAACATCATTTATGCTTGGTCAATTAGTTACAGGTGAAGATTCAGTTCACATTTTAAATATAAACTATTAAAGTGGGATATAGATTGTCTGGGAGTGCAGTAAAAAAACAACAACACTAAATTAGACAAACTTAATTATTGTAAGTGCCAAGGTTTTGACCTACGTTGTAGGCCATCTTCAGGGCCTAACCTAACCTTCTATCAGCCCTGAAGATCAACGTAGGTCGAAACTTCGACACTTACAATAAATAAGTTTGTCTTATTTAGTGTTCTTTTTTTTTTTAATGCACCCCCACACAATCTATATCCCACATTAGATCTTCTAGATAACTATTTTCCTCTCAATCATAAACTATTAAAGTGATATTGATCAGATAATTGAAACTTTTTCCTGAACTTAGTATTAATTATTTTTTCAGATGATTGACGGAAATGACATTAATAATATTAATGTAAGATATTTGAGAAGCCAAATGGGCCTTGTGTCACAAGAACCAGTTTTATTTGACATGACTATAAAGGAAAACATCCTTTATGGATTCGATGGAGAGGTCACAATGGATAAAATCATTGATGCTGCAAAAATAGCAAATATTCACGACTTTATTATGAGGCTTCCGCAAGTATGTTAATATTATATTATAACTTTGTTCTTATTTTATTCATTTAATTTGATTAATAATATATATATGCCAACCTCATGAATTCACATCTTTTATACCTACTAATAAAAGCCTCTAGGTATCAGTTTATATTAAAAAATAGATATTGGTGAACATACTGTACTATATTAAAATAGTTTTAGAATTATTTTAACCTCTTATTCTTTGTATAGCCACTTATTTTTTATTTTTCTGTATGATTCACTTTTAGGCTTATGATACTTCAGTCGGAGAAAGAGGTTCAAAATTATCAGGAGGACAGAAGCAGAGAATTGCTATCGCTAGAGCTGTCCTCAGGAATCCCAAGGTACTACTACTGGATGAAGCTACCTCTGCACTGGATACGGAGAGTGAGAAGGTATGTTCTGATATCCTGTCTATAAAGATTTTAAATTTTAATTGAATAAAAAGCCGTTCATTGATTAAATTAATGCTACTACACGAATCTCTTGGCATCCTGTATCAGCCTCCACCAATTGTTCCTAACACCCAGTATGGACATGGCCTCACCAGCCATATCGTCACTCCACTGAAGTTGATGTGTTCCTCTATGGCTTGTTCCGTAATGGTAATAATAAGACAAAGGAGGTAGACAAATTTATAATAATTATCTGTTGTTATTAATTGATTGACTATTTTCTTCCTCATATATATATATATATATATATATATATATATATATATATATGAGGAAGAAAATGGTCTGGGTAGAGGTCAAAAAAAGTTAAACCTAGACATTTGACTCCATCACACGCCCTTAAGAAGACCTGCAATGTGGGTCGAAACATTGGCTTCCCAATAAACTGTTCTCCCTACTTAAGAGAATGTTTTTGAACTCCACGTTTAACCATTTTCTTCCTCTTAAATTAGAATAGTTATAAAATGCTCTGTGGATTATTATTAAACAAATTCTTCGGCTTGCACCCTTAAACCCTATTACTTGTTGTCAATATCTTCCTTTTCAAAACAAATCCTCATCTAAGGGACTTCTCACTATAACTTTAGTAAATAATGTAACACTTTTTCTCCATGATTCTCTGACTAGTCCATCAGATTTTCTAAATGGCATTATTTTCTAAATATTTTTCTCTGTTTTTGAAGAGTAGTTTTAGTGCTCTAGGTCTGTAAGAGTGAGGACTTTCAAATATCATAAGTTAAAGTTTAGTCTGGGGTTGCTGGATTGTTTCCGTTTTTGACTGTTCAATTACCAAGGCTGTTAAAGTTTACTGGATAAGATTATTATTGTGTAGTGAGTCTATCACCCCTGTCGACATACCTTATTCAACTGGTTAGGCTTCCACTTTGGTGTCTACAAACAGACACCCCTTTCATGGCGGCTCACAAAGAAAGTTGATCTTAGGGTGAAAACTATACTTGACCTTGTGTACTGTGTCCTCTGTAAACTGTGTATTCTAGCGTAAATGCTTCCCCAACCAGAAGGGAGTGGATATTATATTAAAATATCTATTTATAAAAATAATATTATTATTTAAAATTTTCACAGGCTGTTCAGGAAGCATTGGAGAATGCTTCAGTTGGTAAGACAACCATAGTGATAGCGCATCGACTGTCAACGATCCGTGAAGCAGACAAGATAGTTGTTCTTCAGTCTGGTGTAGTGATAGAGGAAGGGAACCATGAACAGTTAATGGAGAAGAGGGGCCACTATTATAACCTCCTCAATAGATAGCTCTATTGTACATTTCAACTTTGATAATGTAAATAATTCGTTTAAAAATTATTTATTTTATTTTTTAAAACAATATAATTTACAGCTCTCATATCTAAGTATTGTAAATAAATTGAATATAAATATTATTAAGACTATTTATTTTTAGTGTAAAATGTGTAAATAATAAAATCGTAATGATAGATTAGGTACTGTTTATAATATTGTACAAAATATATCTTTGTTTACCCGTTCTCTTAATATGATGTGAGATAAAAATGATTTGTAAGTTAGCATATTTAAAATATAAAATTTTGAGTTCTTAAATTAAAAACATTACTCTTTTCTCTTCAAAATAAAAATATTTAAAAATTAAAACAATCAACAAAAAATTATAAATAGCAATATGACGTAAGTCAACAAGATCCTAAAATTAAAAGTGATGTGAGAGAGAGAGAGAGAGAGAGAGAGATAGAGAGAGAGAGAGAGAGAGAGAGAGAGAGAGAGAGAGAGAGAGAGAGAGAGAGAGAGAGAGAGAGAGAGAGAGAGGAGAGAGAGAGAGAGAGAGAGAGGAGAGAGAGAGAGAGAGAGAGAGAGAGAGAGAGAGAGAGAGAGAGAGAGAGACAGCACCTGAACACTTAACAGTTGTGCCACCTTAAGTTTGATTAATAAAACTATCTCTGAATATACTTATTTTATTATAAATAAAGTAGTATGGATTTAAGATTTAATTTAAAAAGAACAAACAATGTACTATATCTCAATAATGTTATTTATATAATCCAAAAGATCCTCAACATCCTAAAAACTTGGACGCAACTGTATAGTCTTACCTCCTCAATAGATAGCTCTATTGTACATTTCAACTTTGATAATGTAAATAATTCGTTTAAAAATTATTTATTTTATTTTTTAAAACAATATAATTTACAGCTCTCATATCTAAGTATAGTAAAAAAATTGAATATAAATATTATTAAGACTATTTATTTTTAGGGTAAAATGTTGGAAGTGACAAAGACAAGTAATCGGTTGAAAAAAATGAGATTAAAAGATCTTACTGCTGATTCTGTCGTTATAAACTTCAAAGAAAATCCTAAATGGTGTGTGACGGTTGCAGGGAACTTATTTGTGGAGAGCATCACAAAAAAATGTGTCCTAATTGTACATAAAATTAAAATAAATGTAAATAAATTTTATTTTTCGACTAATTTTTAATATCAAAAGACTGAAATTTTTTATCAAATAAAATGCTAATTTCTAAAATTAGTTTGTTTATTTTACTTATCTAGTAGTAACAATAATAGTAATACTAAGTTAATAATAACCTTGATCAATGTGAAAAGCGTTTGAAGTGTAGAAAGTAAGTTCTTTTTGGAATCTTGATCTCAATGGGCTTGAAAAGCCTAGCATGTCCCCTAGCGGTTAAATTAAGGGTGTTACTGTCAGGGTTAATTGTTGTTTTAACGGCAATTTGACGCACTGTGTTTTCTGTTGTGAAAATTCAGACGGAAGAGTTATTTAGGGAACAGAGATTATTTATTTATCTCAAAATTAATCAAAAGCAGACTTGCTAGCCATAACATCAGGTTTATTCTGTACAAGACACTAGTAGGACATGTAGCCACAAATGTCACAGAGACCTGGATCATCAACAAGAAAAGCATTAACGTGCTATTTAAGTTTGAAAGAGAAATTCTAAGACAAAGTCTAGGGGCTGTATGTGAGATTGATCAGTAGCAACCTAGTTCTACCAAAGAATGTGTATATCCACATTTATCAAGAATGGAGATTAAAATCTGGCAAAGTAATAAGGATGAATTATGAAACAGCGGCCAGCAAATCATTAGGAATGTTCCAGACAGGATATGGGAAAGGGTCAATGGATCGGAAGGATGCTGGGGGGGGGGGGGGAGGCCAGATCTGTGACAGCTGAGGACCCATGTTATCTTTGCAGACGACAGAGAGAGATGGTTGGTAGCTGTTGAGCAGGACACTGGCAGCTTCATGTGCATGTTGTGCCAATAGAAGAAGAAGAGTTTTATCATTCATTTTGATATTTTGTAGAGGATCCAAATCTTGATTATCCATAGCTATATTTTTCTCTTTTCCTAAGTTCTTCGACTATAATTGGGATATTTCATTTTGAAAAGTCAATATATTTATTAAAATACTTTTTGTACACAACTCATTAACACAACCACATACAATGAGTGGCTCATTTATATTACGCTGTTATCAGTATGGACTTGTACCTATTGCAGTGGTTCATTTTCTCTGCATTGTTTATTGCACATAGGTATTAAATTAAAAACAATTTAAATAAAAATAGTGGATTGCAGTTTACATCATACTTTGTTTTCAGTGGCATGAGATGTCTAATATATTTTTTATAATTAATAAACAATAATCATAAATTAATATTTAGAAATACCAATCAACCTGATATAAGAGGACGGACTTTTTTGAAATTATTATTTTTAAGACATAATATCTTATGTCTATAAAGTTAAATTCAACACAAATTAAAAAAAAATCAATTTATTAACATGCAAAATTAATTATTGAATATAAAGTATTATAAACATATAAAAAAAAAAAATAAGCCGCCCAGCAAGGAACTATTGTGAAAAATCGGTGGAAGAAATGCCAGCTAGGAGTCTCCGAAGTGAAGATTGGAAAGATGTGGAACTGTGGAAGGAATTGGCTTGTGGTAACCCTTCACTAGGAAAAGCTGTATAATAGAAAAATTTGAATAAATTTTCTAGATATATTCTAGAAATAGTATATATTGATATAATATTCTAGAAATAGTACTTAAATAATATCCAAAAACAAATTTAAATATATTTGAGAGTGAAGTGTACTTAAATTAAATAGAGATCAAAAAGTGATTAAAAATAAATCAATCAGCGATAGCTGGCAGTGATTGACATTTTACTACTTAACACTGCATTTCCATTGATAATTTGATTTGTATCTGACAGAATGAAAAGTTAAATACAATTAATTATTCAAGGTACTTACATTACATATATACCAAGAAATTAGGAATAACTAAATATATTATAGAAAATAACAAAACAGAACATGAGCGATTGAAACTATATGAGCAATTGAAACAGAACGGTATTAAAATTATGCATAGGCCATATCAAAATTTCATTTATATTTATTGCTCTGTAGAGCTGTTGCGATCCATATTCAAATAAGGTATTCAAATCTATTTTCAGGAAATCTATGGATAAGCTCAATATCAAGAAGGAACATAGTGCAGTGGAGAAGTGGTCATTACAATTTAAATTAAGAAGGCAGCAAAGAAAGGTTGTGAATATGCATAAAAATTAACAATAAATATTTATTCATATAAATAAAATGAAGTACAAAAATAATATGAAAATTTTTAAAAGAACACAGAAGAAAATTTTAAGAGAACACAAAGTGGATGGGAGGAAAAATTAGAAAAAAATAAAATAAACATAAGTAATGATGATAATAGAAAATAAAAAATATATATAATAATAATAAGTTAATAAATTAAGACCAAATAAACATATGAGAACAAGTAACAAATATGAACTGCAGTACCATCTGTGTGAAAAAGAAAGAAGCAAACTAAAACCCAGTGTATGCTAAATCCAATCCTGTGTTTATATTTTTGTTTCTTGTTTATTCAGCACTGAAGGAGACTTGGGATGTGGAGTGAAATGTCGGTTTCAAATAAATAGTTGATCACTGTTTAAGGAATTATTTGTTGGCCTCCGCCTGGACCAATTTCTTCTCCAACAAAATATCTTATACATCTTTGATTATATGTTTTTTTCTATATCATGAATATTTTTAGCTATTGAAAATTAATCAAAGTAGTAATTCAAATATAATGTGTATATATCATGGAAACCAAGTCTCAGTAACAACAAAAATGTCATCCTTTTAATTGAACTATATCTGGTTAAAATGATTAATTAATTTTTATTAATATTTTAAACGATATTAAATTTAGAAGCACTTTTATGGGGAAGTATATTTTTTTATTTGTTGGTGCTAAATTTAAAGGAAAGGACTTTGTTACAGTTTATTAAATATTTTAAAACAAAAATGATAAAAATACAGCGTTAAAAGCTGCAAGTCTAATTTAACTTTATTTGATTAAATTCCTTTTTTTAAAAAAAAACGATTTCTTAAATTAATAGATATAAATTTATCTAAACAATTTTTAATAAGCATTACTTCATTACAAAAAAAAGTTACAAAATTTGTCTAGTGCTGATTCTTATAGCATAAATGGCAACCACATCTCCATTCAACTTCATTACCAATCATTTATAGTTATAAAACCAATTTACGAACCCTTACCTTTCTAGTATTTTAAAGAATATAATTAAATCAATATTTCTTAAATAATATTTTAGTTGAGGCAAGAAACAGTAATTTTTAAAGTTTGTTAACAATCTTATTATTGTTAATGTAGTTCTTTACATCACAAAGCACAATTTTTTTTTTCTCGTTTTATCATCTAATTTGTTGGCATATGAATTTCATTATTTTGAAAATATTAAAATAAGTAAAAACTATATTTCAAAAATTCATTCATTCATTCATTCATTCAGCATTCAGTGTTTGATAATATCCGTTTTTTGCTTCTGAAGAATTCCAAGTATTAACCACATTGGACCATGTAATTTTTAAATATATTTATAATACATTCTTATAATTTTTATTTTTATAAGTGAATATTAAAGCTAAGTCATTTTATGCTTTATGATTTACGGTTTCATTGGAAAACATATATAGTTATGGAAAACAATCATCTAATTCAAAATTTAGGATTTTTCTAAAAGTATATTTAATATTTTAAGTATACTCAGTCTCTATAAAGTGGATCCACTTACTTGAGGAAATACCTGGTGGTGGAATGTTGTCACTGCACAACAATTTTCTTAGAAACAGTATGGCTTCTACCATGTATTGCACCTAATACCTTTCTTGGGTTGTAGAGGTACATTTTTTTTAATTGAACCTAATATAATTAAAAAAATTATGATGTTTTGTGTTATTTAGGAAATTTTCATTAAAACAGTTTTCTATATTAATGTTTTGACCCTTCTCCCTGATATATATAAAATAATGGGCTCTAAATGTTCGTGGATCGAAGTAGGAGAAGCAATAGCCAAAAACAAAATTTAAGGGACCCAAAGTAAAATATATTTCTCAATATTTATACATATATACACATGAAAATAATATTCATACATCAAATAATTATGTCTGATACAAGCCTGGAGAGAGAGTTCAGTAGGGCACCTGCCTAGCTGGGATCTGAGATGAGAGTGTTAGGATTAAAAACTCTGTAATAGGCCCAAATTTACAATCTCCCCTCTCCTAGACATCGTCCGACCAATGGCAAGTCGTTATATAATAAACATACGTAGAACTAACATTAAAAACATTGCAGGTCAATGGTACAATTGTCAAAGCTTAAATCTATAATACTTCTTATAAGCTAAAAGTTCACAATAAATCTTTAATAATTTAATAATAATTCATACAGATCACCACATTACCCCCCCTCTTGAGAAAAAAAAATTGATGACTTCAATTTTTGATAGAACATATATGCGATGAAAACAAAGATAACATGGGCAGTTATCAAAACTCGATGTGCAAATTGCCTTGTCTATATGCTAGAAGTGCTATATCTATGGTAGACACACACACCAAAAATATGTATATATATATCATCTCAACATAAAATTTTTTATCAAGTCGTCCATGTGTGTCAATGTCGAGGGTGGAAAAGGGTGGAGTCGTGCCGCACGCCTACCCCAGGAAGGGTATGGAAAATCGCCACCCGATGCCCAGACCAGGACCATCTTCCGACAGGATCAGGCCAACAGGATTAACCTCATGAATGGGTCTGCCATTCATTCAGTTAGCCCGTGCCATTTATAGGAAGGACACAAATACTCCACAAATCCTTTCCACGCCACAGAAGGGACCCAAGGTCAAATTAATCATCAAATTACAGGAAAAAGCACATCGGAGTAAAATGTGGGACCCTTAATTTATGGAAACTAACCATCAAAATTTCTGCCCATCAAATAGAAGTGTGGGGTGTAATATGTGGTGATTAATAATTATTATTGGATTTATATATACATATCACCCAATACAAACACAAATTATTCTAAATTAATAATACTAAAATTATCTTAAATCTAGAGACCACTTGCACATTTTAACACGAAGACGCGTATGAATTAATTACTGAATTAAAATCCATCATCAAAATTTTTCTTTACAATTCAAGATTTCTCTGTAATATATACTTAATATATCAATACTCAAACAATTTCAAATTCAAAATATTCATAATATTCAATTCACTTTTTCAAAAAAAAATTTCCAAAATTTTCAACTCTCTACAAAATAAAGTATCCAATTACTAAAATTTAACAACATTCTTAGACAATTCAATTCATTCTAAACTCCTAATATCCATAAATTCAATTCAATTATACACAATTCAACTTCAAAAATAATTCAGTCCCTTTTAATTCATTATTAATTAATGTTTTCCTTTATTATATATTTTTTTTTTTTTACTACTGAAACAAAAAAACATCTATATAAGTTGATCTTGCTTTTGGCAAAGCCGAAAATCAACTTAAATACATGTGAAAAAAACTTCAGTTTTATTTATTTTCACTTTCTTTTTTTTTATTTTTTAATTAATCTCATATTAATTTTCACTCAACATCTTAAAATTTTTTTTTACAATTTTCTACATTTATCAATTAGTAAAAATAAAACTTATTTAACTTTCCCCATATTAATCATTGAATTTATACAAAAACTAAATAAGTTACAAATACTTGTGTCTTCTTGATGTGAAGTGTTGGTCCCTGAAGTCCAGTCTCGACGTTGTCTGGCTCGTAGTTTTCTTTCCTAGAGATGTTCCTGCAAGATCTCTGGATTCTCTCTGGATCGATGATAGAAGATTGAGAATCAAAACTTAGTTTACCGTGGTCGCGCACGATCCACAATGTTGTCTATCTGTAAATTAAACTTGGATAATTTCTGTCATTTGACAACATAAGATGCCTGTCAACATCTTTAATTACATTGTACATACTCATCATAATTATCATATTAATAAATTAATTTGTACATAATCATATTATCATTAAATTAATTAAACCTTTTCCTATACCAAATATAATCAAATGGTCAATAATCATATCATATCTCAATCAATTAATTAAAATGTTTCTATACCAAACATAATCATAATTCATAAGTTCATACTAATAATATCATATATTACATAATCATAACATACTCAAATAAAATATTTCGAAGAAACTTGGCCATTATTATTTTTGTTTTCTTCGTTGCCCATAACAAATTTACAACATTTTACAAACATAAACATTTTGTAAAACATAAATTTTACAAACAAATTCCTTTCATACAACATATACATACCAGATAACATATTATATCTATAGATAATCAATAAAATAAATCAAGGTTACAAAAAATAAAAATCTATAAAATACTTCTCTGAAATCAAACCAAAATAAAGTATCTCTCATCTTGTATCATTATCTTCTTACAATATCATATATATCAATATATATATATTAAAAAAAATCTGAAACTTAAACAAAACAGAATCAATTTCAAAACCAAGATATTTCAACTCTATTACAATGTTTACTTCATAGAATACTGATACAAAACACAGTAGGCCAAGTTCGAGATTATTTCTTATCTCTCTCTAGATAGGATCACTTTCACTAGTAACAACATCCTTTATTTTACCACAATATATTTGCTCTCTCAGTGCTACATTAGGATACACAAGGACAACAGGCTTGTATGAGACTCTTTTAATTACTCTAAATTTACTTATTTAATTTCTCTCAAAAAAATTTTTTTTTATTCTCAAATCCAAAAAAAATTATGTATATATATATTTCCTATCATTAATTTTCTTTACTGGGACACTATGGGCAAATTTAACATTACTCTCAAATTGGGACCTACGGGCAAATTCAATATAACTCAAATTGGGACTTTTAATTTGGGACACTAGGGACACTAATCGGGACACATCTACTTTAATATCAAACTCACTAGACTCAATGGTCAATAATCACCCAAGGGACGTCGGTGATCAATCTTGGGACTCAAATGGGGACCGAATATTTATAATACAATTCACAACACAATGATTATTATTAATCCGAAGTAATACAACAATTCTCATAAATTTATTCTTCACTAATATTTAACGACGACACATATTTTTTTTTATTATCAACATATAACGACGACACTTTATTTTTTATTATTATTAATATTAATATAGTCCCATTTAAATATTAATTAATTTTCAAAATTTTTTTCAATGGCTAAACGACGACAAAATTTTTTATATTTCTATTATTAATATAGTCCCATATAAAACTTAATTATTATTCATAATTCTCGACGATAAAAAAAATGTTTATTTATTAATATAGTCCCTTATAAATCTTAATTATTTTTCAAAATCTTTATCAATAATTACACGACGATATTTTATTTTTCATTATTATTATAGTCCCTTATAAATATAATCATTATTTTTCATAATCATTCATAATTTACGAAGACAAAATTTTTTTTAATTATTATTATTAATAATTTTATAGTCCCTTTTAAATATTAATTATATTTTTCGTAAACGACGATAAATTTTATTATTATTATTATATTTATAGTCCCTTTTAACATTAATTAAATTCTTTTATAATCGACGACAAAAATTTTTATTATTAATAATTTTATATATATATAGTCCCATTAAATATTAATTTATATTATCTAACATAAACATCAATTAAGCCCGGTTCATATACTTTTTTTTAATACCTAGACGTAGATTAATTATTTAAAGCCGTATTCGCCGCAAGGATTGCCGTGTTTAGTTTATCGGGCATTTTTAATTTTAGTTGAGAGGGGGCGCCGCTTTAGACTTAACGTCAGATAAGAATTTAAAAATTTTTTTCTTCCAAGGGTTCCTATTATTATTATAATGATTTTTAAGACGTCCCTTCTTATAATATTGATTATTATTACGCCCCATATTATAATTGTGATTATTATTTATATTACGCCCGAAGTTATAATTTTTATAATTACGCCCTTTAATATAATTTTTATTATTACGCCCATTGTTAGATTTGTGACTATTAATCGTAGTTAGTCCGAATCGATGATTATACTTATTATTATAATTTCTTTTAATTTTATAATATTTATAATTATTAATATTTTTTTCATAAATGCCGCTTCTTTTATTTTTATTAGACTGATTTTTATTTCGTCGTCGGGACTCGTAAAACTTAGGTTTGTTATGTTTTAACGCATTTAACCGATTCCTAGTATTGACTCTTATAGGATTACTTTTAGGATTAAGCGGGCTAAGTTTATCTTTATCATTCAAACTAATATTTGTCGGGCAGCTCTCTCCGTTAAATTTAACTTTATTTAAATTATTGGGCGATTTTATAGTGGTGTTTAACAGGCTTGTATCGTTTTCTACAAAATCATTATTTTTATTATTATCCTCTCTCTCTGTTATATTAATATTATTTAAGCCCGAGTCACAAGATTCATCACCGACGATTTGGTGTACCATAGATTTATTTAATATTTCTGACATTTCATCTATTCTTTCGTCCATTAATTCATTAAATTTTCCTAATACGGCTAGTTGATAATTTAAAATTAAATTTTGTTTTACCAATATCTTATCTTTTAATTGTATGCCCTCATTAACAAGTTGTTGAGTCTCGTCGATTCTTTTTAAAAGTTCCTCCATTTTATTAATTATTTAAAATATTACCCACAAATTCAATATTCACAAATTTTAATCACCACAATTTATTTTATTTAACACCACGTTAATTAATTTTTCCAGAACCACGCTCTGCTACCAATTGTTTTGACCCTTCTCCCTGATATATATAAAATAATGGGCTCTAAATGTTCGTGGATCGAAGTAGGAGAAGCAATAGCCAAAAACAAAATTTAAGGGACCCAAAGTAAAATATATTTCTCAATATTTATACATATATACACATGAAAATAATATTCATACATCAAATAATTATGTCTGATACAAGCCTGGAGAGAGAGTTCAGTAGGGCACCTGCCTAGCTGGGATCTGAGATGAGAGTGTTAGGATTAAAAACTCTGTAATAGGCCCAAATTTACAATCTCCCCTCTCCTAGACATCGTCCGACCAATGGCAAGTCGTTATATAATAAACATACGTAGAACTAACATTAAAAACATTGCAGGTCAATGGTACAATTGTCAAAGCTTAAATCTATAATACTTCTTATAAGCTAAAAGTTCACAATAAATCTTTAATAATTTAATAATAATTCATACAGATCACCACATTAATTATATGAGAAAACAGATGATTAGGTAAAATTTGGTCTTCCATGCATAATTTAAGGTATGTTAGTTTACATTCAGTATTAATCAATTTTATATTCAAATCAAAAATCATTCTCAGTGTATCTATACTCAATTTAAAGTTATCTGGACTTACATTTTGATGCTTTGTACAATTTGAACTATTGCATTTTGAAAGGTTATCTGTTGGATTGTTTGTTCTATCTACAACAAGGATATCCTTCCTTATGTAATTTGATTAAACCATGAATTCTTGGGTTACTGTAGTATTTATTTGATAGTCTATTTTTAAATTCTTTATCTATTTATCTATATCTAATTAAATTTTCCAAATATTTATTTATTTTAATGTTCAGTTCATTCATCGGGTTGTATCTTATGCTTTTGTAAGTGTCTTTATCATTCAAAAATTCTAAAATCTTTCTCTTGTAGTCTAATTTAGTTATTATAGCTAATTTCTTAGTTTTTTCACTTTTAATTATGCATAGATCTTCGTTAGTTTTAAAGAAGATTTTTGTAGTTAGGATATCTTTATTTATAACTTGAGTGAATCTATTTAGTGTGTCTTTGGGTTTATTTTTTTCTTTATTTAAATAATTTAATATGTTTTTACTGATGGTATTCCGTAGATCATTTTTATGGGTTTCTGGAGTGTCTATAAAAGTTATTATTGCTTCTACTTCTGCTATCATTTGATATATATTTATTTTTTTATTAGTTGGTTCATAATTGAAATTATCGCCTAAACTTAATTGTTGGCGACACTAGGATAGTAAAACCATATTAAAGTATATTTTAATTTTGTTTATTTTTTATTTTGACTCACTGAAGTAAGTGAGAAATGTACATAGTGTAATACCTCAGTTCTGTTATATAAGAAACATTAAACGAGTGTCTACACTGCGCGCATGCGCCTTGTGATTCATGCGAGTCGACCAGAGGAAGTCAAGCTGAAAAGACGGGTGTGATATACGCCGGCCGGCCTTTGCGTAACCATTAAACATTAAACAGATCCTATGGAGAGGAGCGGGTCACGCCTAGTTTGATATTGAGTGAACTGTTTAGACTTATTTTCATGTGAGTGAGTGACCTTTAAACAAATAATAATAAAAGGATGCTTTTGTTTTATGTTGTACATTTGAGTTGATTTTCTTTTCTGTCCTCCTTATTTTTATACACAAACGTTGGTCCTCCGTAGTAAACTTGGAATTATTTTTATACACAAACATTGGTCCTCCGGGCCGGATATAAGGAAAGAAAATTTACTCAAAATTTACCTTAACTAAGTCTATTAATTACTAACCAAATAAGTTGGAATATAATTTAATAGCAACCATATATATTAAATGTAACTTTGGAATCATTTAATTGAAAATAATGGTTAAACGTGTAATTCAATTAAACTTTTAGTAATATATAAACAAAATCAAAACATTATATAATGAGTTCGTAGCCTAATACTGTAGAACAGTCCATACAGGATTATCTACTTTGATTTGTCTATGTGGGTAGTTGAATTGAAAACAATAATATTGGTAAGAATGTACGGTCTACTAACAATTTAAGATAAAGATTTATTGATGAGAATTCGATTATTTAAGAATACGATTTATAATTTTATTTTGAATTTATGAGGTAATTCATTTATTATTAATATTTATTACAGTATTTTTTAGTCATAGTAACTCTGTTTTGGGATACTATACTGAGTTGGTTAGTTTAGTGAGTACATTCTTACTTGCTAGACGTATTTAATGAAAAGGCGTATATGATTCTATAATTTTCTAGTAAAATATATGATTTATAGGTGCATATAAGGTAATATTTTTTTTACAATATTGTTTATTGTTTCATCTGAGTTATTGAAAGTATTTTATTTTTTTTGTGATTAGTAATTATCTTATTTTATAAGTTAAGTAACGAATTTGTTGATTAAGGTAATTCGTTGTTTTTGATTACCGCCCTTATGATTTATTTAATATTAAGTTAAACTTGAACTTGATTAGTTTATCTTGAAACAAGGTATTAATTTCCTTAGATAGAAAAGGTGACATTTATTAGTTTGTTTACGATATTTTCTTGTTACTTTCCCTTTTCTATAAGCATAATATTTTTTTTAAGAATCATAAATTCTATAAATTCGATTTGCTATAAACCATATAAACTTAAAATTTGATTTTCCTATAAATATTTGTAAAGTGTCGTCACCATGGCTCCCCCCGAATTACAAATTAAAGGCATTCGCGCAGCTCTTAAACTTTTGCGTAAAGATATAGCACAGATTTATAATGTAGGTACAGCAAACATGGATTCTGCATTCAAGGCTATGTGTTCAACTGCGGATACATTGAAGGCTAGTTACATGAGTAAGTTTGAGGAGGGTCAGGTATTAGCAATCACCAACGAAAAAGACGCATTGTTTCCTACTGATGAGGACATCAAGGAGAGGGGTGAAATAAACGCTATGTATTATAAAATCGTTGAGATGCAACAAGAGAAACAAGCTCAACAGAATGAAACTTCTCAATTATCGAGAAATTCTAACTCTTGTTCGTTCGGCCATTCAACTCACCGCAGGCTAGCTCGCATGGAGTTGCCTAAATTTACTGGAAAAATTCAGGAATGGCCAAAGTTCAAGCAGCTGTTCTTAAGCATGATACACACAAATAATGAGGTCCCAGTAATAGAGAGGTTTCATTATTTAACCACATCTCTCCAAGGGGAACCTTTGGCCCTGATAGCCCCATTTAGCTTGGATGAGACGAATTATCAGAAGGCATGGGACGCGTTAATAGAAAGGTATGACAATAAACGTTTACTTGCATCGTCATACGTCGATCGGATTTTGGAATTTTCTCCTCATAAAGGTAGCTCTACCCTTCAATCTTTACAAGACTTTATTAGAGCAGTGGCAGAAAACATAGCGGCTTTCCGATCAATCGATATACCCGATCAAGCAGATTTTTTATGGTTGACCTTGGCGCTCAAGAAACTTGATCCACAAACTAGACATGACTTTGAAGTGGAAGTAGTCAAAACTGAATGGCCGACCTTTAAACAATTAGTAGATTTTGTTCAAGGTAGAAGTCGAGTAATGCAGCTCACAACACCCAAGAACGTTAATCTTTCCAAGCCAAGGCCCGAGGCTAACATTCTCGCAACTACTTCCAAAACATCACCCGCAGTAAAACCACAAATCTGTTCTTGTCAACAAGTTCACCCTCTAGTGGAATGCCCGATTTTTAGAACCAAAACTCCGACAGAAAGGATAGCATTTCTGAGGAAAAAGAATGCCTGTTTTAATTGTCTAAGGGCAGGCCATAGGGTAGCGGCATGCCTTTCACCAGGTCGCTGCCCAGTTTGTAGAAATAAACACCATACCTGGGTCCATTTTGAGAAAAAATCAAACTCGAAACCTACCTTCAACACGGAATCTTCACCAACTCGAATCGAATCTTCTCCAACTGAGAAACAAAATTCTGAGCCTTCCTCATCTGCCCTGGTCGGTAGCGTTCTAGGACCCGCACAAGTACTCTTAGGTACCGCTATTGGACTCATTCACGATTCAGATAATAATCTTCAGCCTGTTCGTTGTTTGGTCGATTGTGGATCTCAATTTTCTCTTATGACGTCTAAATGTGCTAAAAGATTAGGACTTACCTGGCGTGCAACCTCTCATACACCTCTTGGAGCAGGGGGTGTCCCAGTACCTAGAGTTAAAGGAAGGCTAACATGTCGCATTCACTCTAGATTCAACCGAGATCAATATTTGGACGTCGAACCTTTGATTGTTGGCCATTTAACTGGAGATTTACCTACAACGCAACTTCAACCTATATATGGATCCGATGCACAGCCGTTTGCTGACCCCTTATTTTGGGAACCTCGAGAGATCGACATGCTTCTTGGTAGCGACTGTTTCATGCAAATTATAACGGGCAGCCCGGTCACTTTGAACAACAATTTTCGAGCCCTTCCAACCTTCTTTGGACTTGTTGTGATGGGAGGTGCTAATTTAGACTCAGTTTCGACCCTGCACTGTCATTGCCTACTAGAATCGCCTATCAATGAAGAGATGCATTTTAAATTCTGGTCGATAGAAGAAGTGGAGGCTTCGATTGATGACAGCAAAAACGATCCTTGCGAACAACATTTTTTGAAAACCCACGATCGAGATGCGACTGGAAGATATATTGTGGCCCTACCATTCAAAGAACCGCCAGAAGAAATACCAGAAGCTGAAACTTTTGCTCTTTCTCGGGTTAGAGGAATCGAAACCAGATTTAAACGAAACCATATCTTGCATAGTAAATATACAGACTTTATGAAGGAGTATGAGCAGCTAGGCCATATGACCAAAACAATTTACCATCAGCCTACGTAATTCCACATCATCCAGTGTTTCGTCATGATGACCCACAAGCCAAAATTCGGGTTGTATTCGATGCTTCAGCTTCAACGGCAAAAGGATCTCTAAACAGTAAGCTCTATGTTGGTCCATAAGTCCAAAGGGACATCGCCGACATCATCTTGAATTTTAGACGATACAAGATCGCTGTAACTGCTGATTTAGTTAAAATGTACAGGCTGATTCTTGTAATTCCGGAGCATAGACGTTTCCAACACATATTATGGCGAGGGACAACTGAAGAGGCTATTCAAAAATACGAGTTAAACACAGTCACCTACGGCACAGCTTCAGCTCCATTTCAAGCAAATCGTGTTGTGAAACAATTATTCATTAAAATGAATGGCTGCATGTACCTTCCGAAGACAATCCTGCAGACGTAGCATCTCGAGGGATAGCGCCGCAGTTTCTTAAGGATGAGACACTATGGTGGGCGGGCCCACACTGGTCGCGTACACATCCTCTCATATTTCCTCAGCAACCTGAAATTTACAAGCATCAAGCACCTGAAGTAAAGCCTGGGACCATACTTACAGTCCACACTGACCTACCTGATACCTGTGATGCGACTCGCTTACCCATGATTATTACCTGGATGAAACTCATCGTATAATAAAGTGGTCAGATCATTCGCATATGTGTTGAGATTTGTTCACAATAGTAAGAGGCATAATACCAAATTAAGTGGTCCGTTGAAGTTAAGAGAACCTTGACAACTCACTTGAGGTACTAATAATCGCATCGCAACGTCACGAATTCAGTACCGAATTCCTATGGGAGGAAAACTTACCTTCTTCGAAGCGTCTCCTTATCCTGGCGGCCGTTTTAGACGAGAAAGGTATTTTAAGAGTAGGAGGTCGCCTGCAAAATTCTGAGCTATCAGCGGAAGTAAAATCACCAATACTTCTCCCTGGAAAATGTCATCTTAAACATATTCTCCCTGTAAAATCGTGCGATTTTAGGTGGGCGGGATGTTGGCGACACTAGGATAGTAAAACCATATTAAAGTATATTTTAATTTTGTTTATTTTTTATTTTGACTCACTGAACTAAGTGAGAAATGTACATAGTGTAATACCTCAGTTCTGTTATATAAGAAACATTAAACGAGTGTCTACACTGCGCGCATGCGCCTTGTGATTCATGCGAGTCGACCAGAGGAAGTCAAGCTGAAAAGACGGGTGTGATATACGCCGGCCGGCCTTTGCGTAACCATTAAACATTAAACAGATCCTATGGAGAGGAGCGGGTCACGCCTAGTTTGATATTGAGTGAACTGTTTAGACTTATTTTCATGTGAGTGAGTGACCTTTAAACAAATAATAATAAAAGGATGTTTTTGTTTTATGTTGTACATTTGAGTTGATTTTCTTTTCTGTCCTCCTTATTTTTATACACAAACGTTGGTCCTCCGTAGTAAACTTGGAATTATTTTTATACACAAACACTTAATAAATTTATAATATTAATGGGTATTTCTCTAGAAGTTAGGTTGATTACTCTATTGTCTAAGTATAAGTTATTATAATAATAAAAAATATTAAATTGTTTTTTGGTATATTGATTATTTCCTTGGATATTATTAGAGTATATAGTTGTTTTGTGTTTATTTAAGATTTCGCTATTATTATATGGGTTTTTTGAAATTCATCCTATTAGGTTTATTTATTTTGATATTAATGTTTTTCAATTTAATTTTTTTGATATTATTATTCCATCTTTTACATATATTTATAATTAAAGCTTGCAAATTTTTATCTGAAATTTTTTCTAAACTTAGTTTCAATTTTTTTCTTATTGAGTTTATTATCCAGAATGCCTGTTTTTTATCTAAATTTACTATTTTATGTCCTATATAATTAAAAAAATTATGATGTTTTGTGTAATTTACGAAATTTTTATTAAAACAGTTTTCTATATTAATTATACGAGATAACAGATGATTAGGTAAAATTTGGTCTTCCGTGCATAATTTAAGGTATGTTAGTTTACATTCAGCATTAATCAATCTTATATTCAAATCAAAAATCATTCTCAGTGTATCTATACTCAATTTAAAGTTATCTGGACTTACATTTTGATGTTTTGTACAAATCAATAGTTCATTCTTAAAATTCTTAGTCAAATCCTCTACTGATTTGTTATTTGATGCAGTTGGTGCTGGGGTTTCACCTTGATTGTTCATTCTTATAATTTTTTTTTCTTTTTTTTAAACTGGATTTAATTCTTCATTTATTTAGGGTAAGAGAAATAAAACCGTTTTCCAGTTGTTGTTTATTCATTAATTTTCACTCTTTAGAGACGTTTCGACACTATGGTGTCATTCTCAATCTTTTCTTCTCCTGCATCTTTTAACTTTAATAAATAAATTAACAATAATTACATTACTATAAATAATTTAACATAAATGTCCAAAGATAACACACTATAAGTATAGGTACCTGGAAAGTCATACTTTTAAAAATTCTTGGGAGATCATTAGTCCTCCATGGTCAATAAATAATATTGCATTAAAAGACCAAATTTTGATCTTTGAACTATTAGATCCCTTTTCTATGAAAGTTCTATGAATCATTTGACTTTTGTATAAAATAACAAAATATGTTCTAACAGCAATTCAACAAAATAATACAAAGTAAAAAATTATTTTTTTTTTTTTTATATATAAACATTTATTTATTATTATTTTTATTTTTTATATATATAATTTAAAAAAATATTTTATCAAATCAATTAATTAATTATGAAATATATGGAAAAATTTTTTTTTAAAGATCTACTAGTAGGTTATATGGTCAGGTTATTTTAATTATTATCTGATTTGTTTTCAAAGTATAAGTCATCTTATGATCTATTATTTTTTAATTTCAAAATTATGGAAGAATATAATTTACTGATTTCTCCTTCTTCTTTTCTATCATTTACAATATTTTCTAATTTATCATTTATGAATAAAGCTTCTAAATTTTTTCTTTTAATAGTATTATTTTCTCTATGCAAAACTTTAGGCTTATCAAAATCAAAAGTGTGTAATTCTTTTTTACAGTGTGCAGATAATGCGGTACTTGTTTTAGCTTTAGGTTTAAGGTTATTTTGATGGTGATAAATTCTGTTTTTTAAATGTGTACTTGTTGGTCCAATGTATATTCCATCACAATTATTACAAGTAAGTTGGTATATTAAATTTTTGTTTTCCAGAATTGGTATCTTATCCTTTTGACTTGTTATTATGTTTTTGATTGGGTTTCTTGTTTTGTGTGCTATCCTCATTTCTGGTATGTCATAATTTTTAAACGTTGGTTCGATTTTCTCTGATAAGCCTCTGATATAGGTTATACTATTATATTTAATTTTATTATGTTTTAATTCTATACCCTGTGCTTCTGTTACTATATGAATTTTATCATTGTCTATAAGTGGATCTATGTTATTGGTTTCTTTTATAAAAAAATTAGTTATTTTAGATTGAGAAGGTTTAATTTTTATTGCATTATTTTGGCTATGTATTTTTGAAATATTAGTAGATTCCTTTGTATTTAATTTATTTTTTATATTTATTGGTAAGTGATTGTCTTTTTTATTATTAATTAAATTGATTTGTTTATGCCATAAATCTTTTATTAGTTTGATTGGAAAAGCGTTGTTCAGAAGGATTTTGAAAATTTTGTTTTTAGTTTCTTTCAAATATTCTACATCTGTTAATTTTATTGATCTATTAATTAGATTTAATGCTGTGTTTTTGATTTGATGCCTCGGGTGATTAGAGTAATAATTAAGTAATTTACTTGAGGTGATATCCTTTTTATACCATTTTGTTTTAAGGTTATTATTTTGGTTTCTTATGATAGTAAGGTCTAAAAAATTTATTGAGTTATTATTTTCAAATTCTTGTGTAAATTTTATGTTTTTATTTTGTTCATTTAGGATTTTACTAAAATTTTCTAAATTATTTTTATTTGTGATAATTAAAAGGTCATCTTTGTATTTTACTATGAACATAGGGGGGTTGTTTAATTTTTGTAAGCTATCTTTAATAGTGTAATTTAGCACTATACCAGATAAATTTACGGATAGTCTGCCTCCCATTGGTAATCCTTTTGTTTGTTTAAAAAATTGGTTTTCAAAAGTAAAATATCAATTTTCTGTACATAATTTTATACCTTCCAAATAAATGGATTTACAATTTATACTAGTATATGGTTCGATGTTTTCCCAATTATCATTTATAAGTTTGTAAGCTAATTTTAATGGTATATTTGGAAACATAGATACTACATCTGAACTACTTATTATCTGTTCTGGCTCTAATTTCATATTGTCTAATTTGTTTTTTAATTCTATTGCGTTTTTAATGTCATATTCGTTATTATTATTTAAATGATCTAGGGATTTATTTAAAAATTTTGAAAGGTTATCTGTTGGATTGTTTGTTCCATCTACAACAAGGATATCCTTCCTTATGTAATTTGATTAAACCATGAATTCTTGGGTTACTGTAGTATTTATTTGATAGTTTATTTTTAAATTCTTTATCAATATCTATATATTTATAAATTTCTTTTAGAATTATAGTAATTAAAAATATCTACCTGTTCTCTTATGTGCTTATAATTAAACAAATACTTATATGTTATAATTAAATGAGAAGATAATATTTTCTATAAGAGTCTGTAAATGGTACTTATGTAAGAAATTTCAATAAATTAAAATATATTCTGACAAGGAAAGTGTTGATGTGTTAATGGTTTCCTGGAATTATAAACAGATTTAACTTGGATCTTCAGTTTTTTGTTTATCCATCATTCTTTAAGTTCTATGTTATTATACTAAGCTAAGAAAATTAAATGGTTAAGAGATTACTCAGAAAGTTTCAGAGTTGTATTGTGTTTCAATCATGACTTAAGCGTTAATTCTTTCAGAAACAGTTGAAATACCAAAGAATTTAGATTAACACTAGTGAATATTAAAGATAAGTCATTTTATGCTTTATGATTTGCGGTTACATTGGAAAACATATATAGTTTTGGAAAACAATCATCTAATTCAAAATTTAGGATTTTTCTAAAAGTATATTTAATATTTTAAGTATACTCAGTCTCTATAAAGTGGATACACTTACTTGAGGAAATACCTGGTGGTGGAATGTTGTCACTGCACAACAATTTTCTTAGAAACAGTATGGCTTCTACCATGTATTGCACCTAATACCTTTCTTGGGTTGTAGAGGTACATTTTTTTTAATTGAACCTGTTGTTCATCTTTTTGTGTAACCTTTTGTCTGCCTAACAGCGTACCAACCCAGGATTAACAGATTATAAAACTCTTCACTTAAGACATTTTAGTAGAGACCTCATATAATTCTAGAAATAAAGTTCAGTTTTGTATAGTGAGGCTATAAAAATACGAGCGCCCAACTGTTATTGTTTTCAGATATATATAGAGTGTTTTGCAATAAATTAAATAATGATTTTTGTTTATTTACTTTTCGGTAACTTTTGAAGATGAAAAATAATTCTTTGTATTGAAATAACAGTCCTCAAATCAAAATATGGGAATAAGATGTAGCTAGGTTTAATTTTTTTTAAGGGAGCGGAGTGGGTCAGTGGTAGAGCACTGAGTTGCCATGTTACTACATGGCTACTCGCATGCCAGAAAACACCAGGACAAGACTAAAAAGAGTGTGGATGAAGGATCTATTACCATAGGAAATTAAATCAAACTATAGGAGAGGTACCACTGAGTACTGTTTTTCTTCATGCATTTCATGTCATTCTGTGTCTTACTGTCAGACAATCTGCTTATGTCAATTATTTGTATTTGACAGGTGTGTATGAAAATATAAAGAGAAAAAAAAAATAATTAAACTGATTGACAAAATATTTACCAAAAATGAGTTCCTCAATCCAATGATTGGCAAAACGGATAAAATAAAAATCACTAAAAACTTAACAGTAGAGAGATAAAAAAAAAGTTTTTTTCGTCTTGTAAAATGTATCTTATTAATACTTTGCATTGAAATCTTTAATGTATTGAAACTTTAATATATTTAATCAAAAATCTTCTAACTACATTATACTTGTTTAGTTGAATGAAAAATAGTTCCTGTCCAGAAAATTAACCTTCAGTAAAGCAAATCCCATGATTTACAAATTTGGAGGAAAGTATTTAAAAACTCAGTAGATGTTAGTATCATTAAGATCAATAGAAACATTGTTTTGGCATGTTACAATTGTAATCATCATGATACCCACTAAATTATACTTCTTAAAAGATAATTAAGTTTTGACAAATGTGCGATTTAACAACATGAAAATACCAAAAGAAATTTGGGCTTATTGTGAAAATCTTTCTCTAATTCAAGAATACAGTGAAAGCCCTATATAGCGGACACTCGTGGGGACGAATACAATGTCCGCTATAAAAGGGTGTCCGTTATAGAGGGGGTGCTCAGGGAAAAACAGGTTATGGATACCAATCAACGCCAAGACAATTGTTGTGCATAAATGATGCAATAATTTATTTGGTTCACAACAGAAAACAATATGTACAAATCTGAAAGTATATAAAATGTATTAACCTAATTGTTTGTTACACAAATGTTGTTGACCTTTCTGTTTTAAAAAAATGGTAATTAGAGTTTGCTTTTTGTAAATAGCCCTGGTAATTTGATGTTCTTGGTGAATAATCAGATCATTCAATAATGTAAAGCCATTTTCATCAATTTTTTCTTTGTAATATTCTCGTATTTGTAATGTTCTAAAAAACTTTGAAAGAATGATAAAATGTAGATTAGAATGGTGGTTAGAATTTAATAAAACATTACCCGAATATCAATATGGTTTTCGAAAAGGGAAATCCACCTTAGACAGTCTTTTGGCATTACACACTAACATTAATATAGCATTTACTAACGAGAAAAAAACAATAGCCCTATTTCTTGATATAACAAAAGCATATGATACCGTTCCGATCCACAGCCTTGCTAAAAAAATGAATAAGATAGGCATACCACACAAGATTATAAAATTAATAATCAATCTAATAGAAAATAGAAAAATATATTTAAGAGTAAATAATACTATAATTTCAACCAGGAATGCTAAAGTCGGACTACCACAGGGAGGAATTTTAAGCTGTATTCTATTTACATTATATTTTTCTGATTTAAGAGATTATATACCAGATGAAGTTTCGATACTACAGTTTGCTGACGATATATGTTTATATACTACACACAAAAACACAATTAGTGGCATAGAAGCATTAAATGAAGCGGTAAAAGGTTTTAAAAGATGGCAGTTAGATAACGGTATGGAAATTTCATCAGCGAAATCGGTGGTTTGCCCATTTAGTAGAGAACACGCCTTCCCATTGGGAGAACAAGTTGTTTTGGGTGGAATTACTTTTCCTTGTGCGCCTAATGCCTAATTTTGACAGAAAATTAAACTGGTATAAACACCTATTGGAAATCATTAAAAGATCTGAGAAAATAATTGATACACTCAGAATGATAAGTATCAATTCCAGATGGGGAGCTGACCCAAACATATCTTTATTATTTTATAGATCTACGATAAGGGCAATTTTTGATTATGGAGCAGTCATATACAGTGAAGCCCCAGATTCATCATTAAAAAAACTAGACGTAATCCAAAACCGTTGTATAAGAATTTGTCTAGGCTTTCTCAAATCAATCCCTGTAGATGTCATGCTAAATGAGGCCGTAGAAATGCCACTAAAAATCAGAAGAGAACTTTTAACGTGTAAAACCCTTTTTAAAATTAAAGCGAGGAACCATATGCTACAATAAAATAGTAAAATTATGTACTTTAATATTAACTAAGGCATACTGGCAGAAAAAGAAATACACTCCAATTATCTTCAATAGTTTTTTAAAATATCAAAAAATGCTAGACCAGGTTCATCCGTCAAACAGATTACCACAATTCTCTGTTAACTTCGAAACGTTATTCCAAATATTTCACATAATATTAAATAAGAAAATTAACTCCCTATCGCATATGGCAATATGTCAGGAAATTAAAGACTTTCTTTTAGACATATTCCTAGATAACATCCATATCTACACAGACGGGTCTAAAATTAATAATACTTCAGGCAGTGCAATTTACATTCCAAAATATGAATATAGAATTAAATTCAAACTACCTTCAGGTTGTTCATCATTCACTTCAGAACTCTATGCAATTTTGGAAGCCTTAAAATATATTAATCAATCAAATAAAAGTAAATTCGTAATACTATCAGATAGCCTAAGTGCCTTACAATTAATAAACAACTTCAGAAACATTAACAGTAACAATATGTTAATTGATATTATAAAATTACATAGTTCATGTATACAAAATTACAAACAGGTTGCATTCCTTTGGGTTAAAGCTCATATAGGGGTCAAAGGAAACGAAGAGGTTGATAAATTAGCCAAAGACGCTACGAACACCGGCGAACAGGTAAAAATTTCGGTCCCATTTACAGATTTTTATTTAACAATAAAAGAAGATTGTCATAACACATGGCAGCATCAATATTCACTTTCTACTACAGGGCAATATTATAAATCCGTATTTCCTAGTATCTCACGCAGGCCATGGTTTTCAAATATCAATTTAAATAAACAGGAAATAAAAACATATTGTAGATTACGGTCGAATCACGGTTTATGTAACAGCTATTTGCTCCGTATCGGAATTTCGGAATCGGCCGCATGCCAAAACTGCAAAAATCGAGAAACTCTGCACCGTATCGTTATGGAATGTAAGTCATATACACCTCATAGAAAAAAACTTCTACAAGATCTTAAGAAAAATAACATTTCATACAAAGAAATAATATCACTAAGTGAAAAAGATGAGATAAGCTCCATATTGAATTATTTTAAATCAATAAAAAAATTGATTTAAAACATAAATATGTAAATATTTTCTTCATTCTTACTTATTAATCTGGCTGTATGGAAGTGTCCAATGCCATCGAAAGGAGAAGGAAAAAAAAAATAAAAATTCTCGAGTCCTTGACAGCTGTTCCAAATTTCTTTTTCCGATTTAAGTTTGTTATATCTTGCAATAAAAAAAAAACGTAACAAACTACTAAACCCAAGATCGCGGGTTCGTAGCCCGGCAAGTGGCCCTAGGATTTTTTTAAGGGAGTAAAAAATCCTTAGTTACGCCGTCCTTCGGAAGGGACGTTAAACGGGGGTCCCGAGCCTGTACGATGTCAGGTACTCGTTAAAAATCCCTATCCTAATTAAACCTGGATAGGCCAAATTTAGAGCTCCCACTGTAGCATCGTCCGATTAGCCATAGCAGCATAAAGTGACGTTAAATGAACAAACAAAAAAAAAACGGCATAATTATTTAACGACACGCATACCTGGCTGTTGGTAAACAAAATGTATGTTAAAGTAATATTTCTTATCTTGCAGTTGTTCATGATTAAAGTTATAATCCTCATCGTTGGCTTCCTCGTCCGATTCCAAAGAAGAGCCATGGTTGGGGGTTTATTTCATTAAAAATGTTCGTGATATTCAACATGGAAGCTCTTGTAACCAAATTGCCATCTATTGTCGCAATATATCCCCAAGGTAAATTGCCAACAGCGCTGCAAGACTCGATTCATCTTCCATATTTTCTGCGACAAGCTGTTCTTCTATTGGGAACCCTGCTTTTTTAAAACAATGTTTTATCGTTGAAGGGCATACGTTTTTCCATCCTTTTTGGATCCAAGTTACTGCTTTGAGTACGTCAATGGATTTTTCAATGGAGAACATCATTCTGCACTGGTACGTTTTTTCTGATTTAGCTATCAGATGACGTAATACTAGCTGACGATACTCTACTTTAAAATTTTGGATAACTCCTTGATCCATGGGTTGACATATTAGCATGTTCATAAGTAACATTTGGAGGAAAAAATACAAGTCTATCACTGCTTCCGAGATGTTGTATTGTGTCCGAAAGCGGTCAAGACACACCATTGGGTGCTTTGAAATTGTCCATTTTTAGCTCCCTACCTACTTCTTGAGCTTTTTCCTTTCCTCAACATTGGAGGCCTGTTTCTATTGATTCATTTCGTTCCTAATTTTACGTTTGTCCGTTGCGAGGGGTTATAAATGCAGATGGGGGAACAAATGCCGTGTCCGTGTCCGGTATAGAGGGGGTCCGTTATAGAGGGTTAAAATAGCTTGATTTCATTGATTTTATCTCGGGACTTTGAAAAACTGTCCGATAAAAGAGGCGTCCGCTATAGAGGGGTATCCGTAAAGAGGGGTTTCATTGTAATATTGTTTTTTCTCATGCCAGCTATGGGATCTTGTTTATTCATCCGAAATAACAAGAATAAAATAATTAAATGATTAGCAGATTCTATCTTAAGAATATTCTAACTTTCCACGAAACCTAATTGGTTACATATAAATCGTTTTCTTTCTATTTTTCAATGAACATTCATTGTTATTAAATCACTACAATAATTCCAGCGATACAACTATTGTTCTGCTGCACCACGTACTTAATCAAATAAAATAAAATTTGTACTACTTCATCTGGTAAAGACTCTTGAGTTCAATACAAAAAAGATCGGTATTCTGAAATTGTGTTTGAAAACAATAATTTTCAGATAAAACAAAATACTTATCTAGGGCCAAAGGACTTCTTCTTTTAGTGGCGCGACAGATGCTTAAAGCGATACTTGGTCTGCTCAATCTCCAAGCTCCATCTGCTTCGGTCCTGTGCATGTGATGAACTTATTCTCAGTTTCTTGAGATCTCCCAAGACGCTATCCTTCCACCTGCCCCTGGGTCTCCCTCTACGCCTCACTCCATCAGGGCAGTTCTCGTACCCTCTTCTAGCATTTCTTTCTTCTCCCATTCTCAGCAAGTGACCCAGCCACTTCATCCTCTGTATCCGGGCAAAAGAGAAGATCGTCATGTCATCATAGCTTTCTTATAACTCTCTGTTTTTTCTTATGCACCATACACTGTTTTCCTGGACGGCTCCTACGATGCGTCTGAGGATACGCCTTTCGAATCTATCCACTAGATGTGCATCCTTCTTGTTTA
Organism: Arma custos; assembly: GCA_037127475.1. Taxonomy (NCBI): domain Eukaryota; kingdom Metazoa; phylum Arthropoda; class Insecta; order Hemiptera; family Pentatomidae; genus Arma; species Arma custos. The sequence continues at coordinate 130,977,634 of CM073764.1, forward strand.
TGGTCCATGTCTCGCAAGCATATGTCACTATTGGGCACATCAGCGATTTATAGAGAGTGATCTAAGTTTTGAGGTCGACATTTTTGCTTTTGAGCAAACTGGCAAAGGCAAAGTCATTACCAGTGATTCCCAGCCAGTACTCTTATTCTGATTTCTTCTGTTTCATCTAATTTGTCGTTGATGACAGAGCCAAGGTATTGCAAGCTGTTCACCACCTCGAAGGTATGTGTTCCCATTACGTAGAGTTGTTGCCGGCTGATTTTGCCTTCCTCTTCTCAGCACCATCAGTTTCGTTGTTTCCTCATTTATTTTGAACCCCAACTGTTCTGCTTCCGACTCGAGCCTTTGCAGGTTGTCCTTAATACTAGGTAATGTCCTTCCAATAAATACCACGTCATCTGCATAGGCGAGTACCTGCGTTAGTCGATTAAAAATATTCCCGCCTCCAAGAAATCCTGCTCTTTCCATAACTGCCTGCAGAGCAATGTTGAATAGTAAAGGGCAAGAGGATCTCCTTGTCTTAGACCATTTTTTATTTCAAACTGTTCCGACAGTCCCCCTCTAATGCTTACTCTACAGTATGTGTTTTTCATCGTGCACTGTACAAGTCGTATTAGTTTTCCAGGGATCTCCATCTCCTGCATGACTCTGAACAATTCTTCCCTTATAATTGAGTCATATGCTGATTTAAAATCTATGAACAGCATCCATATTGCCGTCGCTCTAATGATTAATTCAATCTATCATAGGTAATTATTTAGCAGGCTGTCGCTTGGAGACGAGTAACAAGTTTTAACTTTTCATTCGTTCCACTGATAACATGTTCCAAAAATACAAGTTATAATGAGCTGTACAAAGTAAAAGAGGATGTAATTATGGAAGATGTGTATACTTCGGTAATAATTTCATCTATAAATGGACGTTTCAACAAACATTATTGAATTCGAACACCTATACTTCGAAATGTTAGTTAAAACTTTTATTTCTTGATGAAATAATTACCGAAATCTACTCATTAATTAAATCATCTTTTCCATACTACAGCTCACGATAAATTGTATTTTTGGAAAATATTAAAAATGAAACTAATAAACAATTAAAATTTGTAACTCAGCTCGAAGCGACAACCTGCAGGACAGATGCCCTATCATTGCAATCCATCGATGTAATTAACACTGAGTTAAGAAACTTACCCAATGAAATCGAAAAAAGATACCGTATATGATCATAGATAAGTTTGCCGTAGCCTACCACACCTCAGTCTAGCGACGACAGGCTGGGAGTTAAGGAGTGATCGTTCCATATCGTTCGGATTCCTCGACTTCTTGCTGCCATGGAGAAGGATAATAAAGACTTCGATGGAGTGGTCTACCAGAGGTAAGATCTGTCGGAGGTTTACTATTATTTGCTATTTGTCCTTCATCTTTCGAAGTGGCTCTAAGGTATAACAGTAGAAAGATGGAGGCAGTCCAAGACAAGGTATCCTCTGTACCTACCGAATAATTGTATCCTCATCTGTTTATATTACACAAGGTTGTTTGGTTTTTGTTTTGTAATGAATAATTAATAAACTGATTACAAATAAAACTTTATTCATCCTTGAAGAACACATTCAGAGCCATACGGTCTTCCCGCTAACATCGACACAAAATCCAAAGAGGTATATTATTGTCCATATATTCTTGTTTGGTGTGTAGTGTTGGTTTTGTTTGCCAAGTTTTCGCTCATCGTTTTGTAAGCCTCCTCAGGGCTAGTCAGTAAATGAAGAGTGGATGGTGGAGTCAGGTTATATATACCTTAGCAGTGTGGTCTCGGTCGAAGTCTGCCTTCCCATTGGCTCGCTTGTGCCGAGTCCGTAGGTCGTGTTGTGTTCGGGTCGGTTCGTGTTTGTTCGGTATTGTCGTATGTGTGTGGATGGTTGGTTGATGTGTTAGTCTTTTGTTTTATGGCAGGATACCAGTTTTTACTAAGTTTGTAACCGTCTTCCTTATTGAAATTATTGGATTCTTGGATTGAAATTATTGGAAAGAATATAGTCTCGGTCCCGTACAATATCACTGGTTTTACCACTGTATTGTAGTGCCTGATTTTGGCCTTTTTTGAGAGGCCTGATTTTGGCATTTTTTACTATACATAAATTATTATTATATTATAAATTATTAAGTAGCATAAATTCTCCACATTTAAAATTTATTATGTACTCCATGCTTTCTTTTTCAGATACGTTTCTGCTGATTATTTCGCTAAAATATTTATAACTTTTGACAACCTGAATTTTACCAAATTCTGTTTTCACTTTTTTCTTACTAAGTTGAGCGTTAAACTCACTCAGAAGAATTTTGACATAGTTTGGAGGAATTCTGTTAATTTTGTCTTCTAGTTTTTTTCCAAAAGATTTCTACTTTATCCGGGTTTCTGTTAATTTTCGTCATTAATGGGGGGGGGGTTGTGCATTAATTAAAGTGTATTTTTTATCAGTGGAGTTTAATGTGAGGCTGCTAGTGCTTTTAAAATCTACTATGTTTCTGAGGAATTTTTGACCAAATAGAAAGCCAATTCCCAGTCGGCCTTTTTCACCGGGTTTTCCCTTTAGAATTTTGTATCTGTCCGACTCAAAAGTTTCTGCATCTGTGTACCTAATTTGTTGTAGTGCCATTATTGTGATTTTCTTTATTTGGGAGCTTGTTGGGAAGTTTTAATACATCCACCGTATAGTCCGGACCTGGCACCAAGCGATTACCATATTTTTCTCGCATTGCAAAACTTCTTGAGTTATAGTAAATTGGGATCAAGAGAGGATTGTAAAAATCGATTACTTGAGTTTTTCGCCAATAAGGACCAGGACTTCTATCAGAGTAGACCAGGATCAATAATTGAAACTAACAAAAATAATAGCAGGATGAAACCCATTGGAAAAGGAAGAAAAAATAACAAAAATGAAAGGAAAAATAATTTAAGAGCGATCTGAGGTCGTGAAGTGGAAGTGGGGGGGTTAAGGGTAAAAAATCTCGATTTTATGTAAGTAGTGTGAGAAAATAAAATATGCCACCCATTCTTCTTCATTTCAAAGAAACTTACTTCTGTCATGGATAATCAGTTATATTTGAGCCTCTGCCGTGTAAAGCCAGGACCGAGTGAAGGCTGAATTTTATTTTATTTTGTCCTCTCATTCGTTTTTACCAGGTTAGTTTTAGTTTTACTTTGATTCAGTTCTTTTAATTCGTCTTTAATATTATGTGTAGTAGGTTAAATAATAAACATTCTTTCCAAAATTGTTTTCTTCTTTCTTAGCTTGGCCTTCATTACATACAATTAATGAAATATTTCAACGGATATTTCGACCATCATTGAGTGCTACGGACGAAAACATGGCAGTTGAGCATTATATTGGACAAATCCCTTATCTGCACAAGCGTTGTTTTTGAAATAACACAGTCTCTACCATGTACTTAGATCAGGACTAAATAAAAAACATAACTTCATATAAAAAAAGAGAATATAAAACCATATTTCATCCGAAATGTTTGTTCTAGATTTATTGAATAGCCTTAAATTTAAAATCGTTTCGCGCTAGAAATCAAGAATGGGTTGAACGAAGACAAAGAACTCCCAGATGAGGATTTGCAAAGAAATATACACAGTATGGTTTGAGATCAGACATAATATTAAAAGTGTCACGAATGACGGAAATAGATAAGAATAAAAATTAGAAATACTCATTGAAAATTTCCTAAATCCCGAGGGAAAAATAACTATAACACTAAAACCCATGAAGGGTCTTGGGTTCAATACATGGTAGAGACTGTACTGATTCCAGTATAATGGTAGAATTTTGGTAGAATTGGTGGGAGAACAGGCTCAACCGCCAGAGTTTTCCCCAGTTAAGGGTACTCACATTGTAGAAGGCTGGGTGAACTCCAGGAGGATCTGTCGACCCCATCCATGGCTGTTAACAGGCTAAATAATTTATCTGTCGCAGCCAGATTTGAAACCAGAACCTTCAGCATGCTAAATTGAACGTTGTTAATAATTCAAGCTGTATTAATTCTTAAATTAATACTATTAAATTCTAAGTTCTAGAAACATAATTTAAAAAAAATTTAATTGTTAATGAACCTAATTAAACCTTAATTACAAAAATTAAAACCTGCAAAAATATGTATGCACCAGTTCTTCTCTTTCAAATAAGTATAACTCATAAATGTCTGTTTATAATTCTTACGACATTCCTTATCGCTATGATTTACATTTTTGTTACATTTGTGAAGAAAATCCTTAAAAAAAAAAAAAAAAATATATATATATATATATATATATATATATATATATATATATATATATATATATTATACATAAATATATACATGCACTCATTTTGTTTCATTTCTTTCAAATTTTATATGTACATAGTACGAGTTGAAAGACTATTTAAAAACCCCTTTTTCAGATATCATGTCATAAAAAATGCGTTAAAGTAAAGGGAACTAAATATATATATATACATATATATATATGTTTCTAAGCAAACGGCAGGAAATAAGCCGAAATTACGCTGCTTTCACGTTTTTCCTCAATTAAAGGGATATCACTTTATATCCCATATGAATGTAATTTAAATTGTAAATAAATATATCGAAATTAAATTTTAAATTAATGTATGTGTTAATTTTAATCAGAAATGAAATATTCCAATTCTAATTAATTTATTTATAAAAGCAATAAATGCTTGAGAATTTCCAGGTTATTGTAGTATTATTGTTATTGTTTGTTCATTTAACCTCACTTTATGCTGTTATGGCTAATCGGACGATGCTACAGTGGGAGCTCTAAATTTTGCCTATCCAGGTTTAATTAGGATAGGGATTTTTAACGAGTACCTGACATCGTAAAGGCTCGGGACCCCCGTTTAACGTCCCTTCCGAAGGACGGCGTAACTAAGGATTTTTTACTCCTTTTTTAAAAATCCTAGGGCCACCTGCCGGGCTACGAACCCGCGATCTTGGGCTTAGTAGTTTGTTACGCTAACCACTAGACCACAGGTCGCTCCATTGTAGTATTATTGTACCTTAGTTTTGTAACGGGAGTGAAATAAATATAGAGAAGATTAACAGCCGGTTGACCAAGTTAAGGAGTGATCGTTCCATATCGTTCGGATTCCTCGACTTCTTGCTGCCATGGAGAAGGATAATAAAGACTTCGATGGAGTGGTCTACCAGAGGTAAGATCTGTCGGAGGTTTACTATTATTTGCTATTTGTCCTTCATCTTTCGAAGTGGCTCTAAGGTATAACAGTAGAAAGATGGAGGCAGTCCAAGACAAGGTATCCTCTGTACCTACCGAATAATTGTATCCTCATCTGTTTATATTACACAAGGTTGTTTGGTTTTTGTTTTGTAATGAATAATTAATAAACTGATTACAAATAAAACTTTATTCATCCTTGAAGAACACATTCATAGCCATACGGTCTTCCCGCTAACATCGACACAAAATCCAAAGAGGTATATTATTGTCCATATGTTCTTGTTTGGTGTGTAGTGTTGGTTTTGTTTGCCAAGTTTTCGCTCATCGTTTTGTAAGCCTCCTCAGGGCTAGTCAGTAAATGAAGAGTGGATGGTGGAGTCAGGTTATATATACCTTAGCAGTGTGGTCTCGGTCGAAGTCTGCCTTCCCATTGGCTCGCTTGTGCCGAGTCCGTAGGTCGTGTTGTGTTCGGGTCGGTTCGTGTTTGTTCGGTATTGTCGTATGTGTGTGGATGGTTGGTTGATGTGTTAGTCTTTTGTTTTATGGCAGGATACCAGTTTTTACTAAGTTTGTAACCGTCTTCCTTATTGAAATTATTGGATTCTTGGATTGAAATTATTGGAAAGAATATAGTCTCGGTCCCGTACAATATCACTGGTTTTACCACTGTATTGTAGTGCCTGATTTTGGCCTTTTTTGAGAGGCCTGATTTTGGCATTTTTTACTATACATAAATTATTATTATATTATAAATTATTAAGTAGCATAAATTCTCCACATTTAAAATTTATTATGTACTCCATGCTTTCTTTTTCAGATAAGTTTCTGCTGATTATTTCGCTAAAATATTTATAACTTTTGACAACCTGAATATTACCAAATTCTGTTTTCACTTTTTTCTTACTAAGTTGAGCGTTAAACTCACTCAGAAGAATTTTGACATAGTTTGGAGGAATTCTGTTAATTTTGTCTTCTAGTTTTTTTCCAAAAGATTTCTACTTTATCCGGGTTTCTGTTAATTTTCGTCATTAATGGGGGGGGGGGTTGTGCATTAATTAAAGTGTATTTTTTATCAGTGGAGTTTAATGTGAGGCTGCTAGTGCTTTTAAAATCTACTATGTTTCTGAGGAATTTTTGACCAAATAGAAAGCCAATTCCCAGTCGGCCTTTTTCACCGGGTTTTCCCTTTAGAATTTTGTATCTGTCCGACTCAAAAGTTTCTGCATCTGTGTACCTAATTTGTTGTAGTGCCATTATTGTGATTTTCTTTATTTGGGAGCTTGTTGGGAAGTTTTAATACATCCACCGTATAGTCCGGACCTGGCACCAAGCGATTACCATATTTTTCTCGCATTGCAAAACTTCTTGAGTTATAGTAAATTGGGATCAAGAGAGGATTGTAAAAATCGATTACTTGAGTTTTTCGCCAATAAGGACCAGGACTTCTATCAGAGTAGACCAGGATCAATAATTTTTGAAACTAACAAAAATAATAGCAGGATGAAACCCATTGGAAAAGGAAGAAAAAATAACAAAAATGAAAGGAAAAATAATTTAAGAGCGATCTGAGGTCGTGAAGTGGAAGTGGGGGGGTTAAGGGTAAAAAATCTCGATTTTATGTAAGTAGTGTGAGAAAATAAAATATGCCACCCATTCTTCTTCATTTAAAAGAAACTTACTTCTGTCATGGATAATCAGTTATATTTGAGCCTCTGCCGTGTAAAGCCAGGACCGAGTGAAGGCTGAATTTTATTTTATTTTGTCCTCTCATTCGTTTTTACCAGGTTAGTTTTAGTTTTACTTTGATTCAGTTCTTTTAATTCGTCTTTAATATTATGTGTAGTAGGTTAAATAATAAACATTCTTTCCAAAATTGTTTTCTTCTTTCTTAGCTTGGCCTTCATTACATACAATTAATGAAATATTTCAACGGATATTTCGACCATCATTGAGTGCTACGGACGAAAACATGGCAGTTGAGCATTATATTGGACAAATCCCTTATCTGCACAAGCGTTGTTTTTGAAATAACACAGTCTCTACCATGTACTTAGATCAGGACTAAATAAAAAACATAACTTCATATAAAAAAAGAGAATATAAAACCATATTTCATCCGAAATGTTTGTTCTAGATTTATTGAATAGCCTTAAATTTAAAATCGTTTCGCGCTAGAAATCAAGAATGGGTTGAACGAAGACAAAGAACTCCCAGATGAGGATTTGCAAAGAAATATACACAGTATGGTTTGAGATCAGACATAATATTAAAAGTGTCACGAATGACGGAAATAGATAAGAATAAAAATTAAAAATACTCATTGAAAATTTCCTAAATCCCGAGGGAAAAATAACTATAACACTAAAACCCATGAAGGGTCTTGGGTTCAATACATGGTAGAGACTGTACTGATTCCAGTATAATGGTAGAATTTTGGTAGAATTGGTAGGAGAACAGGCTCAACCGCCAGAGTTTTCCCCAGTTAAGGGTACTCACATTGTAGAAGGCTGGGTGAACTCCAGGAGGATCTGTCGACCCCATCCATGGCTGTTAACAGGCTAAATAATTTATCTGTCGCAGCCAGATTTGAAACCAGAACCTTCAGCATGCTAAATTGAACGTTGTTAATAATTCAAGCTGTATTAATTCTTAAATTAATACTATTAAATTCTAAGTTCTAGAAACATAATTTAAAAAAAATTTAATTGTTAATGAACCTAATTAAACCTTAATTACAAAAATTAAAACCTGCAAAAATATGTATGCACCAGTTCTTTTCTTTCAAATAAGTATAACTCATAAATGTCTGTTTATAATTCTTACGACATTCCTTATCGCTATGATTTACATTTTTGTTACATTTGTGAAGAAAATCCTTAAAAAAAAAAAAAAATATATATATATATATATATATATATATATATATATTATACATAAATATATACATGCACTCATTTTGTTTCATTTCTTTCAAATTTTATATGTACATAGTACGAGTTGAAAGACTATTTAAAAACCCCTTTTTCAGATATCATGTCATAAAAAATGCGTTAAAGTAAAGGGAACTAAATATATATATATATACATATATATATATGTTTCTAAGCAAACGGCAGGAAATAAGCCGAAATTACGCTGGTTTCACGTTTTTCCTCAATTAAAGGGATATCACTTTATATCCCATATGAATGTAATTTAAATTGTAAATAAATATATCGAAATTAAATTTTAAATTAATGTATGTGTTAATTTTAATCAGAAATGAAATATTCCAATTCTAATTAATTTATTTATAAAAGCAATAAATGCTTGAGAATTTCCAGGTTATTGTAGTATTATTGTTATTGTTTGTTCATTTAACCTCACTTTATGCTGTTATGGCTAATCGGACGATGCTACAGTGGGAGCTCTAAATTTTGCCTATCCAGGTTTAATTAGGATAGGGATTTTTAACGAGTACCTGACATCGTAAAGGCTCGGGACCCCCGTTTAACGTCCCTTCCGAAGGACGGCGTAACTAAGGATTTTTTACTCCTTTTTTAAAAATCCTAGGGCCACCTGCCGGGCTACGAACCCGCGATCTTGGGCTTAGTAGTTTGTTACGCTAACCACTAGACCACAGGTCGCTCCATTGTAGTATTATTGTACCTTAGTTTTGTAACGGGAGTGAAATAAATATAGAGAAGATTAACAGCCGGTTGACCAAGGAGGTTTGGTGTGAACTGGATTTGCGACAGCCTCAACCATTTAAAATAATTTATTATTAATTATTTCATTTATTTATTCAATAGTTATTACCTTACCATCATTAATTAGTATTTATTTTCTAGTTCACTACGGCATAGTTTTTGTTTATTTACATTACAGTGGCAAATCCATTCTTAACCTGCCCCCAGCAGTTTATAACCAGAGAGATGCCCTGCTGAAAGTGTAATACTCCCGTTGTATTAGATAAAAAATTAGAAATTGCTTTGCTGTCTAGTATATACAGAAATTAAGAGTTGTATTTGAAGCTTAGCTCTTTAAAGTTCTATTATTTAATAATCCGAAAATGCTACATCTTTAATAATTCTCCCATGCTCATTTCCGGAATGATAATGATAATAAGCTGTCGGAACTGTAAATCATAGCGATAAGGAATGTCGTGAGAATTATAAACAGACATTTATGAGTTATACTTATTTGAAAGAAAAGAACTGTTTTAACTCTTTTATATATATATATATATATATATATATATATATATATATATATATATATATATAAAACACATATATATATATACATATATATATATGTATATATATATATTTAGTTCCCTTTACTTTAACGCATTTTTTATGACATGATATCTGAAAAAGGGGTTTTTAAATAGTCTTTCAACTCGTACTATGTACATATAAAATTTGAAAGAAATGAAACAAAATGAGTGCATGTATATATTTATGTATACTATATATATATATATATATATATATATATATATTTTTTTTTTTTTTTAAAAGATTTTCTTCACAAATGAAGGTTTCCTCATATATATAATTATATATATATATATATATATATATATATATATATATATATATATATATATATGTTTATATATAATTACATAAATGGAAATCTGGTTATTAATAGTAATAAAGAAGGTTTCTGAGATATGAATTTTCAGAAAATGTTATAAAAACATACTAGAAACTATTGTGGCAGGTTTAAACGGATTCATGTTTTGTTTGAACCATTCTAGAATTGTCGATGTTGACTTCGAAGGAAATAGGAATAGTTCGTTCACGAACATTGTTATCATCATATGTAAATATTTGAATCTGTATTAGTATTACATAAATAGCATGTTCATACGAATATTTTTTTAAATTATTTAAAGTAATTAATATATAATAATTGTATAATGTTTTTCTTTTCTTCAGGGTACCATCAATGCCCCCGGAAAACGAGCCTTCGGAAGTGCCACGCTTCCGGAACTTGGACGTGGCCGGTCTCTCCGCAGGATTGTCCTCTGAGGACCGAATGAAGAACCAGAACTTATTTACGGTAAGACGAAAATGGTAGCCAACCAACTATAAAATAAAGCAACCTTGTTACTGTAGCAGCGTCATTTTGAATACGGCTTTTGGGCGGATAAATATTTATTTCGCTGCGATTAAACGATCATACTGACCCCCACTAAAACTTTACTCTAACGGGTAACCTGTAGAAATAACTCGACCAGGTTACTTTAAAAAACAGTAAGAAAACTAAGTTAAACCACAATAAAAAATATAGTAATGACAACTGTCTAAAGGCCGGAGAAATAGGATAATGTTTTTAGGAGATCTTATAAGCTTTCAATATGTAAATACGAAGTTTCCTTTATAAAGCATACTTTTCGGATTAAGCACCGATACTTTTTTTTTTGTTCATTATATACTTCATAAATACAAAACAACTTTCAGTTAACGAGTCTGGCATACGGGCTTGCTCTACAAACTCCGTAAATTCCTACCCCCTACATACTTTCTCATCCTTCAATCCTATCTCACAAATAGAACTTTCCAAGTAAACCATAATAATTTCTATTCATCCCTTTTTTCCCAATCTGCTGGTGTTCCTCAAGGTAGTATCCTTGGCCCAATCCTTTATACAGTTTATACAGCTGACATCCCAACTCATCCTAATACTATCCTTACCACGTATGCTGATGATACATGTGTATTATTTATTTATTTATTTATTAATCCATCTCCACATTAAAAATTAACATAAGTACAATTATCAGTCAACACCAATCCAGTTATTGCATCCCAAAGCCTCCAATCCCATATCACTGATCTTGAAGAATGGTGTCAAAACTGGAGAATTAAAATAAATTCTCAAAAATCGCATCAAATCACTTTTACCGTCGTAAACCAATGACTTCCTGCCCTACAGTATCCTTTAATAATATCCCACTGGTGCCTGTAGAACAGATCCGATACTTAGGGTTGCACCTCGACAAACCGGCAAACGATTAACCTGGAATCCTCATACAAGACTGAAAAGACAAGAAACCGCTCGACGTTTCAGGCTACTTCAATACTTGCTAGACAAACGCTCTAAGCTCCCAATTAACTACAAAAGACTCATCTACATACGACCTATTTGGACTTACGGAGTAGAGCTATGGGGCTCCACTAAGCCATCGAATTCCTCTCGTATCCAATCCCTATAATCCAAAATCCTTCGTAAATCCTCAATGCTCCTTATTTTGTTAAGAATAAAGTCATCCATAACGACCTTAATGTCCCTTTTGTTGCTGATTTGGCCCGAACCCGGTATCTATCCTTTCATAGCAAACTTCATTCCCACTCAAACCCTCTAGTTTCAAACCTAGCTTCCTCTTCAATTCCCGATAATCCTCCGAGGCGTCTGAAAAGAAGATGGCCACGTGACCTTCTTATTTGAACTTTGATTTGAGTACTACCAGTGGTTAGTTTCTCTACTTGTCATTCTCTTGTCATTATGTAACACGCATTCTATTTACTTGTTGTATAATTGTAATACAGTTGTAAATATCAATAAATAAATTTTAAAAAAAAACAAAAAAACTTTCGGTTAAAAAGTAGGTCTCGCAGTATTTATGGTGAATATCTGAAATGACACAGAATTAAGTGGAAGAAAGTGGTCCGGGTAGAGGTCACAATGAATTTCTCGTAGAATTTGAGAAAAACTTTATTGATTAACCAACGTTTCGACCTACTTTGTAGGTCTTCTTCACGGCTTCACGGAACCCCTGCTCTGCCCCAAACTGTACCTCCTCCTACATTGGGGAAACAAAAAACCACTTTTACAGACGACTATCAAAATATAAGACCTCTATCTCTACCCGGAACATATCTGCTTCCAAATTATCAGAACATGCTTTGACCCTTAATCACACGTTTAACTTTGACCAATCCTCTGTTCTCGCCACGGTTCCTAATTATAACAAAAGACTGATTACAGAATCATTATACATTAACCTCGAAAAAAATCCGTTAAACATAAAGACTGACAAAAATAACCTATCAACAGTTTACAGACACATACTAGACCTAATTCAAAAGAACTAAACACCTCTCCCCTTCCTAATTACCCCCTCTCCTCCCAGCATGCCAATATTGTGTGTATGTGTATATGTATGTATGTTTTGTGCGTTTATATATAAATATATACATATATATATATATATATATATATATATATATATATATATATATATATATATATATATGTATGTATTTTCAAGTTTTTATATGAGGCTCCTACACTGCTTCTTTCCCTTTATGTTACTTACAGCCATTGTAACGGCTTTTATATTCTGGGAAATTTTTTTACACTTAGCAATAGTGGGGGCGACCATCCTGCCGTCTCAATTTTAAATCAGTCTTTGTTTCAAGCCAGTGAGGACCTAACCCCCCAGCCCCCCACAGGTATCTTATCTTTTCACTATTTACTCACCCTCCCTCCTCCATTTTATTGTCTTTCCCTCATAACCTAAAACATTACTATACACAATATACCATTATTAACACTACTTCCAAGCTCACTACCATATTACTGTAAGGCGTTTATTTGTTTAGTTATCTCTTTCCCACCCTAAATATCATTTTATGACATTTATCCGGGTCCAACTTATTACGGGTCCAACAATTTATCCTTGCCGTTTTTTAAATGTATTTTAGTCCATTATCACTTACTTTACTTAAAACATACCTATTTTTTTATGCAATTGATATTTACACTTATATAAAGTCTCTTCTTACATATTCTCTTATGCAATTAATATTCTTTATACTTGTATTAAGTATTTTTACCTATCAATATCAATACTGTATTTTCTAAAATTTTCTATTTTCATTTTTATTTTATTTTATATAATTTGGTTTCTAGATTTTTGTAATTTTACAATTTTTATTTCTTACTTTTTTATTACCTACAATTTTTAGTTCGTAATCCTTATCATTTTCTACATTTACCCATATCATTTTTATCATTTCACATTCATATTTTATATTCAGTTTTTTTTTAATCTGGATTACCTTATTTTTTTACTTTTCAACACTTTCTGTTTTATTATTATTTTCTTCATGATGTGGGTTACTACCTTTTTGGCACTTCGTTGTTTATAGTATACACTCATACATTTTAACCTTCATAATTAACTTACTGTACATCTTTATCATTTTTATTGCCTGTATTCACCTTACTTTTGTTTATTTATATTTAATATGTTTTAATATATTTGTACCATTTTCTTATATTGTCTGTATTTTGCATATAGCCCTGAAGAAGACCTACAAAGTAGGTCGAAACGTTGGCTAATCAATAAAGTTTTTCTCAAATTCTACGAGAAATTCATTGTGACCTCTACCCGGACCACTTTCTTCCACTTATATTATCAAGGTCAACAATTATCATTCAATATGGACACAGAATTAAGTTTTATATAAATAAATATACTCGTATATATATACATATATATATACATATATATATACATATATATATATATATATATATATATATATATATATATATATATATATATATATACATACATATATATATATATATATATATATATATATGTATATATATATCTTTTTTACTACTCTCGACTGTTATATATATATAAATTCTATATTTTCTTTTCTCGAGTTTCAGTCCTTTTTTTTTATTTATACTATTTCTCAGGCGACATTTCGAGACCAGCTTTGTCTCATAATCATGCCCTAACAATGAAAAATGAGACACTTTAAAATAAAACAAAACCACCAAACATCACACTCAAACAAAATAAAAATAAAAATGATCCGTTTAAGATGTAACCAGATATTGTGTACATACAATTTTAAAAAACCCATCTCCCCGTCACCGACCAGCTACCTCATACTATACACAACATGTCTTCTCTGTCTTGATCAACGGTCAAGTAATCCGTTTCCAGGGGACAGCGGCTTTAGTTACTTGCTATATTCGACTATCTAAATCATTAACTCATTCCGAATTAATTAAATTCGCGTAGCATGAGCTCAGACCTTGAACATCAGATTTCTTGTTTACATCAAGATCCTTATATATTTCTATAGTTATCATTTCTTTCATGTTTCTTTTAAAGTTATTTCTCTCGTGGTGTATCACTTTAGGTTCATCAAATTTAAATGCATGTTTTGTATTTCTAAAGTGTGTATTGAAAGCTGTCTGATCTGGTTTATTAGGGTTTTTTTCTATTGCATCACAACTATATTTTTGTTGGTACACTCTGCGTTTTAAGTATTGTTCTGTGGTTCCAAAATATGATCTACCGCATTTTCCCTCACACTGTATTTCATACACGACATTCGATTATAGTTCTAATTTATCTGAATCTTTTGTTTTTCTAAATAATCTTGACAGTGTGGCTATGTTTTTGAACGTAATTGCGGAGTCAATGTTGCTTTTATTACCAGTGAGTGCTTTTTAAACGGATTACTTGAACGTTGATCAGGACAGAGAAGACATGTTGTGTATAAACATATATATAAGTAGGAATATGTTTTAACGCGTTGAGAAATTTAAATACTTTATGTCAATGATAACTGGAAAAAACGAAATCTCAAAAGAATAGTGTCGAAGTTGTTACGACATTACTAAGCTCACAGCTTTTTTTCTCGTATTTATAAATAAATATTTATAAAACTATTAGTGATAATGCGGCATGGCGAGGAGAGCCCTGTAATATCTTAACAACACAAATGAAACATATCAGTATTTAAAACCAGTAAAACCAAATATAACCTGCGTTTCCCCCGGTAATCACATTGCTTTCCCTCTTCAACCCTCATAATCGATACATCGATATCCAATATATCACACATCCTTATCGCAATCTCTTACGACTCGTTCTACCAACGCTATCACTTTCATTATGTTAACCGGGTGAATGCTCCGCAAGCCGCGTTGTTTAGTCTCACAAATTCTCCTATGGTTCCGCCCTTTTCCGGACCGAATATTCCACGCTATAAATTTAATTTCTACTATCCATTGTAATACAATCAAACTATTGTCCTTCCAAGTTTATATATGGGTGTGAAAGGTGGCATCTCAGTTTAAAAGATCTTAAGGTCTTTGAAAATAAACCCTCCGAAAATGGCCTAGTCTACTGGAAGATTTAGGAGGTTACACAACGCGGAATCGTGTAATATACAACCTGATTATATAATTACAGAGTGCGAGAAGGAAGTGGTGTTTTATGGGCTTAATCCTTTTATAACAAACTTCATTTCCACTCAATACCTCTAGTTTCAAACCTAGCTTCCTCTTCAATTCCCGATAATCCTCCGAGGCGTCTGAAAAGAAGATAGCCACGTGACCTTCTTAGTTGAACTTCTGATTTGAGTACTACCAGTGGGTAGTTTCCCTACTTGTCATTCATTATCTCATGTCATTGTGTATCACTTAGCCTATTTACTTGTTATATTATTGTAATACAGTCGTAAATATCAACAAATAAATTTTTAAAAAATGATTAATTTTTTTTTGTGTTTCAGAAAAAGAACAGAGAGATATATGAAATTCAATCTAAGTACGGTTAAGTAATTTATTTTATTTCATTTTAGTCACTCTGAAAGAATATATAAAATAACTGCATCTTTGTGTTTTAGGAACAAAAAACCTGGAAAATTTAGGACTATCTGGAAAATCGTAAGTATAATACAAATCCTTTTTTTTTTTTAAAGAATGATTGTAAGATATTACATTTGCTATCGTTAGATATTAGTACAGTATCGTTACATTTGCTGACTCGTAAATAAAACTCAATGTATCCTTTTAAGGCTAGGTTTCATTGCCTAGGTCTCGATAATAATTTATGATTATCACTTAATTGAAGATGTAAAGTTCCGGTCGCTGAAGAGACATAACAATCCCCAAGGTGTCATACTCAATCGGGATCGGGCTCTAACTGTAATTACTGTAATGTAATTGCTCTAACTGTAATAAATCAATACTATACTATTATTGATTTATTTAAGATTTTCCCAGTCAACAGGTAGTCGACAGTAACAATTCAAAATAATACCAAATTAAATCAGTAACGATTTTCATATTAGATCGTTTCTCATGAAATATCTGTTTTCAAAGGAGAGGTGATTTCATAAAACAACTTTACGAAATTAAAAATTTTTTATTTAAAATATTTACCTTCATTTTCTATGCTTTTTCCCCAACGGGTTATTAAATTT
Organism: Arma custos; assembly: GCA_037127475.1. Taxonomy (NCBI): domain Eukaryota; kingdom Metazoa; phylum Arthropoda; class Insecta; order Hemiptera; family Pentatomidae; genus Arma; species Arma custos. The sequence continues at coordinate 130,994,118 of CM073764.1, forward strand.
CCGAACCCAGGACTGAAAAATTCAGAGAATTATTTTCAATTAATCTGTATGACCATATGGAAATTTTTCAAACCAACAGCGAATGGTCCGTTTGTTACAACGAAGAAACTACCTTCTCCGTACGCGGTAGTAAAGTTTCTTGCATTTTGGACCATCCGTATGTCCAAGTTTAAACTCTTACAAAAAATCACACGAAAATCGTGTGTTTCCATTGTTGTCATAGTAACCATTGTTCGTTCAATTGTAGTGATAATAAATATACCAAAAAAGAGATGATATATAACAGCTCATTACAATCTGTTAATATGAAAATAATAAACAACTGAAGCTCACTAGTTACACCTTGAATTCTGAAAATTATAAAAATGGTGATCTCATATGAAACGAAACAACAGCAATACACAAATTTTACAATCGAAAAGTAGTTAGTTACTCACCAATTCCACTAGATAATGGGGTGAATACAAATAAATGACCGTTTTTTAACCAAATTATTTTGTATTATTATTTCTTTGATGGCGACTAACAGTCTTTCGACACACCACACTCCCTGGTAAGTTTGCGAGTACTTGTAGACCAATTTTACTCAATAGCTTCCTTCAGAACCTCATCAATATTCATTAATGGTCACCCGGAGCCCTTCTTCCTTTCCAACGTCGTATCTCCACGGCTAAATTTTGAAAATAACGCCGCGCAGTGCGCTGGTCAAGGACACCTTCCCCTTCATATTTAATAATTTCGCGAGTTGCTTCAGCGGCTCATTTCATTTTTTTTCAGTAATATCTTTAAATTACGAGAATTTCGTTGAACAGTGTCATGTATCTTCTTTCAAATAAATAACTAAAATGAGGCTTTTTTTGAAGAAGTCCAGTGTTAGTGACCAAGCTTAGAGAATGCTCTAAAGGGATTATTAAGTGTTGGTAACTAATATATATAATATATATACTAATATGTAGCATTAAAATATGTACAGACTTTGAACTCTGGAATTTGGTAAAACGGTCATTTTCTTTTTTATACACCCTATTAGTATGTTGGCGTAAACCGATAACGTAGCAGTTCACTGGAATTAGAGTATTTTCCACCTTCTTTCTTTACAAATTACTTAACTATTATACAATGCCCTCATGATATATTTTACTTACAGTTCCGGTATGCAAACAAAAAGGACACTACCATCCTCGTTTTGAGTTTCCTCGCTGCTGTTGGCAATGGTTTTCTGCCTCAAATCAATATGTATATTTTTGTTGCACCCCTCCTATCTATATTCATCGAAGTTGAAACCCAAAGAAATGTGAGTATGAAAATTATTCATCAATTATAGCGAAAGTAAATTGGAGAACGTTTGTTATAACTAATAGTGTTTGACAACTTTTTTATAGAATCGCATGAACATAACTGTAAATACTTCCGAATTCATAGGGTATGGATATAACAATATTATTTTTGGTGTAATGGATTTCCTCTTCGGAGTCATTCAGGTAATATTTAACATACTATTTGTAGAATTACAGAAGTATTATATGTTAACATACAAAATTTTAAAGTTATCAATGTTGAACTTACTAGTTGGCAGAACAACATTGCCAACATCTGTAATGTATAAATATGAAAAATCGGTAAGTCTAATAGTCATAATTAATTTTAATATATTTAAAGTAATGAAACCATTACATGGAACAAATATGCCGACAAATCACAATTCCTATGTTTCTCCTTGCAGAAAATAGAATATTGTGGGATGCCAAGATACTAACCTGATAACTAAGATAAGAGAGGAGTATTCAATGCTAAACATAAAAGAGTAGCAAGTAGTCATCAGTAGTATAAAACCTGTACCATTACAACCCGTGAACGGGTCTGGGGTTCAGTACTTAGTAGAGACTGTACTGTTTCACGGATAACGGTTCTGCAAGGAGGTGACGTCCTAGATCATGCTCAACCACCAGATTTGTCCCCCTTAATTTGGGTACCCTATTTTTATATTTTATAGAGGTAGGGTGAGCCCCAGGAGGGTCCTAGATCCCACATGATCCATCTCCAGCAGCAAACAGACTAAATAATAGTCTTGGCCGCAGCGGGATTTGAACCAGGATTTCCGGCATAAGAACTCAGACATAGGAAATGATGGCAACTACTTCAGTAGTATACATTTAAAAAAAAAATGTTTTTACTTTTCTAACAAGGATTTGCCGCCTGACAGGACTTTTAGTTGCAATGGAGTGCTTGAACAAGTGCATAGCATTATTGATTGTAAACTCTTTTTAAAATATCCTCTCAAGTCTGTTCCATTCATGGATTGTTTATCTGCTTCCTTGGAGAGTTGGTTGCTGATGTCTCATTGTTAAGCCCTTCTAAGGGTAAATGTTGGGCCATATAACCTCCTTCCCTCAGTATATGAATTATCAAAAGTTGGAGTAATTCTCACTAGGAAATCCCTGTTCAGTGAGGGCAAAGATCCTGTTATTTTTGGACAAATGGCTCTGTGATGCTCCATGTTCCTAAATGATGTGATACTCCATTGTGATGCTGAGTATAATGACATCTTAGCATAGAGTCTCCTCACAATCATTGGAATTAATCTGTTTCCCATCAAATAAATTTCATTAGAACTGCAATGTCCTGTCAAAATCTGTGAAACTAAATTTATGGATCAGCCAATAAAGAAAAAAGAGTTTTGTCAATTGGCTTATTTTTGGCTTTCCATCCTTCATCTATTCTACTTTACGAAGGTTTTCTCTTTGATAACTTTCGTATATCAAGATTCTCACCTTGAGAATGAGGTATTAAAGCATTGCCAGGTAGCACCGTTAATACCTCCTAACAAATTTTTGTATATTTCCTTGTACATCCAGCAGAGTAAATCTACTAATGGCCCTCTACGTAATTATACTTACTTACTAACTTTTGCAGGTTTTTTCCCTCAATGGGTTGCCTGGTTAAGTCAGAGCGTCCCTCCACTTTTCTCTGTTCCACCAGTCATCCTCCTCAAGTCCCCTGCCGGCCATCTCCTCCTCCACGCAGTCCTTCCACCGGGTTCGGGGTCTTCCTCTTCTTCGTCTGCCCGGCTGTTCCCACAGCAAAAGTCTCTTCGGGCACCTACATTCTGGCATCCGCTGGCAGTGTCCGTACCATCGCAACCTCTTCCTTCCAATCCTCTCCGGAACTCCTTCGGTCACGGTCAACCTGTCTCTAATATCTTCATACTTTTCTTTTCTCTGACTTATTTTAGCTGGTTGATTTTTTTCCACTAACAGGGTGCTGGCCTGATAGAAACCCCCAACCTGGAGGACCAGGGATTTTCTGTCGGGGTCACCTTCCCTTAGACCGGCTGCCATCCCTGACTCACGGGCCCTGTTTGCCCGGGCATCCCCGCTCTGCAGGGGAGGCTGCACTTATTTAGAGGCGGTGCATACTCGCCTCGTCACAGCGTCATTGGGCTCCTGGGGTACTTGTGAGAGTGGTCGCGCCACCAACCACTCTCCCCCACCCTGATAGCGCTGCCGTTCGTGGTTCGGGGCTGCTTATTCAATATATTCACAACTGACCTGCCGAGCTGGCAGGCCGTCCTGCTATCCACCACCCGCAGACACGCTCGGTAGCTTGAACTTAGCCCCGAGCGTAAATATAAATAATCAAATAAATAAATATATTTATTTTAAATTTTCAGATCATGGCATCGGAAATAGCTTCCCGAAACATAATGGCTAAAATAAAGACTGCCTACCTGGCCAAGATGCTCTCAATTGAAATTGGCTGGTATGACAAATCTCAAGAACAGTTTATCAGTACAGTGTCATAGTAAGTATTTCTTTAAAATTCCCTGCTTTTAACAGTAATGATTTTTCAAATTGTAAAAAAAAAAAAAACAATAAATTTTATACCTAAAATTTTTACTTTTAAAAAACTTTCCAATGAATGATTCATTTTTATCATTATTAAATATGGTATATTTTTCAATTTTTACTACTTATTAACTTGATGCCATTACAAATGAATCTAGGCTTTCTCTAGTAAGTAGCCTTGATCTTCTACTGCAGATATCAGATTTCGGGAGAAAGAAGCAGCTTTGCATCTGCTGCCTTACCTTGGTTTTCCATCTTTGCGGGTCCGATTTTTGAACACTGTCAAAAGTGTTTTGGAAATAAAATGAAACATCCAAATTTCATTTTTAAGTTGACTTCTTTAGTTAAAGTCTCTGCTCTGTATGTAGGGACAGATGAGGATGTTATATAGAACAAATTTGGTCTGATAAGAGATAAATCAGCTTCTCATGTCCTGGTTGTAGCTAAAATAACATCAATTTGATAAGAGAAAGCTACTCATTAATCATTTCTAGAAGTGACTTCTATAATCAGATAAAAAAACTTCGAACCATTGTATAGTATCTGAGAGTTGTATGGTCAACTTGGCATGAAACCGTTGAGACTGCCTAGGCATTGGTTTGAATCCAGCTAGTGTAGGTTGAAATGTTTTTATTTGTAAGCTGAATGGGTGGTTAATTAACTATTGAATCTCCAATGTTTTATTCTGGTAAAAAAGTAATCACATACTTAAGCATTACAGAATTGTATATACCGTATTTGTTTATTTCAGTGACTTACAGAAGATGATGGTCTTGTTCGACAGCAAAATGACATCAGCAGCAGAAATTACTTCATTTTTATTATTCGGTTGCTTAGCTGGCTTTATTGCTTCTTGGAAGGTGGCACTTTTGACCATGGCATTGATGATGACTGCAATGGTATTAATGTATTTTATAATGCAAGTAAGTATCATTTAATGTTGTTACATAATTAATTTATTAAAATATTATTATATTTAAGTGTTTTAAAAAAACAACAACAAAATAATGAATAATTCTTAGAGTTAGAAACTTTTTAGCAATACATCAATCAATTAAGACCCATGTAATGAAACAAAAAAGAGATTGAAATTAGCATAATAATGAATTAGACCATTATTGAACACAACCAAAAGCATGGTAGGTCAAAGACACACTCTTTGACACACTCTCACAGGATAGTTGTGTTAACACAATTTTCAAAATCAGACTAATATCAAATTAAAAAAAGAATTTTTTAAATAATTTTTTTATTAATTGTTTTCATTTTTAGATATTTTTATTTTGAAGAGAAAAGATTTGCCCTAGCCAGTATTCGAACCCGGGTTGTCCGCCTTTCCATGCCACCCGGCATTTTTTTGGGTTTTTACGGGGTTCGAATCCCGGCCACCGCAAATCTATTCTCTTCAAAATTAAAAAAAGAATTATTTGGCAAGGTACACTCGGAAAAATAAAATGAATATCACTTCTGTGGAAATATCTTAGATATATCTGTTCTCTATTGTGAGAGAGCATTTTCTTTTGACGTAGAAAGTAGACACGTAGATGTAGCAATGATGAATTTGATAAAATTTGCCAATGAAAGCTGACTATTGGTGGTGGCATACATGCTCTGGCTCAAAGGTTAAGTCATTGTTTATGCTTAGTTAGAAAATCATTGAGGCATCAAGAATCTTGTCCATGGATCCCTGAGATTGTAAGTTTTATTGAAATCAACTTGTTTTTTCAAGTGTTTTGATATAAAGGGGTGGAGTTTAAATATCAAAGTTTTAAAAAGCTTTCTTTTATATTTTATACAGCCATTAGAGGCCATTTCATTGATAAGAAACTGAGAGATTTTCATTCTGTACATTACATCTGTACTTTCACATAGCTGAAAAGCAGTTCTGATAGGACTGTAGGAGACATCTCTAGGCAATGGAGATATACCCACTTTCTATTATGCAGTAACAACCGCCTACCTCAGATCTGTTTTCAATTATCGTTATTCATTATCTATTTAACTCCAGTGCTGTTTTTTCTCCTCCCCTCTCTCCCTTGCACCTCTTAAACCCTGTATGGTTGCTCTACAATAATAACTTAATTTTGCATTTGTATACTATTATCTAGGTTACTTATTTTGTGTATACTATGTGTACAATATTATCCATTGTAAATCATATCAATATGCTGATGTTATTTCCAGGCATCAAAAAAGACGGGAAAATTGCGGCAACAGTATAGCAGGAAATGTACAAAAATTGCTTCGGAAGTACTTGGAAATGCCCGAACAGTCTCTGCATATGGTGGTGAATATAAAGAAATTGAAAGGTGTTAATTTATAATTTTATGAATATTAACAGGTTATATGATATCGCTTTATAAAAAAAAACAAAAAAAAAACAGACAACAAATAAATCACATTTATTAATTTGGACAATTCTTTCCTAATTATTATTATTGAAAATATTTTTACTTGTTTTTAGGTACAGAAATACATTTAGGATCTCCAATAAGTATGGATTGAAGCATGCCACTGTGATCTCTATGGCAAAAGCATTTAACTATTTTCAAATGTGCATCTTATATATGGCTGCATATTACACCTCAGTACAATTGTTCCTTAATGATGATTTCAGTCCTGGAAACATACTAATTGTAAGTTATTAAATTTGGGTATGTAGTTTTATTTAATTAAAATATCAAAGTTGCTTTGAAATAGCAAAACTCAGTAAATAATCTTTTGACTAATTTATTTGACTCTAGCTTCATTTGCTTGCTTGAGACATGCATTTGCCTATTAACATAATTAAGGGCAGGAGGCAGACAGGAGGCAAGTCTTTTTTGTAATGATAACCATTAGTAGTTTTTTGCCCTTAAAAATAAAACAACATAATTAAGGGCACTTACAACAAAAAATCCTTGGTTATGCTTTCCTTCATATGGGAAGCAAAATGGCGGTTCCAAGTATGGGAAGTGTCAAATACTTGTTAAAGATCTCTAGTTTATACCTGAATAGACGCAACATTTAGCACCCCCACTTTAGCATCCTCCGATTATCCATAGTACCATAAAGTGACATTGAATAAATAGTAAACATTGGCATTTACTTCTCTAATACTTGAGACAGATTAATAAGTTTGGTATAAATTTGGTCAATAAGATTTATATCACCTCTGGCTTTTAAGAAAATATACATAACAGTCTTATACCTTCATTCTAAGCACAAACAGCTTTGCTGGACACAAAGAGTGTTACTCCAGTAAAGATATGAATAAGGCTTTTGATAGTATAAACCATAAATTAATCCTAAAAAAATTGTTATCCACGGGGATCTAAGGTCATATGCTCAATTATATCAGGCAATTTCTCACCAACAGGCACTTTAGGGTAAGAATAGGCGGTGAAATATCTGATGGATATGAACAATTAAGAGGTGTACCACAGGGCTGGGTACTGAGTCCGACCTTATTTTGCTTAACAATTAATGATCTAGCATTAAATCTGCCAAGAGGGGTCAAGCCACTATTGTCCGCAGACGATTTAGCTATACTATGCCTTTCCGAAAATATTGAAATAATAAAACATAAGCTATAAGAAGCCACAAATAGGATAAATAACTGGTCACATATTAACGATATCCGTTTTTCACCCGCAAAAACCAGATGCCTTCCTCCCTCTCCCACTCTCTACCTTGGAAACTCCCCCATACCCTATACAGAGTGTCACAAGTTTTTAGGATTAATATTCGATAGAAGACTATCTTGGGAAACGCACATTAACACATTAAAAGCTCATGCGACAAAAAGATTAAATATACTGAAATATCTTACTGGTACATCCTGTGGTTTGGATAGGACAACTCTAATTAAATTATACCATACGCTAGTCCGTTCCAAATTGGATTATGGTAGTTTTGTTTACGGGTCTGCCCGACTCCGGGTACTTAACAAACTTGATTCCATCCACCATGCCGGGATCCGTATGGCAACAGGGGCGTTTCGGACTAGTCCTATTCTTAGCCTGTGTTCGGAATCAGGAATACCCCCTCTTCTATTGAGAAGTCAAAAACTGGCAATAAATTATATCTCAAAACTGCTACCACAACACGAACATCCAACACATGAATACATATGTAAATCTAGATTTTCAGAAAAAATTGAAAGAAAACCAAACGCAACGCTTCCGTTATCTGAAAGACTTCATTCAGCTCTATCATCTCTGAAAGAAATACCCCTACACAAACAAGAAGTTTACACCCCTCCATGGACACATAAACCGCCTAACACAATATACCGTCTAAACCTACTTCCCAAAAACAATATCTCTCTCTCCGATTACAAATCCGAATTTTCCCGTCTCCTCCAAAACATACCAGAACCTTTCGTGATATATACAGATGGATCTAAATTCGAACACTCAACTGCATCCTCCTTCGTTACCCACAACACTACTCACAAAATAAAGCTTCACATTATGCAGTATATATACAGCGGAGCTCCACACAATAGCCTCGGCACTCTATTTCCCCATGACGATTGAGCAAATCAACATTGTAATAGTTACTGACTCATTGAGTTCTTTAATGGGATAAAATAATATGTACCCCAAACATCCAATTAGCCTCAAAATACACTTTTACCTGCACATGTTAAATAATATGGAAAAAAATGTCTTTTTTATTTGGGTGCCTAGTCACATAGGGATTAAAGGAAACGAACTCGCGGACAAAGCAGCGAAACAAGCGCTATCGCTTCCAGGACGAGGCGTGGCCATTTTAACACCTCCGGAAATAGGGCTTACCCAAAAAAAGAAAATAAACGAAAACTGGCAAGCCATGTGGAATGAGAGCCCACAGAGCAAATTAAAAATAATCAAAAAATCGGTGAAACCATGGATCATCTCAAATCGCTCCAATCGCAGGGAGGAAGTTGCCTTAACCAGGCTAAGAATAGGGCACACAAACCTTACTCACTTCCATATTATCCTAAAAAAGCCACCTCCGAAATGTCAGCATTGCAACAGCATCCTTACAGTCCATCATATTTTTCAAGAATGTTCTTTTTACACCTCTAGGTTAAACAAACTAGGTCTTACAAATAATATCTCGAATACGCTTGGTGATAATCAAGATAAAATAAGATTAGTATTGAAATTCTTAAAGGAAGTGGACCTATTAAGACAAATATAAATTTTTTATTTATTTATTTTGCATCTATCTGTTTATCTTTTATTTATTTATTTTTTCCCTCTTAGAAATTCGAAATGTTTAATTCATAAAATAGATAAGTCATAATTCACAATTATTAAACATTTAAAAGAACGTAGATGAATAATGGAGAAATTAAATTATAACTGAAAATCTTATTATTGGAATAATCAAATATTATAATACACATAGATATAAGACTCTATCAACAAATTATCAGGCGTTGATGACCGTATGGTTTTATGCCTTACAAACCCAAACAAACAAGCAATCCAGTAAAGATGTTACCATTTCCCCCTTTCAATCTAACCATTTGAAAAGACCACACATTTCTTGGTACATTCTGTAAATCTTTAATATACTATCACAACAACGTCAGAACTACTTAATGGTTCTAATTGAACTAAATTCAATTTCATTAAAAATATATGTATATACTTATAAACACAAAAGGAGATCACATCAATTATTTTGTGATCAGAATCTGATATCATGAAAATAAATAATGCAATTTAATGAGGTCACCTGATGTGTGGTGTTTAGTATAACATCCTTCTATACCCAAGGTCAGGGATTCACATCCTGGTAAGAGGCCTTAGGATTTTTTAAAGTGAGTAAAAGATTCTTAGTTCATTCCATCCTTTAGATTAGATCTAAATAGTGGTCCTGAGCCTGTGTGGAGCCAGTAAAAGTAAATTTTATTTTTATTGTTTACTCTAAAATTGCTCTTTACTGTAATAACCTAACTTAGAAACAATTTAAATACTTGAAGTTCAGGCGCCAATAATATCTCATATCTCTCCTAAATGGCCTTTCATTATAAAAAAAGTTGTAAAAACACAAAATAAAATCATATCTATTATTCTGGAGTCAGAGTCCAACATCTTAATTAATCAGCTGATCCTAATTTCAGTGTCTTCGCTAATTAAAATTTTAGATAAATATTTGCCAAAACTTATTAGATAAGCTTTAAATTGTATAAGCAAAGAAGCGACTTTGATTTTGTCATTTCAGATTTAAACTAATTTAGATTTAAAACTTTTAAATAAATCAATTTTAAAACAAACTGCTGATAAATTTATCACATATTTTATTTTCTAGATCTTAATAGCTCAAATAAATGCTATATACCATTCCACAATCATGCTGAGTACAGTTTCTGATCTTTTCATGGCAACAGATTCAGCGTACAAGGTAATACAGTTCCTAGATACCGAGACCAGCTATAGTGAATCTTCTAAACAAGGCATCATACTAGACCCATTTGAAGCCGATGTATCATTCAGAAATGTTCAATTTTCTTATCCAACAAATTTAAATACAAAGGTATATTTTTTTATATATGAATATTCTTATCATTCAAGAAAAAAGATCTATTAAATGTTTAATTTTTAATGATTTAGGTGCTCCATGGTCTGACATTGGACATTGAGCCTGGTAAGGTTACAGCAGTTGTGGGAACCAGTGGTGCTGGAAAAAGCACAATTGCAGGCCTCATATCGCGTCTTTATGATGTTACTGCTGGTCAGGTATAGATGTTATAAACGTTTTGAGACATAAGCATAGAAAGTTAAAAATATTTTCTAGGTATATGTAATCGATATTATTTGTTTCACAGATCCTAATTGGAGGAGTGGACATTAAACAAATCAATGTCAGTTGGTTGAGGAATCAGATTGGTGTCGTGGGCCAGGAACCTACTCTTTTTGATACTTCCATAGAAGAGAACATCAGATATGGGAAAACTACAGCAACTTTAGAAGAGATCATCGAAGCAGCAAAGATTTCTCATGCTCACAGTTTTATAGAGAAGTTGCCTTCAGTAAGTATGATATACCAATTATTGAATAAGAAATATGGTGATGTAGAAATGTTACATAAATATATGTTAAAGTTGAATCGACATTCATAAAACACAAATATAATTCAATAGAGAAATTGGTCAAGGTTGTAGTCAATGACTTAAAAAAGACACTAATAAATAAAACTTTTTTTGGTACTCTTCCAATCTAACGACGACCTACCCCAGCGCTCCAAGTGTCAGTTTCCTTAACTACCTGCTACTGTTTCCGTAACCTTTCTTAGTACTTTGTTATTGTTTGTGTCAAGTGGACGTTTATTTGTTTTCATGTTAATTATACAATATGAGTTGGAATTTAATGAAGATTTTTTGCGAGGTGATTGATCAAAAGTCAGCTGTGCTATTTCTACAGGAGCGGAATGTCATTCCCCGTAAAATGTCTTGTAGAAAGGGACATAATATGAAACTGCAACTGAATATTGTTCTTTTTAATGAACATTGTTTATAATTTTTGTAACATATTGTTCTTTTTAATTAATATTGTTTATAATTGTTGCTAGATATTGTTGTGTTTAATCAATATTGTTTATAATAAATGTTTTATTATATCTTATTATTTATTTTCTATTTTAAATATTTCAATTTGAAACATAAATAATTATATTTAACTACAATGTGATGTTTTTTGGTTAATTGTTTTGATTGTTCTGTATATACGACACCGTTTTGATGTGATATTGTTATTTTTAATGAATTTTGTTTATAATAAATGTTATATTTTATCTTCTTATTTATTCAGTAGTTTATATATTTTAAATTTAAAGAGAAATTGTGATATACAACTAAAATATGATTTTTTTTTTATTGTTTTTATTTTTAGCTATTTTTCTTTTAAAGAGAAACGATTTGCCCGGGCATTATGTCCCTTTCTACAAGACATTTTACGGGAATGACGTTCCGCTCCTGTATAAATAGCACAGCTGACTTTTGATCAATCACCTCGCGAAAAATCTTCATTAAATTCCAACTGTATAATTAACATGAAAACAAATAACCGTCCACTTGACACAAACAATAACAAAGGACTAAGAAAGGTTATGGTAACAGTAGCAGATAGTTAAGGAAACTGACACTTGGGGCGCTGGGGTAGGTCGTCGTTAGATTGGAATAGTACCAAAAAAAATCATATTTTAGTTGTATATCATCTCCTATTTCATTTCTTAAGAATCCTCTTGTATATACATGTCAGGCAGCATAACCTGACAGGGTCCAAATAGTTGAGGTAAGTGCCAGAGGTCGTCGTTAGATTGGAAAAGTACCCTTTTTTTTTATTTAGTGCTGACGTTCTAAGTCAATATCAGGACAGAGAAAAACAATATCAACCATATCAATGCAAAGATAGTAAAAAAATCTTACTAATATTATAAATGTGAATGTTTGTATGTTTGTCTCTCTGTCACGCAAAAACTACTGGACGGATTTGGATGAAACTTTACAGTAATATAGGTTATACATCAGAATAACACATAGGCTATAGCAAGCGCGGATTTATGGGAGGGTGCAAGGGGGCACGTGCCCTCCCTGACAGTATTTTAGGTACTGTGGAGAATCTATTATTGTACATAAATAAAGGCAAATCACATGATGATCTATGTGGGGGCACGGGGGCATGTGCCCCCCCCCGTTATAGTACATAATTAAAGGTAAATCAGGAACTTAGCATCTTGAAATTTGTAGTTAGGTTTTGTGTATAGTTTAAGAAAGAAATTCGGATAATTCCACTCCAAGGGTTTCCCCTTTAATATAATAGGGGTTCAAAGGTTGTATAGAATCCGTCAGTTTTGAAATTAGACATATGAAATTTTGGATGTTCGAGTAACTTATTTTTTAAAAAAATAACGAAATTATTTATTTAAAATGATCTTTCACGAAACTTTACGTGGCAGACCAAATTCCACGCGTGCGAAGCCGCGGGCATAAGCTAGTGTGTTAATAAATATGAATTATTAGTATGATAAAAGAATTGATATACAATATAACATCAAATTTTGTTAAAGTAATTGATGAAAATTTTAGAAATAACAACAAAGAAATATTGGCTATAAAATATGTGAAAGACATAAGTATGAATAACTGTTGAATTAAGTGAGAAATAATGTAGAAAAGTATCTTATGCAGATTTAAATAATGTTAAAATTAATTTAACTTTAAATTTAATTTCAAATAATTATGTAAGGCATAATAACATACATTGAAAAATTTAATTGAAAAAATAAAATAAATTAAGGAGTTAAATATAAAGTTACCATCTCTGTCACTAGAAGAAGCATGAAGATCTTTAGCAAGTACTAAGCATATTATTTTCTTTCATTTATAGATTTAACATATTAATTCTTTGTTTAGGGCTATGGTTCTGTTGTTGGTGAAAGAGGTACAAAACTGTCAGGAGGTCAGAAACAGAGAATTGCCATTGCAAGGGCAATCGTTAAGAAACCAAAACTTCTACTTTTAGATGAAGCTACTTCGGCACTTGACTCTCGTTCGGAAAGAATTGTACAAGAAGCCCTCGATAATGCCATGCGTGATAGGACAACCTTGATTATTGCTCACAGAATGTCAACTGTGAGGAAAGCTGATGTTATTTATGCTATGAAGGTAAAAGTTATTTTAATTTTATAAATATTGACCATTTAAATAAATTTTACTTAAACAAATATCATTAATGTCACCCCTTAGGAAGGACGTGTCATAGAGAAAGGCTCCCACTATGAATTGATGGAACTTCAAGGATATTATTACTCTCTGGTTAGGATTCAAGAACTTGAAGAAAAGGATAAAGCTGTTACCTTTAAGTAAGAAAACTTTTTTAAATCAATTATCTTTAGTATTACCAGTGCTTAGGTGTCATACTTAGCATGGAGGAGAATATAATTTTGTTAAGCCTCACGGTACCAACAGATTTTCAATTGGTGCAGTTTTTCCTTCAATTGTTAGGGATGTATTCTGCATATATGATTCTACGCCTTCCGTGTGGCCTCCTCCCAGTGGGCCAGATTTCCACTATATGTAATTCCTGAGTTACCAGTTTTCCCTCATTCGGCAGACATTCCCAAAACAAATAAGCTGCCTAGCGTGGATTTTAGTTCTGTAATTATCGTTTATGACAAAATTATTCTGAAATATAGTTATTATGTGGGCACGTTAAGAATCTCCATTTACTCACTCTGGTTAGTAGAGGCTGGTAGACTGTAGGAATAGCCTGTTCTGTTTGTCATAAAAGGAGTAAGAATGGTTATTAAATACAAACAAGAAACAGATAAGTATATAAAAGATTTGTAGTTGTACATATTTTTTTTCAAAAAGTGAAAATTAAAAAACTCCCAACACTTTGCACTGTCATATAAAAAGAAAAATCCATCATATTGTTTAAAAAATAGTGGCATACCAATCAACTACCAATATATAATACTAATTATACCTGAAATAATCCACAAGTCAGGGGAATATTTATTTAAAGCAGTGATCATTTTAATTATGGTTGGCGCTTGACTTTAACTGAATACGAACCCTTGATGGTTTGTGTATTTCTTGAGAGAGTTTAGCAAGTAGAAGTTGACAACTTTGATCTTATTAAAATTTAAAAAATAGTTATAATAAATGTTAAATTATGATAGTGACCTCAACTGAAAAGAATTCGTTTATTTCTTGAGAAATCGTAACTAGGGAATGCCTATTATTATTATTATTATTCGGTGCTACGACCCTTGTAGTCGAGTCTTGGCCTGTTCCAGCATCGACCGCCAGTTTTCTCTGTCAAGTGCTGCTACCCTCCAATTGCGGACATCCAATACGGTCCAGGTGTCTGAAGCTACGCAGTCCTCCCACCGAAGTCGTGGTCGGCCTGCTCTTCTCATACCATACATTCGCTCCTTGCGGACTTTGGCTGGGATTTCATCCTGCCCCATCCTAATCACATGTCCGGCCCACCTCAATCTTGCTAACTTTATAAACTGTACTACGCCCAGGTCCTTATAAAGTAGTCTCAGTTCATTGTTGGACCGATGCCTCCACTCTCCATCCACCAAAACTGGACCGTATATTCTCTTGAGGACTCTCCTTTCGAATCTCAATAGTGAGAGTTCTTGTGCTTGGGTCAGGGTCCAGTTTTCTGAGGCATATGTGAGAACTGGTCAGATGAGAGTTTTGTACAGTCTTATCTTAGAGGATTTGGACAGGAGACCACCACGTTCTGCCCCAATATCATTTTGTTGGTTTACCTGGGATCCAAGGTACACAAATTCCTCAACTCTATCCACATTCTATACCTAGGGAATGCCTACACAATTTTAAATAACATAAAATTATATCAGCAATGTTGTCAATAATTCCAATGTTGAATACAAATTATTTATTTAGCGATTTAAAAATACACTAGATGGTGGTATTGCAACATGATAATCCAATCTTATTTTTGATGTGTACTATAATTAATAAGTTAAACATAAAATTTCATAGTGAAAGTGATTTAAATAAAAACGGAGATAGATTGTCTTCAGAAGAGCTGGTATCCAAAAAAAAACACAAAAAAACACGCTAATGAAATCATTACCATAAGTATATAGGCATTTAATATAGAAAGGTATTAAATATTCTCATTACTTGTTGCTATGCCTTTTAGTTGGGTCATATATGTATTTATAGTTATATTTTATCAGTTATTTATTTATGTCTAAATTTATGATTAGTTGTTTATTTATATTTCTTTTTTTTTCTACCACTTAAACAATTATATCATTTATCTTCTACAGTCAAGGAGCTGCCCATAAAGAAGAATTAATAGAAGAAGACATCCCATTTGAAGATGACAACAATTTAGAGGTAATACATTTTTCTAAATGTGCTGTGCTTAAATAAACAGTTTAGGAGAAAAACAGTTAAAACCAGCTTTTAATTTTAATTTGGGTCTATATTATATCTTTTGGAAAGACAATTCAAACAGGATATATTTTTTTTTAAAGTTTTAAATAGGAAATAATAGCTGGGTTATAGGAAGAACAATGTAATTTCTTTTCCCTGAAAAATTTAGAAGAATGGAATTACACCAATTTCCTCTTATATATATCTTTGCCTTTTTTGAAACATGGTTATATGTTTTTTATTCTTTTAGTCTCCAGAAAGTGAGAAACAACCAAAGTTGAGTAAGAAAAACCTCAAAGTTATATGTGTATGGTTGTTAGCAATTCTTTTTGCTGGTACTACTTCAGCATTTCTTCCTGTCTTCTATACAGTCTATAGTATGTTTTGCCAGGTATTTTCTTTTCTTTTTTATTATTCTAATAACTATTATTTACCAAATTTTTATATGTTATTTTGCTTTCAGTCTTACACATACGCTAAAGTGGAAATAGGTCGAATAGCTCTTATTGATATTGGTTTACTTTTTGGATTGAGTATTGTGTCATTTTTCTCTGTAATTTTATCGGTAAGCATTCTACTATTCATATACAGTAAAAGTCCATTTTTTCCCCATTAGTTTCCATCTGTATGAACATAGAGATATTAGTTGTAAAAATTTCTTGTTTCTACTGAATATATTTTTCTTTTTAATTTTAAAAAATGAAGAAATTTTTGTCTGATTCGGTTATTATTGCTTTTTATGATTTAAGGGATTATTTTCAACATTAGCAACTCAATTATGGTTGAAGAAACTGCAGAAAAGAGCTTTTAGCAAAGTAGTTTCCATGGACATAAGTTGGTACGACAGGAATGGAAACTCACCCAATGAATGCCTTGAGATATTGACCAACAGCCCTCCACTTATTGAATCGGTAAGTGGAACCAAAGAGCAATAATTATAGTTTTTAATAAATTTAATAATTTAATAAATTTGTTTTATATTTTCCGATTTCATGTTACAATGTCTATCCTTATTATTAAAGTTATTTCTGGAATGTAAGTGGTCTGATAAACTAAAATTTTACTAATTAAAATTAACTTTAGATTTCAATGAATCACAAAGAAAACTTAAAAAACAAATAAAATAAAGTATTAATATGTTGACTTTTTTTTAGATAAACTTTCCATCCTAAATTTGAAAAGAGGCAATTACACATTCATAATGATAACTTTACAGTTTGAAAATTTACATCAGTTGATGTTTCAGGGCATTGATCCTTGTCTACGGAACTATAATTAATATATTTTATGATTACTTCACTAATTTAGGCATCAGAATATATTCTAATTATAAACTAATGTAACCACTCAGTTAAATAACATTAAAATTTTATATCTCATGGATTCAAATTTCATTCCTCATATCAAACAATATTATTTGAGTATTAAAATTGTATGAGGCAAAAGGTGAAAACTATTAAATAATAAAAAATATATATTGAAAATGGATAAAAAAAAAATACAAGTACAACTTTTACATCCAATCCATACTATGGTCACATTTATAACAAAACCTCTCTTAGTGTAAATAGTAAATAGATTTAGAGGAGAAGCAATGAAAATCTATATTGTACATGAGAAATAGATGTTGCTGCTCCTGTTGTGTAATTTCAGTTTACTCAGTTTAAGAATGTCCTAACTTGATGTGACAAAAACAATGGACCACATCATTCCCTTTACCACAATATTTCTTCTTTAAGTTATCTTAAACTTGTATCCAATATTTAAAAATAAAACTTCTTGTAATCAATTTGATAAAAATGGAATTTTCAATCTTCCTTTCGATATTTAAATTTTTTTTGGCCCCCAAATAATTTGGTGTCTGGATGCTTGGCCTTACTATATCCATTTAAATAACTCTGTATTGTGCCTAATATTATATTATCATTAGCATATCAGTAACGATTTTCTAAAAACTATAGACAATCATCATACAAGCATCACTAATATAGAAATAATTATACAGGTTACAGGAGACAGAGCAGCACAAGTCGTAATATTCATGCTATCATTGCTCTTCTGCCTTGCTTATTCATTATTCATTAGTACAAGTGTGACTCTGGCGAATTTGCCGATTGTCCTCATTTTCATAATCATCAACATCATAAGAATAAAGCCAAGAGTTGCTGACACTAAATCATCTTCCTTAACAACCAGGTCAACCAAGGTAATGACTATAAGTAATTGTAAAACTTTATAATGTATAATGATTATATTTAAATAATGGTAGTGATTATTTAAATTTGAAATATTGCAATTATAATTTTCTGAAAGAAAACTTTATTTTAGGTTGCTACTGAATATGTTCAAAATGTCAAAACTATCCAATTACTTAACTGTCAAAAGTATGTCATCGACATTTATGAGGGTATGCTAATACTTTCAAAAAAGTAAGGTTGATTATTTTTCTATTATTTTATTTATTGTTTAATTTTTTTGGTTAAGTGTCATTCTGTTTCAACTGAATGCAAAAACTAAATCGCAACCTTAGCTATTTTTTCTTAATTTGGCACAGATAGACTAATCGTATATCCATATTAAAATTTTAAATTTCACTGAGATAAGACAACTTGTTTTTTAACTTACAAATATCCAATGTCTTGAAGATTCTTAATTACATGTGCATCTGTGCCATTGATTCGTTTTTGAGTATCTTAAAAAATTTGTCATGTATTACTGTATCTTAAGGATGGATTCAGGATTTTTTTCTGAGGGGCACAACGGGCAGACGGGCAAAAAAATCAACAATAACTTATAAATAAACTTGTAGTATTTATAGAAAGCTTTCAAAGGTTTATTAAAATATCTAAACAATAGTTTCAATCCATGTTATTTCTGTTATTTTAGTCATATATTTTCAAAACTATCATCACATGATTTGCCTATAAGTATGTACTGTAATGGATTCTCCACAGTGCACAAAAAACCGTCTGGGGGGCAGGTGCCCCCGTGCTCCCCCCCTGGATCCGCCTATGCTGTATCTTATGCTTTCTCAAACTCTCAAAATTCACAAAGCATATGAAAACATTATTACCGATGTTACAAAATGAATTCCAAATAAATCTGAGATAGTAAGGCTTAGGTTCTGCGAATTATCATGGTATAACCCTAAATTGTAATAACTATTTATTAATTATTTATAAATTTTATCTAGGGAAGCATTTATGAGCATTGTTTGGTACGCACTTGTTTATGGTCTCTCTAAAGCTCTGATCCGGTTCTCATTAGGAACAACATTTATTTTTGGAGCCAATGATATTTCTAGTGGTTATGTTCGAGGAACATCGCTTATTGGGTAAGAGTTTTTATATTTAATACTTTAGATGTTTAAAATAATGTGTTTGATAAATATGTAGATTATTTTGTTATCTCATTATTCATGTTTCATTTCATTTATTTTATTGTTTTGTTCAAAAATACGAGGTGAAGAAAACCAAACTATCCCAGGTGCTAAACCAGTACTCCTGCAAATACAGATGAAGTACATATGGAACTAAATTAAGAAAAAAAAGAAAATCTTGAATTGAATACATGAAGTGGAAATGGTTTGTCTTAGATCATGCTCAACTGCCAGATTCTTCCCTCTATTTTTTGTATCCACTTTATAGAGGCTAGATGAGCCCCAAAAGGTTCCTAGATCCCATAGGAACCATTCCCAGCTGCTATCAGATTAAATAAAATTCTGATGGGGATTTGACCCAGGGACATTCAATACAACTCAGTGCTCCACCATTAAGCCACTTTGCTCTATTATTATCGTCAAGCACAAATATACAGCTCATTAAATTTTTTTTTCCATTTTGTTGGACAAAATTTAAGTTATTTATTAATTTCTCACAGGAAAAATATCAATTATCATCTTCTCAAATATCTAATTAAATTTTCCCAAAATTGAGGTCTAATTGAATTATAAAAGGAATATTACAAATATCGATTAAATTGTGGGTTAAAATTGTTAATAAATTATAATATCATATCAATATCTTTCCAACATCCCTGACATCTTTAAGACTGTAACTGACTTGAATAGAGCCAATACAGATAGTATTGACAGAATGGATACACCAAACTGGGTTTTTAAGTTTATTGTTCTAATCCCAAATAATTTATTCTTTGAAAAAATATTAGTTTCCGATTCCTAGAATTTTTATATCAACATTAAGATATGTTGTATAAGAAGTATAGAGTGATTATATCGATATAAGTATCAAAAGAAAATGGACTCAAGAAAGGCTTCATTATCAGAAATGAATAACAGGATAAAAGCACCTACTCCATTTTATATGGTTGGAATAATCAAATATAACGGGGTAAAAACAGTAATGGAGCCAGTGACGACTAATGATCACTAAATTGTGCCTAAGAGCCTTTCTCGACTTGAAGGCTGCTTTCGACTCTGTTCCACACCAGGAGATATGGAATGCTTTGGTGAATAAAAACGTCCCAGAGGATCTTATCAATGCTATAAAAACAATTTATAAAAATGAAAAAGGGGTAGTTCGGATCAATGGGAGAGAGACCGATGCATTCCACATGGATAAAGGAGTTAGGCAGGGTGATAGCCTCAGCCCTCTACTATTCATAGTTTTTATGGATGAGATCCATAAAATATGCAAGAGGAGAACATCACCAACTTTAATCGGTAGATAGAATATGCGTCCTGTCGTCGTCCAGAGCCTTCTCTACGCTGATGACATCGTTCTTCTGGTGGACTCTAAGGAGAAGCTGCAACAAGCCCTTGTGGAATGGAAAGAGGAGCTCCAACGTAAGGGAATGGCAATAAATATTGCCCAAAGCAAAGTTCTTGTCATATCTAAGAAGCATGAACAGGAAGATGTACGTTTGCTATGCAACGGTGAGGTTCTCTGGTAAAGTAGACCAAGAAGTAAGTAATAGAATCAATAAAGCAAACCAGATATATTACCAGATCGTTAATAGCAAGTTGGCCACCGAAATGTAGGGAAAGTGACGAAACTTCACATATTTAAAGCATTATACCTTCCAACACGTACATATGGGAGTGAAAGTTGGGTCATGCTTGACAAGCACATCAGCCGGACAACAGGAGCTGAAATGAAATAGCTTCGCAGAATGGTCGGTAAAACAAGGAGGGACCGAGTGCGGAATATAAATATAAGGGAGCAGCTGCAGGTAGCAGAACTGAAGACCTCCATCGAAAAAAGACAGCATCAAGTGGTTCGGCCATGTCTGTCGCATGGACGAAGAATAGAATGAAAGAATAACCAAACGAAAGAAGAATCAAAGAATAGGAGATAAAAGCGGAAAAACCCTGGCTCAAATGAAGAGGAGTTGTCGGGACCGGGAAGAATGGCTCCAATGGATTGAGGCCCTTCTACGCTAAATGGCACAAAAGAGGTAGCGAAAGAAGAAGAAGAAGAAATTGTGCCTAAGATAAATTATAAATAAAAAATCTTGAAGACTCATAGACTTGAAGAAAAATGTAAAGAAGGTTAGTGAAAAAACTTTGAGTGGTGAAAAATAAGACACACTAAGCAGAAGACTTACAAAGGAACAAATGACAGGTCATTGAATAAAAAGTAACGACTAGGAACTTAACCCAATGTGCAGAAAAGAGGAATTTCACAACCTGGAGGAAATAGTTAAAAGTGGAAATTTTCATCCTTAGTTCAGAAAATGCAAAACATTTAAAAAAAATAATGGTAAGGATTGTTGGGAGACTGTTGTACTAGGATATACCAGAACTTCTTTAATTTCCCATATTTGCTTTTGTTCTATGTTATCAGTGTGTTTATTTTTTGTTTAGTGTCGTGGCTGCCCTGAGCGCAGCTTCCATGTTAGCTGGCCCCGCCTTGATCCTGATGAGTCAATACCCTGCAGCCAGGCAAGCGGTATCTCGACTCAACAGAATTGCCTATGCTAAAACTTTTCTTAAGATACTTACAGATGAAGGAGTTAAACCTGTAAGTATAATTATGAATGAATTAATCTAATTTATGCTGCTTTTTGACCAAATTTAAAATATTTTATCTATTTCAGAATATCAGTGGAAACATTGTTTTTCAAGATGTGATCTTCTCTTATCCAACCAGGGACAAAGTGCAAGTTCTCCAGAAGTTGAATCTTAAAATCGAAGCAGGAAAGACAGTAGCTCTTGTTGGGGACTCTGGGTGTGGCAAATCGACAATAATCTCACTTCTTGAGAGGTTCTATCTTCCTAATGGGGGAAAGATAGTGAGTTGAATGTGACTTTGTGCAAACCTGTATCACTTCAATTTTAATGGCATTACTAAATAAAAAGCATTAACAAAATCTTAAAAATAAAAAATATGCAGTCTTCAAAGAAATATCTTCTCTTATCTATTCTTAAGCCTTCTAATACTTTTGGCCAATGCAAGTAAGGTAATAAAACAAAATAATGACAACTAATAACTTTTAAATCTTTATCTGTCATAACTTTATGCCTAAAAGCTTGGTAAGTGTTAGTCTTGGGATTAGTACAAGCTATAGTAGATAAAGGTACTATGTAATATGTAAAACATGGTACCAAGAGTATGGAGTTCAAATAGATTGTTGACAATACGGAACCATTAAATGGGTAACATCTTGTGCCTAACGGTTTAAAATCTTTACATATAATTTGTCAATCCTATCTTCAAGGACCATTTTTAGAATAAAATCTAAAAATACCTTTGGCAGTTGTCACCTAACAAATAGACAGACTAAATGCTAATTAGCTGAGTTAAAAAAAGAACGTAATTTATGCTTGGTCAATTAGTGACAGGTGAAGATTTAGTTCACATTTTAAATATAAACTATTAAAGTGGGATATAGATAGTCTGGGAGTGCAGTCAAAAAAACAAAACACTAAATAAGACAAACTTAATTATTGTAAGTGCCAACGTTTTGACCTACGTTGTAGGCCATCTTCAGGACCTAACCTAACCTTCTATCAGCCCTGAAGATCAACGTAGGTCGAAACGTTGACACTTACTATAAATAAGTTTGTCTTATTTAGTGTTCTTTTTTTTTTTTAATGCACCCCCAGACTATCTGTATCCCACATTAGATCTTCTAGTCAACTATTTTCCTCTCAATCATAAACTATTAAAGTGATATTGATCAGGTAATTGAAATTTTTTCCTGAACTTAGTATTAATTATTTTTTCAGATGATTGACGGAAATGACATTAATGATATTAATGTAAGATATTTGAGAAGCCAAATGGGCCTTGTGTCACAAGAACCAGTTTTATTTGATATGACTGTAAAGGAAAACATCCTCTATGGATTCGATGGAGAGGTCACAATGGATAAAATCATTGATGCTGCAAAAATAGCAAATATTCACGAATTTATTATGAGTCTTCCACAGGTATGTTAATATTTTATTATAACTTTGTTCTTATTTTATTCATGTAATTTGATTAACCTCATAAATTCAAATCTTTTATACCTACTAATACAAGCCTCTAGGTATCAGTTTATATTAAAAAAGTAGATATTGGTGAACATACTGTACTATATTATAATAATTTTAGAATTATTTTAACCACTTATTCTTTATATAGCCACTTATTTTTTATTTTTCTGTATGATTTACTTTTAGGCTTATGATACTTCAGTCGGTGAAAGAGGTTCAAAATTATCAGGAGGACAGAAGCAGAGAATTGCTATCGCTAGAGCTGTCCTCAGGAATCCCAAGGTATTATTACTGGATGAAGCTACTTCTGCACTGGATACTGAGAGTGAGAAGGTATGTTCTGATATCCTGTCCCTAAAGATCATCTAATTATACAAATTTTAACTGAATAAGCCATTCATTGATTAAATTAATGCTACTACACGAATAACACAGATATTGTATGCCAATAGTTGGGTGCAATATTAATTTTTTACCCATTTTTTTATTGAAGTCAACTCCAATAACTTCATATGATGTGGCCAGGCATCCATAGTTCTCTCTAAGAATTCATAAAATGCTTCTATTTCTCCTCCTTATGAAACTTCAATAGGTGCTTGCAAACTTAAATCAGCACACATCTTGAATAATATCAGTTGACCTTATATATATATATATATATATATATATATATATATATATATATATATATATATATATATATATAAGAACCATAAATAAAAAATTAATTATGAATATAAATTTGACCTAAGTCAACGAGATCCCCATTAAAGTAATGTTCAATGAACATACTTCCCCGTGTATACCTCGAAAAATTTCGAGATCACAGGGATATAGGGTCAGTGAAGAGAATGGATTTGTCTAGCTGGAATGCGTGCCTTGGTAGCTCAGTGGTTAGAGCACCGCGCTAGAAACGCGGGCGACCCGGGTTCAAATCCCGGCCAAGACATAATCTTTTCTCTTCAAAATTAAAAAAAAAAATATATTTAAATAATTAAAAAAAAAGAACCATAAATAAAAAATTAATTATGAATATAAATTTGACCTAAGTCAACGAGATCCCGATTAAAGTAATGTTCAATGAACATACTTCCCCGTGTATACCTCGAAAAATTTCGAGATCACAGGGATATAGGGTCAGTGAAGAGAATGGATTTGTCTAGCTGGAATGCGTGCCTTGGTAGCTCAGTGGTTAGAGCACCGCGCTAGAAACGCGGGCGACCCGGGTTCGAATCCCGGCCAAGACATAATCTTTTCTCTTCAAAATTAAAAAAAAAAATATATTTAAATAATTAAAAAAAAAGAACCATAAATAAAAAATTAATTATGAATATAAATTTGACCTAAGTCAACGAGATCCCGATTAAAGTAATGTTCAATGAACATACTTCCCCGTGTATACCTCGAAAAATTTCGAGATCACAGGGATATAGGGTCAGTGAAGAGAATGGATTTGTCTAGCTGGAATGCGTGCCTTGGTAGCTCAGTGGTTAGAGCACCGCGCTAGAAACGCGGGCGACCCGGGTTCAAATCCCGGCCAAGACATAATCTTTTCTCTTCAAAATTAAAAAAAAAAATATATTTAAATAATTAAAAAAAAAGAACCATAAATAAAAAATTAATTATGAATATAAATTTGACCTAAGTCAACGAGATCCCGATTAAAGTAATGTTCAATGAACATACTTCCCCGTGTATACCTCGAAAAATTTCGAGATCACAGGGATATAGGGTCAGTGAAGAGAATGGATTTGTCTAGCTGGAATGCGTGCCTTGGTAGCTCAGTGGTTAGAGCACCGCGCTAGAAACGCGGGCGACCCGGGTTCAAATCCCGGCCAAGACATAATCTTTTCTCTTCAAAATTAAAAAAAAAAAATATATTTAAATAATTAAAAAAAAAGAACCATAAATAAAAAATTAATTATGAATATAAATTTGACCTAAGTCAACGAGATCCCGATTAAAGTAATGTTCAATGAACATACTTCCCCGTGTATACCTCGAAAAATTTCGAGATCACAGGGATATAGGGTCAGTGAAGAGAATGGATTTGTCTAGCTGGAATGCGTGCCTTGGTAGCTCAGTGGTTAGAGCACCGCGCTAGAAACGCGGGCGACCCGGGTTCAAATCCCGGCCAAGACATAATCTTTTCTCTTCAAAATTAAAAAAAAAAATATATTTAAATAATTAAAAAAAAAGAACCATAAATAAAAAATTAATTATGAATATAAATTTGACCTAAGTCAACGAGATCCCGATTAAAGTAATGTTCAATGAACATACTTCCCCGTGTATACCTCGAAAAATTTCGAGATCACAGGGATATAGGGTCAGTGAAGAGAATGGATTTGTCTAGCTGGAATGCGTGCCTTGGTAGCTCAGTGGTTAGAGCACCGCGCTAGAAACGCGGGCGACCCGGGTTCAAATCCCGGCCAAGACATAATCTTTTCTCTTCAAAATTAAAAAAAAAAATATATTTAAATAATTAAAAAAATAAAAAAAAAAAAGAACCATAAATAAAAAAAAAAAAATATATATATATATATATATATATATATATATATATATATATATCTGGGTAGAGGTCAAAAAAAGTTAAACCTAGACATTTGACTCCATCACACGCCCTGAAGAAGACCTGCAATGTGGGTCGAAACATTGCCTTCCCAATAAACTGTTCTCCCTACTTAAAAGAGAATGCTATTGAACTCCATCCGAACCATTTTCTTCCTCTTACGTCACAATAGTTATAAAATGCTCTGTGGATTATTATTAAACAAATTCTTCAGCGTACACCCTTAAACCATATTACTTGTTGTTAATATCTTCCTTTTCAAAACAAATCCTGTGCCATACTCATGGGACTTCTCACTACAACTTTAGTAAATAATGAAACACTTTTTCTCCATGACTCTCTGACTAGTCCATCGGATTTCCTAGATGGCATTATTTTCTAAATATTTTTCTTTTTGTTTGAAGAGTAGTTTTAGTGCTCTAGGTCTGTAAGAGTAAGGACATTCAAATATCATGAGTTAAAGTTTGGTCTGGGGTTGCTGGATTGTTTCCATTTTGACTGTTCGATTACCAAGGCTGTTAAAGTTTACTGAATAAGATTATTATTAGGTAGTGAGTCTATCACTCCTGTCGACATACCTTAGTCAACTAGTTAGGCTTCCACTTTGGTGTCTACAAACAGACACCCCTTTCATGGCGGCCCCCAAAGAAAGTTGACCTTAGGGTGTGAACTATACTTGACCTTGTGTACTGTCCTCTGTAAACTGTGTATGTTAGCGTAAATGCTTCCCCAACCAGAAGGGATTGGATATTTTATTAAAATTTCTATTTATAAAAATAATATTATTATTTAAAATTTTCACAGGCTGTTCAGGAAGCATTGGAGAATGCTTCAGTTGGCAAGACAACCATAGTGATAGCGCATCGACTATCAACGATCCGTGATGCAGACAAGATAGTTGTTCTTCAGTCTGGTGTAGTGATAGAGGAAGGGAACCATGAACAGTTAATGGAGAAGAGGGGCCACTATTATAACCTCCTCAATAGATAGCCCTATTGTACACCTCAACTTTGATAATGTGAATAATTTGTTTAAAAATTATTTATTTTATTTTTAAAGCAATATAATTTAAAGTTCTCATATCTAAGTATTGTAAATTTAATTAATTTCATTATTATTGAAACTATTTATTTTTAATGCAAAATGTATAAATAATAAAATCGTAATGATAGATTAGGAACTGTTTATAATATTGTACAAAATATATCTTTGTTTATTACATTACCCATTCTCTTTATATGATGTGAGATAAAAATGATTTGTAAGTTAGCATATTTGAAATATAAAATTTTCTGTTTTTAAATTAAAAACATTAATCTTTTCTCTTCAAAATAAAAATATTTAAAAATTAAAACAATTAACAAGAAATTATAAATAGCAATATGACATAAGTCAACAAGATCCTAAAATTAAAAGTAATGCTCAAAGAATGTTTGGTAGAGTGCTGTCATGGAGAGACAGACGACCCGGGTTCGAATCCCCGCCGGGACAAATCTTTTCTCTTCAAAATAAAAATATTTAAAAACATTAAGATCTATCCTTTTCTTTGAATTGAAGTGATTGCAAATAAGAAGTGTAAAGCACAAGAATTAGTTTATCTCTTTAATAATTATAATGAGCGGGAATCCACAGCAGTAATGTTTTAAATGATACCTCATTAAGGTTGTAATAGTTTCAATGAATGTGATTTCAATTGTTAATTTTACACTTGAATACAAACCAGTTATTTACCATTCATTCTCTTAGATAACACTTGTGAGACTTCTTTAACTGATAATGGGATTCTATTGTAATAACTTTTTTTATTTTTAGGCTGTTGTAAAATATTTCTATTCTTTTTTAAGAATGTAAAATAATGACACATATTCATTTCAATATAATATAATTTATTTTTATAACTCAAATACTGAAAATTAAAAACAACAATTTATTGAAGAACTAAAGGTGTGCAATTTGGGACTATGTGGCAAATGTCAAGCAGCTTAATGCTATATTATATTTATAAATGATAAATAAAAAAAAGTGCTGCTTTGTATTTTCACCAGTGGAAAATCCTTCAGACTTGTATTTATTTTGTTTTTGAAAACTTAGGTTAAATTCAGGCTACAACAAGACAAAAATTTAACACAAACACTTACTAAAACCAGTTTGGACATATGTATTACAAATTTATTGTATTGCCAAACAGACTCACAGAAAACGACTACAAACTTTTCAATCTAAAGTACTCAGACTTGTCACAAAAGCACCCTGGTATGTCAATAACAAAATTCTACATACTGACTTAAAAATACCAACTGTTGACGAACACATACAAACATACCACAAACGCTTTCAAGAAAAACTACACGGACATCCAAACCCATTATTAGAACAAATGGCCACGACTCTCATGCCTGAGAACACCAGGAGGAGACTAAAAAGAACGTGGATGAGGGATCTGTTATCATAGGAAATTGAATCAAGCCAAGGGAGAGGTACCGCTGGGTACTGTTCTTCTTCATGCCTCTCATGACATTGTACTTTACTTTACTGTCAGCCAATCTCCTGATTGTCATTGTTATATTTTACAGGTGTGGATGCAAATATAAAGAGGAAAAAAAAATCAGGCAACATCTTTAAACATATGACCAACAGAGAGAGTGTGGCAGCACCTGCACACTTAATAATAACTTACCAGTTGTGCCACATTAAGTTTGATTAATAAAACTATCTCTGAATATACTAATTATATTATAAATAAATAAAGTAGTATGGATTTAAGATTTAATTTAAAAAGAACAGACAATATAATATATCTCAATAATGTTATTTATATAATCCTCAACATCCTAAGAACTTGGATGCAACTGTTCTTTCTTCAAAATTCTCCTCTATGGACGAAATGGGAAAGAAAAACTTTTCAACAGTAAGCAGAATATTTTAGATTGATAGTTTGTAGCGTTAGAAGTAACCGATGATATCATAGGTACAGCTATATCCGTCGGAGTTTACATAATGATTTTAATACGGTAGTAGGGCTTTCATTTCCGGGTCTCAGGGCGATGAATTTTTATGAAAGAGGTAAAAATAAACAGATAATTTGTCGGGAAGTAAAAAAATTGCTAATGAAAACGCATCGTGAAGTTTCAATTGTAATAGTAGACAGTCTACAGATATCAAAATCCTCATAAAGTATTTTAATGTGCTCTAAAGCACTAAAACGAAACGCTTATAGTATAAGATACATTGGGTGTATTGTCCCACGTTGCTTATGTGTCGTTATTATGGCAACTTTATTACAATGAAGAAACATGCTGACAATAAACTATATAGTATAGCTTAATAATGTTAATTCTATAAACCAAGAGGGTTCATGATAAATAGAAAAAACGAAATTTGAGAGGAACAAAAGGCGTGGTTAGTGTAGAAAATACATGCTATTTCTGTTCTCTAAATTCCTTAGCTCACGCTTTTTGTTCCAAAGCATAAAAATAGAAATTGTTACTTGTGTGTTAACGCAGCCACCGTTATTTTTATAACAGTTGTATTTCTAACAGATGATTATATTATACATTATATTTCTAACACAAACCACCCCTAATCCCAATAAATAGATTTAAAAACGTTATGCAAGATAGCTGTTAAAAAAGATAACTGTTACAAAATATAGCTGCTCACGCATGCGAACAAGTAGGCAAAAATAACGGTGGCTGCGTTAACACACGAGTACCTAGAAATTATTAAACTATTACTTTTCCAACTCTTCTATTTTTATATAAAATATGGCCTCTAATTTTGAAGGAAGAACGACTCATACGACCTAATAATTCACTAAGGCCTTCCAATATCATGCAATACTTTGAATATTTTTACAATCGCTAAAAGATGAGTCCATAGAAAAATTCATGAGATTGCAAAACGCGAATTTATGGAATATTCATATTGTTAGTAAAGTTAAAGCATTGCAAATATTGGACTTGTAAATGCTCAAAATTAATTCCTAAAATGCTAATAACTCCTGTACTGAATGGTAAATTTCCAAAGGTGTAGTTGGTAAGATGTTTGATATCTGTAAACAGCAATTGGTTGTGTCGTTATTGAGCCTTTGGTGCTTCAATTCATAAATCTTTTAGTAGTAATCCAAATGCACGGTACTAATAATTTAAATATTTCTACGTGTTCGATAAAGGATTTTTTTAATCAAATAATGGAATATTGTTCCAAATAATTGAATACGAAAAACCTCTTCATTTCAAATTATGCGCCAGTAAAATATTTTTTCACCATAACTTATTTTCCTGTATTTTATTTCTGAAGGATGAACATTATTGAATATTTAGACAGGTTAAGATAGAAGCTTTAGCTACCTAAGTCAGCACCGAACGACAAATTCAAAACCTTATCTTCACTATTTGCATAAGATAAAAGTTTCACATGTGTCAAATTTATGAGTATCCAAGATTAATTAGATGTTGTCTGAAATCAGTTGTCGTTTTTTGTAATCATTATCTTTCAGAATAAATATTTAAGTATTCAGATTGTTTATTTTTTTTCTTCCTTTCTAATTTAATCTTGGCGAGAATATAATGCATTTTACAGCCCAACAAACTAATGTCTAATATAGCTAATACATAACAGGTTTTATCTTATCAGGAATTTTTTAAAGAAAAAAAAGTTAGTATCAGTTAAATGGAGGGACAGTCCACGGTAATCGCTCGTGAATGAGCCTGCCAAATTCAAATTATCGCGGTTGCCAAACTTGATCAACATCATCATGCTTAACAATAGAGCCAACGATCAGCTGGGTGACTACTCCAGGTACAGTTAGCTCGAATAAGTTTCTAAACTCAACAATAACAACATCGATGCAATTTAATGATCGATTAAATAAATCTGATAATGGACTGCGACGTTCGTTCAGATCAAAGGCATTTTAGATTTAGCTATCACTTTCAGGAACACAAACTAAAACAGAAATTAAAAATTTAATATTAGTAAAACGAAAGAAAAACTTGTATTTCCACTGGTGTTAGGAAGTTATTCCAATAATTCAGCTAAACAGTTGTTTGAGGATTTAAAAAGCATCCATAACAACATGGAGGTTATTACTAGGCTATATCCATCTGTCCATTCACGAAAAAAGTCGATGAATTTCACGAGTTTTTCAGGGATCCCATTCGTGAATAAAGAAAAGGGCAGATATGTTTAGAAACTAGCTTCTTACAAGTGGGTTAATGTATAATTTTTTTATGGAATTATTTATGAATTTTATATGAATTATTTATATAGAATTCATAATACGTCCGCTGGTAGAAGAGCGTAGGACAGAAATTATTGGCTTAAGGTCCTTGAGGAGGCACAGGTCCTGTATTGCCCATCAGTAAGCTACTTACTCTGGTACAGAGCACAAGAAAGACTAATACAGCGGACCTTTATTCCAATATCTGATGCGAATTATTTTTATAAATATTAATATTGAATTATTAATATATAATAACCATAATGGATATATATATTAATATGTATATCCAACCATAGTGGATGTGTCCCCCATAGAGGGACGCTAAATTCCATAAATAATAATTAATATTATTTCTAATTTATTTACTCTACGCATTAAAAGAAGTATCAGAGTAACGAATTTTTTTTTATTTTTTAATTCAACTGATATTCATTGATTTATTTAAATTTGGCCAAACCTCAATAAATTTTCAATTAGTTTAGATTAAAATCTTTATACTCTAGATTAAGCAAATATTATTAAAAATAGAAAAGAAGAAGGCCTACTTTACCGGAACATATTATCCTAAATAATAATCGAATACCCTGGGCACAAAATGTCACCTACCTAGGTCTGGAATTAGATAAAAGATTAACATTGATTCCCGATATACATAACAAATTTTGTAAAGCTAAAAAACTTATAAGTACTATGGCCTCATATTTCCGTAGAAAATCTCCGCTCTTTAGTAAAAACAAAATTATATAACATAAATCAGTCATAAGACCTTTACTGACATATGCCTCTCCTGTATGGAGCTACACCTGTGACTCCAACTATAAAAAAATAGAAAGAATACAGAACTTATTTGTGAGAATCATTGACTACCCCAGGTACACAAAAATAACCGACATGATACTTGATTTAGGCATACAAACAATTAAACAGTTTATTCACTCTCAGACTTGGAACTTTTTCAACTCAACAAAAAACTCAGGAAATCCCTTAATGCAATCAATAGGCAGTTATAACAAAGAAACCTTAAGACGATACATATATAGACGAACTAGACATATTCTATTAGAATAAATATAATTGATTTATTACATTATAATAATTTATCAATTATAAGCGAATTTATTCCTTAAATGGAAAAAAAAAATTGTACTAAAATTGTTTATTTTTACTACCAAATATTATACTTATTTTTATTTATTTATTTTACTGTTATTTTATTTTATTTTTCTATTTTGTGTAGGTTTTTTTTTTCTTTTTCCTACTGTTATAAACATATTACAGCTTTTATTTATTATGTTATTCAACTTGCAGAGTAAATTGCTTAACTTCAACATGTATTAAGTAATTGTTACAATATTGTAAATTGTCAAATTCAAGGAATAAAACTTTATTTTTTTATTTCGATTAGTTTGATACATGATGTCTGTCCGTACGTTCGACGGTTCGTAAGTTTCTCGCGCAACTCAAAAACATTTAGCAGCAGAAAGAGGAAATATGTTTTTTTTTTTATCCATTTAACATCATTTATGGTGCTATTGATAATCGGACGATGCTACAGTAGAAGCCCTAAATTCGCCTATCCAGGCATGATGAGGATACGGATCTTTAATTAGTATCTGACATTGCAGGGGTTAGAAACCCCAATTTTATGTCCCTTCAGAAGAACGGGACCAATAACCAAGAATTGTTTACTCCCTTTAAAAACCTTGGGACCGAATACAGAGCTAGGAATCCGCCACCTTGAGCATAGAATGTTGTTATGATAACCACTTTTTTTTTAATAAATATTTTGTTTTATTTTATTTTAACCACTACACAACAAGTGATATCGGAAATATCGTATTTAAGGTTTTGTAATATCTAATTGTTCGCCTTCTTCTTGTTTCTTACTGACTGTTTATAAGAAGTGGTACAGTAACTTGAAAGTATTTTTATCAAAATACTCTCAAAAATTAAATTATTTTATAATTTCCTAAAGGATAAACTTCTGAAAGCCAATGTTTTAATTACACAGGCCAACAAAAAAAACCTTTTTGAAAACTTTTTTAATTTTAATAGCTGATCTTGATAGATTTTTATGTGCTGAATCCAAATCTGCTCGTAGTTTTTATGTATCACCCTTAGTTTCCAAGCAAAATGTATTTTATTATATAGTCTAATACCCATTTACAGTATATAGGGAAATCAATGAAACACTGTAGAATCGTAAAAATGGTTTGTATTTACAGTAAAATACTTGGAATAGTAATTTTATGTGATGATACAAGGTTCACTTGTCAACTGGAATTGGTTTATATTTTCTTTCCCTTTTTTCCTTGAAGCTTCTTGTGTAGCTTTTCCTGCGATGAATAGCTTGCTGAACTTCCCGGTGAAGTGACCAACAGTAATCCCCCATCATGTTGGTATTCCAGCGGCCCTGGTAACGTTTTTCCATCACTTTAACGTCCTGGTGAAAACGCTCACCTTGCTCCTCACTAACATCTCCTAAATTTTCCGGGAAGTAATCGAGGTGGCTGCTCAAAAAGTGAACTTTCAGGCTCATCAAACATCCTAACTGTTCAAATTTTTTTAACATGTTAGCAACAATAGCCTTATATTCTGGGTCTTTTTCATTTCCCAAAAACTTGGTGACAACTTGCTTGAATGAAACCCATGCTTCCTTTTCATTTGAGGTCATTGTGGATTCAAAGTTAACGTCAAACATCATTTTTCTAATATCAGGCCCGGTAAAGACGCCTTCTTTCAGTTTAGCTTCTGAAAGGTGTGGAAACTTCTGACAGAGATATTTGAAACAAAGCCCATCTTTAGGCAAAGCCTTTACAAACTGTTTCATGAGACCTAACTTAATATGTAGTGGTGGTAGGAGCACGTTTTTTGGATCTACAAGGTTTTTGCGTAAAATGTTCTTCTCGCCAGGCTTTAAAGACTCCCTAGCAGGCCAGTTCTTTCTGCACCAATGTTGATTCCGAGCTCTACTGTCCCATTCACACAAGAAACATGGAAATTTGGTAAAACCCCCTTGCTGACCAAGGAGCATGCACGTAACTTTCAAATCACCACATATCATCCAACCGTGTGCAGAATAACCTATTTTATTTAACACTATTTCTAGATTTTCGTAACTCTCTTTCATATGTACAGAATGACCGACAGGTACAGAGGCATACATGTTACCGTTGTGTGCTAAAACTGCCTTCAAACTATTTTTGGATGAATCAATAAACAACCTCCAATCTTCTGTTTTGTATTCAATTCCAAACTCATTCATTAAACCATGAATGTCTGAGCAGTACACCAAATCACCCTCTTGTTCAAAATACTTCGAAAATTGTTGTTCTCTCTTCCTATACACATGAATGCTGGTTCCAGCCGCCAGCAAGTTCTTTTCTTTTAGCCTAGAGCCAAGCAGTTCAGCTTTTTCTTTTGTTAAGCCCAGATCCCTAACTAAGTCATTAAGCTCGACCTGAGTGAACAATTTAGGCTCTACATTTTCTGTAACACATTGGAATTCTTCATCGTGTTCATCTAACTCCGACTGTACATCAGAAAATACTTCTGTTTCAATAGAATTTAAGTCCTCTGGTGGTTCCGGGATTGGCAAATCTACACCGTGCCCTACTGGTCGGATGGCGGACGGAAGGTTAGGGTAGCTTATTACCTTCTTGTTCTTAGAGTTATGACCAGTAATATCTACACTGCAAAAGTAACAGTCATCGGAATGATTTTTTGGTTCCCTCCATATCATGGGAACAGCAAATTTAAAGTGTTTTTTCTCTTTTTTTGACCATTTCCTGAGGTCTTCAACACATACATAACATACCTTATGCGGTGCCCAAGGTTTATCCTGGTCTCCAAGTTTGGTTCCAAAGTATGCTAGATAAACCTTTTTCACAAAGTCTGTAATGTTTCTTTGGTGCTTTTTAATAACAAACTCACCATAAATATAACAAAAACTGTCAGCAGAGTTTTTACAGCCGCGATGAGACATTGCACTGAGCACATGTACAGGAAACGTAAAAGTGAGGTTATGTTGAAAATAAACAAAACATCAGCTGTTTAGCATGTGTTTCAGCAGTGCTGCCAACATCATCTTTGTTCATTAGACCTATTTTTTCATGTTATCTTAACTATGAAAAAGCTGTTAAATTCTAAAAATATTTCTTTATTTCATGAATTTAACTATAAAATGTGAATAAATGGTGGGTGATACAACTTTTTAAGCATCATATTTGGATTCAGCAACCTAAACAACATAAGAATAAGGTATTTTCATTAAAAAAGTTTTTTCATCGTTGGCCTGTGTTATCATCATCATCCCACGACGCTATGGTCCATGGAGAACTTTTCCCTCCTCGACAATTTTCCTCCACTTGGATCGATCTTTCGCGACTCTTCTCTATATTGTCACCTAAAGAGCCTAAGATCTGTTTCCACATTGTCCAGCTAACACAGTCTAGGCCTGCCTCTTTCTCTTTCTCCATCTGGACGTATTTTCAAATTTATTAGTATTTTATGAATGTAAATATCATTGTTAGAGAAGAATTGGTTGACTATAACTTCTAATATAAGGAAGAAATAGTTGGGGGTGCAGTCAATAAAAACACCTTAATAAGTGTAACTTATTTATTGTGTGCCGACGTTTCGGCCTACAATGTAGGCCATCTTCAGGGCAAATATAGCAAGCGGCGGCGTGAACGATCAACTCCACCGGTATATTATAAGTTACACTTATTAAGGTGTTTTTATTGACTGCACCCCCAACTATTTCTTCCTTATATGTAAATATCATTGGATTTATTCTTATACCACAAATGACATATCAATTGTAACTATAAATTGTCTTTCATATTCCCTCCTCCATGGTAAGTGAGAAATAGGTATCTTGATCAAAATCGTCTATCCATGATTTTAACTCCTTTTAAACAGATAAGATAGGATTGTAATCGCAAAAATATTCGATTTTCTGATTTACTCTGAATCCAATTTAATAATATTTTTTAAGTAACAGTAATTTTCTTAAAATATATTTTACAGTAAGTAATGAAAGATGATTTAGCTATACCTAATGGTAGTTACTGTGCTAATATTTGCCATGGTTTCAACTACCATGTAAAGACCGTAGTGTATCCGGACTGCCACGACAGTATTACTTGACTACCATACTATCTGATTCGATCAGATAGTAGATAGTAACTATGGCTACTATCAGATTAAATTTGACATGCATCTACTCTCGTACATCTTATCAATCTTGTTTAGCCGCGGACCTATACTACCCGCCAGATAACAAACCGATCCTTGCCTCTCGGAAATTTACTGTACCGCCAAAATCAAGGAGAGGGGGAATGACGCTCAGAGCGCCCGGCACTTGCTGTTAGATCGCCGAGTGGAACTGTTCTACCAGACCTTCGCAGCTACGACCATCGCACACTGCCGCTTATCACTCCGCTCTCAAGCCGTTATTCCTATGAGAACGTCCAGAGGTCTTAAAGTTTGTTACTCGCCAGAAACTATGCTGAGATGATGATAATTGGGTATACATCACACAAATTGTAAGTCCCATTTCATCATCATTAGGCCTCAAATCGTCAACTAATTCTTCTCCTGATGATCAAATATTACATGGTACCAACCGGACAGTTCAAGTTAATTAATGATATCTTACTCATTGCTCCTTCATGCCGTGATCACTGGCGAAGATAATAATAATTCGCACATCTTCGCGCCTTATTGAAATCTTCATTATAACGTTCAAGTTCATTTTGTAGTTATTATATCTTTGGCCATTATGCTAGCATGGAGCATTTCTGTTATTGTTAATTATCGCTCCCATTCATGTTAATCATTTTTTTCTTCTTTTTTTGTCTTAAATTAATTTTGTTCATTAGATCGCTAAGTTGCATGTTTAGTCTTAAGTTATTCTTGTAGAAGCTATTATTACTTTGTATTTTCTCTTACATGTATATTTAATAGTATTTAAGAAAAGATATTTCGCATGTTATTCAAATTAATAAATCAAACGCTTTGTTAATATCTGAGATTTCATTCAAATTCCCGTGGTACTTCCATTTGCTTCCTATTAAATTTTATTCAGTCTAATCACGCCTTAATATTTTGGTGCCGTAAAACCCGGGAATAATTACGATCTCAGATATTAACATAGCTCAAAAAGACATTGCGCAACAATAGGTAGGTTTGTTAGTAGTGTATCCGCTGTTACTTATGCGAATCACACAGGAAATATAGCGTCTTTTCAGCCTTGCCAAAAGCAAATATTAATGTATGCATGCAGACTTTAATTATTAATTTACAATATTATATTCCAACGTATAATTATTAGTGATAATTAAGCATTTAAATCATATCGTCTCTTGTAAATTCATTTATTTTGCATAATCTAATTGTTAATTTCCAATATCATATATTCTAACGCATGACTATTGTAGATAATTAAGTATTCAAATAGTATTATCTCTTGTAATTTATTAATTCTCTTTCAGCTTTCTAGTAAATTGTATAAAATCAAAATGGCTAATCGTCACCTAGAGCTAGAGTTAAAAATGTGTCCCAAACAATATTATTAGGATTGTTTACCCAATTTCGAAATTCGCCGATGAATGTAAAGAGGCAATGGTAGTGAATGAAGAGGCAATAGTTAAAACGCGAATTGACAAATTAAAGCAATTAATAGACGAAATGAGAAAAACCCATAATACCGTAATCACCGAATCCATTAATGATGAGATACCTGTTCCTTCCGATCTTATGGATCAATTCATTCGAGCACAGACCGTGGCTATGGACTTAGAAGTCTAATCATTGGACCGCTCAGTGACCGCACGTGTCGCACCCAGGGTACCGGAAGTCCGGCTGCCCCCCCTTGATTTACCGAAATTTAACGGAGATATCACGCAATTTCATAATTTTAAAATCACTTATATTCCGCTTATACACCGCAATAAAGACATCGATGACGGACTTAAGCTAACATATCTAAAGAGTTGCCTTCCAGGCGAAGCCTTAGCCGTCATAAGCCATTTGGATACTCTGGGCTCAAACTATTCTATCGCCTGGGTCGCCCTAATTGCTCGGTATAACAACCAAGCGGCGCTCGCGTCTCGGATACTCCATGAAATGTTAAATTTCCAACCCATCGCGCATCCATCGCAAAAGGCCCTGGAATCCGTTCTTAAATTATTTTCTGAACTGGGTCACCAATTAACCGCGACTAACATCCCTGACCTGGGAGACTACTTTTTATATTTCTTAACCTTCCGGAGTTTAGACCCCGTTACTCAAAGGGAATTTAAGTTACAATATCCTGATGACTTCCCTACGTTTTCTGAGCTGCTCAATTATATCACGCGACTTCAAATTGCTACCGCATCCGTGTCGGAATTACCGCTGTCGGATAATCGCCGTCGCCCGGCACCTAAGAGGAAAGAGCACCCCCCTATGCATCGGCAACCGCAATCTGTCAATCGCTCTGCTCGTGTGTTCGCAGTTGGGCTGCGGTGTACTTACTGTCAAGAAGTACATAACCTTTATCATTGCCGAGAATGTAAAACCTTATCCGGTCGGGATCGCCTAGGGTTTGTTCGTAAAGAGGGTTAGTGCATCAATTGCCTCGGACAACACCCACTGGATAAATGTCAAAGGTGTGGTACCTTGCTCCATCGGGCAATCACCGGATCACCATCGCGTCCGGATCCATCCATTAGCTCCCCCCTGGGTTCCCCTCGGTCAAATTCGCCAAATATTAGAACGCTTCCACCACGCCGCTACTCTGCTCAACCTCAATTATACAATAACCAGAGTCACCGATCCTCCCCGGCAGTTCAGACGTTATACGCGTCATCACCACAACCCATACACGGGTCGCCTGTCCTAGCCACTACACGGGATACGTCCTCTCGCAACTATTTGACAAGCCAAGCATCGCGTGAACCCATTTCCTTCGACACACCGTTATGTTACCAGAACCCGCCGCCATCCTTTCGTCCGTATCAACCGACCCCACATCAAGATCGCCGCTTGTCCGAAGAAATCACTGTGCGCTCAGCTTCGCCCCCGGACAAATTAAAAATTTCTCAATGACCCAATTCTTCTGACGTATCGCCGCCTTCCTCTCGCGCCCGACCTCAATACTCGCTATCGTGGTCGAAAAGGATGCTTCCTTGTTACACCGCCGCTATCAATTACTACGCAACCGTGCCGCCGATAATTCTATACCGCTAACTACCGTCTCGCATCGATCGCCATTAACTATGCTAGGGTCCTCGGGGGGCATGACACCGTCACTATTGCCCACCGCGCAGGTCTCAATATCGCGTTCTGATCACCAAGCTCAATCATTCCGAGCCTTCTTAGATTCTGGAAGCCAGGTGAGCTTCATCACCATCAGGGCCGTGTCTTATCTGGGCCTCCCAGTATCATCATCCCCAGTCGGGGTAAGTGTCCTGGGGGGATCGTCGATCCTGCCCCGCGTATTCCACCGCAACCATTCAGGTTCCGGACTCTGATCCGTTAAGCTTTCAGTTCTTCGTGATCGAAAACATAACCTATTCACTTCCGGCCATGCCTGTGGACTTATCACCCTGGCCGTACATACGGGAACTCCCGCTCACCGATCAATCGCCATGCCATCCTGGCCCTATAGATCTCCTCTTCGGAGTCGACGCCCTGCCACGAATCCTCCTCGGAATCGAACCATCGCCTAAGAGTGGACCCACGGCCTTGAATACCATATTTGGATGGTGTTTCATGGGGGACTGTCGTCCTCGTCGGACAAAGCGCCATATTACCTGGGCCAAAGAAGTAAAAGATAATGAAGGTAAGACTTTTCGCCCCCCGCTTCGTCCCCGTCGTGCTCAATCTTCCGCAGATCTAACACCCAATTCCCCTTCACCTATCGCTAATACTGTCGCTCCCGAGTGGCACGAATTATCAGTATTTAACGCCCTCACCAATGTCCAATTAAACCTCGACCTCCACGCTTTAGGAACCTCGAGGAGGTCACAGCCACTTCACCTCGTTTCTCCTCCGAAGAACAACGTTGTGAGGAATTATTTAGAACATCTGTCTCCCGCGATGCCTATGGTCGATACATAACTCCGTTACCTCTGAAATCGCTAGACTT
This sequence comes from Arma custos, assembly GCA_037127475.1. Classification (NCBI taxonomy): domain Eukaryota; kingdom Metazoa; phylum Arthropoda; class Insecta; order Hemiptera; family Pentatomidae; genus Arma; species Arma custos. The sequence continues at coordinate 131,034,244 of CM073764.1, forward strand.
GGGCGAATCTCGTTACAGAGCAATGAAACAGTTTCACCGACTCGAAGCCCGCCTTCATCGGGAGCCCGCGTTACGTGAAGCCTTTCTCGCCTTCATGCGAGAATACTTGGAGTTAGGCCATATGTCTGCCGTTCCTGAGCCTGATGACGCTTCCGGTATCACATACTACCTCCCTCATCATCCTGTACACCGCCCTGACGATCCGCCCTCTAAAATTAGAGTGGTGTTCAACGCTTCGGCGCAATCCTCAAATGGAAAATCACTAAATGATATTTCTTTTACCGGGCCAAAGTTACAATCAGATATTGTTACTTTGATTACTCGCGCTCGAACACACCGATACATTTTCACTGCCGACATTCGGCAGATGTATCGTCAGATACTAGTGCCTCCCAAACATCAAGATTTACAAAGAATCGTATGGCGATTCTCACCCGATGAGCCGATCCGATCTTATCGCCTCCACACGGTCACGTACGGTGTCAGCTCCTCCCCGTTCCTTGCTATTCGAACTCTTCAGCAATTAAGTCATGATGAAGAGGCTCGTTTTCCTCACGCCGCCTCCGTTCTTCGCAAGGACACGTACGTAGACGATATTATTACTGGAGCCTCTACGTTGCCATAAACCGTTCAATTAAGGGACGATCTCATCGCTCTATTGCAATCCGGAGGTTTTGAACTCCACAAATGGGCTGCGAATCATCCTCAAATTCTATCCAATCTCGCAGCCGAGCATTGTCGTGTGGAGACTCATTCATTCGAATTCTCTTCCGAAGATGACTCTACCATTAAGATCCTCGGTCTCGTATGGTCAGCTGACACAGACACTTTTTCTTATCGCGTGTCTTCTGACAAACTTCTCGCTACCAAATGGCTTATTCTTTCCAAATTAGTTTGCTTTTATGACCCTCCTGGATGGTTAGTTCCCGTGACATTCACCGCTAAGTTATTAATCCAACGTTTATGGGTCGGACACTCTGATTGGGATGAACCCGCTCCTCCTGATATCAGCCGGGATTAGAACTCCTTTCAAGGACTGGAAACAGTATCTCACGTTTCTATCGCTCGCCGCTTTCCTTATTATCAAGAGTGCGCAGTTGCCAACGCCTAGTTGCCTTTTGTGACGCTTCCGAGCTGGGTTACGCCGCCGCTATATATTTGCATTCCACCTCCTCTTCCGGGGAAATCGCCGTCAGCCTCTTAATGGCCAAATCCAGGGTCGCTCCCTTGAAAAGAGTATCACTCCCGCGATTGGAACTGTGTAGCGCTCACCTCCTTGCTAAGTGAACCGCCAAAATTACCGAAATGTTTTCCCAGCCATTCGAAGACCTGATAGCCTTTTCAGACTCCGCTGTAGCTCTCGCCTGGATTCGCGGCGAACCCCACCGTTGGAAAACTTTCGTAGCAAACCGAGTAACGGAAATTCAAGAAAGCATACCCCCTTCTCAATGGCGCCATATTGACGGCAAGGACAACCCTGCCGACTGCGCTTCTCGCGAGATTTCTCCTAAGGAATTAGCCAATCATGCCTTATGGTGGAAAGGTCCGTCCTGGCTCTCTCAACCGCCATCTTCATGGCCAACCTCGCGCATCGACGTACCTCCTGGTCTCGTTGATGCTGAACGGCGAACCACTCATAAAATTATCTCATGCACCGCCCTTACCACTCTTAATTTAGAGAGCCACTATTCGTCTCTTTCCCGGCTGCAACGCGTCACTGCGTGGTGTCTCCGCTTCGCACATAACGTCAGGAACCCCGCGTGCCGCACTACCGGATTTCTCTCCGCCGCTGAGCTATCTGCCGCTCTAGACATATTAGTTAAGGCCATTCAACAAGTCGCTCTCACAAATGAATATCAAGCAGCCGATGACCCTACATCAAAATTGCATCTTAAAAGTACTCTGCAATTATCCATCGATCCGCGGGGGGTCCTCCGCGTAAGTGGACGACTCCATCATGGCCCACAACCGTTTTCCGCTAAACATCCGGCCTTGCTTCCTAAAGATCATCCCTTTACCAACTTAATCATTGATCATTGTCAAAATTTGCATGCTGGTCCCTCTGCTACGCATTCCTTTATTCGTCAGCGATTCTGGATATTGGACGGGAGAAACGTAGTTAGGCATCGCCTCGCTAAATGCAACAAATGTTTCCACGTTAAGCCTCAACCACTCATCCCCACCATGGGACGCCTGCCCCGTGATCGTATCACACCCACTTACCCGTTTTCAAAGGTAGGAAATGATTACGCAGGCCCTTTTTCCGTATCTTCTGCTCGCATCCGAGGATGCCGCGTAACCAAGGCCTATATCTGTGCATTTGTTTGTTTCACCACTAAAGCCATTCACCTAGAACTTACATCCGAACTATCCGTCGCAGCCTTTCTAGCCGCCTTTGCTCGTTTTTGTGGTAGACGGGGACGTCCTTCAGATGTCTACAGCGATAACGGAACCAACTTTGTAGGAGCTAGCCGTCAAATCAGCGAAGTCGGTCGTTTCTTCCGAGACGTAAATACTCAAGAAACCATTGTTCAACATTCCTCGCGCGAGGGCATTCAATGGCATTTTATTCCTCCCAGGGCTCCCCATTTCGGGGGTCTTTGGGAAGCCGCGATTAAATCTACTAAACGTCATCTCCGTACCGTAATGGGTATTCAGGTTTTATCATTCGAGGAATTCTCAACCCTACTTACTCAGATTGAAGCCGTACTCTATAGCAGACCTTTATGTGCGCTTTCATCCGACCCTCATGATCTCGAAACCTTAACTCCCGAACACTTTCTTATCTGTCGACCAATAAACGCTCCCCCCACTCAGGACCTATCTGAGGTGCCCATCAATCGCATGGCGCGATGGAAACTCACTGACAAGATACATCATGGCGATGGACCATCGAATATCTGCACACACTCCAGCAGCGATCCCGCTGGACGGAATCCGCCCCCGAACTAACTATCGGCGCTCTCGTGCTAATCCAAACCAATAACTCGCCTCCTCTGCGTTGGCCATTAGCCCGGGTTACCGAATTGCATCCCGGAGCGGACGGTATCGCCCGAGTCGCTAGCCTCCGAACCGCTTCCGGCATCATAAAGCGCCCAATCACCCGCATATGCCCTTTACCATCTCAATGATGCCACTTTCGTGTCGTGGGCGGGGGAATGTTTTGCCGCGGACCTATACTACCCGCCAGATAACAAACCGATCCTTGCCTCTCGGAAATTTACTGTACCGCCAAAATCAAGGAGAGGGGGAATGACGCTCAGAGCGCCCGGCACTTGCTGTTAGATCGCCGAGTGGAACTGTTCTACCAGACCTTCGCAGCTACGACCATCGCACACTGCCGCTTATCACTCCGCTCTCAAGCCGTTATTCCTATGAGAACGTCCAGAGGTCTTAAAGTTTGTTACTCGCCAGAAACTATGCTGAGATGATGATAATTGGGTATACATCACACAAATTGTAAGTCCCATTTCATCATCATTAGGCCTCAAATCGTCAACTAATTCTTCTCCTGATGATCAAATATTACATGGTACCAACCGGACAGTTCAAGTTAATTAATGATATCTTACTCATTGCTCCTTCATGCCGTGATCACTGGCGAAGATAATAATAATTCGCACATCTTCGCGCCTTATTGAAATCTTCATTATAACGTTCAAGTTCATTTTGTAGTTATTATATCTTTGGCCATTATGCTAGCATGGAGCATTTCTGTTATTGTTAATTATCGCTCCCATTCATGTTAATCATTTTTTTCTTCTTTTTTTGTCTTAAATTAATTTTGTTCATTAGATCGCTAAGTTGCATGTTTAGTCTTAAGTTATTCTTGTAGAAGCTATTATTACTTTGTATTTTCTCTTACATGTATATTTAATAGTATTTAAGAAAAGATATTTCGCATGTTATTCAAATTAATAAATCAAACGCTTTGTTAATATCTGAGATTTCATTCAAATTCCCGTGGTACTTCCATTTGCTTCCTATTAAATTTTATTCAGTCTAATCACGCCTTAATATTTTGGTGCCGTAAAACCCGGGAATAATTACGATCTCAGATATTAACATAGCTCAAAAAGACATTGCGCAACAATAGGTAGGTTTGTTAGTAGTGTATCCGCTGTTACTTATGCGAATCACACAGGAAATATAGCGTCTTTTCAGCCTTGTCAAAAGCAAATATTAATGTATGCATGCAGACTTTAATTATTAATTTACAATATTATATTCCAACGTATAATTATTAGTGATAATTAAGCATTTAAATCATATCGTCTCTTGTAAATTCATTTATTTTGCATAATCTAATTGTTAATTTCCAATATCATATATTCTAACGCATGACTATTATAGATAATTAAGTATTCAAATAGTATTATCTCTTGTAATTTATTAATTCTCTTTCAGCTTTCTAGTAAATTGTATAAAATCAAAATGGCTAATCGTCACCTAGAGCTAGAGTTAAAAATGTGTCCCAAACAATATTATTAGGATTGTTTACCCAATTTCGAAATTCAAACTTTGTATTTTCTCTTACATGTATATTTAATAGTATTTAAGAAAAGATATCTCGCATGTTATTCAAATTAATAAATCAAACGCTTTGTTAATATCTGAGATTTCATTCAAATTCCCATGGTACTTCCATTTGCTTCCTATTAAATTTTATTCAGTCTAATCACGCCTTAACAAATCTAATCATGTTCAACTGATCAGCTTGAACTTGACATTGATTGTATGCAACCTTTCGAATTTAACAAACTCGAAAGTTGCATTCAATCAAGAAGTATACAATCAATAATTAATTACTTGAATTCATTGCAATAATTTTAAATACCCCGCTTGTCAACAGTTTTTAGGTTATTATGAACTAAGCCAATACAATGATAAATAAAGATGTTTAGTAAAGAAGAAAGAATACACAAATATGTTTCTTCATCACTAATAAAAAGGTCAATTCAACATTCAATAGAATTCATTTATTTTCTTATTTAAGAAAGTATAGCTTGAATGTTTTTCATTACCTAACAATATTTTGATACTAAAATCATTTGTATAATTTATTGTTTATTTAATGCTCTTTTGATGGTGATTATTTTTAAATATTTTTATTTTGAAGAGAAAAGATTTGTCTTGGCCTGGATTCAAACCTGGGTCTTCCGCATCTCTAGTGCGGAACTTCCAATTAAGCTACCAGAGTTCGTAACCAGGCCAGACAAATCCATTCTCTTCACCGATCCTGTATCCCCATTCTCGCAACTTTTGGAATGTACATATGGGGACGAATGTTCATTGAACATTACTTTTTTTTTCTCTCTTCAATATTCTTTCTCTTCAAAAAAAAAGTAACAGTAACAGTGATATATATATATATATGTATATATATATATATATATATATATATATATATATATATATATATATATAAATTTTCTTTTTTAGGATACCCTTAAAACCACCTGAAGATGTTTCTTCAGATCCTCAACATCCTAAGAACTTGGACGCAACTGTTCTGTCTTCAAAATTCTCTTCTACGGACGAAATGGGAACGAACAACTTTTTAACAGTAAGCAGAATATTGTAGATTGATAATTTTTTAAATTTACAAGTAACTGATGCTAGAATACAGCTATTTCTGTTGGAGTTTACATAATACTATTAATATGGTAGTATGGATCTCTTTTCCGGTTCACAGGGCGATGATTTTTAATGAAAGAGGTAAAAATAAGCAGATAATTTGTCGGAGAAGTAACAATCAATACAAAATATTAAAGCGTTCTACAGCTCTAAAATTAACTGTCTACAAGATAACATTCCATGTTTCGTCCCACGTTGTATATGTGTTGTTGTTATGACCAATCGAAACATGCTGACAATAAACAAAAGATTATTAGTAATTATGGCAGTATTCATTTTATAAAATTAAACTAAAGGGATGTTATAGACTTGGGAAAACTGAATTCTTACACATGTAAATAATTCTAAGTTTATCATGCCAAATTTACGAAAATAAATTTTTATAATGTATTTTTTGCTTGGTTCGAATCCCGGCCAGGACAAATCTTTTCTCTTCAAAATGAAAATATTTATATAATCACCATAAAATAAAATATAATTTATAAATATAAAAATTAATATAAATGAATAAGCAGAGGTTTTCTGTATCTTTGAAACGGTTTTTCCTTAATGTAGGTGGCATAAGTAATTAAAATAAACTGCCACTTTTTCCTGATTTCTATATTTGTAACCTTCTTCTTTCACGGATAATTCAGTTACATCTGTACCTTCGCTGTGCAAACCAAGGACCCGCATTTTGAAGGCTCGTATTTTTTATATTCTATAATTTTCTCTCGTTTTTACTTAGTTACTTTTTATATTGGTATAGTTCTTTTAGTTCATTTGAAATGCAAGCGTACTTATTTGTTAACTTTGTCTTCATTGTTTGCAATAAATGAAATATTGTGAAAGCGAAAATTTTAAGATTTCATTGATTTTTTTTTTACGATGTTATAAATGAAGCCTGTATGTACGATCGCACGTCTCATGCATTACTCAAAAAGCTATTTAGGTGCAAAACAATAGAATTTTGCGTTGATATAACATATTGTAGTTAATCTACCTTTATTTTCACTGCAACTGGAATTCATACTTCGCATATAGTGTGGCAGATTGTATTATTTTGTTTAACAGTTGAAAAAATGAAACAAAACGTTTTTACATAAAAGAAATAAAAAAATACATTTTAAATATTTTTGGTAAATCGGAGATGGTATTTTATTTCACCCTTAAACTGTACTTTATCACCCACCAAATCGTAAGGAAGGTGTAGAAATCGTGCTAAAAATCATCTGAGATTGTTGTAACCACCTAATTATAATAATATTTGTAATCACAAATTTTTATATTTCAACTGATAGATCCATTCCATTCCATGATTATAGTTATTATTATTTTGTAAAAGTAATGTCTATAATTGAAAAATACTTGATGCAGCACAAGCAGAATTTAATTCATAATCTCACTTTTGAATCTCACATTCATCTTTTGATACAATTTTCTCCACTCTCGATTTAAATATTTTAAAAATATTAATATACTTCATTAATCTCCTTAAATAAAATGTTTATTTGTATTATATTGTAAATACAAGTTTGGAGGATGTGAAAAAAAATAAATAAAATGTAACTTCTATTTAAAACTGTATAATAATAAACCTAAAAAAAACATTTAAAAAATCGAATAAGGCATGTTATTTCTGTTCAGAATAATATATTTACAGATAAGCTAAACCCATTAATAATCTGTTAACCTATGTTAGTAGACGTGCCTTATCGCAAAATGTTAACAAGTGAGAAGAAATATAAAACCGTTGCCTAGGATGCGATATGAGAAGTTTTTATGTTTAACAAACAGTTTCTATGGTTACAAGCATTTAAAGGCAAATAAAGAAAATAGGCGATATTAATAGAATTTCAGACTATTTTTGTTGATTTATGCCAATAATTCCGAAACGACCTATTTATTTCATGAATATGAAGCAAATTGTGTTAAATGACAATAAATTATTTATTGAATGAGTATCATTATATAAACAATTCATATGTAACAGATTCAAAACTTAGTAATTACTTTTTTTTAATTTGTTTCTATGGATATAAATTTGAAAAAAAAAAAAAGGACGCGATTTGGAGGGCTTCGGATTTTTTTGTTTTTCGCATTTAATTCCTGAATGGACTATTCTTTTTAAAATAAATAATGTATAATGGCATTAAATTCTACATCGAATGAGTAGGTACCATGATACATTGGTTTGACCAAGCAATTTTTAAAACGGCATACTTTTTTTTTTTACATAATAACACACACAACTGTACATAAAAAACATCATTCATTCATCGAATAAAGAGTCAAAACTGATCCCCTACTATTTTCGATTTTTTGGGAATTGTAGGGATAATAGGTGATGGAATATACGGTTGTTACTAAAACGGTTGCTTCTTTGCTTCGTTCGATCCATCCATGGGACCCCAAGAGATGACCCGGTGACCCGATATTACGAAGACTTGAGATGGATCTAACCTTCCTACCGCCATAAGTGCGTCCTAGCATCTTTCCTTTACCAAGTTATCCAATCCCGTCTTTATAAGGATCTATTTATTATATTACTAAATACATATGTTTTTCTAACAATTTATCACTAGGTTACTGTTACTAGGTAAAGTCACTGGCGGGGTTATTGGAAACATGACCCATATTTAGATATTCAGGCTTAAGTAACTTTTGCAATCTATTAAATATTAATAACGCAAATAATAGTTATCTTAAGGCAATATTACAGAAGTGGTATTTCCAGTCCCACCTGAGGCTCACCAAAGCTCTATAAAGTGGGCGCCATTATTGGGTGAAAAATATGGCAGCTGAGAGTGATCCCGACGGAATTACCTCCCTGCACAAAGCGTTTGCTTAGAAATAGTACAGCTTCTACCATATTGAACCCCACGGGTTGTAGTGATTCACTTCTTCTTTTTTTTAAATTATACATTATCCTCTAACTAATTAATAGTAAATGCGCATTAAATCTTAGAGATATTTATATTGTCATTGTTCTATTGTTAATTTTTTTTAGAGATTAGAGAATAATACCCTAAAGACAATGGAAGGACTACGTGACGTAACGTTGCATGATTTGAATCATAAGATATTTAAAAAGAAGGTTTATGTTCAATAAATGCATAGAGGAGATTATTCGGGTGGAGGTCAAAGAATAATTTCTTAAATAGTGATAAAACATTCTTTACAAACTGACGTTTCGACCTTGCAGGTATTCTTCAGGGTTTATTACGTAGGACTCAACAATGGAGTGAATTGTCCCCACACTTTAGGCCTGCATTATATTTCACTTATTTAGTATAGTGATTATATATTATTTGTAGATATAAACCTTTTTACAAGCCGATGATTAAGATCTTATTTTTTCTTTTCTAGGATTCCAGTTCTATTACAGCAAAACCGAAAGAAAGACTTTCTACATCATCCTCCGAGGTAAAAATGAAGAGCAAGAACTTAACCAGTGTAAGTTGAGGATTGCTAACTAAGAAATATCTGTTTATTTATTCATGTCATCACTTATCATATAACGTCACTTAATACTATGGCTATCGTAAGGATGCTATAGTTGGAGTCCTAAATTTTTCCTTTCGAGATATAAATAGAATATGGATCTTTAATGAGTACCTGACCACGGGACCCCCATTTTATGTCCCTACTGAAGGATAGCATTAACAAGAATGTTTTACTCCCTTTAAAAAATCTTAGGGCTACCTGCCCACTGCGAACCAGTGACCTTGGGCATAGTAGGATTCATTGTTAATCACTACACCACAGGTGATTACAAGAAATATCTATTTGCAAAGATAGAAAAGAAAGGAATAAGCGAGTAGAAAAGTTGGGAACAAAGTCACCCTTAATAACCTTAATGTTACTGATTTGGTCCGAATATATCAATCCTTTCATGACAAACTTTATTCCCTCTCAAACCCATTAGTTTCGAACTTAGCAATCTCTTCAATTCCTGATAATTCTCCAAGACCTCTGAAATGAAGATGGCATTGTGACCTTTAAAGTTGAATTGGTTATTCGAGCACTACCAGGAGGTAGTTTCTCTAATTGCCTTTACCTATGCATTGATTTAATTCTATTCGCTTGATACATTATTTGTACAGTTGTAAATTTCAATAAATAAATTTTTAAAAATACTAACACAAGTAATGGTTTAAAATAAAAAATAAAAGTTACTAATTTTACCACAGGAAGCATCACTGACTGTATTTAGCAAGATATGATAGTACATTAACTAGATTTCTTACTTTTTATTTTCTGTTTTAGATTTGGAACAGGACTCGAACAATCTATGAAATTGAACAAAAGAACAAGTTAGTAAATTATTAATATTAAATATTGAGGTCAGAATATTACAGGTAGAGGTCAAAATAATCTCTCAAATAGTAAGAAGTTGTTTATAGGAAACCAATGTTATGATCCACATTGCAAGTTTTCATCAGTTTGCGATAAACAAGCCTGGAAAATTAAGAAATATTTCAAAATCTATTTAGACAGCTTTAATGTTAGTACTATAATAAGCAATATGTACAATAACATACATATTTAATTATTTTTATTTTAAAGAGAAAAGATATGCCCCCGGCTGGGATTCGAACCCGGAACCTCTGTCTCTCCGTGACAGACATGACAATACCAAGACAGAGGTTCCGGGTTCGAATCCCGGCCAGGGGCATATCTATTCTCTTTAAAATAAAAATATGTAAAAATTTAAATAGCTGACCAATAATTATAAAAAATTATAAATATTTAATGTTTGGATATAACTAAAAGACACCTAAAATAAAACATACAATACTCTTAGTTAATAATAAAAATGAAGGAAAATTTATAACAATAACTGATACAGTAAATCTTCAAATTAAAAGACAAAAATCATATCTTAACAATTCCATTTAAGAAAGAAAGAGAGAGAGATTTAAAGTGAATAAGCAAACATTAAAGATAAAATCAAAGTAAAACAAAAAGTGGGTTAAATTGTTGGTTTCCATCAGATAAATTCTGAATAGTTAAGAATTGATTATATCATTGGACTATTTCTTCTTGAATATAATTTATACAGTCAAAGAAAAATTATGATGTATTATTAAAATAGTGTGTCAAATAAACACAATATCACTTTATTATATACATTAAGTAAACTCACTATCTTAAAATATTGTTTCTGTCTTTTGTTTCAGAAAAAAAGAACCTGGAAAACTAAAGACCATTTTAAAATCCGTACGTACAGCCTTCATGTTAGTGTGACAAGCAATATGTACAGCAACAAACATATTGTTTTATGTTAGGATATAACTAGAATATAACCAAAATAAAAAATGAACTGATCTTGGTATTGTCATGCCTATTCTGAAATCAGGATAATCCTCTCATCGAAATTTAGAAAAAAAAAACTAAGACAATTGATACCAAATTCTTCAAAATTGAAATTTGCATTAATATAATTGCATTGCTTTAAAGCAATATTAAATATTAATAACAATATTAAACTAAATTATAGTTTAGGTCATATTGAAGTGTATTTTATTTTTTCCTGAAATAACTCTAGTTAACAACCAAGCTTATAATGCCCTGATATCAGATTTTGTTCAACAGTTACGATTCGCAAACAAGAAGGATATGAGCATCCTAATTTTGAGCAACATCTTTGCAATTCTTAGTGGATTCACTACACCTTACAATGTTTACCTTCTGCTAACGCCTGTATTGGGAGCATTCATCGAAGCAGAAAAAGAAGAAAATGTGAGTAAAATTCAAACCTGAGATTACTAAAAGTATTATTGTTAAATGTAAAGTTAATTAAAAACAAAATATGTAACTTATACTGATTTTTCTAATCGCAGGAAGCCAATCAAATGACTGTAGAAAAAACAGATTTATTTGAGAATTTCAAACAGTTTGGCTATGGTTTTATTGCCATAGCAGTGGTTACCTTGGTATTTGCTATTTTCCAGGTAAAATCATTGATGTTTTTTGTTTTATTAATTAAACAGTTCATAATAGTGAATCAAAGTTTATATTATATCTATCTGAATGAGAACAGGGGATATGTAGAAATCTAAGATAATTAGATTCAGATAACTAAGAATATTTTTGAAAGTCGATAGAAAAATAAAATAAGAATATGTAATAATTGCATCGATCATCCTTCTTGGAATTCCCGTTGGGTCCATCCTCTCCAGATGTGCCAGCCTTCGTAGTCTCTTGAACTAGGTGACTCTCACTATATTGGGCTCATCGTGATGGTTCCTCATTCTTTGTTGGACCAGAACTTGTCTTTTTCATACTCGAAGGATACATATACAATCATTTGTCTGAGATCAGGTCTCACATCCATAAGTCCCCATTGGTAATTGGAGAATGAAGAGGCCAGCAAGACTGTAGAGACCAGTAGTGAATGAATGAATTGCATAAAATACATAGCAGCATAAAGTGACGTTAAACGAACAAACAACAACAGTAGGTTCTTATCATTAAAATACAGTAGAAATCATCATTTTATTGTTTCTTTTTCTGGATATTTTTCATATACCAAAACTTCAATAAAAAATGAATGATAAGTGTGCTTTCTATAAGATAGGTAGTGTTGAAATGCTTTGATTTCTTATTTGATCCCACAATTAACTTGTGACAAAAATGTGACTGAAACTTCTCTGGAACTTGTGGACTATCTATATTACAGGTGGTAATGAAAAGTGTATGTATGGTAACGAAAAATTATTAATTTTGAAATTATTGCTTTCGTTTTACTTTTTTTTACTAAGATGTCAGCAATTATTAACATATTCAAACATCAACATATCCTTAACAACTACTCAATTTTTCAGATCATGGCTTCAGAAATAGCTGCTCGTAACATAGTAAACAAAATTAAAACTGCTTACCTATCAAAGATGCTATCAATAGATATTAGCTGTTATGATCAGTCCCAGGAGCAGTTCGTCAATACAGTGTCACAGTAAGTATCCACAATTATATTATATAGTTCTCTATTCCCAATATTGCTTAAATAAAAATTTATTTTTAAACTAAAAAAAGTTCTCTGACTTTGCTTTATCATCAAATAACATAATTATGTGCATACTGACAAAGAAATTAACATTCAAGATAATAACATCTCTTTAAAATATAATATTTTTCATTTATGCAACTGGTCTTGTTGTTTTAATCCTAGCACTATCTAGAAGAGAGGGCGAGAACTAGATTAAGTTCTTTGACACTCTTTCTGAAAACAGTTATGTGAAGTAAATTCAGCAGCCATTATACTTCTCTTGTCTTGACTCGCCATTGGGTATTAGAATGAGATATTATTCAGTTAATCAAAGGCTAGTTGTAACCTTAACTATTTCATCAGCATGGGTTTTCAAGTATTATATAAGTATTTCAACTATATATCATAAAATGTATTTTCATAATTATTAATTCTATATAATGAATATAATTAATTCTATATAATTTTCTTCTTATCCCTTTAGAGTATTATAGGGCATTAACATTTCTCACACTATTTTATAAGTGAAGTTTTGGTATATAAAAATTAAATCATAAGTGTATTATTGGTATGCATACAAATTGAGAAAGTATTTATATATTTAATTTTCTATGAATTTATTACAGTGACTTGCAGAACATGGTGGTGCTATTTGACAGTAGAATGACAAATACAGTAGAAATTGCTTCATTTTTCTTTTTTGGTTGCATGTTTGCGCTCATTGTTACATGGCAAATAGCTCTTTTGAATCTTGCATTGATGATATTTACTATGATTTGTATTTACTTCATCCTGCAAGTAAGTATACACAGGTCTGCAAAAAAGACTTTTTTAAAAATTGTTTTGATTTAATTAACTGATTTTTGTATAGTTTTTGCGCTGATTTCAAAAATGACATTGGTTGTTTTATTACGTAAGACTTGCCAACAAAATAAAGTTGAAGTTTTTGGAAAAAGTACAAAAAGCAGAAAATTTTGGATTTGTTTTTATTATTTTACCATGAAGTAAAAGCAAAAAAAAAAAAAAAAAGCGATACCTCGCTGAAACGAGCATGAAAGTGATGCACATGTGTATAAAGTTATTATAAGTCTTTGTAAAAACGTTTTCTTTTTCCATCAAAGCTTCTTTTGGTACTTTTTCGGCTGTGTCCTTGAAAATTTTCCCTTTTTAACATCCAACAGTAGTCTGCCATCATGTTGACATTCCATCGACCTTGGCATCTGCACTCCACTTCTTTTATATCTTGATGGTAACATTTTCCTTGTTCCTCACTTATAGCCCCAAGATTTTATGGAAAGTAGTCCAGATGTGAGTGAAGGAAATGAACTTTGAAACTCATGTTACAGCCCAACATTTTGAAGTTTGGGTCTTTTTTGTTTCCAAGAAGCCTGTTACAACAAGTTTAAATGAATTCCAGGCATTCTTCTCTTCTATTTCCATTTTAGTGATAAGGCTTTCATCTTTTGGAAGTTTTCTGATGTCAGGCCCAACAGAACTCTTTCAGCTTAGCATCAGATATACCAGGAAACTGTTCAAAATGATACTTGAAACACTCTCTTTCTTTGGGTAATACTTTCACAAACTGTTTTATTAGCCCCAATTTTATATGAAGTTAGGAGACAGACTGAGAACCTTGGAACTCAAAGAGAACATAGAACAACTGTGGAGTGATCTAAAAACATGTATCTTGGAAATATCAAGGCATATATGTGGTTTGTGCAAAGTTTCAGGTAACAGGATACATAAGCACTTTGTATAACAAAAACAAAAATGGTTAAGAGATGAAATTAAGCACTTTGTTGAAAAAAAAATTGTGTGAAATGCTTACTTGATATGAAGTGGTGGAAGTAAGATCTTTTTAGGATCCACCAAACTTTGTCTTTCAACATTTTTAACTCCAAGAATAAGAGCCTTTCTGATTGGCCACGTCTGTTTGACATAGTGCTGTTTCCTGTCACGGCTATTCCATTCACAGAGGAAACATGGAAACTTTGTGTAACCACTTTGTGGACCTAACATGGAAATAACTTTCAAATCCCACAAATGGTCCATTTATGGTCAGAATAGCCGAGCTTATTAAGAACAAACTCAAGATTTTCCTAGCATTCTTTCAAATGGACAGAGTGTCCAACAGGCACAGAAGCATTTTCAGGTGAAATTTGTGACTTATCTAGGGATGATTGAATTTTTTCCATAATCAGCACAAAAATACCGTTAAACCCACTAGTTAAATATACTACAATTTTTTCATCGCAGACCTGTGTAATCAATGTTTATGTCTTGAATCATGACATACATTACAATATAGCATAATATAGTAATGTCAATTAAAAGAATATCTTAATCGTAATTTCTTGGATCAGAATTCATCATTCAGTCATACCACAGAAGTAATATATAAAATTAAATAGTGTAAAAATATTAAACAAATCTTCAACAATAAAAAAAAACTGATTATTCGGTATAAAATGAAAATACCTTACAAAATTTGTAAGACTGTAATTATTTTTTCAGGCCGCAAAAAGAAAAGGAAAATCCCGTCAAAAGTATATAAGAAAATGCACAAACATTACTTCTGAAGTACTTGGAAATGCCCGTACTGTTGCTGCATATGGTAGTGAATATAAAGAAATCGAAAGGTATTATTAATTTGAATGTAAATTTAGAAAATGGCATTGTTTAGGTTTTCACAATTCATTAATGAAAAATAAACCAATAGCAAAAACTGCATGTTGGAATAAACTTTATATTTTTTGTTAAGACCGTGGAAAAAATTCCAACGAAAAGCCCTTAAGTCCCCAAAATACAACAGATATTGAAATTATCTGTCCAGGACTATTTCAATTTCTGTTTTAGTTTGGAGACTTAAGGGCTGTTCGTTGGAATTTTTCCCACGGTCTTAACATTTATGTAAGGTCTCTTTTTACTTTTCAATATTTATATTTTTGATTATTTATTTTACTTTTGGAAGGACAATACTAATTATAAAATCAAAATTATAACAGGGCATTTATTTTATATGTTCACCCATATTTAGGTATAAGACTACACTAAAGTTGGCCAATAAGTATGGATTAAAACATACAACAGTGATTGCTTCTGGAATAGCATTCAACTATTTCCAAATGTGCATATGCCATATGGCTGCCTATTACTTTTCTGTAAGATTGTATCTCAAAGGTGATTTTTATCCTGGCTACTTAGCAGTTGTAAGTAAAACTCTAATTATTTTCATTCTGGTTATGCTTAATTAAATTAAAATTGACATACATGTGTAAGACAATTTATTTTATTTAAAATCAATAAATATTAAATAAAATCATTTTCTCATACATTCTGGAGAAAATACTACCACAAATCGTACAGAAATGACTGGAGAAGGAATAGCCTTAATTCCTTTCCTGACGATTTCCAAAGCCCACTTACATGTATAATATTTATGGATGAAATACATGCAAGTTTAGCAAAGCCAACTGAATGTGGTGAATGGAGAAATATTCAACCAGTCTCTCATATGCTGGTTGCAGTGTCCTCATTTACGATTGGAAGGAAAAACAAAAGGAAACACCATTATAGTAGATAGTGGAATCTTTCTTACCACATAAAGAAGATATGGGATCACCTGTGGTGTCACCAGTGTTAAGCACAACAACCTACTATGCCCATGATCCTGCACTCATTATACAATCCTTCGGATGGAACTTAAAATGGGAGTCCGCACCCTGTACAGTGTCAGGTACTCGTTAAAGATCCTAATGATATCTGGATAGGCAGACCATAGGACTCACACTCTGATTACCCATTTCAGCAAAAAGTGACGTCAAATAAAAAAACTATAACAGAAAATATTCAACTAATTTTAGATATCATGAGGCCATAACACAGCTACACAACCAATATCCATCCTGCCAAGAAAAGTATCAGTGTCTTCTCGACGATTCTTTGGTAAAAAGATGAGGTTGGCAACAATATAAGAGCAGAGATATTAGAATTTAATAAAATTGTTGTTAAAAATTTTCTTGTAAATATCTACATAATTTTATTATCTGATGATAAATATAAGAAAGAGGAATGCACTGATCTAATCCAAAATAATAGCTAATTGTAAATGATCTCAATGTCTATAATTGACAATGATAAATTATATGCACTGATATATCGATAAATTATAGTACCCCCGAGATGTACAATCTTCAGCAAGATTCCGCTCTGTCGTCCCTTAACTTGAACTTACGAGTGCATTAGTATACCTGCCTTCCGTTTTTGATCTACTAATTGTTTTCAAATTAATATTTTTTCTTAGCCACAAAAAATCCTAAAATCATCCTTTACACCTTTTGGTGTGACTACAACCTCAACAAAGATGTTGGCAAATATCCTCTACTTTTCGACATCCATGTAGAGTCCTCCAGCTATCCTTCTGAAGGCACTTCTTTCCTCCAATAAACCTAGGAGTAAACATCTCCTATTAGTGGTTTCTGTCCTGTGTTGTAAAGGTTAGTACCATGCCATATCCTACATCCTACTGTCTAGCTACTATAAATCCAGCCTGAATTAGCTTTGTTGATACACATTGTCATTCTTTTTTTTTTTTTTTTTTTGATTATTTTATTGAGTTGTACAACTGTAATACATACATCTAGTACAATTGCTATGAGAGTAAATAATACATGATGGGACATGTAGAGATACTACCCACTGGCAGCACTCTAATAAAGTTCTATAATAGAAGGTCCCGAGGCCATCTTCTCTTCAGACGCCTAGGAGGATTGTCCAGGATGGAATTGGATGTAAGGATGGAAACTAGTGGGTTTGGATGGGTTTGAAGTTTATTGTGGAATGATATATATCTGGAATGGGCTAAATCGGTAACATATGGAACGTTAAGGTCATTATGGATGGTTTTATTTGTGACAAAATAAGGAGCGTTTAGGATTTTGCGAAGGATTTTGGATTGCAAGGATTGGATACGAGAGGAATTCGATGGTTTGGTGGAGCCCCATAGTTCAATTCCATAAGTCCATATAGGCCTTATAACAGTCACATAAATAAGTCTTTTGTAATTGATCTGAAGCTTTGAGCGCTTATCCAGTATGTGTTGAAGTAGTCGGAAACGTCTAGCTGTTTCTTGTCTTTTCAGTCTTGTGTGAGGGTTCCAAGTAAGACGCTTGTCTAAGTAGAGTCCCAGGTAGCGAATCTGTTCAACAGGGATAAGTGGAGTACTATTAAAGAATACAGTAGGACAGGAAGTCATGGGTTTTCGATGAAGGGTAAAGGTAATTTGATGGGACTTGCTAGGATTGATTTTAATTCTCCAATTCCGACACCATTCTTCGAGGCTTGATAGGTGTAATTGAAGGGATTGGGATGCAATATATGGGTCGTTGTTAACTGATAACACACATGTGTCATCAGCATACGTGGAGATGAAGGTGTTAGGATGGGTTGGAATGTCAGCTGTATATACTGTGTAAAGGATAGGACCGAGGATGCTACCTTGAGGTTGCCTGCAGACTGGGAATAGAGGGATGAGTAGGAACCTTTATGACTTACTTTAAATGTTCTGTCAGTTAGAAAGGAGCGAATGATTAAAAAGTATGTAGGAGGAAGGAATTGTCGGATTTTGTAAAGGAGACCTGGGTGCCAGACTCGATCAAAAGCCTGTTCTACATCGAGAAAGGCTCCTGTGCAGTACAATCTACGCTCCAATGCAGAGGAGACAACATCCACCACACGATGACATTGCTGGATAGTGGAGTGGGATGTTCGGAAACCAAACTGGTGGTCTGGGATTATGCGGTTACTATCTAGGATGGGATAAATACGTTTTAGAATGAGTTTTCCGAGGATCTTGCCCATTATGGGTAAGAGGGAGATAGGACGATAAGAGGATGGGAGTTCTGGAGGCTTTTTGGATTTTGGGATAATTTTTACTATAGATAGTTTCCATGTATCAGGAAAATAGGTAGTACGGATACAGAATTATATATGTATGTGAGGAATAGGATAGCTTTTCGAGGAAGGGATTTTAGGATGTGAGCCATTCTCATTCTAAATTCAATGATTGGTGGCACCTTTTTTAACACTACCATAACATGAGAAATATCCATCCACATTGCTCTTGACTTAAAACTTAGCATTTCATCAAAGTTCTCATAAATAAGTTCTATTTCTTATATTTTAGATTTTAGGAGGACAAATTAATGCAATATATAACTGTACATTCATGCTGAGTACTATTTCTGATATCCACATGGCAACTGATTCAGCATATAGGGTAATGCAGTTCATTGATTCTGAAACTATAGTAAATAGCCAATTGGCGAAACAAAGCACAGATCCTGACACATTTAAGGCTGACATATCTTTCAAAAATGTTCATTTCTCATATCCGACAAACTTGCAAACAAAGGTATATGTTTTACTTCTGCAGTAACAAGTATAATAATTTCTTTAAATTAAGATAAGAAAATTTGTTTGATTTTTAAATGATAGGTCCTCCATAACCTAACATTGGATATAGAGCAAGGCAAAGTCACTGCAATTGTGGGAACTAGTGGAGCAGGGAAAAGTACGATTGTAGACCTAATTTCACGTCTTTATGATGCTACTTCTGGGCAGGTATGGATGTCAAAAACACTTTAACGCAGAATCATGAAGGTTAATATATTTTTTAAAACAATTAATAGTTATTTTTTTCAGATTTTTATTGCTGGAGTGGATATAAAGAAATTTGATGTCAGTTGGCTAAGAAATCAAACTGGTGTTGTTAGACAGGAACCTATGCTCTTTGATACTTCAATAGAAGAAAACATCAGATATGGGAACACTTCAGCAACGTTGGATGAGATCATTGAAGTGGCAAAAACTTCTTATGCACACGGATTTATAGAGAAATTACCTTTAGTATGATATATTTTTAAAAATTATTATTACTTATTTAACAGACACATAGTCGCTATATACTAAAAATCCCTAATGAAATTTTAAAAAATCAATATTTTTTAAAGAAATTTAAAGGAATCTCATATTGAAATGGACCATTCTCTTTAAGGTAATAATCAAGTTAATTCTTTCACAAAACCAAACCGACAGAAAATATTTTCAGAATTCTGAAATTACTAACTCCCTTCAATATAAAATACTGGATTCTTATTTGTTGTCTTCATTTTTGTGCATTTAGATATTTTTAAGAGTTCTCTTAGGTAAAACAGTAGCAGATTATGTTAAAATAAAGCCACTCTCAAAGAATCAGATGAGTATTGACTGTAAAGTATACTGTACCCTTTGTAATTGTCAGGTATCAATAGCTATTTTTTATTTAGTTAATTTTTTTTACTTCCAAACGAATATTTTATTGCATTAAAAGCCAGATAGTTTTGTTGAAATTTATAATTCTGAAAATAATCAAATTAATTAAAAGGAAAAACGAATTCAGAGAGTAATTTTCAAAACATATGTTTGATGTTTACAAGATCAGTCTCAAGACAGTTGTTGTGGGAGAAGGTTGCTACTCAGCATTTGATTTTGTCACCACTCTCATTACCTTCTTCACAGTCGAATTTCACTAGTAAAACCTCTTGTTTATTTTCACCTCATCTTGGACTTACCAGTAAGAGGCATTCAGTTATTTCAAACTCATTAACACATCGAAGCATCAAATCATCACTCTCAAAAAATCAACTCAACTCTTTTCAAGAACTCAATTCATTTTTCAGTTTCTTATTGCTTCACTGACCATTAATTTTTTTTGTTTTAAGACTCATCTCTTTTTAGTAAATAAGTTAATTTCATTTTTTATGTGAACAATTGTAGATAATAGCTTTGTGCATTTTCTTTTTTAATAATTTTTATATTTGGTTTTTAAATAAAATTCTTTGTATTTTCTAAGGTTTAGTTGTGCACATTGATATTTTTGTAATTGTTCTTTTTCTATTTTTCTATTATATATTCATCATCTACTTATTTTTTAATTCTTTTATTTGTATTTACTTGATGAATTCTTTTCTAGCTTTAATTTTATATATTTGGTGAACTGCCATCCAATCAAAACTATCTGTTTTTTTATTGAATTGACAACTGGCAAATTCGCTCGGATAATCGGATAATAAAGCAAATTATTGTTAGGAACCCCTTCTTTCCAGAGTAATTATAATAGGAAAAAATGCTAAAGATTTAGAATTATCTAATTCATTTTATTATTAAATTATGTACATTTAAATAAAATATTTATGTTTAGGGTTATAGTTCGATTGTAGGGGAAAGAGGTATAAAACTATCAGGAGGTCAGAAACAGAGGATTGCCATTGCAAGGGCGATTGTGAGGAAGCCAAAACTACTACTTCTTGATGAAGCTACTTCTGCACTTGATTTCCATTCAGAAGGCATTGTGCAAGAAGCCCTTGATAATGCTATGCGTGATAGGACGACCTTGATCATTGCTCACAGAATGTCAACAGTGAGGAAAGCTGATGTTATATATGCTATAAAAGTGAGTGATTGGTTTATATGTTATAATATCAATCTTATTAATAGATATTAATGTAGAAATTTTATTTAGGAAGGGTGTGTCATTGAAAAAGGCTCGCACAATGAGCTTATGGAACTTGAAGGATATTACCATTCTTTAGCTAAGACTCAAGAACTTGAGGAAAAAGACAAAGTTGGCACACTAAAGTAAGAAAATATGATTTAGTTCTTTTGTTTTTTCACGGATGCAAGAAGTTTTGAATAAGTAATGGAAGTTAGTTATTATTGCGTAAATAGTATTATTTCAACAACATAATTTTACTGTATGTTAAATCATTTGTTGTTCAACACAACTGTTGGGAAGCAAAAGTTGCTTCTCCTTTTAATTCTCACTGAATATAAATATAATAAATAACTTTTCTTTTAAGATCAATGATTTTCTATAAATAAAATGCATTATATGAACCAGAGCAAAAAATAATATGAAATAGTTAAATATACCCTCCCTTCCCAGAAAGTACCTTTCTGATTGAGTGCAGAATAAGGTGTTTTTTTTTTTCAATTGAAGCCACTTTATGCATTAATTTTCTTTTATATTTGTATTTTGATAATAATTTTTTTATATTTTCCATATAGCTTGGGAAATGTTCCTAGAGAGGAATTGATTGAAGAAGCTACAACAGTTATTGAAGATAATTTTGATGTAACAGATAACTTTTTTAATAACCATTTCATATCTTTCAGATAGATAATAAACTATTGTAAAATTATTGCTTTCTCTTTCTAGGTGCCACAGAATAAAAAAATACAGTGGATGAGTAAGAGAAATGCCAAAATAATGATTGTGTGGTTACTGGCCATTCTATTCATTATCATTGCTTCGACATTTCTCCCTTTATTTTACTATATATTTGGTCTTTTTTGCCAGGTAAATATTTAAAGTTTTTTTTATGCATATAATATTTTATAACCATTTAAGTATATATAAAAATGCAGGTATGTAACAATTTTAATTCTCTTGTTTATGTTACTGGAGTACATATTTTGAGTCATTCATTCAAGTGAGTAAAAAAAAACCTTTTTCCAGTCAAACATTTTTTTCTTTATTTAAAAATACGTTCCGACTTCTTCAGACATTTTCAATTTTCATCTCTTATAAGTCCATTTATTATTTAATTTAAATATTTTTTTACTTATAAATTTGTACATTATTAACCTTTTAGTAGATTGTCAATTAATTCAAATTTTTCTTTTAATACTTTTGTAATTTTATAATTAAGTGTGTAATTGTAATTAATTGACAATCTACTAAAAGGTTAATAATGTACAAATTTATAAGTAAAAAAATATTTAAATTAAATAACAAATGGACTTATAAGAGATGAAAATTGAAAATGACTGAAGAAGTCGAAACGTATTTTTAAATAAAGAAAAAAATGTTTGACTGGAAAAAGTTTTTTTTTTTTACTCACTTGAATGAATGACTCAAAAGTATGTAACAATTTAATATTATCCATTACATTCACTCATAAATTGAATCGTTAATATACTTTAAAACTTGAAGTTGAAACAATTTAATTTTTTTTTCTCGAAAAATCAAACAATATACTGATGCCTTAGTTCACATACGTGTTAATTGCCGAAAACAAGATTTTACAGGAGTCAAGTTTGATAACAATTTAACTCAAAAAATACAGTTCAAGTTTAAGCACATAATATACTTTTGTAACCTTCACAGCTCCTCTATGATCTATGACTTCCTGATCACAACTTAACAATATTATTTATATAACAAAACCCATTTTTGAAAAATTTGCACTTAACACATTTGTGAACTAAGGCATCGATATATCCATTTAATAGAATATTTTGGTTTTAGTCTTTCACATACACCAATGATGAGCTGAACCGGATTGCTCTGAATGATATGGTTTATCTTTTTGTTCTGGGCGCCATTATTTTTTTCTCGGTGATTTTGATGGTGAGTATAATTATATGTTAATTACATCTATAAGCTTAATTTTAAATTATTTTTTACCCAATTCAGAAAGTAAATAAATGTATTGATTACAACTAAAACATACCAACACTGGTCATACAAAAACAACAGACAAATTTATTGTGTCTCTTCTTTGGGACAATATTATGGCATGTTATACATGAGAAATCAATACTGTAAGTATAAAAAGTGAAAATAAGACATTTTGAAATGAAAAATTACTTTCAAGGGTGTAATGTCAACAATTGCTACTCAACTATGGCTGGAAAAACTGCGGAATAACGTTTTTAAAAAAATAGTTTCTATGGACATAAGTTGGTTCGACTGGAGCAGAAACTCTCCTAGTGAATGCCTTGAGATATTAACTAATAGCCCACCGCTCATTGAGTCAGTAAGTATTGCACTAGTATTTAAAGAGTTTACTATAAAGATATACTTATGAATTCAGTTGCATTTCAGCCTTGGAGGTGGTGGGATGTTTCTTGGGTGCATTATTCATGTTTTGTTTTGCTGTTATTCTCTTTCTTCCCTGAGGATGCCTGAATAGGCGAAATATTGGACAGATATTTTCAATTTCTGTTTTAGTTTGGAGACTTAAGGGCTTTTCGTTGGAATTTTTCCATGGTCTTTGGGTTCATTTCTTTACCAAGTTTCTACTACTATACTCTTTCCTCACCCAGCCCTTTTTAGGTGTCCATAGGGTCGAAGAGAAGTGCCGCATGTAACAAATTATTTTTCATATTCTTATACATATATTATAATAAAATACGTATCCTATATCTTTATAATATTGTTTAAGACCACTCTAAGCTATACTAATAATATAAAAATAATTTTACAGGTGACGGGAGATAGAGTAGCTCAAATTGCTGTTTTCATGCTTTCCTTATTACTCTCTGTTGGCTTTTCCATTGTAGTCAGTCCTAAAATATCAGAGGTAACTTTACCTATTGTTGCAATATTCATAATAATCAACTGCTTGCGAATGAAGTCGAGGGATGCTGATACTCGGTCTGCTTCTCTCACAACCAAGTCGACCAAGGTATAAATAAATATAATTAAAGATATCTAATACTAACAATGATTTTTTATAAAATGCATTCCCTTTAGGTAGCTACTGAATATGTTCAAAATACCAAAACAATCCAAATACTTAACTGTCAAAAGTATGTGATTAACCAATTTAAGGACATTCTTGTACGTTCCAAGAAGTGAGGCTGACATTTCTATTTCTGTATTTTTAAATTCTAAAGCAACTGTGATATATAAATTTTATTTGTAGGGAAGCTATTGTAAGCATTGCTTGGTATGCAGCTGTTTGCGGTTTCTCTAAGACATTGATACGATGGTTGTTAGGCGCTTTATTAATTTTTTCTGATGATGTTTTTGAAAATGGTAACATTAAAGGAACATTAATCATTGGGTAAGGATAAAGGTATATGTATACATATTTTTTAAAAGATTGGTCCTGTTATTTATTATCATTATTAGTTTGTATCCATAGCAATAATTAGCTGTGACAACACAGTTTCATGATTTTTATTAACTTTAAAAATATCAGTACATGGTTAAGGTTGTATCTTGCATCTACATTAAACTGACATAAGTTAACTGTTTTACATGAAATAAAACAATACTTTACGATATTACTCAATCATGAAGTTTGCCTTGATATGCTTCAGATGTCAAATTTAGAATAATTGTCACTTCTAGTTTAACCCCTTAACGCACAGTTTTTTTTAAAAAAACCGGCCAAAAAAATCAATTTTTTTTAATGTAAAAAAACAAACTTTAGAACATTGTTTTGGCAAAAAAATTCAAAATTAATCACTATTTGCACGACACGACAAATTTGCGTATTCATATTCAGATTCTGAATCACTCATTTTTCAATATATATTTTACTAAAATATAATATAAAATAAAATATAATAATAATAATAATAATAATAATTTGAAAATGAAAAAACATACCAATTGTATAAATATCCAATATACCCAATTTTATTTTCTGTAATCACAAAATAACTGACTGTCTATAAAGATACACTTATCTTTGCAAGTTTACAACACTTAGGTAACTATTGAACTAAACTATAAAACAACAGAAACAAGTGTTTGATATTTCACGTCTAAATAGTAAAATAAAAGATACAATGGCCTTTATGGTATATAAATTCACGAAAATACTACGACGGATCACAGTCAGTCGTCACGAGTACAGAAATGCAAGAATGCAATGTATTATGAAGGTATTATAGCTTACAATCCTATGTAAATGATAAATATCAATAACACGATTCTTTTTCTTAGCTTTCACATTGTTATTTTCAATTCTCGAATATATTCGAGTGTGAAAAATTATAGCAGCATCAAATACAACGCCGCTCGAATTAT
This sequence comes from Arma custos, assembly GCA_037127475.1. Taxonomy (NCBI): domain Eukaryota; kingdom Metazoa; phylum Arthropoda; class Insecta; order Hemiptera; family Pentatomidae; genus Arma; species Arma custos. Next base: position 131,059,719 of record CM073764.1, read on the forward strand.
CTCGAGTGTGCACAGTTTGGCCTGTTTAGCGCGCTCGAATTAACTCAAGCGTGCAAGTTAAGAGGTTAATCCTCTTTGAAGATTAATGCTGTTAGGTTTCTCTTTCCTTTTACTTTAACAATTATTCACTGTGAAAACAAAATGAATCTCAAAAATTAATGTTTTATAAAATTATTATTAAGTTTGAAATTCAGGTGCCAAAACAAAATCAATTTATATTAAATAATGCATAATTGGTATCCACCAAGAAGACTAATCAACTTTATGTTGGTTTTTTTACTTCTGTGGCTAACTGGTACTCATTGTCGAACAATGTTTTTTAAGAATTAAGATATTCCAGCACTTTGTCTGCAACACTATCCATTAATTAGAACAAACTTTCTTTTCTTCAATTTTTCAACTTATTCAAAATATTTGTACGGCCCATGGATTGAATTCTCAACTGCTTATTTTATATGGTATTGATTAATCATGAATATAACTGAAAACTATATGCTTTTCTAGAGCTGTCTCTGCTCTATGCTTGGCATCTACGTTAGCTGTTCCAGCCTTGATCTTGACAAGTCAGTATCCCACTGCCAGGCAGGCAATGAAGCAACTCTACAGAATCGCCAATACTAAAACATCCCTCGATATATTATCAGATCAAGGAATTAGACCAGTAGGTTTTATCAGATATAAATAATCCTGAAATTTATTGCTTTTGAGAGAATATTTGAAATTTATATTTCAGGAAATAAGTGGAAGAATTGTCTTCCAAAATGTGTTATTCTCTTATCCTACCAAAGAAAAAGTACAAGTTCTTAAGAAGCTTAATCTTGAGATTGAAGCAGGAACTACAGTAGCTCTTGTGGGGGATTCCGGCTGTGGTAAATCAACCATCATCTCACTTTTAGAGAGGTTTTATCTTCCTAATGAAGGAAAAATAGTGAGTTTGAATAATCCACATTAAATATTTATTCAAATTTAACTATTGTTACATGCACTTAAGAAAAACAACAACATACTTTGATTGTCTTTTTAAAATAATACAGAATAAAGAAATAATTTTGAGTTTGGGCCATTACAGATGTAAGTCAAGTCTATTAGTTTTACTTACCAGTTTAAGTCATGTAGCTATCAGCTTTAGATTGGTTTTTATATTTATGTTTTCCTTTCAGTTTAATTATGTTTGTTTTTTCACTTTTTCAAAATGATGTTGCATGCCTTAGAAGCCTCTTAAATCATTGAATTAATGACTTATTAGTATTTAGGTTTCTTTTTCCTTTCATCATCAGTTTAATTGCGTTTGTTCTTTCACTTTCACATTCGAAATGGTGTTGTATGCCTTAGTAGTCTCTCAAATAATTGAATTAATAAATAAATGAGCCGTTTATTTTGAAAGTGACCTAACTCCGTTTTTAAAATTTTTGCCTAACTCCATTCTTGATAAGAAAACATACATTATTCACTTAATAATTGTTAACATTTTAATTGGAACCATAAATTTAAGAGCCTTAGATACACTTAAGCAGTATGACTCATTAGTATCCTATACGTATATTTTTAAATTCATCGAAAAGCAAACCCTTAAATATTTGAAGATAAATGGAGGTAGGCCACTTTCAAAATAAATGGCTCAAATGGATTATAGCAGAGATACGTAGCCAGAGCTCTGGAATACCAGAAAAGACAGCTTACAAATGGTGGCATATTTGGGATTCTTAGTGACACCAATAAACAATGTCTCTGCTGAGATAAGAAAAAGGATAGTGGCGGCAAATAGGGCATATTTCGCCTTACTGAAAACTCTTCGCTGCAGATCCCTTACCAGGAGCACTAAACTGGTCTTATACAAGACCCTTAAACGCCCTGTTCTTACCTATGCTTCCCAAACCTGGACTATCTCAAGAAATAATGAAAGTAGTCTTTTAATTTTCGGAAGAAAAATATTACGGTGTATAGTTGGCCCAGTAAGAGATGGAGATGAAAGGAGGATTAGGAGGAATAGGGAGCTTTATGACCGTTACAGAGATGTGGACATTGTAAAGTTTATTAAACTGGGGAGGCTCAGTTGGGCTGGCCATGTCGCAAGGATGGGAGTGGAAGAAATCTCTAGAAAAGTAGTGGACACAACCCTTCACAGTACACGCCGTACTGGTAGGCCAAGGCTTCGATGGGTTGATGGAGTGGCAGCGAATGCACAGAGCCTGCTAATTATCAGAAGTTGGAGAACGGCAGCACCAAATCGGGCCAAATGGCGGCGGCTCATTGAGAAGGCCAAGACCCACCCGGGTTGCAGCGCCACAGAGATAGATATATTGGCAGCTACTCAAGGAGACTGGATTCAGGGCTCTATGAGCGACAGACCAAGCTGACAAACATTTTGTTATAATGCACTCTTCAAAACCATTTTTTAGCATTATAAGAGACATAAGTGTTGCTTGCAGTATGAATGTCAGTATATAAACAGCACCAAGAGCAATCACTGAACCTCCCCCTCTCTCCTCAGTGCAACCCATCAAACAGTTTTCTCCATTTTGTTTAAAATCATGTCTGCTGGACTCCATTATGCCGAGTAGAGTGCAGTTTAGAGGAGGGTTGGTCTTTCGACTTCTTTTGGTCTATCGAGGCTATGGCAGTATATTACCGAGATTACTCGATGCTTAAGCATACACCACATAAACCTACCACAGAATTACCTTTTATGATACACATCTTTTGAGGACAATAATATAACTTATAATTTACGAGATCAGTAACTATACGAATATCAATCCTTTAGAGCGATGTTAGGACTGGAATGGGTACCATCTATCAATGAACGGAACCTCAACCTAATATTAATATACCCTAATAGAATAGATAGATCTAGGAGCTAAGTTCTAGGTTATGTTAGAGGAGTATCATCAGATCCCACAAGGTTAAGTTGATAATATTATTTGCGGAATCCATTCAAGAATACAACAATGTTGAGCCAACATTTGGGGACAGAGATCGGTGAGAGTTTTGAATTTTATGACAAAGTTCATAAAAGTTTTAGTTTTATTTTCCAATAACTTATTTATGAAGACATTGTTTATTGTAAGAAATGTTTTTCTGTTGTTCTCTATAAAATTATTCTGTACATTACTTTGTTGAGAAAATAATAATTTTGAAATTCAAGGTGTGCCAGATAATATCCGAAAACATTCGCACAAACCAATGGCATAAATAGATACTCACAATATAAGTAAACATGTAACAAAATGCTCAGTTAGAGGTATAGCTGTATTATTGCAATAAAGCCTTGTAATTTAAAATTATAACTTGTCCCTAAGCATTAAATTTACTAATATAATACTAAATTTTTTAGTTGATTGATGGTTACGACATTAATGATATAAATGTGAGATATTTGAGAAGCCAAATGGGTCTTGTTTCCCAGGAACCAGTTTTATTTGATATGACAATAAAGGAAAATATTGTTTATGGTTTAGAAGAAGAGGTCACAATGGATAAGATCATTGATGCTGCAAAAATTGCAAATATTCACAACTTTATAATGAAACTTCCACAGGTATGTAAAATATCATCACTGTCAAAACAATACCACCTATCTACAACTTTTGGTGAAAATAATTGTTTTAATTTTTAAATATTTTTATTTTGAAGAGAAAAGATTTGTCCCGCCCGGGATTCGAACTCGGGTCATCCTTCTTTCCGTGAGAACACTCTACCAATTGAGCTACCAGAGTCGCCTCCCAGTCTCTTCAACATAACCCCAACATAATCCAGTTTCTTCTCTTCAAAATAAAAATATTTAAAAATTAAAACAATTAACAAAAAAATATAAATAGTTATATAACGTAAGTCAACAAGATCCTAAAATTAAAGTAATGTTCAAAGAACATTCGTCCTCGTGTATACATCGCCAAAATTGTGAGAACACGTGGAAATGGGATCAAATAAGAGAATGGATTTGTTCAGACTGGGAGGCGGCTCCAGTAGCTCAATTAGTAGAGTGCTGTCACGGAGAGATGGACAACGGCCGGGACAAATCTTTTCTCTTCAAAATAAAAATATTTAAAAATTAAAACAATTGACAAAAATTATATAAAAAAATAAGATGATATATTGTATGGCACGGTTTTTTCTCTCTCCTGTAAAATCGCTCAAAGTGTTGAAAGGTGGTATTGTTTGACAGCAACGATATTGATATTTTCTAAATATGTAAGTTGATCACAGTAGTTATATGTTAAGGTCAGAGAATGTTGAGTGTGAGTATTAGGATCACATTGGATATAACCAATGGGAAAAAGCCTCTTTTTGAATAATCTAATGCAAATTCCAGATATAAACTATTATCGCATGCTTAGCCAGGCTTCTGTTTTTTCTTACCTGAGCGAAAACAGTAATATAACGTAAGTCAACAATAAATTTAATACGGTGAAACTCTGGCTGATTTTGCTGCTTCCACTGATTTCCAGAAAGGCAATTTTTTTTTTTCAAAAGAGGTGGATACAGCTACCTCTAACTTCAAATGAATACAATCCAGACATCTTTTTGTTATCACATCTGATATTGAAAGTCAGGCTTCTGGTCAAATTGAAGTAATCCGTGAACCAAGGAGTAAGTTTATATCACAAGGTCTTGATATTGTGTGTTACTTTTAAAGATTGTTAATTCATTTAGTGTCCAATTATGTTTATATCGCTAATCGGGCGATGCTACAGTTGGAGTCCTAAAATTTTGCCTATTCTGGAATAATTAGGATAGTGATATTTAACAGATACTTAGCATTAGGGAGATGGCAAGGAACCAGCATTCAGACCATACAGTTCACCCAATACATTGTGTGATTTAATATTACCAAAGGACAGTTCTTACAAGTTTAGGATTTCGGTTTAACCTGTCCATTGTTTTTGCCTGCTCCACATAACCATAAGTTCTTTCAGATGAAAAATTTTAGTCCTTTAAAAAAATTATGTATTTTTGGCAACTGAAATTATTAACTTATGATATAAAGCTTCTCATTTCTTCATATATCTCAATATATATTTTAGGCTTATGACACTTCAGTTGGAGAAAGAGGGTCGAAATTATCAGGAGGACAGAAGCAGAGAATCGCTATTGCTAGAGCTGTCCTTAGGAATCCCAAGATATTACTTCTGGATGAAGCTACTTCAGCACTGGATACAGAAAATGAGAAGGTAAAGGAGTATGTTGATAAAAGATTAGCTTATACATTCCAACCAATCCAAAGTTCATTAAAATCTTCATTTAGATTTTTTATTATACCTTATTTAACATTTTAATCTTACAGGCTGTACAGGAAGCTTTGGAAAATGCTTCGACTGGTAGAACGAATATTGTGATAGCACACCGACTATCAACAATCCGCAAAGCAGATAAAATTGTAGTTATCCAGAATGGTGAAGTGAGAGAGGAAGGGAACCACAAACAGTTGATGGAGAATAAAGGCTATTATTTCAGCCTGCTTATTAGATAGTTTATTTGTCAAAATGAATCACACTGTACATAATTTGAGTGCACGTAATGTAAATAATGTATTTTGTTAAGTTATTCGATCTTAGCATTGTTCTAGTAGTGTGACTGTAATGGATCCACATGGCTGGAAGTAAGGGAGATTTTCTATTACCAAGGAAATATAATTAACTAATATAAAATATATCAACATGGATCACCGTGAATAAATTATTATTATTTGGATAACAATAAATTCATTAATACCTAATGAATAATAATTATAAATTATTGTTCATTAGGTAAGAAAAGGTGTCAGGAAATTAACCTTATCTCAACGTCAAAATTATCAAATGTAATAATTCAAATGCCATTTATAAAATTAAATTATTTAATTATACAAAAAAATTATATATATTATAATTCTTTTTTTTTTTGCTCTATTGTTCAGTAATGAAGTTGTTTGTTTGTTTGTTCATTTAACGTCACTTTATGCTGCTATGGCTAACCGGACGATGCTACATTGGGAGCTCTAAATTTTGCCTATCCAGGTTTAATTAGGATAGGGATTTTTAACGAGTACCTGACATCGTACAGGCTCGGGACCCCCGTTTAACGTCCCTTCCGAAGGACGGCGTAACTGAGGATTTTTTACTCCCTTTAAAAAATTCTAGGGCCACCTGCCAGGCTACGAACCCGTGATCAGTAATGAAGTTTTTGGATTCTATCTGAAACAAAATTAGATAACATAATTCTAAACATCATCCTTCATATATTATTTTCTTTAAATTTGCCCTGGTAATGAAAACCCTTTAAGGTAGAACATTTCAAATATTGAAAAATGTACGGAATAACCCTGACCTACTCCATGATTACTCCATATTCTGATGTAGGATAAAAATATCAGGTGCGAATACAGTATGTACCCGGTATAAAATGAGGAATTGAAAGAAGATAATATTAAGAGTATACAATGAAGTGAAAAAGAAATGTTAGTAGTAGTGAGTAGTAAGCTGTCAGTATAATTGTTGATCGCACTAATAGCTTCAAGGAAACCCACAGAAAATGTCTTATTTCAATTTCAGAAGTTGGCCACGCATTTATACTTAAAAGAACCAGTTAAAGGAACCAAGAAGAACTGAATTAAAGAGATTTTTAGAAAACATATTTCGAGGAAATTTCTAATCAATTACAGTAGACTAATATACTTTACACTCAAGGAAAGTGAATGGGAGAAAATAAGGATAAAAAAAGGGAGTTTAGAGAAGAGTCACACAGGTGAAGACTAATGTTGAGGTGATGAAGGATATATATATACATATATATATATACTAGCTTTTGCCCGCGGCTTTGCTCGCGTGGAATTTGTTCTGCCCCAGTACCCCCCCAAAAATCTGCCCTTACTGTAGCCAATAAATTATCATGATGTATAACCTATATTACTGTAAAGTTTCATCCAAATCTGTTCAGTAGTTTTTGCGGGAATGAGTAACAAACATACGTACAAACTTTTGCATTTATAACATCAGTAGGATATCAAAACAATAGTTTCACTCATGCTCTTTCTTGCCTTTAATTATGTACTATAATGGATTCTCCACAGTACCTAAAAAACTGTCTGGGGGGGTACACGTGCCCCCGTGCTCCCCTCCGCAGTAAATCTGCCCATGCTGTAGCCTATGTGTTCTGATGTATAACCTATATTACTGTAAAGTTTCATCCAAATCTGTTCAGTAGTTTATGCGTGAAAGAGAGACAAACATACAAACTTTTGCATTTATAATATTAGTAAGATATATATATATATATATATATATATATATATATATATATATATATATATATATATATATATATATATATATATAAGTTATGTGTATGTAAATATACTAGTAGAGTTAGTTTTAGGTTAAGAGTTAAGCATATGTTTTTTTTCTCGGAGATAAAAATTATGATATAAAAAAGATAAGAACTGTATAATCAATAAAGGTTAGTTGATGAGATTACTTCAGTCTACTATTAACTTATATATATACAAATAAAATTAATAAATTTAAAAATAGTTAGCCATCTTGAAGAGATAATTTATTTTTTATTTAAATATATTGGCATCGAGCCTTCGTGTTAGCTAAAGCTTGTAATCAGCTATTACTAGTTGTGTATCCTACTTATTCATGCTCTGATCTCTTAATTTCTTAAAACAATGGGAGAGGGGGGCATTTTAAATTCAAATGAGTTCAATAAAGGGGAGTAAAATTTCCATGATGATGTTTTAAATGAATCGATTAATGACCTACTGTAGCAGTTTGTTATAATAATCCTGTAAGGTGGTTTAGGATCATTATTTTTTTCTAAATTATTCAACTTTTAAAATAATAAATAGGCTTTGATTAAGTTGTTCTGCGATTTTATTTACAACTATCGGTTTCATGCAATGGTTGATAAATCGTTGTTAATACTGTTGTTAATGTTAAATATCTAGGCTTAGTTCTTACCTTTATCTTTAAAGGAATGTTGTGAGTACACAATAATAGACACTTTTGTTCACAGTTAATTTATTAACACACAACTAACATACACCAGAACTGTAGAACCACAGGAACTAGAGGGAGGTTAGCAGTCATGCCAACTCGATTATCTTTGACACCCCCTCTCAATTGGATGTAGTTATTAAATGACTTGTACCTATACACTATAGTTAACATTAGTTACAATGCCAGTAAAGTAAATCATATACATGGACTGCAAACTGAATACTGACTTCAAAAAAAGAATACATCTAATTGAATAATGACACAAACACATTTACATGAGCTGAAATAGTTGATAGCATATTAATTAATGAAAAAGAATGACAAATATATATATATAACTTAAGTACTTCGGCTCGCGAAACATAAAAAAAAAAGAGTAAATTGGGAAAGAAACTACACACTAGCAAGCTGGTAAAACACTGACTTCATTTATCAAGTAATCCTTCTTATATAGTATCTGGGAGTTGTTTACACTCTCAGTAGGATTAAGCTCCACTATTACCAGGGCCTGACCCTTAACTCCCCCCCTCCAGTTTCCAGACACCTTTTGGAAACTAAAAGAAGTGGCCAGCCTGGGCAATTAGCAGAACTTGCTCCTGTACAAACTTACAGCTACCAGACACAAATAATTACATTCGATAATAAGGAAATAACAAAGCAAAGAAAACTGTAGCGTCCTAAAATGAAGAAAAATAACCACATATAATAAGAATAATAAAAAAACCAATCATTGACTTCACACACACAAAAAAAAAAACTTCGGTTGACACACAAAACTGAATATATATAATTAACATGGTATATCTCTATATGACATGACGTTTCTATATAGAAAAATAAAATAATACATATCTTGGTTTATTATATGTTTTCCGTTTGCACAGGCGAAGGCACCCCAGATCCCAACGGAAACTTTAATTGCTCAATATGAACGGTCCGTCGTCTCCTTGGGTCTCCAACACTTTCGATGGTGACTACGTTGTGTTCTCTCAAGACAACGACACGGAATGGCCCCTCGTATCTCCTCGGGTCCTTACTCCTGTTGGACCCAATCCGCCGGTATACAATCGTCCCAATTTTCAACGCCCCCTTGCAGTCTCGTAACCTCGCGTTCTCCCTCGTCACCCTGGTTAGTTTTCCCTTCCAGATTTTTCTCCTCACTCTCTCCCAGGCCCCGCGAATTTGCACGTGGTTTGCCACAATATCGCGAGCAACCGTATTGTCCCCGATTGTCCACCCGAAATCCCTACTAGGCCCCCGAACACCGAACAGCACCTCAAACGGAGAAAACCCCGTTACGGAATGAATCGAGTGGTTATACGCCGTTACCGCTTTCCGCATCGCTACATCTGGAGTCAGCCCCTGGTCGACGTGATAAACTCTGAGATGGTCGCTGAGTGTACCATTCAAACGTACCTTCCCTTCGGGTGTCCCGGAGTGTTGAAGTGCCACGTGACCTCCAACTTACGCATTTCTTCACTCACCACCGCATTGTCGAATTCCCTCCCTTTATCAGACGTTATGCTATCCGGTACCCCGTAAAACATGAACCATGTCCAGAGAGCTGACAACACGGACTCTGCTTCTTTAGACTGGATCAGGTGAGCCATGGCGATTTTGCTGAACAAATCGATGACCTTTAACCACGTAAAACCCCTCCAGGTGAACGTGTGAACTTGCAGGACCCGGAGTGGCCGATCGCCCGTTGGCGTTGCTTCTTGTACGGCTCGCATACCCGACCAATAATACCGTCTCCTGAGTGCCTGTAACGTCTCATTGACCCCGCGGTGATTGGTCTTGCCTTGCTGATACGCCCCTGTTAGCTCCTTCTGGCGCTCAACATCCCTAATGGTTTCCACCATGACCCTGCACCGAATGAAGACGCGGTCCGGAATTCGGTCCGTCTTCCACACTTGCTTAATTTTTTCCCAAATGGCAGCGTTCCCCACATATAGGTGGTGTGTGCGACCTGGTTTTGACGCGTCCTTCAGGGCTTTACATACTAGATCCAATCTTATCCCTGGTTGTGACGAAACTACGTTGACCCGCGACCTTCCGTAACGTGAGTATTCTATGGACAGCATGCCCGAAGTCTTCGTCCTCCAGATTATTTGGCGCGGTTTATCGTTGATGATCTCGTCAATTTCTTCCAATTCCTCCGGTCTCTCGTCTGTAGAACTGTCTCTGGCTGAGGACATCTCTTCCCTTTCCGCCTCTGTGGTATTCTGTTCCCCTTCGCCTCCTAGTGACCAGTCTTGAAGAAATTGGCGGATGTCCTGCGATGGCCCCGCAGTGTCCTCCTGTAGGGCATTTACCATCAGCGCCCGTGATAACCAGTCAGCGACGACATTCTCTTTGCCGGGCTTGTAGACTACGTCCATCGAATACTGGTTGAGCCTCTCTTTCCAGCGTGAAACTCGCGCCGACGATTCCTTCAATTGTCCCACCCATTGCAGCGGTCTGTGATCAGTTTGTACCCGAAATCTCCTACCGAACAAGTATGGCCGGAAATAATCAACCGCCCAGACGATGCCTAGCAGTTCCCTCTCCAATGCGCTATATCTTGCCTCAGCATCAGATAACCGCCTACTAGCGTATGCAATGGGCCGCTCCCCGCATGCACTGTCTTGGGACAACACCGCACCCAAGGCATATTCACTGGCATTGTGGTTACCGTGAACTGTTTCGTGAAGTCGAGAAATGCCAACACGAGTTCTCCCTTGAGGTGCTCCATACAACGCCGTATATTGTCCTCCATACTGGGTGTAACAATCAGCCTCGCTCCCTTCTTTAGTAAGTTGTTAATGGGAACCAAGCATCGCGCCATGTCTGGTACAAACCGCCGGTAATAGTTCAGCGCTCCCAGCAGCCTCCTGATACCCTTTACATCGCGGGGGATTGCCATCTTGGTGATTGCTTCCACTTTGGACTTATCCGGCTTCACCCCATCCCTTGACACGGTGTGACCCAAAAAAATTATTTCTGCCCTACCCAAAGTGGACTTCTCCGGGGACAATTTTAACCCGAATTCCCGAACCCTCTCGAATATCTGTCTCAGGTGTCGTTCATGCTCCTCCTCCGATTTACTGAACACCAGGAGATCGTCCATGTAAACCCGGCAGATACCTTCATCGATACCTCTAAGGAATTCGTCCATTAACCGTTGGAACGTGAGAGGGGCATTCTTCAACCCAAACGGCATCCTGGTGAACTCATAGTGTCCCCGTTCGAATGTGAAGGCCGTTTTCTCCTGATCTCTAGGATGAATTAGGATTTGGTGATTTCCGGCCTTCAAATCCAGAGTACTGAATATTGTTGCTCCGCTGAGTCTATCCATGATGTCGTCAAAACGAGGAATCGGGTACGCTTCATCTTTGGTCATTCAATTGACGAAAGTCAACAACCACCCTGTATTTCTCCTGCCCCGTCGGAGTCTTCTTTTTGACCGCCCACAGGGGACTATTGTATGGGGATGAACTATCGATGATGATTCCCTGCCTACGTAATTCCTCCAACTCCTCCCGAATGTGTTGTCTTAACGCTTGGGGATAACGCTTCTCTTTCACGTAAGTGATTTTTTCCTGTTTTAACGGGATTTCATGTACTGTTTTACCCGTAACTCCTAATACTTCCCCTTCCTGAAAAAAATGTCCCGGAACTCATGCAATAAATTTGCTCTCTCTCTACTCTACCCACCTACTTACGGCCCCTACTCGCGCGCCCCTAACAATACGGTGACATGCGAATGACCTGCCGGCTAATTTCACGGACCACCTGCCCAGCGTATTCTTTACTTCCACGCCCACTTTTTTTAAAAGATCACACCCGGCTATGACCTGGTATTCCCTGGGCATACTTTCTACCACATGCACCCGCAAACTCGCCCCCGTTTTACCCCACTCACCCAACCCAATGTTTGTCTCGCCCGTTACTTTACACGGCCCACCCAAAGTAATTAATCTGCAATCGCATTCCGGAATCTGAAGTGCCTTCCCCCTACCACATAAATTCTCTATCGCTATTTTTGACAACAGGGTGCTCGAGCTCCCTTTGTCCACGAGGCACTTCACTCCACACTTAGTTGATAATAGGCAACCGATTCTTAAGCTTACCTTCTAAGTTGTTGATGGTGCAGGCTCGGTCGCCACTCTCGACGCACCCTTCTCATACTGACGTCTGCTTCCGTCTCACCGTCAGCACCTGGCGCCGTCCTTGGTCCTGAGCTGCTTTTCTTTGCCGGTTCCGGCCGCTACTCCAGCTGCCCTCGCCGCCACTGCTCCCCAGCTCCTCCTCCGTCTCTGAAGATCCAGATCCACTGGTCGAGTCCCTGGAAGCCTCACCTCGCCTGGCCGAGTATCTTCTTCTGCGCACCTCCTGCGCATTTACCTCCATCGGCTCTCCGTGGTATGTATCTTTCCTGCGGAACATGTATGGGCATTGCCTGGCTAGGTGCCCTTCCATTCCACACTCGTAACATCTGGTGCGAGGGCATTGTACTACCTGATGTCCTGCCTTGCCACATTCATGGCACTTCCTCTCCTCCTTTCTACCATTCTTCTTATCTACGAACGGCCTTCTGTCTCTTGGTAGCGTTTCTCTTCTACCCGCTTCTCCATCTCTCTTCTTCCCTAGGTCTTGTCTTCCCCTATAATTCCTTACTTCATTCCTGCGGTAGGAAACTCTACTCCACCCTGGTTCAAAAACCTCCCGTTCCTCCTCATCACGAGCACTTGCATCTACCATTTCAATGGGCCCCATTCTACGAACGCCTTGTCCCTAGGAAGACCATCCTTCTTGCCAGTATCCCTGGCCAGCTGTACCTTGAGCACAGTGGTCATAAAGATCATCCAGGCTTCAACGGAGCTCGTGTCCATTACCTCTCGCAGCTTCTCATTGATCTTATTCAACTTTGCGAGAAGTCCTGCAGCGTACTGACCGTTTGACTGATTGGCCCTCTAGGTCTCCCGAAATAATTGGAGCATGTCTTCTTCTGGGGCCCATCGCCCCCCTCCATAAGCCTTTTTCAGCCTTTCTTTAATGACTTGCCACGTAGTATCTTCGTCGACTTGAATCAGGTTCAGAACACTTCTCCTTACTCGACGCGCTAGGGCAACCCGTAGTCTCTTCGCGTCTGCTTCTTCCAACAGATCTGCTGCTGCCTGGGACTGAATATTGGCCATGATACCATCTCCGCCCTTAATAAATTGGTTAAGTTCACCCACGTCACCATTGAACCTTTCCAGGTCCGATATCTCCCTCCTGATATCTTGTGCATTGGCCTTTTTTTTTTTTTAATTTCATCCCGAGTTCACAGCACGCGCTGGAGTGAGCAACAACGTCTCTGTGATACTTATTTCTGTATTCATCATCTTTCTTCGTACATACATGATATTTTACATAGTTATAGTTCGTGTTTCAGTGAAGTGAAATGTGAAATTTCAAAGCAAAAAACTGATTTATAACTTTACTATAACTATAATAAGATCGAGTGTTTCAAGCGACATTAGAGCATTATCTCGTGTGCAAGCCGCAGCGGGTCCATCCCCACCAACAGCCAAGGTAGGAGGACTTATCAGTTACCAGTACGGCCCCTGGCACCGAGGCTGGACGGATCTGGGCCACTGCCAGATCAGTTCTGTTGCGAACTTTTTATTTATTTATTTTATTTTTATTATTATTTTATTTATTTTTTCCTTTCATCACCAGTTATATAAAGCACCAATATGAAATTCAACCACCAGGTTTTGTCTAGCAGATCAGATAAAAAAGCAAAAGCCAAGAGAAGCCGATCTCTCGAGTCAACCACTAGAAATAGTCCGACTAAACCGAAACCCAATAGAAGGTGCAAAGTTGATACGCCTCCTGTGACTCCTAATGATAATTTAGAACCCGAGGCAGGGCCATCAAATCAAAATACCCAGTTAGGGTCATCAACCCTGGTTGAAGACTCACCATTCTACTCACCAAACAGATATCAGCCACTGACAAATCTTACTTGTGAAGCAATGGAGTCCACATCGGCCCCTAAAGTGCATAGGCCACCACCTATTTTCGTGAGACATATAAAAAACTTTAAACTCCTCTGCACCCACTTGAACAATATAATAGGCTCTGGAAAATACTACTGCACCAGTAGGACTAATGACACAAAAATTCAATCAGACACGCCCGATACATACCGCAGAATTGTGAAATACCTTACAGAAACTAAGGCTGACTACCACACATACCAACTAAAGGAGGAAAGAGCCATCAGAGTGGTGATCAGGAAATTGCACCCCTCCCACCCCTGCAGACGTCATTGAAGAAGAACTGACCGCAATGGGCTTCAAGGTCAGACAAATAACAAATGTCTGCAAAAACAATACTGGGCACCCTGAGCCAGGCAACAAAATTCCACTGCCTCTTTTCTTCGTTGACCTAGAACCAACACCCGGGGTTGAAAAAATCTACGAGGTAAACAGACTATATTATACCCAAGTTCAAGTTGAAAAACCTTACCCTAAGAATGACATTGTGCAATGTCATAACAGTCAAGCATACGGGCACACCCGGCACTACTGTCACCACACTCCCAGGTGCGCCAAATGCGGAGAACCGCATAAAACCGAAGAGTGTATCAAGCCGCGAGAAACTCCTGCTGTCTGCGCATTATGTCTTCAAGGACATCCGGCAAATTACAAAGGTTGTCAAACCTACAAAAATATAAAATCACGCGTTCTGGCAGCACGTCGGCCCACCGACGAAGCGAGAACGTCAAAAAGGCAACCTTCAAAACTTGCAAATGGAACTGTTTCCTATGCCGAAATGTCAGGTGGTCAGCGATCCCACCAGACAGAATTAAAACCAGGTGCCGTAACAACAACTCTTTCGTAAGTTACTATCTATTTATTTATTTACGCACAATGGCGGTTTGCTTCAAGTGCAATAACATCATTGCTCGTGACGATAAAAATAATGTATGTTGCTCAAAATGCAATTAAATTTTCCATGGGCGGTGCTGCAGTCTCAGCGATAAGGAGATAGAGGGCCTAAAATTGTCAAAAACACAATGGCTGTGCGCTAAGTGTGAGCAGGCCAATAAAAACTCAGATGCCGGGGAAAAACAAATTTCCGGTAAAACAACACAACCCTCACTCATAGAAATATTATCAGCAATAAAACATTCCGATCATAATGTCCAGGGGGAGATAAAAAAGATCAAGGTTGAAATGAACGAGAGACTAACATCCATCGAAAAACACCTAGAGGGACAAAATAAATATATCGAGGAGATCTTAGCGGAAAATAAAGCGCTCAAAGCACGAGTGGGGGGATTGGAGGTACGCTTAAACAAAAGCGAACAGGGCTTATTGTCCAAGTGCCTTGAGATACGTGGGATCCCCATACGAGCCGGAGAGACTCCTTCTGGTCTAGTCGCAAGCATCGGAGCAGGCCTGGGATTAAAACTAAATATTGAGGACCTGGACACGGTGCAGCGTCGTAGGGCGAAGAATAACGAATCCCGACCCCCGCCAATCATCGCACGCTTCACACGGCAATCAGTGAGGGATGACCTAATTCAAAAAAGAAAAGTCAAGCGAGATTTCTCCACCCGAGATATAGGTTGGCAGGAAAACGACTGCCACCGCATCTATTTAAGCGAGGAAATGACAGGAACTAATAGGCACCTCTACTGGCTTGCACGTCAGAAGAGGGCAGCGGGGAAAATAAAATACGTCTGGTTCTCCGGGGGTAGAGTGCGATGTAGAAAAGAAGATGGACACCGAGTGGTCTACATCGATCAAGCTCACGACCTGGATATTTTCGAATGACTACTGAAGACCGGTATGCCTTCAAGCCTCACGAATAACCATGACTCTCACAACGGCGCTCACGGGTTCATCTTGAATTACCCCCACAAACTCAAATGTTCTATAAAAATTTTATTTTTTCCAAAGTACTATATTGAGAAATTAACTTAACTTTTACTTAACATACACTTAACTTTTTAACTTATTAACTTAAACTTGAACTTAACTTTAACTTCCTCACATAAAACTAATTTTCATTCTTTCTTTTATCTTATATCTTTTTTTTGTTGTCTGGTGTTTAATTTATTTTTTTATCTATGCATCATTTTTCCTTTCGCTATTCTTTAATTTCAATTTCCCTTCATTAGCACCAAGATTTATAGCGGATTTTAGTAATAACTCGCCCCGGATAATCTTCTCTCCGCATTTTCAATCTCTTCAATTACCTCTGCCAATAAAATTCACTCCTCATAGCTTCCTCTCCCAAATACTGAGAGCTCCTCTTCTGCTTCCCCACCATGTCTAATGCCCTAACCTCCTGTCACATTAACTCCCAATCCTTGCCCGCTCACTTTGACGGATTTCAGCAATATTTTACCCAAAATTTTTTCCACACCATTGGAATCTCAGAAACTTGGCTAAATCCCTATATCCCGTCCTCCACTGTTTCCTTACCTGACTATTCCTTCCTCCGCCACGACCGAGTTGACCGGACTGGAGGAGGTGTAGGTCTTTACGTCCATAATTCCCTAAAATCACGCATCCTGTTTTCTTCACCAGTGTCCAATTTCCCTCACATAGAATTCCTTGGCGTCGAAATTTCATGCAAACCCAATCCTCTCCTATACGTTGTAGTGTATCGCCCTCCTTTGGTCCCTTTTGATCCTATCTTTGAGTCGGTCCTTTACAACCATGTTCCTCTCTACGACCACATAATAATCTCCGGTGACTTTAATACCAATCTTCTGGTCCAATCAAATGATAAAATGTATCTTGAAAACCTTTTTTACTCTCTGCACCTCCATTGTCTCTTTCTCTCCTACCCATCACACTCTTCGATCTGACACCTGGTTAGACCTATTCATTATTGACTCATCCCAGAGACTCCTTTCTTCCTCACAATTACCTGTCCCTTTTCTGTCCTCTCACGATTTAATCCAAATCTCATATAACATCCAACCCCAGAAATCCTACCGAAAACTATAACATTTACAACCTAGATGGATTCACTTCTGAAAATATATCTCCTTCCCTCGAAACCCTGAATTGGAACCAAATTTATTCCTGTACCACCGTCGATTCAATGGTCGACATACTCACTGCCAATCTTAAAAGCATCCTGGATACCCACGCCCCTCTCAAATCCTTAACCTTCCGCCACCATCCTGCTCCTTGGATGTGTCAAAAAATTAAAGACCTGCAAAGGAAACGTGATGCTGCTCCTAGACGCTTTAGACGCACTAGGCTTACCGATGACTACCAAGCGTTCAGGGCTCTTCGCAATTTTACACAATCTACAATCAGACAAACAAAATCCAAATACTTCCACGAAGCCCTTTCCACTGCTCCCGATCCTAAATCTAAATGGCAACTCCTACGAAAGCTCGCCCTCTGCAATCCATCATCCTCCAGAGCCTTCCCTGCTTCTCCCGACGAAATAAACTCATATTTTTTGTCTGCCTCAATTAACACATCAAAATCCTCCTCCTCCGTCTTTTCATCAACGCCATCTTTCAACCCCGACAATTTCTATTTCTTAAACATATCACCTACAGAATTATTTCCTCCTTTCTTAAATCCCGCTCCAGTTCTACCGGATTAGACGAGATACCCGTCAAACTACTCAAACTATGCCTCATTGATATCCTACCTGTCCTACTTTTCATTTATAACTTCTCACTACAAAAAGCAGTATTCCCGACTTCCTGGAAAAAATCCCTAGTCCATCCTATAAATAAAACCCCAACCCCATTATCTCCCAAGGACTACCGGCCAATCTCCATACTTTCCAACCTTTCCAAACCTCTCGAAAGAATAGTCAAGTCTCAAATATCAAATTTTCTCGAACAGTCCAAACTCCTCGTTCCGCTTCAATCAGGCTTTCGCCCAGGTTTTTCCACTCAATCTGCCCTTACCAAAATCACCAATGAAATATATAAAGCCATGGACAACAGACAACTAACCGTGCTAATCCTCCTAGACTATTCCAAAGCTTTCGATTCCTTGGACCATTCTATCATTTTCTCCAAACTAAAGTCATTGTCTTTTTCCTACAGCTCTATTCTATGGTTCCAATCCTTCCTCTCTGATAGGTCCCAAGCGGTCTCTATGCCCAACCAACCCCTTTCCCGTTTCCTTATTCTATCCTCAGGTGTGGCTCAGGGCTCAAGCATCTCTCCTCTCCTTTTCAACTGTTACATCAACGATCTTCCTAAATCCGTTCACCACTGTTCCTACCATCTATATGCTGACGACTTCCAAATCTATTTATCCTTTCCTCCATCTGAGCTTTCATATGCGTTCGCCAGTATTCAGCAAGTCCTAGATAGAATCAGTGCCTGGGCAAAGCTGAACAAACTGGAATTGAACGCAATGAAAACCCAGGCCATTGTTCTAGGTTCCAACTCCCTCCTTGCAACTCTCCCCACCCTTCCAACATTAATCCTAAACGACCACCCCATCAGTTTCAACTCCTCCGTTAAAAACCTAGGCATTACCATTGACCAAAACCTTTCCTGGAAACCACATGTCACCCAAATATCCCGACGAATAATTAGTTCCCTAAAATTATTCCATCGTTCTCGGCATCTCCTTACACAACCTACTCGGAAGCTGCTCGTATCATCCCTCATCTTCCCCCACTTCGACTACTGTAGTGTGGTATACGGGGGCCTCTCGAAAATGCTTGAGAGCCGCTTAAAAAGAATAATGAACTGCGCTTTAAGATTTGTCCTTGGTACTCCGAGGAGATCCCGGGTGTCACATCACTATGATGAGTTAAAGTGACTCTTCCCTCCCATCCGTAGACAATATATCCTTAGCGTTTTTCTATACCAATCCATCAACTCGCAACACCCTTCATATATCTATAGTCTCCTCCCATTCAAATCCTCTGTCCAGCACCACAAAACAAGATCTCGCCTTTCCGATTTCTACATTCCTTCCCACAGAACTAAGGCATTCGAGCGCTCCTTCCTCGCCCGCTCCACCACTGTGTGGAATTCAATCCCTCCTTTCATTCGCCATTCCTCTTCACTAGCTTAATTTAAATCCCTGCTTTTCCATCATCTCTTGGCATCTCAAAAAGTCGCTCTCCAAGCAGGTCAAATGTCTGCTTGAATATATCAGTATTGTAAACTCGATCCCGCTACCCTTTGTTTTGTTTATTTTTCCAACAACAATGATGATACCGACTTTTTAAATATATTATCGCATACTATGCTAATCAATTATTTTAGTTAGCAATTTCGTCATCAACTACTGTATTAATATCATTAATCATTATTTTGTTAATATAAATATATTTATTTTCGACAATTAGTTAAAAAGCAGTCAAGTTCTTTGTATTTTATTTATTTATTTTCTTATCTATTTCTATTTTTACAATGTTTTGTCACACTTGATTATTTCATGATTTGTGTTATTATGTAGCCTTCTGGCCAGATGAATTTTATGTTTTTTTTTTTTTGTTCATTATTGTTATTCTAAAGGGACTTTGTCCCAGAATGAAGTTGATTTTCTATTCTATTCAAATAGACTCTTCAAATTGTACATCTCTTGACATAATTATTTTTCTTTGTTGTGGTAGCCACAACCTATAGCCACCTCCACAGTAACCAATCATTACAGCACGAACTGTTCGAGGCTCTAACTTCCCAGGCTTAGGTGTCAGTGTATGCCATGCTCGACAGCCAAATAACTTTAATTTGGATAGATCATTTCTTCCATTCCACAGATCTGAGGGAGTTTTACCTCTAGGTAAAACTGAAGTTGGAGATCTATTTGTCTCATAGACTGTACATTTTAATGCCTCTCCCCATAAAAATTTGGGGACTCCTGAGTCGACTAATTTTGTTCTTAACTTTGGCAGAAGAACCCCGTTCATTCTTTCACATCTGCCATTCATTTGAGGATTCATACTCCATTTGAATGCCATTTCTTTCAATAAAATTTAAAAGATAATTAGATTTTGCTTCACCACCATTGTCAAATCTAATGCGCTTGACTCTTAGTCCAAACCTAGTTTTTAATTCCCTAACATAAGATATTAAATTTCCAGCTGCTTTACCCTTATGTTTTAACAGTTTGACAACCACAAAATGAGAATAATCATCCAATATGACTTGAAAATATCTCTCCCCATTGAGTGTACTCGGTGTGATAGGACCAACTAAATCACTAGAAATAAGACTACCTATTTCTGTTGAACGCTTGTTGTTCTCACAAAATGGTTTCCTTTTTGCCTTACCTTCAACACATGATTCACATAATTTGCTTGGAAAAGGTAAACTCAATTGTGAGAGTCCGTCGTTTGAAATATGACCCATTCTCTTATGCCACAACTCTCCTTTATCAATAGTTACTAAACACTGTTCATTAAATTTGTCTGCTTCAAAATAATAAAGACCTAGTAATCCAGGTTTGAAAAACAAAACTGGATTATTTTTAAAATAAACTGTAGTACCTGATTTATCGGTAAGTATTTTTGCCCCACGGCTAGCAACTTTTGATGAAGAAAGCAAATTATGCTTCATTCCTGGTACAATCAATGCCTCAATTCTGAATTTTTTTCCTTTGAAATAAAGAATCAATTCACCTTTTTCATTAGCAGTCAAAATCTGGCCATCAGCTTGAACAATTTTCGCTGAGCTTTCTAATTTGGTGATGTTCTGCATAAAACGTTTTAATTCTCCTTTGACAAAATGATTTGAAGCACCGCTGTCATAGATAAAACATTTTTCGGTACTTGTCTAATTTAACGCCCATCGACACCAGCGCCCCAGTGTCAGTTTCCTTAACTACATGCTACTGTTGCCGTAACCTTTCTTAGTCCTTTGTTATTGTTTGTGTCAAGTGAACGTCTATTTGTTTTCATCTTAATTATACAATATGAGTTGGAATTTAATGAAGATTTTTCGCGAGGTGATTGATGAAAAGTCAGCTCTGCTATTTCTTCAGGAGCGGAACGTCATTCCCCGGAAAATGTCTTGTAGAAATGGACATAATATGAAACTGCAACTGGGGAATGTGATTAGATGGAGATGCTATGTTAAAGGATGCAAGAAGACCAGGGGTATTCGAGTCAATACCTGGCTAAGAAATAGTACCTTACCTTTAGATACTATAGTCCATTTTATATATTGCTGGTCGGTGGAACTGACATCCATCAAGTTTTGTGACCAAGAGTTGAATATGTCTCATGAAACAGTCACTGATTATTGCAATTTTATGAGAGAAGTGTGTATGTTTAAAATATTATTTATTTTAATTTTAAATATTTCAATTTTAAAGATAAATAATTATATTTAACTACAATATGATGTTTTTGGGTTAATTGTTTTTATTGTTATGTATATACGACACCCTTTTGATGTTATATTGGAAGATATTGTTCTTTTTAATGAATATTGTTTATAATAAATGTTTTATTTTATCTTCTTATTTATTCAGTAGTTTATATATTTCAATTTTAAAGAGAATTTGTGGTATACAACTAAAATATGATATTTTTTTTTGTTATTGTTTTTATTTTTATCTACTTTTCTTTTAAAGAGAAATAGCTAAAAATAAAAACAATAAAAAAAAAATCATATTTTAGTTGTATATCACAATTTCTCTTTAAATTTAATAATGCTGTTGTATGATAATGAAAAAATATTATTTCAAATAAATTGTAGGCAGCATAACCTGACAGGGTCCAAATAGTTGAGGTATGTGCCAGAGGAGCGCGCTGGGGTCGATGGGCGTCAAATTAGAAAAGTACCCATTTTTCTTCAAATATCATGCTTGAATTACAAGTTTCAGTTGTCAATACAGTAATTTCACTCTCACCTTGTGCATGATTAGCAGTACTATTCTTATCTGTAGAATTTCGTCCACGATTCTGTTTTGAGAAGAAATTGCCACCCCAGTTCCTCCTGGTTCTATTATGTGAGTTGTATCGCCATCCTCTTAGTCCACATCTCCTGGTTTGGCCATGCACCCTGAAATTTTCAGGACAGTTTGCTTGGAAGTGTGAATTATCCCCACATCGAAAGCAATCACTATTGTGGGCTTTTAAACCTGTATCAGAAGTATCTTGACATTTAATTTTCAATTCATGGTCCAATAGACGCGCCTTTACAAAGTCCATTTTTATATTTTCAACTGTTTCCAAAGCAGTTACCACTGTATTATAATCTTCAGGAAGTGAAAGAAGCAAATGACATATTTTGTCACTTTCGTCCAATGTAGAACCTAAATCACTCAGTTCTCTTATAATTTTATCAAAATTAAGAAAATGGTCTTCCAAATTGTCATATCACTTTTTAAATTCACAAGTTTTCTCCATAACGTTAACTTTGAAAAAGAACTAGACCTGGCAAATACATCCTTCAAAGTCTGAAGCATTTGCTTTGATGTTTGACAATCTTGAATAATATCAAGATGTTTATCGGACAGACCTTGAATGATAATGGCTTTTCCTTTAGCATCATTAATAAGAAAAGTTTTCTTTTCTGTCGGATCTGTCGGTAGGTCATTTTCGATTACCTCAACTAATTGTTCCTTTTCAAGTATTGCCTTGATCCTAAACTTCCAATTTGAGAAATTATTCGACGAAAGTAAATGGACTGTAAACACCGACATTTTTAACCACGAGACACGAGGGCCGTTTTTGATCGATTATTACGCACGTTTAAACTGGGCCCATAACCTGTTAAATATCTAGGCTTAGCTCTTACCTTTATCTTTAAAGGAATATTGTGAGTACACAATAATAGACACTTTTGTTCACAGTTAATTTATTAACACACAACTAACATACACCGGAACTGTAGAACCACAGGAACTTGTAACCTAGAGGGAGGTTAGCAGTCATGCCAACTCGATTATCTTTGACAGTTAAATTGCTTCTGTCCTCGTGAAATTGTCATGGAAACGATTACAAAGTATAAGATTTGCGAGAAAAAAAATTGTCTTTTTGTTTAAATCTTTCATGAGATAACCCTTAACACAATAATCTCACCTACGCCTCGGTCTAAATATCAGACGTTTACTTGTAAGTCAGCGATTATTAACTTTTCAAGGATTCGTTCGTTACTAAGTAGAACGACTTTAATGGATTCTCAATCATTGTAATATTGCAATAATATAAACAGAAAGCAAGCTCTGCCAAATTCCCTAGTAGTCAAACCACTTTCAACGCTATTTTTAATGGAAAATGCTTTTTCGGTTAAAACACAGCCCGTAGAGCGAACATGGTGTTGCAGTCACAAATCCCTAGTGGAAAAACAGCAATGAAAAAATCTGCCCAATAATTGGTTCTAAAGATGATCGCGAGAAACTGGAAGTGGTAATCAACTCGTAACTAAAAATTAGTTGTTATCGCTCACTACATGTTGTTTATACGGTTCGTACCGTCTATCTTCATTCCATGATCTCCGATGAAAATGTCAAGATTGTAAAATAAAGGTGTTTGAAATGGTGCTTGAAAAGAAGTTTTCGCCGTTGTTTATAATAATTCTTCTGGCTTCTTTCCTACCCTTATTTCCTTATGCCGGGTAAATCCTCATGTTGTCATACTTTTACGAGGGTAGCCTATTATTCTATACGTGTACTACTATCAGTCTGGCCAGAGACGGCACGCAGTCAACACCTCTCTCCTTACTTCATTTGCTCTTTCATTTTCTCTCTAGCTTTTTTCTTTCCAATTAAGCGGTCAAATTATCATTGTATAGAAGTATTAAATTGTTTAACTACCTATCAGTGGAACTAATTGTTTACAAGTGAGTCGCGAGTGAAGATACACAGCTAATCCCAGAGCTACAGAGGATTATAGTACGCGAGGACCTAAAAATAATAGAAACATTCAAGCGTGAGTCATTATTATATTTTTTTATTTTATCAAGCAAATAAATTCTTATAATTTTTTTTCCTTTTTTTTAAACTGGATTTATTGTAAACTTCATCTTCGAGAAAAAAAAATCTGCTTCCAGTCAATTATTTTATTGTTTTATAAAAAACAAAACGTTTCGACACTATGGTGTCATTTTCAATTATTTCTTTTTCTGCATTCCTTAACTTTAAATAAAATAACAATAATTACAATAATATAAATTTTTTTTTACATAAATGTCCAAAAAGATAACATACTATAAGTACAAATACCTGGAAAGTCAATACAAAATAATTTTTAAGATCTCTAGTCCTCCACTATATAAAGTAGTATATTGCATTACACAAAACCAAACCTTGATCTTTGAACCATCTTATCCTTTTTCTTATTTCTATTAGTCATTAGACTTTAGTATAAATATAACTAATTATGTTCTAAAACATACATCAACAAAGTAAAATTTAAATTTTTTTTTTTTATATAAATTTAATTTATTTATTTATTTTACTATATAATTTTTAAAAATATAAGAATTAATTAATTTTGAAAAAAATTAATTAATTTTGAAATATATGGAAAATTTTTTTTTTTTTTTTAAATTTTATTAAAGATCTACTAGTAGGTTATATGGTCAGGTTATTATAATTATTATCTGATTTGTTTTCAATGTATAAGTATTCTTATGATCTATTATTTTTTTAATTTTAAAATTATGGATGAATATAATTTACTTATTTCTCCTGCCTCTTTTCTATCGTTTACAGCATTTTCTAATTTATCATTTATAAATAAAGCCTCTAAATTTTTTCTTTTAATAGTATTATCTTCTCTATGTAGAATTTTAGGCTTATCGAAGTCAAAAGTGTGTAATTCTTTTTTACAATGTGCTGACAATGCTGTACTTGTTTTAGCTTTAGGTTTAATGTTATTTTGGTGGTGATATATTCTGTTTTTTAAGTGTGTACTTGTTTGTCCAATGTATATTCCATCACAATTATTACAAGTAAGTTGGTATATTAAATTTTTGCTTTCCATAATTGGTATCTTATCCTTTTGACTTGTTATAATGTTTTTGATTGGGTTTCTTGTTTTGTGTGCTATCCTCATTTCTGGTATGTCATAAATTTTAAAGGTTGGTTCGATTTTTTCTGATAAGCCTCTGATATAGGTTATACTATTATATTTAATTTTATTATGTTTTAATTCTATATCTTGTGCTTCTGTTACTATATTAATTTTATCATTGTCTATAAGTGGATTGAGAAGGTTTAATTTTTATTGCATTATTTTGGCTATGTATTTTTGAAATGTTAGTAGATTCTTTTGTATTTAATTTATTTTTTATATTTATAGGTAAGTGATTATCTTTTATATTTAAATTGATTTGTTTATGCCATAAATCTTTTATTAGTTTGATTGGAAAAGCGTTGTTCAGAAGGATTATGAATATTTTGTTTTTCGTTTCTTTTAAAAATTCTACATCTGTTAATTTTATTGATCTATTAATTAGATTTATTGCAATGTTTTTGATTTGATGTCTCGGTTGATTTGAATAATAATTAAGTAATTTACTGGAGGTGATATCCTTTTTATACCATTTTGTTTTAAGGTTATTATTTTGGTTTCTTATGATAGTAAGGTCTAAAAAATTTATTGAGTTATTATTTTCCAATTCTTGTGTAAATTTTATATTTTTATTTTGTTTATTTAGGATTTTACTAAAATTTTCTAAATTATTTTTATTTGTGATAATTAAAATGTCATCTATGTACTTTACTAATAACTTAGGGGGGTTGTTTAATTTTTGTAAGCTATCTTTAATAATGTAGTTTAGTACTATACCAGATAAATTTACAGATTATAAATTATAGTATGTTATCTTTTTGGACATGTATGTAAAAAAAATTTTATATTATTGTAATTATTGTTATTTTATTTAAAGTTAAGGAATGCAGAAAAAGAAATAATTGAAAATGACACCATAGTGTCGAAACGTTTTGTTTTTTATAAAACAATAAAATAATTGACTGGAAGCAGATTTTTTTTCTCGAAGATGAAACAAGCAAATAAATTAAAATGGCCTAATGTTCAATCTGCAAATCAAATGTGACTAGAGATGACAAAAATAATTTAGCATGTATTAAATGTCGCATGATTTTTCACGGTCGATGTGTCAATATCGACGATAAGGAATTAGAGGCCGCGAAAAATAAAAAAAATTGGGTCTGCAATAATTGTGACCAATTGAAAAAATCTGGCCTGCAGGAAAAAAAAAACAGCCCCACCAGAAGTCCTGTGAAGGAAGTATCGGAGCCGTTCGTGAGTGATATTCTAGCGGCGGTAAACAAAATGAATACAGAGATTACGTCACTAAAAGCGTCTTTAGACAAATACGGCGAGCTCAGATTCGAGCTCAATGGCCGGCTTTCTAAAATTGAGAACCACCTCGAAGGGCAGGCCAAATTCATCGAGGACCTGACATCAGAAAACAAGGCCCTCAAAACTAATGTGGATGACTTGGAGGTCCGCCTTAATAAGGCGGAACAAGGCCTTTTATGCAGGTCCGTAGAGATCCATGGCATTCCAGTCCAATCAGGCGAAACCACCGCAGCACTGGTGGTTATTGTCGGAGCGAGTCTCGGGCTGAAGGTGGCGGTTGATGACCTTGACTTCGTTGAGCGTCGCAGGCCGAGGAAGGACGACCCACGACCACCGCCAGTTATCGCAAGGTTTGTCCGCCAGTCTTTGCGTGACGACCTAGTTCAGCGTCGGAAGGTAAAAAGGGACTTATCAACCCGGGACATTGGCTGGTAGGAGAACGATTTCCACCGGATTTACCTGGGGGAAGAAATGACACCTGCCAACAGACGTCTGTACTGGTTGGCCCGACAGAAGAGAGCGGCTGGGAAGCTGAAATACGTCTGGTTCGCCGGTGGTAGAGTGCGGTGCCGGAAATATGATGGCCATCCAGTGATCTACGTTGACCAATCTGCGGACCTAGATGTGTTCGGCTGACTTTTTGGAATCGTTACATTCTCTAATGGTTTTTCAATGGAACTTTCTGTGGTCCTCACTATTTTATTCAGATCTTTTATATTGATGTATTCATGTTCTTATTTTTCTTTATATACAACTATATTTTTTACTTTAACTTCTCTTTGTTATTTATATCAATCGTATAACGTTAAGAGAGACCGATGCATTCCACATGGATAAAGGAGTTAGGCAGGGTGATAGCCTCAGCCTCCTACTATTCATCCATAAAATATGCAAGAGGAGAACATACCAACTCTAATCTGTAGATGGAATATGCGTCCTGTCGTCGTCCAGAGCCTTCTCTACGCTGATGACATCGTTCTTCTGGCGGACTCTAAGGAGAAGCTGCAGCAAGCCCTTGTGGAATGGAAAGAGGAGCTCCAACATAAGGGAATGGCAATAAATACAGCCAAAAGCAAAGTTCTTGTTATATCTAGGCATGAAAAGGAAGATGTGCGTTTGCAATTCAACGGTGAAGTTCTCGTAGTGGTGGACCACTTTCCCTACTTAGGAACCACCATTAGCAGGTCTGGTAAAGTAGACCAAGAAGTAAGTAATAGAATCAATAAAGCAAATCAGATATATTACCAGATCTGTAATAGCGTAGTTGGCCACCGAAATGTAGGGAAGGCGACGAAACTACATACATTTAAAGCAATATACCTCCCAACACTTACATATGGGAGTGAAAGTTGGGTCATGGTCTTGGCACATCAGCCGGACAACAGGAGCTGAAATGAAGTACCTTCGCAGAATGGTCGGTAAAACAAGGAGGGACCGAGTGCGGAATATAAACATAAGGGATCAGCTGCAGGTAGTAGAACTGAAGACCTCCATCGAAAAAAGACAGCTCAAATGGTTCGGCCATGTCTGTCGCATGGACGAAGAATGGCTTCCTAGAAAGGTTATGGAAGCCCGCCCGATAGGCAAAAGACCCCGTGGATGCCCGAGAATCCTCTATGAGGATTATATCCAAAGAATAGGAGGTAAAAGAGGAAAAACCCTGGCTCAAATGAAAAGGAGTTGGCGGGACCGGGAAGAATGGCTCCAATGGATTGAGGCCCCTCTTCGCTAAATGGCACAAAAGAGGTAGCGAAAGAAGAAGAAGTAAAACGTTAAGGCTTATATTTTAATTTTCACCATAAATCAGCCAGTAATTTATTCTTTTAGCACAGCATCTTTCCATCTCATATTGATAATTTCTGGTCTACCACCCTCCGATGTCTAGGCTCCTGATTTCCTGTCACGTTAATTCCCAATCCTTACTGGCCCATATCGACGAATTCCAGCAATACTTCACCAACAACTTTTACCATATTATAGCAGTCTCTGAAACATGGCTCAAACCACATATTCCTACCTCATCCATCACCCTACCTGACTATATGTTTCTTCGACATGACCGGGTTAACCGGACTGGTGGAGGCGTAGGTCTTTATATCCATCATACCTTGAAACCCCGAATCCTTGAATCCTCACTCCCGTCTGATGTCCCTCATATTGAATTCCTCTGCAGTGAAATATCCTGTAATGGACGCCCGCTCTTATACATAGTGGTATATCGTCCTCCTCTAGTACCGTTTGACTCTACCTTTGAATCAATCCTTTACAATTACATTCATTTCTATGACCATATCATTATTGCTGGCGATTTCAATACAAACCTCCTTGCCAAATCTAAAGATACTCTATACCTGGAAAATCTCTTCCACTCACTAAACCTCTCTATTGTTCCATTTTCTCCTACCCATCATACTCACCGATCAGAAACATGGTTGGATCTATTCATCATCGATTCTCCTCACAATCTACTCTCCTCTTCCCAATTGCGAGTCCCGTTTCTCTCCTCTCATGACCTTATCCAAATTTCTTATTCCGTATCCATATTCCGAAGTTACTATCTAAAACCTTTACCTTTCGCAACCTAGATGCTATCAGTCGTGAAAGCATCCTGCCTTCCCTTGAATCCCTAAACTGGAGTGAAATCTATTATTGTCCTTCGAATGACTCCATGGTTGATACACTCACCTCCTATATTATTGGTATCCTGGACACCCATGCTCCTCTTAAAACTCCTACCCTCCGTCGATTGCATGCTCTCTGGATGTGTCAAAATATAAAAGAACTGCAAAGGATGCGCGACGCAGCCCGTAGACGCTATAGACGGACAAGACTGACTGACCATTATCAAGTGTTCAGGACTCTCTGCAACTTAACACAATCTACAATAAGGCAGGCGAAATCCAAATACTTTCATGAAGCTCTTTTCTCCGCACCCGATCCTAAATCCAAATGGCAAATCCTTCGGAAACTCTCCCTTTACAAATCCCCTTCTCCTGTAGTCTATCCGGTCTCAGCTGATGAACTGAACGTACATTTCTTGTCTTCCTCCTTTAACAACTCACAATCTACTTCTCCCAATTTCTCAATAGTACCATCATTCAACTACAACAATTTTTTATTTCTCTGACGGTATTTGATAATAGAACACTTCAATTCTCAAACATTTAACTATTTATTAAAACTTTAAAGTACATTAATACAAAATAATTGAACTACATACAATTGATTCCTAACACTGTAATAATCATTCTGAGATAGGTAACATCAGGTTTTACTATTTCCCAGTGTTGTCCAGATATCAGTGTTGCCAATGTGTCTCAGACACATCACTCTTCCCCTCTAAAATGGTGAGTAGGTAAGCCTCTTGGGTGGCCTGCGGTCTCTCCTTGGTCTTGTGGTGGTGGCTGGCTGAGATTCCTCAGACCAGGGTGTCTTGAAGTTTGGTGAAGAACCACCCGATTAAGTTTAAGGACTTGTTTCTTCAGGATTGGGGAACAGCAATTTCGGAGTCATGAAGGGCCTCAGCTGGGAGTTGTGCTTTCTCTCACCAGACTCAAGAATGTGTGTGTTCCTCCCACAACTTTGGTTGATACGTCCCTTCTTCCAAGTTGTCCCTGTCCCTTCTCTCACCCAAACTGGTTGTCTTGCTGTGAAGAATTTCTTTGAAGGTGCTGTGTATTTTGGTGGTGTGTGTGTTTTGAGTGGATTCAAAACGTCTAATTTTGTTCGGAGTTGTCGACGCAAAAACAGGTCAGTTGGACTTACTCCCGAAGCAACAGGGGTAGGACGAAATTGGAACAAGAAGTTGCATAATTCCTGGCTTATGTCTTTTCCAGTTTCCATTAATTTCCGAAGATTCTGTTTGGTTGTCTGTACATATCTCTCAACCTGCCCGTTAGATTGAGGGTGATAGCTTGGAGTCAATATATGTTTAATTCCAAAGTTATCGCAGAATTGTTTGAACTCTGACGATGTGAATGTAGTTTGATTGTCTGTGACTATAGTCCTAGGAAGGCCATACCGAGTCAGCAGCTGTGATTTTATTAAGTAAATTGTTTTTTTAGTAGTCATGTCATTGACTATAAATACCTCTATCCATTTAGAAAAAGCATCTACCACAAGCAATAACATTTTCCCCTTAAAGGGGCCAGCAAAGTCCAGATGAATTCGGTCCCAAGGGTGTCCAGATGCTGGCCATGGTATGCATTCAGTAGGTTCCTGATTGGCATATTTGTTGCATATTTCGCAGGACTTAATCTTTTCTTCAATGTCTTGGTCTAACTTTGGCCACCACAACTTACCTCGGGCCAATGCTTTAGTCCTTACGATCCCGATGTGGGTTTCGTGAAGTGAAGATATTAGTTGTTTTCTGAGTGTTGGGGGAATGATGACTCGAATTCCCCAGAGTATACATCCATCATGTGTAGTTAATTCTTGTCTTTTTCTGAAGTAAGGTAGAAGATGTTCATCGCATTTTCCAGGCCATCCAGTTAGTATAAAGTTATGAACTTTCAGAAGGAGAGGGTCCTTTGAGGTTTCCCTTGCAATTTCTTTGCTTTGAATTGGTAGGGAGTTAATATTTTTGTCAAATATTTTTGAGACAACTTCCTCAAAAGCAATGTCCGTCTGTTCTACTTGAGTAATAGGCAGGCGGCTTAGTCCATCAACTTTACCAAATTTTGCCGTGGGTACATATTCCACAGTGAATGTATAATTCATAAGTAAGAGGCTCCACCTTTGGAGTCTGTTTGCTGCAGTTTGTGGTATTCCTTTCTTGAAACGCAGAATGTGCATTAGAGGGCGACAATCTGTTTGTAATATGAAATTCCGACCCCATAAGAATTTGTGAAATTTTTTTATTCCATATATAATGGCAAGTCCCTCTCTTTCTATCTGTGAGTAGTTTTGTTCAGCAGAATTTAGCGTTTTGGACCCGTACATAATTGGCCGTTCAGTTCCGTCTGGGAATCGGTGTAAAAGACTTATTCCCACTCCTCTCGAGCTTGCATCTGCTGCCAAAACCAAAGGCAATTTTGGATCGTAGTGCGTAAGAATACTGTCTTCTGTTAATGCTGTTGTTAATATTTTAAAAGCTTCTTGGCAGGATGGGTCCCATATAAAGGGTGTATCTTTTTTTTTCAGCCGATTTAAGGGTGCGCAGATGTCGTTGAAGTTTTTTATAAATTTTCCGTAGTAATTAATCATACCTATTAAGGCTTCTACCTCTTTTACATTAGTTGGTTCAGGCATTTGTTGTAGAGCTTTTATTTTATTTGGTGAAGGGCGGAGACCTGATTTCTCAATAATGTAGCCTAAGTATTCCACTCTAGTCCTTAAAAATTTGCACTTTGATTTGTTTAGTCTTAGACCTGCAGTTTGAAGTCTCTCGAGCACTAAATGAAGTCTCTCAAGGTGTTGTTCTTCATTTCCTGATATTATTATGTCATCCATCAGACAAGCGACACCGTCTATTCCTTGTAAAATGATTTCCATTTTCTCTTGGTAAATCATTGGACCTGAATTTATTCCAAAAGGTAGGCGCTGGAAACTATAAAGCCCAAAAGGAGTATTGATTACGAGTAATTTTTTTGTTTCTTCATCTAGTGGAAGTGAGTAGTATGC
Organism: Arma custos; assembly: GCA_037127475.1. NCBI lineage: Eukaryota > Metazoa > Arthropoda > Insecta > Hemiptera > Pentatomidae > Arma > Arma custos. Next base: position 131,091,587 of record CM073764.1, read on the forward strand.
TTCTGAGATGTCTAATTTTGAGAATACCTCAGCTCCATTGACTTTGGTGAAAAGTTCTTCAATTACTGGAAGTGGGTATTGATAAACTTCTAGCCTCTCGTTCAATCCGGTTGAAAAATCTGCACATATGCGAATTTAATTGTTTGGTTTCCTAACCACAACAATAGGTGCAGCATACTCTGAGTATCTAATGGACTTTACTATGCCCAGAGCTTCCAATCTATCGATTTCACATTTTAGTGGTTCGCGTAAGGCGAATGGAACCACTCTGGCACGACAAAAAACTGGAGTTACGTTTTCTTTCAGTCTAAGTTTTACTTGCATGTCTTTGCAGTGACCAATACCATCTTGAAAAATCTTTGGGAACTTATTTAATATCTGTTGAAGTTTTGCATCATTCCGAGGCATATTTATTTCTGTTTTCTGTTCTTCTGAGACAGAAAAGCAGTTTAATTTGTCTAAGTGTAAATTTAACAGAGGCTTGTTCCAATTCAGCCCTAATAAATTCTTCCCATTAGGTGCTTTTGCTACAACAATTGGTAATTTCTTAGTTACACCGCTCCAAGTATCCTCAACTATAGCTTCTCCCAAAACTTTGATTTTATGCCCTGAATAGCTATGTAATATCACATTTGAATTTTTAAGCGGAAATTTATTACAGGCAATCCAAGAATTTTTTGATAATATTGTGTATTTTGAACCACAATCTAGTTCAAATTCTGTAGGTTTAGTTTGACCATTTATGTTTACCAAAAGTCTGATTCTTTCTGTCTGGTTATTTGAGTTGATATTAAAAATATCTGTAATGTGATGACTGGCATCCATATCTTTCAAAGCTTTACTTCGGCAATTTTTTGCGAAGTGGTTTAATTTTTTGCAAAAACAATAACTCTTTTCTATATGCAGCACATTCGTTTATTCCATGTGTAGAACCGCAGTTTCTGGATTTAAATTTGTTTTTATTTTTAGTAGTATTTTTTGTACATGTTTGAGGGAAATTTTTCTGACCGTTTGTACTCCAACGTTTCTTTTCAGAAATTTTGTTTACATCTGAAACCGTAGTTTGTGATTTTGAAATTTCTAAAGCTCCCATCAGAGTTTTAGCCAATTCCACAGATTCATTAAACGTTTTGCAATCTTTTTGTAATAACATGGTGCGTACATCTGAGCTTTTAATGTTCATGACGAATGACGTAATTAAAGCTTCTTCATAAAAATCAGCAGGAAATTGGCACTGCTCTGCCTGTTGTTTCAAATTCAGTGCTAAGTTTTGAGGTTATCTGAGTCCTGGGTATTTTGAAAAATTTACACCTTTCAGATATTGTAAATGACACGTCCTTGAAATTTTCGTCTAATTTTTTGAGTGACTCATCAACATCAAAATCGAAAGGAGCTTTAGGCTTACATATATTAATTAAAGTTTCTAATGTCTCTCCATTTAGGTTGCTAATCAACAAAGCAACTTTTAATTTACTATCTTCAATGTTTGAAATTTGTAAACACGTTTGAAATTTAATGCGCCACGTGTTTCACTTAATTAGTGATGAATCAAAAGATTCTATATGATAGAAATTTAGCTTACTTGGTTTCATTTCAGTTTCTGCTTCCGAGTTAATAGAATTCGGCATGTTTATTAATGTTCTCTTTATCCTCGTCGCCACTTTCGTGCATTTTGGTATTTGATAATAGAACACTTCAATTCTCAAACATGTAACTATTTATTAAAACTTTAAAGTACATTAATACAAAATAATTGAACTACATACAATTGATTCCTAACACTGTAATAATTATTCTGAGGTAGGTAACATCAGGTTTTCCTATTTCCCAGTGTTGTCCAGATATCAGTGTTGCCAATGTGTCTCAGACACATCAAGTGGAAATGAAGTTTGTCATGAAAATATTGATATCGGATTGAACCTAGAGAGGCTAAGACTACGGGAAGAGGACGACTACAGGAAGAAAGGTTTACATTCAATATGATAATATTATTCGCATTATTAGATGCTCTTAGCTACTTTATTATTTTTTCCATTAGCCAATTTCTATTTATTGTAATTTTTTTTCTATTATTTTTTTTGTCTTATGTAGGTATATATATATTTTTTTTCTTTCGCTATGAGAACATATGTTTTAGATAATATTTAATTGTATTAGAATGTAGCCGTTTGGCCAGAAATATTTCTATTGATTTTTGTACAATATTGTTATTCTTAAGGAACCTGGTCCCAGAATAAAGTTGTTTTTCTATTTAGTTATTTTTTTCATAACATATGTTTTATTTCCAACCATGAGTTAGAAATGTGGGATTAAACGAAAAAGACTCTAACCTATCCAAGCTGTTAAGTTTGAAATACATCAACTTAAATCTTAGAATCTGTCTGGTGGCAATAGTGTGAAATAGGTCTTAGCCGCTGCAGGTGCACCAATGTCATCATAAATCCATCAGGCTGTTTCTTATTTCAACTGTACAAATGATCTGTTGGCTATTTATTCATCAATGAAATCACTGATGGCCTATTCATTTCACAAACTATTCGGATCGATGGGCATATTATATAATATCTTTGTAATTTCCTTTTTGTTATTTCGACAATTCAATTGACAAGGAGTCAGTTTTCAGACCATATTCCATGAAAATTCAGCTCTAACCTTACAGGAGTTGAAAGGCTTTAGTGACAGGATCATGATTGTCAAGCTAAAATAGGGCACATCCTAAAATATTGTTATTCTTAAGGGACCTGGTCCCAGAATAGAGTTGTTTTTCTATTCTATTGTGCTGAGGATCTTTATCATGGTAAGATTTAATGTCATAGGTGGAACTTTTTGAATTTATTTTTACACTTTCAGATGGCTGAAAGAAGGACTGAAATAAACAGCAGTGGGCTAAGAATGGATCCCAGCCGATCCCCCTTCTCACATTCTTCCTTAGAAAAGGTGTTCCTTTTCTACTACCTTTTCTTGAATTTGTCTCATAGTGGAAATGAGATCTTGAGTTCTTCAATCAGCACGGAATCCGTACTCTTCTTACTCCAGCCTATTTTTGGCCTACCTTTTGATTCTCTTTTCGAGGATCTTGGAGTCAATTTTACTTGTTACACTTAAAAAGGGAAATGCCTCGGTTATTCCCGCAATCCCTGCTGTCTCCCTTTTTAAGATTGGAACTATGACTGTTACTTCCCATTCTTAGGGCACATTCTTTGGTTTCCACACCGAGTTGAATAGATGTTGCATAACTTCTCATCCTTTATGATCTATGTATCTCAACATCTCAGGATATATTTCACCTATTTCGGCTGATTTTCTCAGTTTCATATCTGACAAAGCCTTTTCCGATTCCCCCTTGTCTATGTGCTGGTCGTCAGGTGTGGCATGACCGGTGAATTCTAGATGTGCAGAAGCTACGTATTGGAATCGAGTGGTGGGGGGCTCAGCCGCCTAGTCTGCCGTCAATTCCCGTACATTGTATTTCGATGAGTACGCTACGTCCTGAAAACATCAACTTACCCATTTACCTTCTATTTCTATCTTCTCAGTTTAGAATATTTTAGTTTATTATTATTATAGTTTATTATTTTAGATTTTAGTTTATCATTAGATTATTTTAGTTTCGATATTTTCCGAAATGGTAATAGCGTCAAGACTGTTCCCTTACTCCGCTCAATGTCCGCCACTCACGGCTCGAAGCCACTTCCCTCTGCGCGCTTCACTATCCCCACCGGTCATGGTAAACCTTTCTGACCATAGTCGTCCTCTTCCCGTAGTCTTAGCATCTCTAGGTTCAATCCGATATCAATATTTTCATGACAAACTTCATTTCCACTCAAACCCACTAGTTTCAAACCTCGCAACCTCTTCAATTCCTGATTCTGACTCCGAAGAGTCTGAAAAGAAGATAGCTTCGTGACCTTCTAAGTTGAACTTTTTATTTGAGTACTACCAGTGGGTAAGTTTCTCTACTTGCCTTTATCTCTGGACATGATTTATCTTTTATTATATTTACTTGATGTAATATGTATACAGTTGTAAATTTAATTAAATACATTTAAAAAAAAAAGTTTCTAGAATAATATCGGGGTAATTTTACTTAAGCTTTACTGTAGTATGATTAAATGAATCATTTGTAAATTTACAGGGGGTGGGTCCGCCGTGAGGCTGATGGAGGAGGGGGACTTTTGTCTTTAGTCTTTCAAAGCTACTTTATCAGAATTTCCTTTCATTAAATTTTCACAAATCCTACCAAAAACTTTGTCTTTTAATTTTCTGTTATTATAAAATACAATAATATTATTTATTATAATGTTTAAGTTATTTTCCTCGAAATAATTCGTATGAACGGTTTCGTTTTCAATTTCTAAATTATTCTCTATCACTAAACCTTTTTTATTATTGCAAGCTACAATCTTTTTAAATGGAACATTTTCTAACTATTATCACCGATTTCTAAACACTTGAACGTGAAACTTGAGCACATCACGTTTTATGATTCAATTGTTGTTGGATCTTTTATTTTTGTCTTGTTATTTAAACTTATTTGAAAATTAATTTGTTCTAATTTCTTTGTTAGTTCATTTTTTTTTATTATTAGTATATGTAATTAATTTACTTTTTCTATATCAGTTTTATTCCAATATTCACTTTCGAAGTTTTTTAAAGCTAATATTACTAATAAATATTCCACCATTCCTTTCATCATCAGAATTATTGTACTTAAAAATGTATTTTATAAAATTCTCAAAATCAAAATACATTTTCCTTTTCTACTCATTAAAAGAGCTAAAATTTCAACTAATAAAATCCGTTCATTGAAAGTTTTATAATGATTCATTGCATTCTTTACAAAAAGTACTTTTTAATAGTTCAACGTATTTTAGAAATCTTTCAAATGTTATTGGATTTCCACTTAACTTTGGAATAACATCATAGCAATCAATATCAATCATAAATTATTAATTAATGGCCTTTAAATTTTTTCAATCTTCAATTTTTATCTTTATTTCTTTAATTCATATCTTTATTTTTTTTAAATAAAAAACAGTTTAATTACTGTTTTATGTATTACTTAAATCTAAATACATTTCATTTTTCCAATAAATTAACTCATTAGTCTAATTTGACTTTTCCATTTACAAATAGCTTAATTAATTTTTTTAATGACTTATTATAACTATTTAAACAAAAACTAATTTATAATTTATTTTATTGTTATATGATATAATTTTTTTAATATTTTATTTGAAATTTCTGGATTCCTATAGTCGGGGAGTATTCCGGTCGTCGGGGAGTACTGACAAACTCGGGGAGTATTGAGAGAGGCGTATTCTCCTTGAATATCTGTTAGTGAGCCTATCAAAGAATTAGAAGCTAATATGCACCTGATAAGCAGTAGAGTGCAGCAAGTCTTTCTAAGACCTTCTCGAAGCAGAAATGAGAGCTACTGAGAGAAGCAGGTGCTTGCTGTAGGCTTGATCGAGCGCCAGCTATCACACAGAAGACTTGGAACATAATAAGAAAAGCGACTTATTGTGGAATGGTATGAATTTACTCGAATATATAAAGAAAAAGAAGAACTGTTAGGAACTAGATATAATGTATTGACTATATGAAAGAAAATGGTAAGGATGGAGGTCAGAATAAAGGTTTAAAAATTGTCTTACCTTGACCTGGACACATTTTATTGCGCAGCTATATTAGGTCTACTGATATTGTTCATGATATATTGACTAGGGAAATTTACAATGCTGACTATAAGGAAGTAATGCCCTAGTTTCCAAGGATATTAACATATATAAGCCCATATTAACATAATTCCTCAGGTCATGAACCTATCAGATATGTATCTCTTCTTTTTTTTTTATTACTCCAATATGTATTCTGGATCGAGTGACCTAGATCTACCTCGACTCTCAGGCCGCTATTATTTTTCATTAACCCCAATTCATGCGGCTTTAGTTACCTTTTTTCCCCTCCACGGCGCACTGTAGATATTGGGTATATAATACGAGGGGTTGAGGAATTGGAGCAGTATGTTCGCATATAAAATTATAGTACATAGAACGCTATTCGGTGATTATTCGCTTCATATTTCAAAGATGGTTGCCAATATTACTAGTTAACAACAAATATTTCCTTGTTGTAGTTAGAATACTAATTATTCGTGGAATCGCACGAACTAGAACGAGTTATCGGAAAAATACAGATACAGAAATATTTTAAAGGATCAACTCAGAGCAGTGCTATAAAGACTGTTGAATTCCCATAGAAGGGGTCGTTCTGCTGCCAGCAACCAGGTATCTTGAAAAAAATAAGACAGATTGGTTGTTCTTCTTTAAAAATCAACATTATAGTTTTGTTTAAAAAAAAAAATATTTTATCTTTATTATTACGTTTTATTACAATTTCTTTTGTAGATAAGACATGACTTACTTGTATATCTATTAAAATATATATGAGAGGATCAGTGAAAAGAATTGATAAGGCTGGCCGTGAAACGAGTGTTTTTATTTATAAGTGATTTGATTTATGTTCATTCATCAATGTACAAGAGTTTCAAAAAGAAGCATTTTGTATTATATTTGACTTTCCTATTTTTTTGGTCCTTTTTTGAATTTGTTTTTTAACATTAAAATTTAATTTCAATTTATAACTTATCAGGTAATTTTCTGCAATTATATCAAGGCAGCAACCTATCAGAGTTTCGTGCTATAGGGAAAGGTTGTTCAAGGGTGCAATACCTATTACCCTTACGGCGCACTAACAAGCAGTTTAAAAATCATTCTTTGTTCATATAATTTGACAAACATTTTATTTATTTTAATTTATATAATCTATTATATTCGTTTAATCCTTAACTATTATGTGTTAATCCATTTATCTGCTCTGTAAATAGTACTTCATTATCGTGAGTTCTGCGTAGAGTGTGTAGTGTATCATCATTGGATTCCTTCACCTCATACCTTGGTACTTATTTATTAATTATTTTATTTATTTATTTATTATTACCTTTGTACTTACATTCTTAAATCGGCCACAGGCTGGCAATTCGTTCAATGGTCAACATCCCATACAGCTAACTCTAATACTTTGCAATAAAGGTCTGCCTGTGTCTAATAAAAAAAAAAAATGGTCATTGTAAAAGTGTAACGGACATCTATACTCAACGATTTTTTCAATTAAGATCTAACATGGAGTAGAAAACTCCGAGAGGAAGAAGTTGAAGACGGCGGATTCAATAACTCAGGTAATCATTTTGATAGGTATAAATGATGGGTAGACCAATAACGATGGTTTTCCAATGTTCAAGAATAAAATTAAACGTGAAAATTCTTCAACAATTTAAGAAGCTGGCATGGCCATTAATGGAGTCAGTTGTATTGTGGGCGCTTTCTCAGATATCCTGCAACATTAGCTATTTATAAATAAGTCTTTTAGTTAGTTCGGCATAGATAAGTATGCCAGATGAAGCGGTGCAAGTCGTATGAGAATTAGTTCCCTCAACCTCGTGCTGCGATGAATCTTCGATTGCGGATCTGACTCCCCATCGATAGGTAATGTCCCCTAATAATCTAATAATCTTAGGGCTTGGGAGTTTTAGAGTAAAAATTTTATACTTGGAAAAGAAATCGATTCCCTAAGCTTTATTTGCGGTGTGCCAAAGGCTCGAGCACCTTGTCGAGACATGCACCGTCTTTGTGGTGTAGAGGGTCAAACTACTGAGAGCTACAGGGCTCTATGCTCTGACTGACAGCGGTTTCTCTCAACTGAAGACCAAGCAGAATTACCCACACCTACAGAAATTTTTTTGTGAATGGAAGAAGATTGTGGCTCCAACGCACTTTACTTTTTAATTTATTCTTCAGATTATAAATCGAAATTGCCAAAAATGATAATATTGTATGTTTATAGGATGATGGTGATAATGATGTACATTGGCCTGATGATTGCTGTGGCTCACCTCGTCCTGGGCCTGATACTTTGGCTTCGAGTACGCAAGTTATATTGTTACCCTGCACTTTTGGGTTTTCCTATTGTAGGAAATGTCTACTACTTCTACAGGACACTACTCATAGGGTCCCTTGATAGTATGTATGAGAAAGTATCACATAATAAAAATAAATGATATCGTTATGATTATATGATTATGAACATTTTACTAGATTATTCATTATACTTGTTGAAAAAATGCAAGTAAACAAAGCCTTACGTCTCTAAAATACTGGTAAATAACTAACCTCATTCCAAGATGCTAATAAAATGCTTGATTAGAGCATTAACGTAACCAGAGTTGACTCATAGCGGTGGTTAACCAGTCAACCATTCCAACATATAACTCCCTTCAAAAAAGATGCCTCGTAATATAGGTATAATTTATATTATACTATAAATCATGTAGCTTCAAATTAAATAAATAGATTATAATTTTTTATAAATATTATTTTGGAACTTATAAATGTTACTTTCATTATAAATGTTATTTTTGGAAGGAAAATAAAAAAATAGCTTTTAAATACAAGTAGCCTTATTTATTGGTTACAATAACTTACTATAGTTAATTGCTTAGGGAACTTTCTAGACCCATCCAGACTTTACTTCTAGATACGAAGAATTGTCTAAACTGTTCTCGCATTTGCGATCTTATTGTTGCCGCTAGATTCCACTACTGCCGCTATAATAATATAAGTAATTGTAAATAAACGGTATTACGTTTTGGTTTGTCATTTTAGTGTACCTTTTATTCATTAAAATAACTGTGTTTGCACTTTCTTTGTTGTGTTTTTGACATTATTGACCCATACTTCTGTAATCCCAAAATAATAACTTTGAAAAAGTAATATCCCTCAAATTTTTATTACTTTTAAATTGTTACTTACAATTTTTTTTTAAATTTCTTCTAAGCAATGGGGGGGGAGTTACATCCCCAATAACCCCCCCCCCCTCGTTACGCCTATGGATAAGAGAGTATTTGAATAAAGTCTTGGAGTGAGTTTGCTATCTCTAAATCATGAAACTTTTCCAACTTACTTAACAGTTTATGAATACTGACGGTTGTTTTGATATTAAAGGCTTATTACCAATCAATATATAGCTATATATTAAATATTACTTATATATAAACATATTTCTTGTTAAGGTATGAACAAATATATGCTCGAAATAGCTGATAAGTATGGAAAACATGGCTTGTGCTTCCATTGGCTCTATGGTTACAGGGTGTCAGTGATAGTTACAAGTCCTCATATGGTCAAGGTGACAATGCATTTATGCATATAAATAAATAGATGTTTTTAATAGAATTATGTTCATACTATACAATTTGTAATGTTACGCCAAATAATCAATTTAAAATCCAATAGCTTGCCTTGTTAAGAAGATCATGTTCCAACTAATTTAGAAATGTTACAAATTATATCTCAATGTTTGGTTTACAGGATATCTATGTACTTTTTATAAAGATTGTTTTAGCCAATTTGTTACTCAATGACTCTTTAACCTAAATAATAAAATTTTTAATTCTGTGCTATATATTCTCATTGCTAAAGTAAGGATAGTTCAGTTAAATGGATATTTAAAAAAAATTATGTTGATAAGATATGACTTTCTTATACAAAAAGTGATCTTGAATAAATGAACTATGGGTCTCACAGATTCCTCGTCACTTTCTCTAAATTATGGCCTATAATCCATCCTCCACTTCTACCTGCTTCTTGCTCTTCCCCATTTTCTATTTGACTAGATTTTTACAAACTTATACTAGAATAATTTTTACTAAAATTTTTACTATTTTTACAAACAAGAAAAAAATTAAAGTATTTGCATTCTTTTTCTTGCCCATGACAATGGAAGCTTGAGTATTTTCAAGTGTTCTTACAGTACTTAATACTAGCCATTATTTTGATATAAATTCATTTTTTCCGAATTCAGTAAAAATAATTTGGTTAAGTATCAAATTATTTTGAATATTATTCTTAATCCTAATAATCTGATTATCATGATTCTAAACAGTGATTAGGTGTGGGTTTCTTTTATAACAAGTGGCCATTAAATGAAATTCTTTTTCTCATTACATTCAAAATTTTTTAAGCAAGATTATACAGTTCACTGTTATGACATGCATTATTCATGCTTCTTGGTTTATAATTGGGCCAAGAATTTTTCTCAAGATCTTTGTTTCTTCTATCGCCAATTTTTCTATCAGACCTTTCTTATTCATAGAGAAATGTATGACTTCGAGTTTTCCATTCAGGAACATTGACAGGCAAATGTCCTTCGTGGGTTGGTATTAAAATGGAAATGAGCATTTTAATCAAACGTGAAGTGAAGGCTTCTTTCTCACCAAGATATTTATTATAATAATTTATTTATTGAAATAATTATATAATACGATTTATCATTATTGTTATTACTGATATAAATGTTTTAGGAATTAGCTTTTCACCCAAATCTGGCTGATAAACCCAATGATATGCACGGAGGACTCTTGACTTATTTGGACGGACCCTTTTCCCGTGGCCGTAAGTAGCATCTAAATGTGTCATGATAATTGAAATTATTTTTATTTTTTGATTGTTATAATTAGAAAACCTTTATTATATAAGTTATTGTAATAGTATATTTTACAGATGATAGTGAAAAAGTAAATAAATAACGTAAATAATGCCCTTGCAATAGATGAGGCACATTTAGGAGCAACCCCCGGGATGGAGAATAATTTATTTGAGATTGAAAAGTTTAAAATTTAAGCGCTCAAAGTCCGTGATAATTAGATAAAACGAAATTCTAGAGCAAAAAAGGCGCACATAAAGGTTGAAATTCGGCTTTTATCCCGAAACTTAAAATTATAGGATTATAAAATTTTAATCCATCTAATTGTTCTTTATGGTTGTGAAATGAAGACAGCAACTTTGAAGAATGGGCCATATCTTAAGATGGAGAACGGAGATAGTTGGGGGGTGCAGTAAAAAAAACACCCCACATATAAGTAAAAGACTTATATTAAATATGTGCCGACGTTTCGACCTACCATGTAGGCTATCTTCAGGGCTATGAGAGAGAAACAAACAGAACAAAAAATATATAAAAAACGTTACAGTAAGCAGAATATAGTGACATGTAATGTAGAAAATTAAAATAGTGACAGATATGATAATTATAGATAACGAATATTAAAATAGTGACAGAATATAATAAAATTAAAATAGTGACAGATATAATAAAATTAAAGATAATGAACAGAAATTAAAATAGTGACAGATATAATAATTAATGACAACGAATATAAAATACAGAAAATAAATGTACAGAAAGGATAATAATGTAAACATAATATAAAGGGAAAGAAAAACGAGGAGGTAAACAGAAAAGTACAAAATGAGAAGATTAAAATCTCCTCTCCTCTATCCTTAACTTATTAAATAAAATACATTACAAAAGTATAATCTTCATAATTAGATTTACTATTATTATGTTACAGTTTCGGATGATTTATGGAAACTTAAAAGGAAGGAATATAATTTTTTTCTGAGAAGATCTTTTGTAGATAATAAATACTATAATAATTTCATCAAATGCGGCAATAAATTGGTGAATTCGATGTTGGCTACACCCTCAGATGTGAATATACATCGTAAAACAATTGCTGTAATTCATGACTTAACTTCAGGTATGTTAATAGATATGTATATACATATATAGATTTGATTGGTTTTACAGGATTCTGGGATTCAATCACTAAACATATAAGTATATATATACTAGCTTATGCCCGCGGCTTCGCTCGCTTGGAATTTGGTCTCCCACATAAAGTTTCGTGAAAGATCATTTAAAATAAATAATTTAATTATTTTTTTGAAATGTAAGTTACTCGTACATCCAAAATTTCAGAGTCTAACTTCAAAACTGACGGATTCTACGTTTGAACCCCTATTATATTAAAGGGGAAACCTTGGGATGGATTTATCCAAATTTCTTTCTTAAACTATACAAAGGAACCTATCTACAAATTTCAAGATGCTAAATTCCTGATTTGCCTTTAATAATGTACTATAACGGGGGGGGGGGCACATGCCCTCGTGCCCCCACATAAATCTGCCCTTGCTGTAGCCTATGATGTATAACCCATTTTACTCAATAATTTTCATCCAAACCCGTCCAGTAGTTTTTGCGTGAAAGAGAGACAAACATACTAACTTTAACATTGATAATATTAGTGAGATTAGTAGGATATCAAACCAAATAGTTTCACTCATGTTCTTTCTGTTATTTTAACTACTATTATCATGTGATTTACCTTTAATTATGTCCTATAATGGATTCTCCACAATACCTAAAAAACAGTCGGGGTGGGGGGCACCTGCCCCCGTGCGCCCCTCCCCCTAAATCCGCGCTTGCTATAGCCTATGTGTTATTCTGATGTATAACCTTTATTACTGTAAAGTTTCATCCAAATCCGTTCAGTAGTTTTTGCATGAAAGAGAGACAAACATACAAACTTTCACATTTATGATATTAGTAAGATAGAGCGATAGTTCACTACAGCCATTGGCGTCACTAGAGTTGACTCATAGGGGGGGGGGGTTAAACCCCACCAGTCAACTACTCCAACATATTACTCCCTTCAAAAAATATGTCTCTTAATATAGGTATAATATGTATTATACTATAAATCATGTGGCTTCAAATTAAATAAATAGATTATAATTTTTTATAAAAGGTTATTTTGGAACCCCTCCACACTTTACTTCAAGATTCTAAGAATTGTGTAAACTGTTCTTCTCACATTTGCGATCTTATTGTTGCCCCTGGATGCCACTACTGCCGCTATAATAATATAATTAATTGTAAATAAACAGTATTACGTTTGGGTTTGCCATTTTAGTGTACCTTTTATTCATTAAAATAACTGTGTTTTCACTTTCTTTGTTGTGTTTTTGGCATTATTGACCCTTACTTCTGTAATCTCACAATAATAACTTTGAAAAAGTAAAATCCTTCCAACTTTTATTTTTTTTAAATTGTTACGTACAATTTTTTTTTTAATTTCTTCTAAGCAATGGGGGCTTACATCCCCAATAACCCCCCCACCCCTCTCGTTACACCTATGACTTCAGCTGAACTAATGAAACTATAAGTAGAGTATTCGCTAACAAAAATAGAAGGGGGGAAAGTAGAACCATAGGGGCATAAGCCCACTAAACTATTTTTGCGCGTTTCGGGCGCAAGTTAAATAATAGAGATTTTGAAGTAGGGATATAGAACATAAGGACTACAAAGGTTGAGTTTGCTAAACATAAAGGAAATACACTATTTGGTATGAATGAAGCGGTAACTATTTTTTATGAACTAGGTTTTAAAATAAAAAATAGAGTGCTTTTCGCGCATGTGATGTGCATTTAATAACCTAAAGGATGTTAGTGGCTGTATTTCAGGGGCTTTGGTTTAAAATTGCGATGATATATGTACATTCTTCTATGTTCTATGACAAACTAGAGTGGGTCTACGATAAATTACTGCAAAATTGTTTATAAATAATATTAGGGGGCGCGAATGCAGAGATGGGGAAGGAATTAGTTTATTATCCGATGAATGGTAAAGAATAACACAATTTTATTAATGATGATTTGACTGTATTAAAATACCTATTAATCAAACGGTCATAGTATCCGCTACAAACTCATTGATGGCATTGTAGATTCAACAGGATGTTTCTACGCTCTTCTTTAGAAACAATCTGTTGGCCGAATAAGTAATGAATTACTGAGTTTATAATGTTGCCGATCCAGTTATCGATTGAATAGATCACTTGGCTCAGAATATAACCCAAATTAACTTGATTCTATTGATAAATTATTGTTTGTGAAATTTATGGACTTTTAAGAGTTATTAATCATACAATTAATAATTTCGTCAATTATTTCTCTGGAAAGTTTTAAAAATCAATGAAATAACAATTGGTTTTATCACTATTTTATAATGAAATTGTCTAATTTTGTGTATCCTTTTCAGAAACGCTCTTTGGCGTTGAAACCAGCCTAGCGCATCATCCAAACGTTATCGATTTTATGTCAAAGTAAGGTATAAAATTTAAATTTCAATTATATAAAATTTGTAGCTAGATTAGTAGAACAGCGGCCCCAGGTGTTTGAAGGTCGAAAAAAATTGAAGAGAGCTTCATTTTTGAAATGTTTTAAGGGCATGTCTGAGAAGTATAAATACAAGTTTTCAACCGAAAAAACGGATGGTAAAACTTTTGGTGGCCAAAAAAACTCGAAATGTTCGGAGTTCATTCAGTTTTTGGCCTTTATCTCCTAGTCGGTGCGTGTTGATTAAAAAACATATGTGACCAGTTTTAATGTAAATTAATTTTGCTACAATTTGAATCCAACCGCGACTCTGTAGCTCTAATAGCTTTGAGTTACGCCTCACTGAAAATTGATAATTTTTCCCAAAAGTCCAAATTTTAAGTTTTGGCCGACTTTCGTGAGGAACACCGGCCGAAGGAGTGATCTTACGATGAAAGATGAGGTAGTAAATTTAATTTAAGTACAGACCATGACCTATAGGTCTAATAGCTTCTGAGTTACACCTCTTTGAAAATTGTTAATTTTTTCCCAGTCCAAATTTTAAGTTTTGACCGTCTTTCGTGAGGAACACCGGCCGAAGAAGTGATTCTACGATGAAAGTCAAGTAAAATGGAGTTGTAGTAAATTTAATTAGCTTTAATTTAAGCAAAGAAAAAGGTCTGTATGTGTTATACTTCTCTTGTTAATTAGAAAAAAGGAAATCGGGGAATCTTTTAAGAAATTGACCTTGTACGCCACGAAAAATTAAAGCTAATTAAATTTACTATAGCTTCATTCCCCATGATATTCATCGTCGGATCACTCCTTCGGCCGGTGTTCCTCACGAAAGTGGTTATTTTTATATTTACATTTAAATTTGCAATTTATTATTAAAAAATGGGAAATAAACAACTATTTTTGAATTATTACATAAAAAATAATAATATTTAAAAAGCTGGTTTAGGAACACCATGGGCCAATAGCATATAAAAATAATTAATGTGACAGGGTATAGTGGCAGAGAGCTGGTACAGATAAAGTTGTACACGATAACCCATGTTTCTGGCATGCATGACAGATTGGATTGGTCACCTCTGCTCTAGAGATACCTTCTAGATCCAAAAATAAATAAATAATATGACATTTTTTGCAGGATAAGTGATATAGCATCATTTTTTATTGGCTATCCAGAATTAATAAAACTAATAACAAATGTAGTACGACCAGTGGATAAATTATACTTTGGAAAATTGGCAGAATTGAGGGAAACGGTAAATGTTTTAATATTATTATTAATTTAATTTATTTAAAAAAAGTTAACTTGCATAATGCACATAAAAAGCATCATAAAAATAAATATGATTAGTACTAGTTATAAAAATACATAAATTTCCTCTGTTTAATGTATTATCTATTGTTTTAGTTTATTGATCATGCATCAACAAAAAACCAGTCTCCACACCAAGGTAAGAGGTACTATTTCATTTCAAAATTGTTTAGAGGATTGAAAACCTACTATTTATATTTATATATATATATATATATATATATATATATATATATATATATATATATATATATATGTGTATATATATATTTAATTATAATGCAATTGGGAAAAACCAAAATACAAAGCCTTATGTTTCAAATTTCTCCAGTAAATCACCTACTTACTGGTCAACGTTTCACCTATTCAGGCATTATCAAGACACAAAAACAAAAAAAGGTTATTTGAATCACATCTCAAAGAAAAAGGTGCAATATATCCCAACGATCAACAGCCCAAACAGGCTCCAAACAGGAGACAGCACCCCACCACCAAGACGTTTAACATACAACGTTTGTGATAATCACTTTGGATCTGGTGATTTAATTAGGTTACAGACAGAATTAGGTTTAGCATATAATTGGCAACTTGTACTTGAATACATTCCATGGGACACAGCAAGTGAAGGAAAGAATATGGTTTTGTTCAAAGATTATTTATGGATGGTATTTCCATGGAAGTTGAAATAGAAGTCTGCACCAAGTTCTATGGGGATGAATATTTGTACTGTAATGTTAGTTATTCTGTTCTCTCAGTATTAGCTGTGTTAGAGTTTCGTATAAAAAGTAGTGGAAAAAGTAAAGCTAATATATCATATCAAATGAAAATTGTGACACTATATAATTCAAATGAACACATACACTAAATTATTTAACCCCAAAATTAATCTTTAATATAATATAATATAAACAACAATATAGCACTTGATTTAAGTGATGATATCTTATTTTTTGTTTCATTATTAAATATTTTTATTTACTTATTTTTTATTTTAGACCAGACCCTATCAATGCAGATTATGTCAAGAATTATAAAATATAAGCAAAGTAAAAAGACATTAGAAAATGAGATACATGAATTGTTTCTAACAGTATGTATTACTAATTTCATAATTATTAATTATTAATGTTCAGGAAAATAGTTTTATCAATTTCTAGATCAACATATATATCCATATTTTAAAGAAACCTGCATGGTTTTACTATAACTATATCATAAATTATGTTTTATGTTTAATCTCAAAACATAATTATTAAATAATTTTTAAAATTTCTTCAAAGAATATCAGACACACTGATCTTTCAGAATATGACAAACGGTCTGGGTGGAGGTCAATAAATTTCTCTTACTAAGGTAGAGAGAAATGGAGAAAATCCTTATTAACTTATTCTTTAATTTTTATTAGTTTCTTTTTTATTACTTCTTGTTACTTATTTTATTTTTTATTACTTTTTGTTCTACCTTCCTGTAGCTGTGCTATTAACACTCTTGATGCTTATACATTTTAACTTTAATATTTACCATTATTTTTAGTAATTTTTAATAGTCTGTATTTTGCATATTTAGCCCTAAAGAAGACCTGCAATGTGGGTCGAAATGTTGGCTCTTTAATAAACATTTCTCCCTACATAAGAGAACTTTATTGACAACCACCTGGACCATTTTCTTACACATTAAGTAACTAATGTTTATGAGTACCACAAGTAACCAGAAGAAATAATAGAATTAAAGTAAAATTGTCTTTAATATTGAAAATTACAGAAAATAGCCATTTTATTTTAGAATGTACTCCATTGACAAGAGCAAGTACTTGTCAATAATTTTAAGAGTACTTAGTTCTAGCAAAAGGATTTGGATCATAATGAACTCTAACTTTATTCTCTATACTGTTTTTTGTTATTCAGAGCATAAAGTACTCTGAATATCAAATGCTTGTCAAATCGAATTAAATTGATTAATATCTCCTTCTTAAATGCACATTTAAATATTCTTTCAGGCTTCACACACCATTACTGTGACATTATCAAACTCGATAATTTTTTTAGCACTTTTACCTGACGTTCAAGAAAAAGCTTGGCAAGAACAATTCGAAATATTCGGTAATGATGACAGAGAGCCAACTATGGATGATTTAAAACAGATGCAGTTCCTAGAGAGGTATATGTCATTGGATATGTACTATTTTTTTTTATGTAGAGAGGAAATAGTTGACTGGAAGATCTAATGTAAGGATGGAGATAGTTGGGGTGGAGTCAAATTAAACACCAAATAAGTGAATACTTATTTATTATTTGTGCCAACGTTTTTTTTTCTTTTAATGCTATATAATCATAATTATATTTTATTTCTCATTTCCCAGGTTATAATATTACCAAGTAATAGTTGTAGTTATCAATTGAATTAGAATTCTATTTAATTTAATTAATTTTTTATCAGCATATCTAACCTCATTTCAATGCGGTGTATGTTAGTTTACTATTACTAAATTATGTTTTTTGTAATATTCCAAATCAATCATTAATAAATAATATTATAATATTTTTATAGTGAATACATTTCTTTTTTAATGTTTAAAAATATGCTTATAAATGCTTCTGAGGTTTTTATTATTTATTTCATTGAAGGTTTATAAAAGAAGCTCTGAGATTTTTGGCTCCTGCATATGTAGGAAAGTTGGCTAGGAGGGACATAAATATTAGTGAGTAAAATTTCACTGTATTAATATATTTTAATTTAAATTAGTTATAAAATATGAGACTAGAACAAAAAATGCTCATTGGGGTATATCTATAATTGAGAAGAAATTGGGAAGAGTTGAGGTCAAAAATAAAAGCTAAATGATAAGCAACCTCGTATTTATTAGAAATCTTAAAATAAATAAATAATTGCTTATAATTTGAAATTATATTTTTAACCTCTACACGGACTATTTTCTCCTCAATAATAATTATACGGTTAAGTAATAATTAATCAGCATTATTATTTTCTACTAACTACTTCATTCAATATTCTCATACTTTTTGAGGCTTTCAGATGGCTTGTAAATTTACTCTTGTGAATTTACTCACCGTATTTACACATCTTATTTTTCAAATACTACCTTTAAAAAAATTCAAACGAATGGAGGAGAGGAGGAATTTTCAAAAAAGAAAACAAATAAAACGTAATGAAGCAAATTGTCGTGGTGCCTTTTAGAATCGAAATATTTAAAAAAAATAATGGGTGCACTTAATTGAATTAAAAAAAAACAATCACAGAGGTTTTATTTTTTATATATTTAATTCAAAGAGTTGTCTCTGAGGGTCCAGAAAAGAAAAAACAAAACTACTGATATGTATAAACTTAGATTATACTTAAAGAACATATCCCTCAACTAACTTCATAATAAAAAATAAACTACTTAAAATATAAAAAACATTAAGATAAATTCTGTAATAGTATTATTTAAAAGTAGAAAAGTGTTGGTGTAGTGAACCTATTATTTTCTTAAGATGGAACGAATAATGAAATTGTTCTAAGATGGAACGAATAATCCAGTTGTTCTAGTTTAAGATTTTTATTCTGATAATCTAAAAATCGGTGCAAACTTGGGCGCCATTTTCAGAACTGAAATTAATTCAGAAATATTACCAAAAATAAGAACTAAATTACAAAAAGTACTGAAAATAACTCAGTGTCAAGGATATACTCAGTCATAAATTAGAAATAATAATGTGGACATTTAAATAAAAAAATCTAATATAATATATATATATATATATATATATATATATATATATATTATATATATTAATTTGATAATTAAATTTATATTTTCAGATGGAGTTACAATACCTCAAGGTACTAGTGTAATGATCTTAATGAGATACATGAGAATGGACTCAAAACTTTGGGAAAATCCGAAGGTCTTCGACCCTGATCGCTTTCTTGAAGAAGATAGTTTATTAAAACATATGTATTCTCCTTTTGGGATAGGTATTCGCAACTGTCCAGGTAAATACTCTGACTTATCGTTGATTCAGCATTTCATAAAATGTTTTTTTTATCATTAAATTTTTTAACATGCTTATAAAGCAGCTCTATTGCATATTGTTATCCTGAATATTGAGCGATAAAGAACTTTTGGCAAAATTTCATGCACCTTAACATTCCAAAACTGATATTCACACTATGGCTTAGTAAGAGAAAAACATTTTCTTGAACCATTTGGCATTTGGCTTCTTGAATATGATTAAAAATAATTAATTTATTTACTTTTTTAGATTTATTTTAAATTTGAATTAGAATTAAAATTCATAATGCCATTAAAAAAAAATTGAAAATATTAAAAACACAATAATGAATAACACAAAATTGCTTTTATGTATAAATTATATATATTTCAGGTTTGCACTATGCAACGGTAATGATGAAAGTAGTTTTGTCAAAGATGTTAAGAAGATTAATACTGAGACCAGTTGATGACAAGATTCACTTTGAAGAAATTCAATTAAAATATTGCCTGATGTCAGAAGTGGTAAATCCTCCAACGCTACAAGTTGAAGAACGAATATGATTTGTAATGTACATTTTATTAAATATAGTTTTTAATTAATGCCTTATTATCTATTTTTTAAATAATTAAACCGTTTTTCTTGAATTAATTCAGTGCATCTAAAACAGGAATAATAACAATAAGAGAAGTATTGAAGAGATGATTTAGAAGGTTACATGATGGTTTCAAAGAAATTAAATATAATGAAGAGCTCTGCCTAAGCCGACAGATTTGCCCCTTTTGTCAATGTTGAACAATGTGTAAGAGAAAGTTTCTACCTGCCTTACTCCAGATATTATAATAGACTACATTGTGTATAGATTACATCTTATTCTTCCTTTGAGGAAAATAAGGATGTTTATCAGTGAAAGGTGAAGTAAGGAACAAGTAGGAGCAAAAAGACACAATACTTAATATGGGAAAGAAAATTGCATAAGACAAAGAGAAAATACGAGGAAAATAGAATGAAAAATATCACTTTAAATTGCCAAATTTTCTGATAATAGAAAAAATGACCTTGGACTAAAATAGACAATCGGAGAAAGAAAATTGTGTAGGAAAAGAATGTGAAAATTAAATTTTAAGCTCAATAAAATTTATATAGCGTCAAGCAATAATAAAAAATAACTGAGTGAATAAAATTTGTTTTGTGGACATGACTTCCAGGTATATCTATTAAACTATATCAAAAAATCTAAATTTTATGATGAAAATTTAATTCTACATATCCATCAAATATTACTGAATTATCAGTCATTATTGGTAATAAAATGTGCTACCTATATAAAATAATAGGTGTGATTACAAAGAAATTCTCTGGTTAGATGATTATTAGCCGAAGAATTCGTGTAGGTTTCTTATCTTTGCAATGAAGTGAAAAACAGTTAAGTTACAAGTATAGTACTGTTGAAGTAATTCCTCTTATGTATATCATCTATATTGTATTACAGAGAGACAACACTGTAGTGACAGTTAAGATCATGTTGGCTGTGCAATATGGCATCTTTGTAACAACAGCCATTGTGTTGTGAGTCTCTTAGTTAGCGTCGGTTAGTAGTGAGGACTGGACCTTGTGTGTAGTGTTGTCTCTGTCTATATATGATTATATACAGTGTTTATATCTAATAAATCTGTGCTCGTATCGTAATAACTTGTACTATTGCTTCCCTGCACTCTAACACCTTTTTACTCTATATGTTAACAACTTCCGGTTTATCAACAAATTTTTTTTTTTTTATAAATTTTTTAAACCAAAATTTGTGTGATTGTTAAGTTAAAGTACTAGTTCATTGTTTATTGCCATTTGTTATTCCTAAGGTACCTGGTCTAAGAATAAAATAATTTGTCTATGCTATTCTATTTTTTTTTTTATAGTTATATGATGTTATCATCATTTCATTTCCATATTCTATTCCAGATCTATGTAATGTTGAATTTTAACACTATCTAATGTTAAATCAGCTGTTAGGCCTCGAACTGTGAACTTGCTTAAGTTATCTTTAAGTTTTTGAATTAATTGAATTCATGTATTTTTGATGTGTGTTATAGTGAATAATGGTTTTTTGAAGTAACTTTTAGTATAATTTAGTGAAAATGGACACTTTTCTAATGAAAGACAATAAAATTGCCGGAACAAGTAGGAAAGACGATGAAGCCGTTATTTCTACTATTTTGAAAAGAAAGGTAAGGAGTAACTCCAGTATTTCTTTAAATGAAGGTCAAATTGACAAAAAAAGAATGAATACTAAAGATTCTAAAGTTAAAACATTATTAAAAACCCCTAACCTACCCAAACCACGTGGTAATTTAAATAATAATATTAATTCAGAAAATATTGAAATAACAGGTGACAATCTAGTATCTCAATCTACACAACCAGTGACTCAACCCACTACTCATAATTCTATGAATATTCCTTCACTAAGCAATGTTCCTAATGTTCCTGTTGATAACATGTATGCTCCACTATCTGTCGAAATGGAAGAACGCGCCGCACCACCAGTAGTCCACTTACCACCGCCAATAAAAATAAAAGGAATCACAAACTTTCAAAACTTATGCACAGACTTATTAGCTCTTTTAGGGGACAATAATTTTGAATGTTTTTCCAATAAAGAAGTGATCACATTAAAAACTAAAACCAGTGATGCATATAGAGCCTGCATAAAATATTTAGAATCGAAAAACTTTTCTTTTCACACATTTCAACCTAAAGAAGAAAAAGCCTTCCGGTTTGTCATCAGAAATCTTCACTACTCCACACCTCATGATATGATTAAATATGATCTTGAGAGAAAAGGATTCACTGTTCGCCTTATCAATAATGTTATACACCCAAGGTCGAAAGAACCCCTCCCACTCTTCTTCGTGGATATTGAGACAGCTCCAAACAATAAAGTCTTCAATATAAGCCATTTAGCTTACACTAAAGTAAAAATTGAGGAACCTCATAAAAGAAGGGACATTGTTCAATTCCTGAGGTGCCAGGAATATGGACATACCAGATCATTCTGCCGACACCAACCAAGATGCGTGAAGTGTGGCCAAGATCATCCTAGAGACAGATACCAGAAACCGCGTGAAGAGCTGCCAACCTGTGCGCTGTGCGGCGAAGATCATCCAGCGAATTATAGAGGATGCACAGTTCATCTCGAACTTCAAAGAAGAAGACTGCACGTCCGAAGACAGGTAACTTCACGTCGTGATTTAACAGGTCCCCTGCCTCTAGAGACGGACCGTGACCGACTTACTAACCCAACTACTATCCCGCAACAACCACAGGCTTCATTTACTAACACAATATTTGAGTACAAAACACCACAACACACAACATCTCAATACACAATACCACAGCACACAACATTTCAATACACAACACCTCAACACAAAATACCCCAATTTACAACACCTCAGTACACAACGCCCGAATATAGAACTCATCAAAATACAACTCCTCAAGTTATGAATATAACCTCTCATCCTTCAATACCACGTTACCCACAGTATCATTACCCTCCACATTCTAACGCAGTTCCTGAATACCCAATACCACATCCACAATCTAGTACTCCAGACATATCAATATACCTCAATTCATTTTTAAATGATTTTAAATCGATGATAAACCCTCTCATCACATTACTTACCACGCTTGTTACTAAATTCATTCCTAATGCCAGTCCGTAATTCCACTTTAAACCAATCTTTAAAACTCCTTCTTTGGAATTCAAATGGAGCCCTACACCGAAGAAACGAACTTGACATATACTTACGTGAACATGACATCGACATAGCACTACTTACCGAAACCCATTTTTCTCAGAATATAAAATTTTACTTACTGGGATACGTCGTTTACCGTAATGACCATCCATGCGGTGCTACCCGTGGTGGCTCTGCGGTAATTGTGAAACGTACATTGTATCACCATCCTTTACAAATGACGGCCTTACCCGAAATTCAATTAACTGCGATTTCAGTTGAAATTAATCACTGCAATATTTCCATAGCTAGCGCATATTGCCCCCCTAGGCTACGATTTTCCAAGGAGATGTTTAGCAACATATTCTCCACTTTAGGACCAAAATTGTTTTGTAATGAATAATTAATAAACTGACTACAAATAAAACTTGATTCATCCAGTAAGAACACATACAGTGCCATACGGTCTTCTCCCCCACATCGACACACAATCCAAAGAGGTATATTCTTACATATATAACATTTCCCCTTTTCTAATAACTAATCCATAAATTTCTAATAACTAATACATAAAGTTCTAATAGCTAATACATAAATTTCTAACAACTAATACATATATTCCTAATAACTAGTACATAAATTTCTATTAACTAATACATAAATTTCTAATAACTAATACATACATTTCTAACAACTAATACATACATTCCTAATAACTAGTAAATAAATTTCTATTAACTAATCCATACATTTCTAATAACTAATACATAAGTATTGTGAACAATAATACTATAATTCTCTTAGCCTAACTTATAATCTAGTAGTTTCTTAGGTGTACTTATTAACCTTCCCGCTCTACTTGTGAGCACTTGATTTCCCATCGGCGGTTTCCCTTTATGATTTCTATCCTTAGGACTGCCTTGCAAATCCTGCTCAGTGCTAACCTCAATAGACTCCTGTCCTAAATCCATCTCGGATTTTGGAGAAATAAAAGTTTCATTTCTTCTACATATATTGCCACTGTTGTCAACTACATTATAAGACCTAGGGTAAGGAGTGTCTCCCTTAATTGTCCCTGGCAGCCACGCACTATTTGGCAATTCCTGAAACATAATTGTCTGTCCCTCCCGAAATTCAGACGGTTCTTTTCTTGCTGACCTATCATAGTATTTTTTAGCTAATTCCTTTTGCTCTTCCATAATTTTTCGATCACTTGCATAAGTTAACTTTGGGACTAAATTATTGAATGAGCAGGAAATATTGGTTCTTAAGTTACGTCCCATTAAGATAGTCGCTGGGGAATTTATTGGTGCTCTAGGTGTAGCTCGATAATTTAAAAGAGCTAAATAAGGGTCCTCTCCGGCATCAAGTGCTTTTTTAAGCAGGGACTTGGCTATTTTAACAGCACTTTCGGCCAAGCCATTTGACTGAGGAAAATGGGGGCTTGACATGACATGAACAAATTTCCAGTCGTATGCAAATTTCTTGAAGAGTCCACTATCAAAACACAAGGCACCGTCAGAGTATAGAATAATCGGAATCCCATGTCTGGCGAATATTGACCTTAATTTTTCTATAACGGTGCAGCTCTTTAGATTGGGAAGGTATGCCACCTCCAAGTAGTTCGAAAGAGCATCCACCACTACCAAATAATGCTTTTGTTTAAATTCGAAAACGTCGCACCCTACTTCAGTCCACGGAAGAAGTGGAGTTGTTTTACATTTTAATGCCAGTTTCACTTTATTTCTTTGAAATTTTTGACAAGTGTAGCATGATTTTACAAACTTTTTTATATCTGAATTTATTCCCAGCCAAAACATTGTCAATTCTGCCCGTGCTATAGTGTGAGTGATACCCGGATGGCCAGTGTGCTATTTCTTTAGCATTAGGTGCTTTAGACTATGGGGTATTATGATTCGGCCATTTTTGAATAACAAACCTTTAATCACCACAATTTCCTCTTTAAACTCAAAGTATGGTTTTAAACAAGTTTTTAATTCCCTATATGTTGGCCAACCTTGTTCCACAGTTCTTTTTAATTCCATCAATGTCGAATCATTAGCCAAGTGAGTTGAAATCAGTTCCCATGTATCCCGAGTTACTGGTAAATTTTCTATTAATAGATATATTTGCAAGTCCACATCATCGAACTTGTCTCTTTGTCACAACCAGCCAGAGAAAAATCCCGAGAGAGAGTGTCTGCTAGATACATTTCTTTCCCCGGTGTATACACTACTTGCAATCGATAAGGCTGTAACCTAAGCATCATCCTCTGAAGCCTTGGTGGGACTTTATTCAACGGTTTATTAACAATCGCTACTAAGGGTTTATGGTCAGTTTCAACCCTAACTATGCCCCTACCAATTATATACTGCCTGAATTTTTCAGCACCAAATCACAAACCTAACAACTACCGTTCAATGTTAGAATACCTACTCTGGCCTTTCGGTCAAGGCCTTTGAAGCAAAAGCTGTGGGACGACCATTTTAGGAGAGTACTGCACCCAAGCCGGTCTAGCTAGCGTCAACACTCAGTGTTAATGCTTTATTGGGGTCATAAAAACCAAGAACTGGGGCCTTAATTATACATGATTTTAAGTTATCTAATGCATTTTCGTGATGAGTTTCCCATTTGAATTCTGAATCGTTTTTTAACAATTCCCGGAGACAAGCACTCTTCTCTGAGTACTCGGGTATGATTCGGGATAAGAAATTGAACATACCTAACACTCGTTGAAGTGATTTCTTATCTCTTGGGATTTTTAATTCCGAGATAGCTTTAATTTTTTCATCATCAATTGAGATACCGTCCGCCCCAAAATTGTAACCCATAAACGTAACTTGTTCAGTGTCAAAAGTAAATTTATTTGAATTAAACTTAATACCATTTTTTGACGCAGTTTCTAATACTTCCAGTAGTTTTTTATACAGCTCTGCCTAAAATTGAGCCCCAAAAAAGACATCATCCTGAAATGTTATAACATTCTCAATGTGTTGGAATGTATCCCTTATTTTTTTGTGAAAAATTTCGGGAGCTGCATTGATTCCAAATGGGAGCCTCCTGAAAATGTACCTAACCCAGGGCGTTTGGAATGTACATAATCTAGTGGATTTTTCATTTAGACCAATCATCCAAAACCCGGATTTGCAATCCAGTTTACAAAAGTGCTTATTACCTGATAACTGTGCAGTCATATCCTCCAAGGTGGGCAAAGGATAATAAGGGCGTTTAATCGTCTTATTAAGAGGTCTGGGGTCTAAACAGATACGCAGCAAACCATCCCTTTTCCTAACCACCACCATTTGACTAACCCAGTCTGTGGGTTTCTCAATTGGCTCAATGATACCCTTCTGAACCATATGATCCAATTCCTGCTTTATTGCTTTGTGTAATAATGCATAAGGAATCCTACGTAGAGGAGATACCACCGGTTTAACACCTGGATCAATATCCATATCCACTTCTCCTGGGATCAAGCCTACTTGACCATCAAATAATTTCAAATATTTGTCAGGAATCAGTGACTCAAGGCCCCGTAACATACTGTCAACTCTACAAATAAGGCCCAATTGTTCAGCCGACTTTAGTCCCAGAATATTAAAGCAACATTGCTCAACTACTATAAAATCTAAAGTGTAACTCTTAGATCTATAAATACAATTTAAAGAACACAATCCCAAAATCGGTAATTTATGATTTGTAAAGGAGATTATAATTACCCTCGATGGTTTCAACAAGGAGACATCTAATTTCAAGTCTAGAAATTGTTGGAGACCCAAAATGTTGCACTGAGCTCCCGTGTCCACTTTAAGGTGCACATCCTGACCACAGATCTTCAATATTGTAGTGTACCAGTCTGCTGAGTCTGAATTCATGGAATGCACTGTAAATTCTTCATCACTGTCTTCCAAATGGAGTTGTGCTAATAGGCCCGCATCACTTTGCTTTTTCTTCTCTATCGAGTTACATTTCTTTGCAAAATGGTTAATCTTGTTGCAGATAGAGCAACGTCTACCAAATGCAGGGCATCGTTTATATTCATGTTTATATCCACAAAACTTACAGTCTTCCACTACTCGAACCTGCTGTTTACTCTGAGTTTGAACATTCTTGGTATTGCCTGGATGTTTATACCTTTGACCTTGGTACCGTAAATTATTCCTAATAACATCCACACACTGTTCTTCCTTAATCATTCTTAGTTCATCTGGATCCTCCTTCTTGATTTTGATTACTTGTTTACTCACAACCTGCTGAGCTCGGCAGTACTTAAGAACTCCAGTAATATCACCCATAGATTTGCACAATAATGACTGTTTCAGGGAATCATCTCTAATTCCACAAATAAAAATGTCCTTCACCAAACTGTCCTTAAGGGCTCCTAGTTCACAGGTCTGGGATAGGTTTTTTAATATCGCCATATATTGCTCAAATGACTCTCCATCCTCCTGACTCGTAAAAAGGCAGTATCGTTCGTGTGTGATGTTAAGAGAGGGCACAAAAGTGATTGTCAAAAGCCTTCAGAACTATATCAATTTTTCCTTTCGCCTCATCTGTGAGTTGAAATGATTCAAATGTTTCACGGGCCTCACTTTCAGCATGATGTAACAATATAGCTACTTTTCTCTTACTTTTAACCTCCTCAAAGTACGCATCGATAAAAGTTAAAAACTCACTCTTAAATCTTTTCCAATTTCTGGACATGTCACCTTCCATACAAAGCGGAGACAGGTTACCCGGACTGCCTTCCATAACTAATCCTTAAGTTTGCAAAACTAACTACTCTCTTCAATTTAATCACTATCACTTTCCACTACATAACAATATTACTTTGTTTTGAACCGCTGTCACCATGCTTTGTAATGAGTAATTAATAAACTGATTACAAATAAAACTTTATTCATCCAGTAAGAACACATACAGTGCCATGCTGTCCTCTCCCCCACATCGACACACAATCCAAAGAGGTATATTCTTATATATATATAACAATTATATATGTATTCAATTAACTCAATTAACCGAAATTACTTAATTCAATTAACCGAAATTCAATTAACTGCGATTTCAGTTGTAATTAATCACTGCAGTATTTCCATAGCTAGCGCATATTGCCCCCCTAGGCTACGAGTTTCCAAGGAGATGTTTAGCAACATATTCTCCACTTTAGGACCAACATTTTTATGCGGAGGTGATTTCAACGCCAAACATCCCCGATTTGGCAACAGGACACAAAATTCCAGAGGAAATGCTCTTATTTTTAATACCTGTTTGGACCTTCATTATGACTGCCTTTTACCATCTGAACCGACATACTGGCTAACAGACACAAACCGACAACCAGCACTACTTGACTTCTTTATCACTTCTAATCTAAGCACTCTACATCACCACATAAGTGTTGATAACGATCTTTCATCTGACCATTCCCCAATCGTCCTATCTCTCTCAAGACAAGCACTCACTACAAATCATACACCGACGTTAACTCCTGGACCCATAGTGATTCGTGAATTTCATGGTATAATAAATGACAAAATTAACCTTAATACAAGCTTGAAGACTGCAGATGACATTGACAACGCTGTTGAGACGCTTACAAAGACTGTACAAACTGCCGCTTGGCAATCATCTCACAGGCATGAGACATTCAGACATAAACAATACTTACCACCCGACATAAGGTCCCTTATTATTGAAAAGCGACGTGCACTGAACCAATGGAAAAGATCTCGATATCCTAGTGACAATCAACTACTAAACCAAATGTCTAATAAATTCAGAAAACGAGTACAGCAATACAAAAATGACATCTACAACACTCATCTGAATAACTTACAGACAAGTAATAATACCCTATGGGAACAAACTAGAAAGATTTTGCATTACCATAATACAAAGACGTCCCTGCGTAAATCTGACAACTCATGGGCCAGAAGTGATAAAGAAAAAGCAGGCCTATTTGCCTCTCATCTCACAGACGTATTTCAACCACACGACGACCTATTTGACCCACAGCACAACTGTGACGTCCAACAAATTCTGACTTCGCCACTTCCTCTGTCTTTACCACCTCCACCAATCAATCCTTCAGATGTTGAATTTTGTATAAAAAAATTACCGCGCAGAAAACCACCTGGTTATGATCTTATTACACCTAAAATTGTACTTCTTACTAGGAAAGGCTTAATTTTTCTGACAGCTATCTACAATTCTATTCTTCGACTTACTTATTTTCCTTTAGTATGGAAATTTTCAGTAGTGAAAATGATCCCCAAGCCAAACAAACCATTAAATCTAGTTACGTCCTTCAGACCTATTAGTCTTTTACCACTATTTTCCAAAATGTTTGAAAAACTATTGTTAAAGCGGCTTTATCCATTATCAGAAATAAATAATTTCATTCCTAACCACCAATTCGGGTTCAGGCCTGCACATTCTACAACACAGACGGAACTGCGTTATCGCTTCCTCATTGCATCAACATTGCATCCCCACCTCCCATAAATATAAATATTCAAGCGGTATATACTAGATAAAGTGAACTCTGGTATGGTATAATTATTCATACAGTCGAATACACACTCGCTAATGCATAGGTGAACGGAATATATAATATAACAATTTAACAATAAACAATAGTTAAATATAACTTATATAAACTCCATACATTAAATAATACATACTAATCAATTCATATAATTATACTTATCAATAATCATACATTTAAATAATACATATAATATATATATATATATATATATATATATATGTGGATCACTAATCATTTAAATAATTTATAATATATGTGGTCACCACATTACCCCCCCTCTTAATAAAAAAAAAATTGATGATTTCCATTTTTGATAGAACATATGTAACGAATAATAAGATAAATTGGGCAGCAACCAAAAAGTAACAAAAAAAAAAGCACTGTCATACTTTCGACCAGTACTAATCCTAATATAGCTTCTTAGAATCTACAGACACACTTAAATTCATTAGAAAATTGGCTCCATAAGTCGCGTATAAAAATTAACATACCAAAATCGAACCAAGTAACATTTACACTTAGACATTCAGACTGCCCCTCGCTAACACTTTATAATACACCATTGCCCAGACAAACACAGACAAAATACTTGGGCCTTACCATGGACAGAAGACTGACTTGGAAATCACACGTAATTAATTTGAAGAAAAAATTGAATCACCGACTCTCACTTCTAAGACGGCTACTTTACCACAAAAATAAACTATCACTAACATACAAAATTATAATATACAACCTGCTAATTAAAAAAATGTGGACCTACGCCTCGCAAGTGTGGGAGTCATGCAAAAAATCCCACATACAGACCATTCAAATTTTTCAATCTAAATTCCTTCGTTATATTACACTTAGTCCCTTTTACATCACTAATAAAACATTACACAAAGATCTCAACGTGCCACTCGTGGCTGACACAATCAAGAACAACTACAAAAAAATTCGTGACTCACTTGCTGGACATCCAAACTTACTGGTACAAGTGTTACTGACAGACACATTACCACATAATCCGAAAAGGAGACTGAAACGTCTCTGGATCTACTACAATAAGATGAACCACGCTAGGAGTGCCTTCAATGGGAGGTTTCTCCATACACGCTTTCAAGAGAATCCCTTAGGGGAGGTTTTCCGAAGAACACTAAAAATACAATATGTGCCAAATGGCATTTGTATGATTTCTTAAATAAATATTTTTATTATTATTATCTAATGTTATCGTTTTCTTCAAATTCCTCTGTTATCAAAAGAAGATTATCAGATATTTCATCTCTTGGAACCATACACCATTTTCATCAGGTTCTTGTTCTTCCCCTTCTTGTTTTATCTATAGGTGACTATCACTTCGTAGCCATTTTCTACTCCTGTCATTATTTTTTTGTTAGTTTCATTACTGAACTATTATTATGTTTAATAATATATTATAGAAACCAATTCAAATTTGTCTAGATTTTTGACAACATAAAAAACGTAACAGCTCCTGAAACATTTCTGACGATAATTTGAATTTACCTCACTCTAAATCAAAGCGATAAAGAAAGGCATGGGAATGAACGAATGAGAGGTATGCGAATAATTATTCGGAAATTATAAACAATTGCTTCATGATCATAAGCTGTTTTTTACTACTAAAATGAAATTGACTACATTAACAGACAATTAAATGCTATTACTCCATTGTTTCTCGGTAAATATGCATAAGCTGAAGTCTTGAATTTTGATCTTCTTGAATAATTTAACTTTCCCTGTTGTTAGTATCATTACCCTTAAATGTCGAATGTTTTTTTTACACATACGGAAGTTTAGTGTATTGTTCGTGGAAGATCCTCTGTAGACGATCAGTAGAAACCGTGCAAGGATCACAGAAGATCACCACGGAACTGGACAATGACCCAAATTTCATTTTAGCCACAGCTGTCAACATTTTAACGTATTTCGGTGAGTATTTTAGTTCTTACTATCATCGGGTCATTTTAAAATTAATTTCTCTTATCATCACATAACTGTCACTAGGGCAACTTTAAAATTCTACTGAAATTGATGCTTCGCCTTGGACAGTGTCCTCCCAGAAAATGTACGGTTATCCTCTCGGTGAAGTGATCATGAAGGGTTCACAATTCGGAAGAGACAGTGTCAAATGGGTCGGTTATAAAGAATGACTGAAGAGAGAGAAAAATCTTTATTATAAAGGATACAGTTCTTCAACATTACCCATATCTATTAAATATAGACCTGGGCCATGACTAGCTCTTTGCATGTCTCTGGCAATGCGTAGATAAAATATGTATCATGTGCCAGATGGGTTCATGTTTCCATGTTTTATGGAAATTACACAGAATGTATTAAAATTGTGACTAAAACGTTCAGTACGCTATATTTTTTAAACAAGGGTACTATCTATGATTGTTTTTTTCTTTTTAAGGAATTTAATTACCAACAAATGTCCATACGAAAAAGCCAAAATGTTTGGCTGAGGGGGCCCACGGAACGCATAGATCGATGAAATCCTGTACATTGAAAATTTCACTTGATGAGAACACGTTCTTACTTTAAGAAGTGAGCGGAGTGGATTAATGGTGGATCACTGAGTAACCATGCCGAAAGCCCTGGTTCAAATCCCCCTGCTGGATAAAATTTTATTTAGTCTGTTAGCGGCTGGAGATGGATCAAACAGGATCTAGGACTCTCCTGGGGCTCACCCAACCTCTATAAAGTTGGTACCTAAAATAAGGGGGGGGAATCTGGCGGTTGTGCGTGATTTGGGACAAATCACTTCCCTGCACTGTCGTTGTCCATGAAACAGTCCAGACTAGAGTCTCCTCCATGTACTGAACCCTAGACCCGTTCACGGGTTGTAGAGGTACAGGTTTTTTTTCTTTAAGAAAATAATCATACAATGCTGTCTTACTTTTCTTTTTCTACTTCAAAGAAATTATATAACATATTTGAGAATGAAAGTTAGGTTTGTAATTATTATGAAATTTTTTTAAATTTCTGGACATATTATGGTAAAATTTCTTTTTAAAAGAACGTTACGCTTTAATTATTTCCCGGTTTATTCAATATACCTTGAGATATTTGGTCATTAAATAGTAAATGGTTTTCATTTATAATTAAATTAAGCAAATTATCTAATGTTTTTAGTTGTTCACTCTGATTCATTAGATAAGTTCTGGCATTAATAGGTTCCATATTAGAAAAAAAAGTAAAGAAGACTTGCTTCTCAATTTGCTATAATCGCTTTCATGTTAAAATTTTTGTCTAGTCTAAGTCTAGAAATGATAAGTGTTTTTTGTCAAGGCGGTGTAAAAAGTCAGGTGGTTGCTCCCGATGTCGAATATTAGTTTTGAATAATTCATTGGTCAATTGTTCGATTGATCTTGAATCTCTAACTGTTGAACTCACATGTTGTATTTATATAATCAGCCTCATCAGCTAATACTCAATAATCTGTTTTCATTAATCTCTTTTAAGGAATTTTTTTTCGAAACATATAATATTTTTTACTTGTCGGAGATACAAACTATAATAAATTATGCGGTTTACCATCAAAGTGAGGAATGTGATCATAATCAGAAGTTTTAATTTCAAATGAATTCATGTCTGAAGATAATGTTACAGTTTCATGAGTATTTGGCATAATCCTACTAATATTATAAATGCGAAAGTTTGTATGTTTTTCTCTCTTTTTTGGATTTGGATGAAACTTTACAGTAATATAGGTTATACATCAGAATAACACATGGGCCCCCGACAGTTTTATAGGTACTGTGGAGGATCCATTATAGTACATAATTAAAGGCAAACCACATGATCATAGTTGTTAAAATAACAGAAAGAACATGAGTGAAACTATTTGTTTTGATATCCTACTAATCCTAGTCTTACTAATATTATAAATGTGAATGTTTGTATGTTTGTCTCTCTTTCACGCAAAAACTACTGGACGGATTTGGATGAAACTTGACAGTAATATAGTTTATACATCAGAATAACACATAGGCTATAGCAAGCGCGGATTTAGGGGGGGCGCACGGGGGCATGTGCCCCCCCCCCCTCGACTGTTATTTATGTTATTTAGGAACCGTGGAGAATCCATAATAGGGCATAAATAAAGGCAAATCACATGAAAATAGATGTTAAAGTAACAGAAAGAAGATGAGTGAAACTATTTGTTTTGATGTCCTACTAATCTTACTAATATTATGAATGTGAATGTTTGTATGTTTGTCTCTCTTTCACGCAAAAACTATTGGACGGATTTGGATGAAACGTGACAGTAATATAGGTTATACATCAGAATAACACATAGGCTATAGCAAGCGCGGATTTTGGGAGGGCGCACGGAGGCACTTGCCTAGGGACTATGGAGAATCCATTATAGGACATAAATAAAGGCAAATTACATGATAAAAGATGTTAAAGTAACAGAAAGAAGATGAGTGAAACTATTTTTTTGTATGTCCTACTAATCTTACTAATATTATAAATGTGAATGTTTGTCTCTCTTTCACGCAAAAACTAGTGGTCGGATTTGGATGAAACTTGACAGTAATATAGGTTATACTTCAGAATAACACATAGGCTATAGCAAGCGCGGATTTAGGGGGGGCGCACGGGGGCATGTGCCCCCCCCTCGACTGTTATTTATGTTATTTAGGAACTGTGGAGAATCCATAATAGGACATAAATAAAGGCAAATCACATGATAATATATTTTAAAGTAACAGAAAGGAGATGAGTGAAACTATTTGTTTTGATGTCCTACTAATCTTACTAATATTATAAATGTGAATGTTTGTATGTTTGTCTCTCTTTCACGCAAAAACTACTGGACGGATTTGGATGAAACTTGACAGTAATATAGGTTATACATCAGAATAACACATAGGCTATAGCAAGCGCGGATTTAGGGGGGGCGCACGGAGGCACTTGCCTAGGAACTATGGAGAATCCATTATAGGAAAAAATAAAGGCAAATTACATGATAAAAGATGTTAAAGTAACAGAAAGAAGATGAGTGAAACTATTTTTTTGTATGTCCTACTAATCTTACTAATATTATAAATGTGAATGTTTGTCTCTCTTTCACGCAAAAACTAGTGGTCGGATTTGGATGAAACTTGACAGTAATATAGGTTATACATCAGAATAACACATAGGCTATAGCAAGCGCGGATTTTGGGGGGGGGCGCACGGGGGCACGTGCCCCCTCCCCACGACTGTTATTTAGGAACTGAGGAGAATCCATAATAGGACATAAATAAAGGCCAATCACATGATAATAGATGTTAAAGTAACAGAAAGAAGATGAGTGAAACTATTTGTTTTGATGTCCTACTAATCTTACTAATATTATAAATGTGAATGTTTGTATGTTTGTCTTTCTTTCACGCAAAAACTACTGGACGGATTTGGATGAAACTTGACAGTAATATAGGTTATACATCAGAATAACAGATAGGCTATAGCAAGCGCGGATTTAGGGGGGGGGCGCACGGAGGCACATGTCCCCTCCCCTCGACTGTTATTTAGGAACTATGGAGAATCCATATAGGACATAAATAAAGGCAAATCACATGATAATAGATGTTAAAGTAACAGAAAGAACTTGAGTGAAACTATTGCTTTTTTGTTTGTTACTCATTCACGCAAAAACTACTGAACGGATTTCGATAAAACTTATTGAGTAAAATAGGTTATAGATCATAGGCTACACCAAGAGCAGACTTATGTGAGGGCACGAAGGCATGTCCACCCCCCCCGTTATAGTACATTATTAAAGGCAAATCAGGAACTTAGTACTTGAAATTTGTAGATAGGTTCTTTGTACAGTTTAAGGAAGAAATTTGGATAATTCTACCCAAGGGTTTCTCCTTTAATGTAATAGGGGTTCAAAGGTTGTATAGAATTCGTCAGTTTTGAAGTTGGACATCTGAAATTTTGGATGTACGAGTAACTTATATTTAAAAAAAATAATTAAATTATTTATTTAAAATGATCTTTCACGAAAATTTATGTGGCACACCAAATTTCACGCGAGCGAAGCCGCGGGCATAAGCTAGTAATATTATAAATGCGAAAGTTTGTATGTTTGTCTCTCTTTCACGCAAAAACTACTGATCGGATTTCGATGAAACTTTACAATAATATAGGTTATACATCAGATAAACACATAGGCTATAGCAAGCGCGTATTTAGTGGGGGCGCACGGGGGCACTTGCCCCCTCGACTGTTTTTTAGGTACCGTGGAGAATCCATTACAGTACATATTTAAATTCAAATCATATGATAACACAAGGGAACAACATTTTTGTTGCATGAAATATTTTGACTAATATTCTACTTCCTCGAGGTGCTGATTTAAGATCTGAAGTCAGTTTGTTTGTATCAGCTTTACTTTTGGGGTTATAATTATAAACTGTTTTTTAAGATGAAAATATTTTTTATTAAGAAAACTATTAAAAAAATTACCACTACATATCAAAAAATTTTCTTTTGTAAGATTTTCTGGCTTGATTCGGTTCACGGGGGCTGTTTTTAATGCTCCAACAATAGTCCGCCATCATGTGAGCATTCCAGTGACCTTGGTAACGTTCCTCCATAGTTCGAATGTCCTGATGGAACCGTTCCCCTTGTTCTTCACTCAGATCACCAAGATTTTCAGGGAAACGGTCCAAATGGCTGTGGAGGAAGTGTACTTTGATGCTCATATTACAACCAAGCTGCTGGAAGTGTAACAACATTAGTTCAATATGCTCCGCATAGCTTTCTTCCTTTTTGTTTCCCAGAAAATTTTGAGCAGTCCAAACGAATTCATTCCAGGCATTTTTTTCAATATCAGTCATGTAACTAATAAAGTTTTCATCCTTTATCAACCTTCTTATTTGGGGACCATCAAAAATTCCATTTTTAATTTTTTCTTGGCTCAAATTAAAGAACTTCTTAGAGATGTATTTATAGCAATCACCACCCTTGTTCAAAGCTTTGACAAATTGTTTCATGAGCCCTAGTTTGATATGCAAAGGTGGCAGTATTATTCGATCCGTGGGCACAAGGGGCTCATTTATTACATTCAGTTGTCCCGGAACCATAGATTGCCTGGAAGGCCAATCTTTTCTAATCCAGTGCTCAGACCTAGCTCTGCTGTCCCATAAACAAATAAAACATGGATATTTTGTATATCCACCTTGTTGTCCAAGAAGAAAATTCACCATTTTTAGATCAACACTTATCAACCACTTTTGTTCGTTGTATTTGATTCTATCCATTACAGAAGCTACAGTAGCATATTCTTCTTTGACTGTAGTTGAATGTGCAATCGGTATCGAACCCAGCTTATTGCCGTTATGCATAAGTACACATTTCAGGCTACGTTTAGAGGAGTCAATAAATAAACGCCATTCATTTGGATCATACTTCTGTACTCCCATTGCTTTCAATAAACCAGGAACATCTGAACAAAAAGCAAAGTCGTCATCTTTAGAAAAGAATGACAGAAATTCTGCCTCTCGGTTACGATAGTATGAAATTCTTGTTTCTGGGTTAAAAGATTTCTTTGCTTTAATCGAGAAGCTAGAATCTCCGATGTCTTTTTAGAAAGACCAAGATCTCTGATTAATGCATTGAGGTCTTCCTGATTAAAGAGCTGGGGCTCAGAAGTAAAATCAGGGTAAGAATCACTTGTCCGACTTTCATCACTTGAAGAATAGTTTTGTTTTTCTATATCATGATCATTTTGTACAGATGAAGAAGCTTGGGGTACTGGTGCATCGCCAGAGAACAAGACTGGTCGAGTAACAGATAACAAGTTTGGATAAGACCATTTCGACCGGTTATTTTTATTAATTCCATTAATATCAATCACACAAAAATAACAATCATCTTGATGATTATTAGGTTCCCGCCAAATCATTGGTGTTTGATACTTAAAATGGGGTCTTTTCTTATTTGCCCATAATCTCAAAGACTCAACACATGTTTTACATACCATATGAGGGATCCAGTACTTGTCACGGATGTCCAAAGCGAATCCAAAGTAATCAAAATATACCTGTGTTATAAACTCTGACACACTTAACCTACAATTTTTGAATGTATATTCACCACAAATGTTACAGAAATAGTTTGGATCGTTTCTACAGATATTTCTTAACTTGGACATTGTTATTTAACACAAGAGCACAAACTTTTTCACTAAACAACTCAGTTGAATTGAAGTTTGAATGTGACTAGTACAAATATATGTCTATCAGCTGTTTGCCAAAAACAAAAGGTGCTGGAGAAAAACTGAGGCTAGATTTGTAATCACCAACCTCTAATTAGTAAACAACAGGCCTAAAACTCCATGCAACAAAAAATTAATAAAAATTTGTTCCCTTGTGTAATAGTTGTTAAAATAACAGAAAGAGCATGAGTGAAACTATTTGTTTTGATATCCTACTAATCCTACTAATATTATAAATGCGAAAGTTTGTATGTTTGTCTCTCTTTCACGCAAAAACTACTGATCGGATTTCGATGAAACTTTACAGTAATATAGGTTATACATCAGAATAACACATGGGCCCCCGACAGTTTTATAGGTACTGTGGAGAATCCATTATAGTACATAATTAAAGGCAAACCACATGATCATAGTTGTTAAAATAACAGAACATGAGTGAAACTATTTGTTTTGATGTCCTACTAATATTATAAATGTGAATGTTTGTATGTTTGTCTCTCCTTCACGCAAAAACTAAAGGACGGATTTGGATGAAACTTGACAGTAATATAGGTTATACATCAGAATAACACGTAGGCTATAGCAACCGCGGATTAAAGTGGGGCGCACGGGGGCATGTGCCCCCCCCCCCCTCGACTGTTATTTATGTTATTTAGGAACTGTGGAGAATCCATAATAGGGCATAAATAAAGGCAAATCACATGAAAATAGATGTTAAAGTAACAGAAAGAAGATGAGTGAAACTATTTGTTTTGATGTCCTACTAGTCTTACTAATATTATGAATGTGAATGTTTGTATGTTTGTCTCTCTTTCACGCAAAAACTACTGATCGGATGTCGATGAAACTTTACAGTAATATAGGTTATACATCAGAATAACACATAGGCTACAGCAAGAGCGGATTTATAAGGGGCACGGGGGCACGTAACAGTTTTTTAGGTACTGTGGAGAATCCATTATAGTACATAATTAAAGGCAAATCACATAATAATAGTGGTTAAAATAACAAAAAGAACATGAGTGAAACTACTGTTTTGATATCCTACTAATATTATAAATGCGAAAGTTTGTATTTATGTTTGTTACTCATTCACGCAAAAACTACTGAACGGATTTGGATGAAACTTATTAAGTAAAATAGGTTATTCATCATAGGCTACAGCAAGGGAAGATTTATGCGGGGCACGGGGGCATGTGCCCCCCCCCGTTATAGTACTTATTGCCGTTATTAAGGCAAATCAGGAACTTAGCATCTTGAAATTTGTAGGTAGGTTCTTAGTATAGTTTTATTTCACTCCAAGTGTTCAATTCCTTTAATATAATAAGGGTTCAAAGGTTTTATAGAATCCGTCAGTTTTGAAGTTAGACATGTACGAGGGATGAAGGATGTACGAGTAACTTATATTTTGAAAAAATAATTAAATTGTTTATTTAAAATGATATTTCACGAAATTTTATGTGGCAGACCAAATTCCACGCGAGCGAAGGCGCGGGCATAAGCTAGTAATTAATAAATAAACAATAAAGTGATATATCTTAAAATTAATTAAGTACTAAGATTTAATACTTACAATTATCGACTTCTTTCTTCCGGATCTCTTCGAAGAGATCGGCACTGGGTACGTGACATATGCGATAACGTATGAGTGATCAGGCCGACCATTTATAAGCCTAGCAGGATTATCTGTTTTATAAAAATATAAAATAAATTAAAAATAACAATAAAAGGAAGCAAACAAATATTTAAAAAAATGAACTAAATTAATTAAATGAACCAGTAATTTTTAGATGCTTAGTCAAAACAAAATAATTCTCTTTCAAGGCGTCACACAGTGGGGCGAGATCGCTAAAAAGCGCTTGAAAAGGTTTCAATCAACTGTTTAAATTCAATCAATATAGGTTTAGTACATTTGCTTAGGCCTACCTTTTAGGGAGAATTAGAACTGAAATTTTAGAGCCCTTTGTCCACTAAAAAGCTAAAGGGAGCCTTTAGACGGAGTAGAATCACGAGGAAATATTATTGCTTAAATATTATCACTTAAAAGCAAATAGTCTATAATTTTTTTCTTATTAAAGGCAGATAAATTTAATGTCTCTCGTCCAATTACTGTCCAATAATAGTAATAGGAGCAAAAAAATGACTAATCTTAAATTCAAACCGAAAATCGAATTAAACTACAGAAGAACTAGGGAATTCAAGGTTTTCAAAGCATTTTTTTTTCAAAAGACTCCCGTCAAAAATGGCTTCTCATGTACTCCCTGAAATAAATATTAATTAGTCATCAAGGATGCGAACGAAGATCCTGAAAGTGAATTAGCTGCGTAAACCTGCGAAATTTGGATACTGAGCCCAAAAAAATCGCTAATTCCATGCCTGCTTAAACAAACAAATGAGAGACGGAAGATCTTAATCGTTTTGTTCTTTACTCCATTCTGATATTTTGTCAGTTGTCGTTTATTTGTTTGATTACGCTTACCATGTCATCGATAAAAGTGAAAATCCGTGTCCTTGTGGAAGAATTATTAAAGTCAAAGGAGCAAATTGCGCACACTTTATTTAAATATTTAGTGGATGATTTTCACCTGTCCGATCTTCATCAACAGTTAACTGAAGATAGGTTAAGATTGAGTACAATTAATAAATTTAAAACAGAATGTTCCCGCATTTATACGAACGAGGATATAATGCACAACCTCCTCATCTCTTCAGACCCTTTAGTTTCATGTCATTACGGACCTAATGGCTACCAATAGCACTGGATCTTGAGGATGATGATGCTAAAAAGTTAATTTCTCATGTTGAGGGAGCATCAGGTGAAATTAATGAAACTGCAATGGGTGTAGTTTAGCTTTAATGTAGCTTTTTTTTTTTTTTTTCTTTTTATAAATTTTAAACCTATAAAAATTTCATTTGTATTACATGGTTAATATAATATGAATTTAGGAATAATAGATTACATAACTTTTTTGAAAAATATTTTTCTATTTCTTGACAATTGTCTTTTATGCTGAGCATTTCATTACCCTCTAATACGTTTCATAGTATATACTATCCAACTAATTGGTAACACAAACAAGTCTGCCAAATTTCTAGGTTGTACTTCAATCTCCTGAGGATTTATGGGTTGTTGGCGTTTGCCCCACTGTGCGTCGACCTTGTCCTGTTTTGGCAGTGTCACTCCTATTGAATAATTAATAAGCAATGCGTCATAATACTGATAAAACAGAGAGGTTCCTTGATTGGGACCCGTGGTATGATCTTTTATGTTCCCACCATTATCCCCAGGTAAGGTGAGCCTAGTAACCTTGACTGGCCTAGCCTTTGCATGACAATGAGTGTGTAGTGCGTATATAAAACTAGATCTTAAGGGATCACGTCTGTAGTGATATGTCTACGTATAAAACTTTCGTACATAGAACATTATTCGTCCGTTCGTATTTCGTAGATGGTTTCCAATTTCAGTTTTACAGAACTGATATTTCCTTATTCTATCAAGAATACTAAATCTTCGTTGTTTTGAACGATCTGGATCAAAAACACTTAAGCTTATCGGAAGAAAGAGATTTAAAAAAATTGATAAAGCTCAACTTTTAGCAGTGCTTTCCCGAACTAAAGGTTCTTGAAATTGGTCTCCTGTCAGCAACCAGGTATACTAAACAAAGCGTATATCCTCGATTCGTCGGTTTAGTAATATATTTAGAAAATATGTTTACCATTCGGTCTGCCGGGAGTTTGATTGAACTAATGAATAATAACAAAACTAAAAAATAATAAATTTCCTTTTGACATTAATAATTAAATTCTGAAATTAAAAATTTTCTATATCGACCAGCATTTCTTACTAAATTATATAAACCACTATTAAATTCTCCCTATTCAGAATATCTATTAGTTTTTGTTTTGAGAACAGCTCATGTTTAAAGTATTTTTTTCTATACGACTTCAAGACGGGACATACTGCCAGGAAGTGAAAACTATTTTCAATTTCGTGTAGAGAGGAAATTATTTGACTGGAAGATCCAATGTAAGGATGGAGATAGTAGGTGGTGCCGTCAAATTAAACACCAAATAAGTGAATACTTATTTATTATGTGTGGCGACGTTTCGACCTACTTTGTAGGTCATGTTCAGGGCAAATAAGAGCGACTGCTCAGAAACCGTGCAACTGACCCAACATGACGTGACACAACCAAAATATTCTTGCTACTCCTTCCACTACATCCCGACCTCTGCATCTATATTTTTCCCTATAATAAAATAAGGGTTAGGCAGATAAACAATGAGGAGGGACAGGAGAAAAGTGCCGGTAGCGAAATGTAAACGGTGCTGGTTATCACCTTCGTCATTAAAATGGCTGCTATCAAAGGCAGACCTTAACTAAACAAATATCTTATATTATGACCAAATTACACAAAATAATTATAAATTGTAGCCTATGTGTTATTCAGATGTATAACCTATATTACTGGAAAGTTTCATCCAAATCCGTTCGGTAGTTTTGAGTGAAAGAGAGACAAACATAAATACAAACTTTCGTATTTATAATATTAGTAGGATATACATATATAGATGGCTCTACATCGCCAGCCATCAATATTTATTGCTGCTACTCTCGAGTTGATTATGATTATTGTACAACAATGATTCTGGGATGATCAGAGTGTACCAATTGTGTGTATATATCAATGGAACAGATCATCAATGGCTTAAATATTTTATCGCTTTTTAGATTTTAAATTAATGACAAAAATTATAATATTGTACATATATATTTATAGGATGTTGATGATGATTATGTACATTGGCCTGATGATTGCTGTGGCTCACCTCGTCCTGGGCCTCATACTTTGGCTTCGAGTTCGAAAGTTATATTCTTATCCTCAACATTTTGGTTTTCCTATTTTAGGGAATCTCTACCACTTCTACAGAACACTACTCTTAGGATCTATGGATAGTAAGTAGTTAAAATAGATAATATATTTATGATTTTGTTTCATATAGATTTGAGATATGTTGCATTTGATCATCATTGACATGAATATTTTGTGTTTATCATTGATGCTGCATAAATCGGCAAAATTAAGGCATTATTATTTTTATAGCATTCTAGTAATTATTTTACGCCTCTTTTAGAGTTTTTCTCATTTTTATTTACATACGATTATTTCTCCAATCTTTTTAGTAAAGAATCAATTACAATTATAAACAGATCCACCTTGGTGCTAATCCATCATCTATAAAGTGGGTTTAAAATCTTTGAAAAAACAGTTGAGCGTGGCCTTGGGCAGAGTACCTCCTTATACATCCTGTCTCTTTTCTTCTTGAATTTCGGTTTTTTTTTTTTAATTATATATAGTTATCATAGGCCCCATGTACTTAGCAACTGAGTACTTGACGATTCATAGATACTGGCCGAACTAAAACATACATATACACATATGTGTGTGTGTGCGTGATATCATATGTTTTTCCGATGTGTAAAAGTTCAACTAGTAATACAGTTGTTTTGTGAGGTTGTTGATATTTACGTGATTTTGCCTCAAAACTGTTATCTTGAACAACGGTCTCAATCTAATCATAACTTATATATATATATATATATATATATATATATATATATATATACATATTTATATATATATATATATATATATATATGTATATATATATATATATATATATATACACACATCAAAAGGATGACCTCAGGCAGAATCCGTCTATATTTATATGTATATTTATCATTCAGAATATACATAACATCAGGTAAAAAAGAAGAAAAAATATAATTCGTGAAAATAAAATTAATTGAAAAATAATTAATTATTGGAGTAGATGGCCGAAATATTAAGTTTTACGCCATTGAACGATTACAACCAAAAAAACACGAGAAATTTATAAGTTATATAAAGATTAGTACATTTTATAAAGATTATCTAGTTTTTTTTTGTTTTTTTTTACAAAAATCTGATGCCTGCTTTACAAGATCAGTTCCGTTCAGAATAAGGCATAATAGTCAACTTTTCTTTTAATTAGCGGATAATTGCTTATAAACTATTAGAGTCAGGGCATATATTTTGTGGCGAAAATATGTAAATGATAATAATTGAATTGT
Organism: Arma custos; assembly: GCA_037127475.1. NCBI lineage: Eukaryota > Metazoa > Arthropoda > Insecta > Hemiptera > Pentatomidae > Arma > Arma custos. The sequence continues at coordinate 131,135,601 of CM073764.1, forward strand.
AAATCTATTAGGAAATAAGAAATATTTTAAAGTTTCAATACATGGTAAGGTGATGAGGCCTTACCTACATAAACACGTATGTGTTTCTTCAGCTTAGATAACTTCTGGTATAATAGCTGTATCATGTCTTATTTTTTGATTGCAAGAGATGTTTATAATAGATGTTTTTTGTGAGTTGGAAAGCTAATTCGATTTTATATATTCTGACATCTATTGCTTTTTTTCTCGAGAGCATTCCGCTGATCCACTCTCCAAGATACTTAAACTCCTTGAGAATTTCTATTTTTCGTGTCCTCACTTTAAAATACTTAGGTTTTATCATATACAAATGAACCCATTAAGACTGTGCAAAGTACTCAGAGGCGTACATTTGCCTTTCTGTATATCCATACTTAGTCCTCTCTCCAGACCACATTGCTCCAGTCTTCTTTAATCTCTCCTCTTTATCAACTTGCCACTTATGAATTTTTAATCTGCAGATTATCCGATTTTGGATATCCTCTGCCGTGATTCCTGTTTTTTTTTATTTTACCAATCCATTTCATTGTTACTCTTTTTTTTCCGTAAAACTCGACAATTGGTTTGGTCATCCTTTTGATGTGCCCACAATAAGTTAATCTGTGTTTCCTAATATTTCTGTGTCCTTAAGAGGTCCTGAGACCTAACTTTGCTGCTTGTTTTTGAAATTCAAGGATCTCTTCCTTGGCCTCCCACCAGCTTTCAGCTACCAAAGTCATGGTCATCTGTAAAAGCTAGCAATCTTATTTTAATCGTTTTGTGCTTTTTTTCCTTGTCATATTTCACCATGACTATTTGTGTTCCATTCTTTAGCTACTTTTACTATTAAATCGTAGTGGAGATGATCTATCTCCCTGATGGAAGCCTCTTTTTATCTACAGGCATATGAAAGTTCACCCAATAATTTCACTTTGGAAAACGTTTTGGTTTCTTATTATTTCATATAATTTATTATTATTATTATTTGAATTTATTTATTCATAATGATTATTTATAAGAAGTTTTATAGTTAAGCCTCATGTATATTCACAACCACTCCTCACAGCTTTCTTAAATTAATTGCAATGGGTGATAAATAAATACTACTTCCTCGTCGATATTATTTTCCTTTTAATTTTTGCTAAATCATTATTAGGCTTTCTGTACTCGTAAATATTAAGTTATAATTTTCTTAGTCAATTATGTTTTATTTTAATGAATTTTAATTTCTCTCTTCAATTTCATTAATTTATGAGTTTTGTTATTTTTAACATTATTATTATTATTATTATTGTATTTACATTTTATTTTTATTGTATCTTGTTTATTCAGCCTTACTGAAGACCTGTAATGTGGATAAAATCTATGGTTTCCAATTAATAATTGCTGACTATTAGTGAACATATTTGTATTTTAAAGATTAATACTAACTATTCTAATTCATAACTATGTACCCTAAAACAACTATAATAAAAGTGTAGTGTATTAAAATACATTACATGTATGGTGAAGAAGAAATTTTTATTTTCAAGGTGGGTACAATTATATGCACGCAATAGCAGATAAAAATGGAAAAAATGGGTTATGCTTCCATTGGCTGTATGGTTACAAGGTTTCAGTGATTATTTCTAGTCCTCAGATTGTCAAGGTAATATATTTCATTTATGAATTGATATATATATCAATATATCATATATATAGGATATATATATATATATATATATATATAATAATTATTTCTAATAATAATCATATATGTTCACGTAGGCTTCAACGGGCTGCGGTATTGCCCGTATGTTCTTTTTCCGGGATGGACCGTGTGGTGTTGGTTTTGTTTGCCAAGCTTTCGCTCATCGTGTTGTGAGCTTCCACAGGGAGTCAGTATATGAAGAGAGGATTTTTTTTTTTTCCAAACCCCTGGAATGATGATCATCTGAAACAGACTTACATACTAACGTATATTAATAAATTTATATATGTACATATATACAACTCTTTTCCTGCACCGGGTGCATTTTAAGATGGTTTTGAGGATGTTTAAGGATTGAGGTTATGGGTTATAACTAGGATCGGATATCCAATGATGGGGCTCACTGGTTGTTTTGGAAATGATAAAAACTAAAATTAAAAGTAATAATAATGCACCTCAGTCGAGACTGAGGGAAGTTACATACTGTTGCCAGCGCTGTGGCCGGCTCGCTGGTCTCAATGTGCTGAATAGCGGGTTAGTGCAGTGTTGGAGGTTATCAAAGAATTTGATATGCCTCCGTGTTATAAAATGTGTCACCGTCGGTAGTCCGAGAGTGTCATGAATTATGTCTGTCTTTGAGCGCTGTAGTGTAGTATGTCGTACTATACGCCTTAATATGGTGTTTTGAAACTGTTGGAGTCTCTTCGTGGTAGTCAGAGATATGTTATTGAGCATTGGCACTCCATAGAGAAGGGCTGGTCTGAGGACCCCCTTGTATATCATTAGTTTGAGGCGTAATGATAAATTCGGTGAAGTAAGCAGGTGGTTCAACCTGTAGGACTTTGTCCTAGTCTGTTTGATCTTCCTTATGCAGTGCTGGGTCAACGTCAGGAACCTGTCTAGGGTGACGCCCAGATACACTATGTTATTGGCCGGATGGTTCTCGCTATCCCCCACTCTATAGATCGTCGGTAGAGGGCGCTTGTTTTTCTGAAATGAAAATACAACACAGTCGGTCTTCTTGGGATTGACTGTAATATTTAATCTCTCCAGCTTTTCAGTTATCTCCTTACAGGCCGCCTCTGCCTGTCGTAGAGCTATCTTAGCGTTCAGTGAGCTACTGTAAATTGCTATATCGTCTGCGTAAGCCGCGACAGTGGCCTTCCTGTACCTCGCTCCAACAGTTTCCGCCGTGTAGATCGAAAAAAGAACTGGTGATAACACAGAGCCCTGGGGCACACCACAAGTGAGATCAAAGGGGTTGGACAGCACTTCGCCGACTCGAACCTTAGTTGAACGTCGCGTCAGAAAGGACCGTATTATAGTATAGAGCTGCTCGGGAAACTCGTTGTCCTCCAGTGTCTTACATAGAAGACTATGGGACACTGAGTCGAACGCCTCCGTGCAGTCTATAGATATCATAGCGGTTGCCATGTTCTTAGCGGTGTTCTATCTGACTTCCGCGTGTAGCTTCGCCAGATGGTGGTCGGGGCAAACTTAACAGCCTGCTCCTGGTCTGTTAGTATCTTGTCTCCATCCTGAAGCCTTGTGTAGTTCCTCTTTCTGGTGCTCGTTCTAAGCAGCTTCCAGAACTTTCTATGGTCACCATGCGTGGACCGAAGGTTTTCATGCCACTGAGCAGTCCGCCATTGTGTCATGAGGTTTCGAATCTGAGTGGTAAGTGAATTTACCACCGATTTTACCTCATAGTCTCTGGTCCTGTACCACTTGTTCTTCCACTTATTGCGGAGGGCGATAAGTTTTAGAATATGATCAGGTGGGGGACGCAGAGCTGGTGGTAGAGGTGAAGTACTCTATATAGAGGTCTACTTCACTCGTCGGACGTAGAGTAGGTACCGTCGGAAGAATATGGTAGATCTGAGATTTAAAAAATTCCCAGTCTGCCTCTTGGTACTTGTACCTATTCGGCGGAGGTGGCGCCGGTGCTTCCCCTTCTAGCAGGTAAAGCACGGGTATATGGTCCGTCGTTATTAAATCAAACACGACGCAATCGATGAAGCGGTGCGGCTGCCGTGTGATTAGGAGATCAACCGTAGACCTAAAAGAAGGGCTATGCCTATGCCTAAATGTATAGATGTTAGGATGAACCACGTTGAACGGCGATTTTAACACTATCTTTCCCGCTGCGTTACAAGAGTTGTTATTCCAAAGGGAATGTCGGGCGTTCAGGTCACCCACTACCCAATGGTTTGTCGTCTTGGCGCATTCGTTGAGCAATCTCTGAAATTCTTCTGGGGATGCGCGAGGCCTCCGGTATAGGCCTGTGATAGTGGTGGGTTTGTCCAGAAGAACTTGGACCGTTACGGTGTGTAATTTCTGGTCCGTGATAGCCGCAGGTGAGGGAAGTTTCCTCCACTTGATACCGTGGCGAATCGCTATCAGGACTCCATCATGTTGATCTCCCGCCAGATCGTAGCCTGGTATGCGCACACGCTGGTCGCTCACTCTGGTGTCGGTGAGTACAACTATTGTGGGGTCGCTCTGTGCTATTAAGGCGTATACCTCCGTAATCTTCGGTAAAAGTCCGTCTGTGTTAAAGTTCAGTAACGTTAAGTTGCTATTCATGGTGATAAACCAGAGAGCATCTCAACGAGTTTAGCTGTAGCTAAACTAAGTTGTTTAATATTTTCCGCCAGGGCCATGACCCATGGAGGAGTCTGTTTCCAGTCGTGTAGTGGTGGGGGTGGTGGGGATGTCGGCTCGGGTCGGTCCGCTGCAACTCGGGCCTGAGCCCTAGTCTGTCTGAGGTGGGGGAAATCCTCTTCCCTGATTGGCCCGGTAGGGCGGGGGTTCTCTGGCTGGGTCCGTTTGGTGGTGGGGGTACCCTTGTTGTGGCCTGTCTGGCCTGAGTCGGGGCAGGCTTGGCGAACTTTTTCTTTAAATTTGCTAGTCTCTCGACTAGCTTTCTAAATTCGCATCCCGTGAAGGAGGCTACGTTCATCGTTTCTAGGGCATTGCGCTACGGGGTGGGGTCCGGCACACCTGACACAAGTGGTTTTTGGTATGCCCAAATAGCTGGCATCGATGGCACTGTACGATGCCCTTCTTTGCCGTGTATGGCTTGGCCTTAAATGTAACACTCCCTAAGGCTCTAAGTTTTTGAATTTTGTTCAGAGTAACTTCTGGACCGGTTGTGATGATAATTAGGGGAAGATCTGATTTCTTCCCATCCTTATCACTCTTTGCATCCTTCTTACATCAAGGATGCCGGGTAATCTGTTTGCGAGTTCGCTCTTAGCTTCCTCTAGGGCAAAGTCCTGATCTAGGCCGTACATAACAAATTTTATGTTCTTTGGCCCTGTGGCAGTAGAGTAAGTATGGAACTGACTCTGTGATTTTGTGAAAAAATCAGACATGGCCTTATGGCTTTCAATAGAGGAAGGAAATACTCTAACTCCATTCTTTATGTTTTGAACTTGAAAGCCCAGAAAACCTTGGGCTTTTAGTTCGGCTAAGGTCCGCACAGCGCTAGTGGCGCAACTGAGGACGATGGGTGGTGGTCTTTTAGGGGTGGTCTGTCTGTTAAGTTTTTCACTACATGCACTAAGAGAAGAAAATTTATTTGACGTACTCACGACAAAAGTAGAGCTGGAGTTGTTTTATTGGCCACTCTGCAGGTCTTCTTAGGTTGAACGAATTCTACCTCGGCCGCTGCACTGCGCTCCTGACGGACTTTCCTCGAGGATGGAGCTGTCTTATTGGCTCCCGCCTGTTGCTGGGTTGAATGTCCAATTCCATCGCTGGCATCGCACACATATACTCACAACTAAACTCGGGGACACTCACTGAACACAGGGACTCTCACTGGAGCGACGCTGCCCGTACCCAATAGGGCGGTTGCCTTGGCTAGTTCGACACAAGGTGTGGGCCTCGACAACTTCCAGGCGCTGATCCTCGTGAGTAGAAAGCGTAAGATGCAGGCTGGTAGTTAGATCCTAAGATGTTCACTGCTCGGCTGCTGGGGGTGGAGTGGTGGGGCTGAAGAGCGTTTTTTTTTTTTTTTTCGGATCCCTCAGGAAACATGAAACAAGTAAACAATTGTGATTAGTAACATAATTAAGTAATTAGTCATGTAATATAAAATTAACGTTATTCTACTTAAAAGTATTGGAAGGTCTCTTAACTTGGAATAAAAACTAAAATTGTCCATATTTCAGGTCCAAAATAATCCGAAGGTGAGGGGCCTTCTCTATTTAATAACTTACAAGCTAAACTAATACTAAAAACTTAGAATTAAAGGAGGGGTGGGGTCAAGGTAAGAGGATAGGAGGTAGGATGGGATAAATGAGGGGTTAGGGGAGGGAAACGGAGGGGGTAGGGGTTATGATATGATGTTGACGGGGTTTAAGGGCCCCTTCCTACCCTGCCACCTTGCAGGAAGGGGGGATGGGGTTATGGCTCGGAAGAGTGGGTTGTGGGATGCGGGAAGGTTGTCAAAGAACTTGAGGTGACACCTAGTTATGTTTGTCTGTACAGTGTTTAACTTTCTAATGTAGTGCCCCTAGTGATATTCTGTAGTATGCTGTTTTGATATCTCTGTAGTGACTTCAGGGCTGACGGATATAGGTAATGAAGGAGTGGAGCTCCGTGTAGTAATGTGGGTCTGAGGATTGCTTTGTATAGTAGGATCTTGAGTCTGAGTGACAGCCCCGGTGAGTAGAGTAAGAGTCTGAGTTGATTGGCTGTGGCTCGTGCGATGTGTATTCTGTGTTGTGTGTGAGCTGAGAATGAGAGGTGTGATTCGAGTTTCATGCCTAGGTATGTGAGTTGTTTTTTGTTCTGTATTGTTTGTCCGTTTAGTGTTGGTTGTGTTTTAGGTGTTTTTCTGTAAGAGAAGGTGATGGCGTCTGTTTCGTGTGTGTTAATGTGTATGTTTATGTCTTGTAACTGTTCTGTGATCAGTTGGGCTGCTTGTTGGGCCTTGCGCATGGCGTGATCCGCATTCATGCTAGCAGTGTATATTGCTATGTCATCAGCATAGGCGGCGATTTGCACGTTATCTATTTTTTGCCCCACTATTTGGGCAGTATAAATGTTAAATAATATTGGCGCAAGGACCGAGCCCTGGGGGACCCCACAAGTGCCTGGGCGTTTTGTAGAGAGTTCAGTTTTAACACGGACAGAGAAAGTCCGGCCACTGAGGTATGATCCTATTATATCAACCAATTGGTCTGGGAAGTGGTGAAGCCTGAGTTTTTCTATCAGAATAGAGTGGGATACGGAATCGAATGCTTGTGTGCAGTCGAGGGATATCATTGCTGTAGCGAGGTTTTTGTTTAGGTGTGAGCTGTATCATGTTGCAATTTCGCTACGTGGTGATAGCAGCTTACTCCACGAGAGAACCCCGTTTGCTCAGGGGTTATAATGTCATGTGTTTCGCAGTGTTTGCGGATGTGTATTATAACTAATTTCTCATATATTTTTGAGATATGGTTGAGGAGGCTGATAGGCCGGTATTCTTCCGGTACAGCTCCTCATTTTTTGGGTTTTAGGAGTGGAACAACAATAGCATGTTTCCACTCCGTTGGGAAGTATTTAAGGCGTGAGTATGAGTTGTAGATATTTAAGAGAAACATGAGGGGTTTCCTAGGTAGTTGTTTGTATAGGACATATGGAGTGTTGTCCTTTCCAGAGGATTAGTTTCCCTTAGTTTTTCTCAGAATTGCAGTCAGTTCTTTATATGCGGAGAATGTGGTGTTCTCTGAGCTAACGCTCAGAGGGCGGTGTAGATATGTTGAGTTTGTTCGTGCTAGGTCACGTTCAACGTAATAGTCGGCAAGTATGGTAGCCTGATCTGCAGGGGTGAGAAGCTCATCGCCACGGTGGATTTTGACCGATTTGGACTTTGTGTTATGCCTTCTGACTAATTTCCAGATGTTATGAGGATCGTTATGAGTCCGGCGTATTGGTCATGCCATAGGGAGGTTTTCCACTGCACCATTAGGGATGTGATTTGTCTGGTCATGTTGTTTATTATGGGTCTGTAAGTAGGATCTTTTGTCCTGTACCAACAGTTCTTTATGTTGTTTCGTTGTTTTATGAGAGTGAGTATGTGTTGTGGTGGTTTGCGTAGGTGTATGGGTGTTGGGTTAAATGTAGGTATAGAGGCTGATGCTGCGTCTTGTATTGTGGTGAATAGTGTGTTTATGGCTTTGTCAATGTGTTCTGTGGTTGTGAGTGGGGTGATGTTTGGTGTGTTTGTGTGTACTAGTTTTTTGTAGATTAGATTTAGATTAGATTAGATTTTTTTTTGGGCGATCAACATCTTGGTTATTTTTGTATATTAACTTGGTTTTGCACTTTTATGTATATTACGGTCTTTTAATTGATTTTACCTTTTAATCTTATTTGGTTTGCGTACTAATTTTTTCTTATATATATTTCCTAATTTATACTTTAATTGCGTCTTATATTTTATGGTAGAGATCTATTTCTTTAAAAAGGTTTATTATTTTATCTATTGTATTTTTCGAATCTTCTAGTGCAAGCTCTATAGACCGGGGTATTTTATTATTTTCAAAGTTTTTTTGTAGTAATGTACAATCTTCTATTATATGTTTTACATTCATTGTTGATTGACATGATTCGCAATGTGGTTGGGGCTCTTTGGTAATTAAATGTGCATGAGTCAGGTTCAATGACCGATCCTCAGCCTTGTCGCAACTACTTCTTCTCTTCTATTCCCTCTTATTGCACTTGTCCACTGCTTCGTACTTTTTTTTATATTTCTAAGCTTATTAGTTAGTGGTATTTCGGCCCGCATGGATTCCCAATTTTTCCTGACCCTGTTCTTTAAAAATGCCTTTACATCGTTCGGCTCATATATTTGTAGAGGTGGGCTATTCATCATTGCAGCTTCTTTGGCAGCTTTATCCGCAGCTTCATTTCCAGGAATTCCGGAGTGTCCAGGGGTCCAGAGAAATGTTACGTGTTTTTTTAGGTATTTTAACATTTCTAAATAATTGCGGATTTTGTTTATTGTATGACCGGTTTTGTTACAGTTTGATATGCTTTGAAGTGCCGACATTGAATCTGTACAAATTAAAATTTTTGGATGTGTACAGCTAATTGATGAGTAAAGAGCTGTAGAAATTGCCTGAAGTTCTGCAGTGTATATTGTTGAATATGAAGGTAATTTATATTTTTTGGGTGTCCCATTCATAATTATTGCGAACCCTACATTTTCATTTTTCTTGGATCCATCGGTATATATTATTTCATAGTCTGAATATTCCAATATCTTCTTGTGAAATTGAAGGTTATTTGATCCTGTGTTCTTATGTTTTAAGGATAGGTCTATTTTATAATTCTGATATTTCCACGGGGGTAATCGGAAGTCAGGGTCGGCTTGGTCTAACGGCATATCATAAATTTCTTTTATGACTTCTTTTTGTCTGATGCCTAAAGGAGCGTTTCTTGTTGTGTTCATTTCGAAATTTCTGATACAGCGGGGATGAAATATATGGTGGTAAGCTGGGTTGGTTGGCTGGAGTTTAAGTTTTACAATATAACTATTTATTAGATCTTGCCTTCGAAATGTCAGAGGAGCTAAAGAGGCTTCAGCACAGAGGCTTTCTATTGGGCTCGTCCTAAAGGCACCTGTGGCTAATCTTATCCCAGGATGGAGTCTAGAAGTAGGAGACGGCTTGTTTTAGCCAAAGAATAAACCACGCAACCGTAGTCTATTTTAGATCTTACTATGCTTGTGTATACCATCAGCATCGACTTTCGGTCTGCTCCCCAAGAGGTCCTTGCTAATACTTTCATAAGTCTAAGTCTCTTGAAACATTCTTCTCTTAGGTATTTTATGTGATCTAACCATGTCAATTTGCTGTCTATGACCAATCCGAGAAATTTTATGTTGTCACAAAATGTTAAATTATTGCCGTACATAAAAAGTTGAGGTACTGGGCTTGGATTCCTCTTTCTTGAAAATAATACACCTCTAGTCTTTTCTATGGAGAAGCGAAGATTTTTGCTTTCAGCCCAACTCTGTAGTTTATTTAAAACATTCTGTAGGACTCTTCTCATCCACTCATGATTCCTGAATCGTAAAAAGATGGCAAGGTCATCAACGTAAAGAAATGCTTTCATCGATCCAGGAATCACATCCACTATCGAGTTTATTGCAATCGCAAACAATGTACAACTTAATACACTACCCTGTGGAATGCCATTAGTTATTTTTTTACTTCTAGAGGTCGATTCTCCTACTCTGACGGTAATATGTCTTTCCTTTAAAAAGCTTTGAATAAACTTCGGAAGAGTTCCCCTAAAGCCCCATTCATAAATCGTTTTTGTTATTGTTTCTCGGTCAATTGTATCATACGCCTTTTCAATGTCAAAGAATATTCCAATTGCTTCTTTTTGTTCTACAAACGTGTTGAGAATCTCAGCTTTTATTGTCACTAGTTGGTCTATAGTGGATCTACTTTTCCGAAAACCAGATTGTGTAGGCGATAATAGATTAAATTTTTCTATAGCCCACATCAGACGTCTGTTGACCATTTTCTCTAAGAGTTTAGATAAACAGCTGGTGAGTGATATTGGTCGATAACTGTTGGGTTGTTGCTTATCTTTTCCCGGTTTCAGTATGGGAATGACTATGGATTCCCTCCATGCTTGAGGATATGTGGATGTTTCCCATATTTTATTGAATATTAGAAGAAGTTCGCTTTTAATTTCCGGGGAAAAGTGTTTTATCATGTCATTATGTACTTCATCTATTCCAGGGGAGGAGGATTTTGTTTCATCTATTGCCATTTGTAGTTCCCAGATTGTGAAGGGGCGATTGTAATCGTGCTGGAACGAATTATCTTGTCTCGTGGATGGAGTAAAATCAATTTCACTAAGGTGTTTTGTTTGTTCAAGATTAATGTTTGGATTAGATATAGCTGAGAAGTGATTTGCAAGATTTTCTGCAATTATTTTGGGGTCAGTTATTATTTCATTTTGGATTTTTAATATTGGTGTCTCTATATAGTTGTTACCAGCTATTTTGTTGATTTTTTTCCATACCTTTTTTATTGGAGTGTTGAAGTTTATGGATTCTATGTATGAAATCCAAGAAGTTTTATTTTTATTTTTCACAAGATTTCTGACTATTGCTTTTTGTTTTTTATATTTTATCAGGTTTTCTTTTGTGGGATTTCGCTGAAATTCTTTAAGGGCTTTATTCTTTATTTTTACTGCTTTCCGGCATTCCTCATCAAACCATGGTGTGTGGTTTGTTTTAGGATTTCCTTTCGTTTTAGGTATTGTCTGTAGGGCTGATTGTATGATGTTTTTTGTAAGGCGTCCTACTGTTTCATCTACACTTTCTGGTTGGTATTTTGTAAATTTTTTTGTTAGTTTTTTTTCAAATTCTTTCCAATTAGCTTTTTCTAGAACCCATCTAGGGTGTCTTTTGGTTTTAGACATTTCGGTGTTGAAATGTATCAGTGTTGGAAAATGGTCACTCCCATATTGGTTGTTACTGACACTCCAGGTAACATGTGTAAAAATGTTAGATGAGGTAAAAGTTAGGTCTATTGCAGATGTGGATCCTGATCTTGGGCAGATATATGTAGCTTCTCCTGTGTTGAGTATGATTGAGTCTGTATTATCTATTACTCTTCGGATTATTTTTCCTCTGGTATTTTCTGTTGATGTGCTCCAAGTATGATGAGATCCGTTCATATCTCCTACTACAATATAAGGTGTAGGAAGTTCAGTGATTAGTTTTGTAAAAGCTGCTTCATTTATTCTTTCTGTTGGCGGAAGATATATGTTAACTATTGTTATCATGTAGCATAATTTAACTCTTATAACTATAGCTTGTAAGGGAGTTTGAACATCTATATTTTCTGAATATAGGTATTTTTTTACCATTGTTGCTACTCCCCCCATGAGCTCTTCCTACTTCGTCTATCTTTTTGTCTTTCCTATAAACCAAGTAATTGTTTATGCTCAGGTTTCGTATTAGAGCTAGTTTCGTTTCCTGAAGACATAATATATCTGGGTTGTTGTCTTCTAAGAGGATCCTCATTTCTTCATATTGAGTCCTTATACCATTACAATTCCAGCTAATGATTGTCATAGAGTTTATAATAATTTGTGAGACCTTTTGAGACCATTGAAATATTTATGAGCTGAAGGATTTTTTTTTTTTTTTTTTAATATTTTTGTTAGGACTATTTTTGTGACAAGGTATTGCTATAGTTCTTCTACAAATGAACAACATTTTTTTTACTTCCGCTACAAATGACGTTATTAAACGAAAGGCATTGTTGACAAAAAAATAAATATAATTATCACGTTTATAACAGTTAGTTAAACTAAAGTATATTGTTTCTAAATATTTAATGTAATATATTAATATAGAATTTCTATTATATTTTTTAATATGGATTTTAAGAATGTTGATAATTTTTTTCTTTCTTTTTTTAATATTTTTCTTAATTAACGTAGTGTAATTAAATTCTTTAATGTGTATTTTCTTATTTAAAAGGAAAAGTGGTATAGCTATAAAGTAACGGATATTTTTGTAGATTGTTACTGAACTAGTTATTTTAGAATTATGTTTCATTTTATCTTTATTCATTTTCAGGTGGTTTCCATTTCGTCACCACTTTTCGATGTTTGTCTTTTTGATTTATTTTTTTTGTTTTTGTTTAATGAATTCCGCCTAGGAGGTTGCGGAGTTTTAAAATCTTCGGATATATTCCCTATATCTTGGGAATGCGCGAGCTCGGGAGTGTATTCCGAAGATGCCCGAGTGCGAACGACAGGCTTACATAAGCCGTCTAGAGTGTTGACTCGTGGCATTGGCAGAGAGGAGGGAGGGGAGGGAGTGGGAAGGGAGAGGGATTCACTAGGAGGGGGTTTAACGTTATCAATGCATCCAATAGAGCTGGACTTTGAAGTAGAAGGAGTCACAATTGTTTTATTATTGTCCAGTAAATTTAAGTCGTCTGTTTGACAACCTACATCTACTCTTAATTTCCTATTTGTTTTTGCTACATCAGCATAATTTAAGTTTCCTATGTCAGGCCGGCTTAACTTATATTTCTTTTTTGCTTCGTTGTAAGCTATTTTTTCTTTAAATTGAATGGTTTTAATTTCTTTTTCCTCTAGTAATTTGGGACATTTCAGATCTAGGCTAGAGTGATGGTTTCCGCAATTTACACAATTCGGGACTATCGATTCACATGGTGAATCGTTATGTTCCGATTTTGAACAATATGCACAAATAGGTGTTTTTGAGCATTTATCAGTGAAGTGACCGAATTTAGGACATTTTCTGCACCTAATTGGGTTCGGTACATACATTTTAACATTAATTTTCTGAAACCCTATGTGAATAAATTCTGGGAGAGTAGGTAATGAAAAGGTGAGCACATATAAATGTGTTTTTCTCTCAGTACCTGTCTTTTTGGTTGTTATTCTTTTTATTTCTTTTAGGTTAAATTTGGCTAATTCTTCCAACATTTCTTTTTCATCAACTCCGTCTAAGTCTGGGCAAAATATTACTCCCTCAATTTTTCGTGAGGACTCACTTTTATTTTTACTATTGAACCAAAATTATTCATTTTTAGCAATTTCTCGGACTGTTCTCTACTACTTGTTTCCACTAAAATAGTTCCGTTTCTTAGTTTTTTTACATTTTTAGGTTCCCCACACTGGTTATTTATTGCCTTATATCCCTCCTTCTCTTCTCTTCTCGTCTCCTTCTTCATCTCTTTCTATTACTAAAAATTGGTTTTTATTTTTATTATCGTCTATTTCATTATAATCGTTTATATTTTTCCAACTTCTTTTAACTCTTTTTAAGTTTGGAGAACGAATATCAGGCGGTTTATTCATTTTTACCGATTTCTTATTCCTTTAATCAGTTCAGTCAATTTATTATAAATTTGATTTGGTTAGGTTAATATTACGGTTGAAATAAATTAATTGAAAGTAAAAAATTTATACTTGATTAAATTAATAATTTTCTTTTTTTCTAAAGACGCAACTGCCGTCTTTAAGTGAGAACAAAAAATAAATAAAAATAGTAACAATTTGTCATAAAATAATAGATATTAAATAAAAATGAACAAACTTCTAAGGAAAATTTAAAAAAGAAAGAAATTATGTCTAGACTCAGCTGTAGCAGCAAGTTGGTGTTTGCTCCGTTAATCCGTAGGTCTTTACTCCTCACTAGCTCGATATCAACTCCTAGTTTTTTGTAATGTTTCCAGTCAGCTAGTTTGAAGTTGTATTTGTAGTCAGTAGGTGGTGTTATTGTTGCGTTTTTACCTAGTTCGTAGAGTACGGGAATGTGGTCATTGTCACTAAAGTCTATTGTGATGCAGTTAGTAAATCTGTGTGCCTGTTGTGTGAGTAGCAGGTCTAGTGTGGATGTGTATGATGGGTTTGAGTGGTGTCTGTAAGTGTAAGCGTTGGGGTGTATGATTGTGTATTTTGTTTTTGTTAGGTGGTTGCCTAGTGCATTGGGTTTCGTGCAGTTCCATGAGTGGTGTATGGCGTTTAGGTCTCCTAAGATAATGTGTTGTCTGTCGCTTTCAGTATCACGAAGTAGTGTTTTGATAGGGTCGAGTTTTGCATTGGGTCTTCTGTAAATGCAAGTCAGTTTGTAATTGTGTTTGAGTCTGACTTGCGTCATCGTACATATGACGTAATTGCGGTGTGTTTGTCATCGTCGAGTGTGTTGTTGTTTATGAGTCTAGAGGGGACGTCGTTGCACACTAATAGTGCTACACCTCCATGCTTAGTCTGTGTGTCAAGTCTGTATGTGTAGTAACCTCTAAACTGTACATGCGTTTGTCTGTTGAGTTTTGTGTCCGTAAGTGCGACAACGGAAGGCCTATAAGAGGCCAGGAGGGTTTCTAGCTCGAGCTTTTGCTTAACGAGCCCTGTAATGTTGTAATTGATGATAGAATGTCTATCCATGTTTAACGTTGAAGGTGTTTTGAAGCACGACGTTAAGCGTGCCCATTAGTGTGTTGAACATCTCCTTCATATCTCTAAACATGTTAATGAGCTCGAGAGCCCGTGCTGGTTTTTCTTCCTGATTGAGGTTTTTGGGGGATGGAATGGCACCTAAAAAATGTGACCCCTGCAAAAGAATGCGGGTCAGATTTTGTGGCACTATTATTGCTTTGTTGATAATTGTTGTTGTCTTGTTGGACAAGAATTTTATTTTGAACTTTAGTTTTTATAAGTTCGATTCTTTTTGCGCAATTGCGATATGAGGCCACATGTGGGCCTCCACAGTTTGCGCATTTGGGGGGGGCTTTTTTTTGGACAATCATTAGTTTCGTGGTTTTCACCACAACGGACGCATTTTACGATGCGACCGCAATAGTTCTTAGTATGGCCGAATTCCTGGCAGGCATGGCATTGCCTGGGGCCGCTGATGTTTTTCATTTTTTCCACGCTGTGACCCATATAGTCAATAGGGCCCAGTTTGGAAATTTTTTCTAGGGTTACATCGTAGTCTGTAGTAACTACGATGTTACTTAAAGTTCTTTTGTTACCATGTTGGTCAGTTTTAGTCATCCTCCATGCGTTCTTAAACCCTGTTAGGTGGGTCTGGAGGTGATTAGTAATATTTTCAATAGGGTGATCTATGTCGAAACCCTTAAATATATATCTTCTCAGGGGTTTAGTACACCTGGGCGCATATGAATGATAGCTAATGTTATTAGCTTTGTCTAGGAGGCCTATAACAGTCTTGTAATCGTCTGTATTGTTAAGAAAGATTTTATTTTCGGTCTTATTAGACCGATAATCATTATCGATAATGAATGAATTATCGATTAATTGGCTTCTAAGAGCCACAGAGGACATTGCCGGTCTTATTACAATAGGAGCCGGCTTATGCGTGTTGGTGTTTTGTGGTGGGTTTGTATTTATATTTGTATGTGATGTAGTAGGTTGGTTGATTAAGGGTGAGAAAGTGTTTTTAGTTACGGTCGGAGTTATGTCAGGTCTAGGTATAAAGTTCATCGATTTTTTGGGCTGTACTAGTTGAAAACCGTCCGCGTCAATTTGTGTTAAGTTTGATCGTTTTAGTTTTGATTTAATTCGAGGTGGTAATGGAGTTTGTGTTGAGTCAATAGGTGTGGTGTCCATGGCCGGGTCCGGGTTCGTCATCGTAAAGAGTAAATATAATAGTTAAAATTAAAATTAGATCTACTTTCTACTCACTGATTAATAATAATGCACTGATTAACTGTATATATACCTTAGGGGCGTAGTCTCGGTCGAAGTATCCGTTCTCATTGGCTCGCTTGTGCCGAGTCGTGGTGTGTTCGGGTGGGTTCGTGTGTGTTCGGTATTGTCGTATGTGTGTGGATGGTAGGTTAATCTGTTAGTCTTATGTTTTATGGCAGAATACCAGTTTTTACTAAGTTTGTAACCGTTTTCCTTATTGAAATTATTGGATTCTTTGATAATTTCAATGGCCCCTCTTATGCTGCGGACGTGCGAAAAACGTGAATATTGGTTCAAATACGTGGATGACTATCATATTATTATCTTAGTGCAACTCTCATGCTAAGTATATCCTCATAGTAAAAGTATCACCCATTTGCAGTGCTATAATTATTTATTCCCATTTTGCTCACGATAGTTTCCACGTTCAGTTAATTAAGTCATCTCATATAAATCAATAGGTTTCAACATGTGTGACGTTAACGACCGCGATATTTTTATTACAAAATTATATTTTTTCCTACAATACAATTTATTTTGCTCGTGTTCATTTATTTACCTTTATTAACACATGTTGTACGTTATAGAAGCGTTAATTTTTTTAAAATTTCATATTAATTAATTAATTCTCATGGTGCCGCGTAATTAATATTTATTAATTAATTAAAATAGTATGATAAAATTTTAATTAATTAAAATAATTATGATATATTTGAACAACAACGACAACCTAATCAGTGGTGCTGTTCTATTGCTATCTGGTGATTTCTGACAAACATTCCTTGCTCTACTTTGGCGATGAGATTAACGCATGTTTAAATCAATCGTTTTTGTGGCGAAATGTCGAATTGAACATAACCCTCACAGTAACATGATAGGTCCGAGAGGCCTGTTTACAAAAGTATATCCCCCCCCCCAGACCGCCCCTTTGAGTTCCGGAGCCGGCTTCCACCTATTCCTCGAGGAGATATGCTATATAGTAGTGTTCTGGCCCTTCAACAACGCAAGACTCGTCATTGAAAGCTGAGTTTCCCCTCTTTTTTTTTGTGAAGTACCAGGCTTCAGAGACCTATGATGTACCTGCTACGTAAATTTTGTATAGGCCTGGCAGGCCTATAATGTTACTTAACAGTATGATAGGTCTGAAAAGTCTACAATATTTTTTTTATTATAACCAAATCATTTTAATATATAATACATTTTTTCTGTTTTTAAGCCTAATGACTGTCCGTTTCATAATAAAATAATGTTTGTTCTCAAATTGGGGTCAACTCCAACAAATTCTCCTGCGGCTGCTTATTTCACCAAAAAAATAATAGAACCAGTTAAAGGGAGTCATCGAAACTTGACTGGAGACAACTGGTTCACAAGCATTCCTCTCGCCGAAGAACTTTTAGAAGAGTACAATCTCAAGTACATTGGAACGATTAAAAAAAAAACAAGCCAGCTACCCATTAAGTTTTCTGATATGAAATACCAAAATCGTCAAGTTGGGTGCTCGTTGTTTATTTTTAGAAATAATCTAACTGCAGTTTCGTATATGCCGAAGAAAAACAAACTTGTATCTTTGGTATCAACCCTCTACGATGACAACGCTAATCAACGAACACAATTTATAAAAATTAATTTCTCGACTAGACTTCATGATAAAACTCGCTGAACAATTATCCGAAGCGTGGACGCACAAACGGCTCCAAATGCCGCAGTCAAAAGTATTGAAGAGCAATATATATAAATGTTTAAAAATACAGGAAGTGACAAAGACAAGTAATCAGGTTAAAAAAAATGAGAGAAAAAGATCTTACTGCTCATTCTGTAGGTATAAACTTTTTAAAAAATCAAAAATGGTGGGTGAAGGTTGCGGGGAACCTATTTGTGGAGAGCATCACAAAATATGTGTCCTAATTGTACGTAAATTAAAATAAATGTATATAAATTTTATTAATACGAATAATTTTTAAATATCAAAAGACTGAAATTTTGTATCAATTAAAATGTTAATTTCTAAAATTATTTTGTTTATTTTCCTTGTCTAGTAGTAACAATAATAGTAATAACAAGCTAATAAAAATGTGAAAAGCGTGTCGAGTGTAGAAAGTAAATTATTTTTGGAATCTTAATCTCAATGGGCTTGAAAAGCCTAGCATGTCCCTTAGCGGTTAA
Organism: Arma custos; assembly: GCA_037127475.1. Lineage (NCBI taxonomy): Eukaryota > Metazoa > Arthropoda > Insecta > Hemiptera > Pentatomidae > Arma > Arma custos. Next base: position 131,153,671 of record CM073764.1, read on the forward strand.
AATGTCAAGGATAAACATGTGAGTACAATTACAAAATGATCCATCAGCACAAATATTTTCAAAACTACTACTGGATATTGGAACCGCTGAAATAGAACTGCATCCAAATACACAATCCATAAATTGCCTGAAAATTTCAACACTGTTGTTCAGACAAAAAATGAATTAATTAGGCGTGTCTTCCTGGATGTACAAAATAATTACATTGACCATAATTGGCTCTGTAATCGTGCTATTTTAGCAGCGAAAATGCTGATGACGAAACTAACTTTAAATATAGCAGTTGTTACCAGGTGATCCAATGCCCTTTAAATCAATCGATACTATTGTTGATGAAAACCAAGCTGTAAATTATCCAACAGAATTTTGTAAACAACACAATCTTTGGTTGGAGATCGGTTCACTTATTATTCTTCTGCGTAATTTGAATCCACCTAAATTATGGAATGGTACACGTTTGTTCATCATAAATATCACCGGGAATGTTATTGAAGCAGCCATGTTGACTGGAATCTTTTAAGGAGAAATCTTCCTGTAGCCACAATGCCCTAACGCGGTTTGGACCAAGAACATCCATGTTTCTCCCATGGACAATTTAATGTTGCATTCGCACGTGTTGGTAAACCATTTAATCTATTTGTATTAGCAAAGGACAGATTAATAAAAAATATTGTGCATCGATTAGCGCTCAATTAAATTGAAAAAAATAGTTATAATTTAAAATATCATTAGCCATAATTAAAAATCAACCATGATAAACCTCATTCATAGATTCATAGATCAAAAATCTATTTAATTCATTTTTTTTCTATTCATTCATTATTCTACTAATTTCTTTAAAATTCAAATTTTAACTTAATATTTTTAAAACTATTATAATAGCCACAGCAACGCGTGGCTGGGTCAGCTAGTATATATATATATATATATATATATATTTTACTGATATGAATATTTGTATTTAGGAATTAGCATTTCACCCAAAAATGCAGGATAAACCCTATAGTGTGTACGGAGGTTTGAAGACTTATGTGGAAGGTCCTTTTTCCAGCCTCGGTAAGTAGCACCTAGATCTGTCATAATTAAAAACCATCAAAATTATTTTTAGTTTTAAAATTGTATATTTAGAAAAAAAAAATCATTAAATATGTTATTTTATCATATAGTTATAAGCGAATATATATAATGAAAGTAAAAGCAATGGAACCGATGCATTTAGGAGCCCCTTCAGGTGGAGAGCCAATTACAAAAATTAAAAAAAAAATGTTTAACAATAATTTATTTGAGGATAAATGTTGAAAGTTTAAAAACAAAATTTTCATATACCGTTTTTTTGTCTTGTTGTAAATCACTTTCACAAAGACCTAGAGGACAAATATTTATATCCTCACCATATTGTTACGGTCACAGAGAGGAAGACGGAAATAAGAGATTAACGTCTACTAAAGCCGTCAGCGGGAGAAGTAATGATTGGATTAGAACCTTCTCGAACATAGTAGAACCGCCTCTATTTTGTCGGAAGATTAAGAAGATTCCAGAACAGTCTCCCCCCTACTTCCGTGTTCTAGAATGTTCGGCCTTGCCTATTTAAATACCTCCCTCGCCTCGAGCGAGTCAGTCTGAGAGTATACCAGGCACTGTGATGAGCTCGTAATAAGTGAGTGTCAGTGTGATAAGTGTATCAGTGAACTGTGACAGTCTCGCGAGTGTAATAAACCGTTTCTGAGTATTAATGTGTGTCAGTTTGTCATATTTGGAAAATCTTACGGTCGGTGGACTTTGATTAGTGAACTGTAAGTGTTAGTTAGTAGTTATAAATTGTAGTGTAATTTTATAATATTCATACAAATTTATGTAAATAGTTTAAGTCATTTAGAATTAGTAATACCTTATATTATTGTTATAATTAAATAGCAGTTAGGCCTAGATAATAAATATTTAAAATATTGTTATTGTGAATTCAGTTTAATAATTTAATTGTTAATAGTTTAATTGTATTATTTTTTCCACTTTGTTAATAAACATTAGTATCTTTAATTTCGGAGTAGTCTAATTCATTTTAATACCCAGTAGCCCGTAACAATATAATAAATATATTTACAAAAAAAAACTGTACCAATACAGCCCGTGAACGAGTCTGGGATTCAGTACATGGTAGAGACTGTACCGTTTCATGGACAACGGTTCTACAAGGAGGTGACGTCCTACGCCACGCTCAACCGCCAGATTTTTCCTCCTTAATTTGGGCACCCTACTTTTATAGTATTTTATAGAGGCTGCGTGAGCCCCAGGAGGGTCCTCGACCCTATATGATCCATATCCGGCTGCAAACAGACTGAATAAAACTCTTGGCCTGCAGGGGAATTTTGAACCAGGATTTCCGGCATGGCAACTCACTGCTCTACCACCGAGCCACTCCGCTCCGTAATCATAAAAAATATGATGGTGCAAAACCCGTCACCAAATGCAGAGTTTCATAATAAGTATCTATCAGTTACCTATGCAAAGATAATATGCCATTGGCGACGTTCACCAGGTGTGTTTATCACACATCTTGTGTTGTTTACTATAGTATGGTTGAGACTTACTACCATTTGAACAAGGGCAGTCAGACGCGGTAAAGATCAAAGTTATTTTTTCATCATTTAAGAAATTTCTAAATTGTTGGGAAGCGATAGCGGGAGATCTATCGTCTAAAATAGTTTGTATACTATTCAGTTGGGATACTTTCTTAATTAATTCTTTAAAGTCATTTGAATTCTGGAAAGAAGAAAATCTGAACCAGCAATACATAGTAAAATGCTCTATTAAAATATACAAATATTTTTTTGTTGATTTGAAGAAATCTCCCACTGTATCTAGACTCATTAATTCAAATGGTTCCTTTGGCGGACCTAAATTCGATAAAAGACCCATTCTTCTTTTGGTTCGTGCTTTGTTCTTCACACAAATAACGCATTTATCACAATATTCCATTATCTTTTGAAGTAATAAATGTTAAAGAAGAATTGATTGACTGTAACTTCTAATGTAAGGAAGAAACAGTTGGGGATACAGTCAATAAAAACACCTACATTGTAGGCCATCTCCAGGGCATTGGTAGTTGATCGTCTTGGCCGCCGCTTGGTATATTTGCCCTGAAGATGGCCTACATTGTAGGCCGAAAAGTCGGCACACAATAAATAAGTATCCACTTATTTAGGTGTTTTTATTGACTGCACCCCCAACTATTTCTTCCTTACATTGAAGTAATAAAATTTCTTAATATCAATCACCTTTTGCGAACCAATAAGCCCAAATTTTTTTATGTATTCTGTCTATTAATTCAGCTGCTAAAATTCCTGAAATGAAAATTTTCTTTTTACCATTATCATTATAATATTATTATCATTATCTGTTCTAATTCTTTTATTTGATCTTAATTCTTCTCCATGGGAAACTTTGTCGTGTTTTATTTCTTCTAAATCAACGTTTGTAACTTTGATTTTATCCTCTGTTTCAAAGATTTCCAGTATCGGATTGTGAGATAAAGCATCCGCCTCTATATTTTTTTTCCCGCGTTGATATATAATATTACAATTATATTGTGTCAGGTATAAAATGAAATTTCCTAAAGCTTCATCAGGTCTGGGCTTTACCTTCAAATTTTCCAACGGCTTGTGATCAGACACTAACGTAAATTCTCTTTCGATTAATAAATGTTGCCAAAATACAATGGCTTCTTTAATTGCTAAACATTCTAAATACATTGGGGAGTCTTCTTTATTTTACCGTAAAGTTATATTCCATCAAAACATTGTTGGCACTCTTCAGTCCATATAAATTCTGTATCTTTTTTTAATAAAACAAACAAAGGTCTAAGGCTCTTAGAGTAGTCTTCTATAAATTTGTGATAACAATTTATTTTACCTAAGAATTGTCTTACATTCTTCTTTTTAGTTGGTACTGGGAATCGATTTCTCATCGATCGACGAGTTCTTCTCTCTGTATTACTGGGAAGTGCTTAATAGCTTATAAATTATCTGCTAACGGTACTATTCTATTCTTTTCTATTATATGACCTAGATATTTCACCAATTTCTGTGCAAACTTGGTTAATTTAAATTTAAATTTTTCTTTCTTTACAGCCTTGAAGAATTCATTTAGATACTTCAGATGTCCCTCAAAAGAGTGTGAAAATAATAATATATCATCAATATATTCATAGTAAATGCGCTCAAACCATTTCTTCTTATTATGTTTGCTAGGATTCTTGGGAAAATTGCTGTTGAATTTTTGAATCCGAATGGAAAAACATTAAACTGATAATGGCCTGTTTAAGTAACAGAAGCTAGTTTTTCTCTATCTTCAATTTCAACTGGTATAGACCAAAATATAGAGTACATATCTAACACACTAAAGTATGAGCATTCATAGCATTTGACCAACATATCTTCAATACAAGGGAATGGTTGAACTTCTGGAACCACTAATTTATTTAGTTGTCGAAAATCTACACATAACCTTTTTTTACCTTCTCCTTTTTTAAATGCAAGTGTAACTGGAGCTGCAAAAGGTGAACTTGACTCTGATACCAGACATGCGTTCAATAATTCTAAAACTTGTTTCTCAATAATGATACTCTCGGGTAATGAGCATCTATAAGGTCTTAGAGAGAGATATTTTTCAACTGTTAGCTTAATATGTGCAGTGCCTGCATCTATTTTTCCAACATCATATTTATTAACAGCAAAACAATCTATATTATCTTCTACTAATATTCAGTTATTTCTCTTTGTTCTTCATTATTGAAGTGATAATCATCACCTTCACATACATTTACAAAATTCTTAATAAAGTCATTTCTTTTTATTTTAACTAATGCAGAACTCTTTTTTGGTACCATATCCATAGCCCATCTAACTGTGTCATCATTTCTTTGTTTATTGATTCTATTTAAACTATTTCTAGTTTGTAGTCTTTGCATAATATTCAAATTTTCATATTGGATTAGCTTAAAAGTTCGTAAAGCATCTAATCCTAGTACAATTATATATTTAAATGTATGACTGTCAATAACATGAAATTCCATAACTTGTTGAATCTTATAGCATTATCGTTAGATCCATATGCAATGAATAGGGTGTATAGTGCTTCTTCAGTTCTCAGCTTCACCAATAAGAATCTATCATATATTGCTTTACAGTCTATGATCAGGTGAGAAATGTCCTTATGGAAAAAGCTGGCCACTTCTTGGATGCTCCTGAAAACTTGCTCCTTAGTAAATGAGAATATTTTCCCCTACTTCTGTTTCTCCGGTGCCTTTTTTCTTGGTCTCCACAATTCTCAATATGTCTACTTTCGCTTTCTTCATCTCTTCAGCAAATTCCAATTCTTTACCCTTTAGCCCTTTGACGTTCCAAGTTCCCAATCTGCAAATCCTTTTTCCGTGCCATGTCCTGTACCATGATGTCTGATCGGCTCTGTTTCTAACTATTCTTTTCATTGTTAATCTCGAGATAACGGGGTATGGGCCCGTTACCCCATAGCCTGATGGAGGCATTGCCTCCTTGGAGTCGTCAGGCTGGCAGGCTCTCTCCGTGCTTCGCTGCTTAGATCATACAGCAGTTAATTACCTGAGACGGTGTGTTTATTGCATGCTCTACACTAGGTTTTACAGAGACAATGGCTCTTGATCCGTTTTGACACCCATCAGGCTGCAGAGAGACTTTGCCACCTCCGTTAGCCTATTCAAAGAGCGTTTCCTGGGGGGGGTATCACGTAGAGGTAGAGGTTGGTCTTAATCTCCCTCACCTAAATATGTCTGTTTAAAAACCAAGTTTCACTCAATATCTAGATATAGAGGTTTTAATGTGGCGTCTAAGGTAATAATAATATTCCTGGAACCCTTTTCTTTCTTCAGAGAACTGGTAAATAAACTTGCATGATGCTGTTCATTTTGAAATTCAGAAGCAAAAACATAATTAATATCTTCTTCTATTTTCTTAGTACTTTTTACCTTCTTTACTCCTTCTTCATTCACAATGTGAAATTTTACCTTCACCATTGTGCTCTAAAATTTAGTTTATGTAATTCAGTATTCTATATATCCTGGTATATAAAGAGTAATCACAGTTTAAAAATTGCAATGTCTGAAAATTTCTTAAACAAATCAAAAAGTCAGTAACAAACTGAATTAATGATGTTTAATTAGAATATAAGAATGCAATGAAGCGATAATTGAAAAATTAAAATAAAGGACTAAATATAAATAATACTTACGTTACAAAAAAACTTATACTTAACTATTAAGTGTAGGTTACACAAAAGCTTACATTAATACTCCTATTCTCATAAAATATTTTACATAAATATATTGTTGAGGTTCAAAATATGTTAGAAATAAATAAAAAACTATTGATGGTTAGCTTATCAATCGGACTACCGTAAAGTTGACATAGATAACTGATTAGTTTATTTAAGTAAATAAAAATAATTCCAAAACTTATAAAATATTTTTTTATTAAATTAATATTTGGTTTGTTCAATGAAAAACACAATTTTTATAAGTAAAGTTGATTTAAATATTATGCAAATGGTATTGCCGCTCCCTACCGGCGTCTCCCGCCATATTCCACTCACTCGCTCGTGAGAAGGGCGTCCAAGGAGAAGACCTCTCCAGTTATTATCAATCGAGTAGGACGCGTCCAGGGAAGAAGACCTTCCAGATATTCATCATTTTTTGAGTACAAGGTGTCCAGAAGACAGGATCTTCAAGTTGTTAAGAAGAACGGTATCATATATTGATTCAGAGGGAGTTTCAAGACAGAGATTGGTAGATACATCTGTGAGTGTTTATTTGAATCATTGTACTTTGAGAATTGTGGTTGTAATTTAAAATTTGTTCTAGTTATCCCGACTTTAAAATTAATTATCATTGACCCACGGAGATTTCCTTTCAATCAAATATTGTTTTGTTTTCTTTGTAATAACTCAAATTTTGTAATAAAATAAAATTAACGTCAATTTTTAATTAACTAACACTCCATAATATTATATTATATATCTTGAATTATATTAAAATATTAAATTCTTAACAATATATATATATCTATTTTTTTTTTAATTTTAATATTGAAAAATAACTTTATCATTCTGAAATTCATCACACATATGTAGAAATAAGAGTAGACTTACTAATTGTTTTGTTCCTCAACCCATAACCAGTATGGTGGGGTCCTAAGAGCCACAGCCAGTTAATTCCCTTAGGGGCTGCTATGAGGAGCTGTGGTCCACAGTACCTTTCAGGCAATAGCTTCTGAGCTGTTGACAGAAGTGCTTGTTCCGCGGTAAGTTATTCCTGAGTTTTATTCGATTATTAATGGAGCGTGGGGTCCGTATGACCCCACCATACCATTAGTGAAACTTTTTAATAAAAAATAATTGATATTATTTCAGTCAAAAATAGCATATTTACAGTGACAGTCGATGAATGTTAATGATCCCAATTTTCTGGAATGGCTGGAAGGTGCTATGAGCGATTGTGGAAGTGACTAGGACTTTGATCCAGATTGGGAAAGTGACCATAATTCTAATTCGGAGTTAGATTATGGGACCGATGACAATCAGGAATATGAAGAATCAGGTATTTCTTTAGAAAATTTAGAAAAAGGATGCGATGTGCAGGGAGAAGTTGCATCTCATGGCATGACAGCTCAGAATTATTTTGTAAAAATAGGATCAAATGGTTTTCTACTCCACCTGCGGTAAACGTATGACCCCGTTTACTTTACAGATTAAAGTTGATGTTGTGGTTTTAATTTTGAGGAGAAATAAAATTAATTAATTAATAGCTACTTATTCTGAGATGACTATAGTTCAGGAAGGTGATTCTTCTTAGATCATGTTCTACCACCAGGTTTTACCCCAATTAAGGGTACCCACATCATAGATTCTAGGAGAGTTCTATTGTCTCTGGATCTCTTAGGTCATCTCTGGCTGTTAACAGATTTTTAATCTGGGACATTGTGCATATCAACTCAGCACTCCACACACTAAGCTACCCAGCTCTCTAATAGTTGTTTAAGCCTTTATTAAATTATGTAATTACATTTTGAATAAACTTTAATTTTGTATAAAATAATGAAATTAGCTGCTATGTGTAATATTATAATTAATAGTGTATAATCTTAATAATTATATTTATTCAAATTACATCAAAGTAGAAAAATTCTCTGTTCTACCGCTTTCTTGTAATAAATATAAATATTTTCATCATAATTACGTATACTATTATTATGTTACAGCATCGGATGCTTTATGGAAAGTTAAAAGGAAGGAATATAATATTTTTCTAAAAAGGTCACATATAGACAATAACTATTACAATAATTTCATCAAATGCGGCAATAAATTGGTGGAGTTGATGTTGGCTTCACCTTCAGCTGTAGATGTACATCATAAAACGAGTGCTTTGATTCTAGATGTAACTTCAGGTATATTAATATAGGTTTATGTATATGTATATATGTATATATATATATATATATATATATATATATATATATATATATATATATAAATATTTACAATTTCTTCTTGAATGCTTGTGACAGTTTTTACAGGATTTTGTGTACGCTGAATTTGTTTTCAAGTACTTCGTCCAATTTATTTTCTTCATTTGCACCTGCATCTTTACAATTTGTTCCACCAAAGTGTTCTTTTTGCCCTTTGTCCCATGGAATTATTCCACATACCGATTCAACCAACAAGACATTGGTTTTGTATGGGTGGATTAAGTGTTAGGCTCTTAATTCCTAATTTTCTTTCCTGCTAAGTCCATCTTTAGTAGCAGGTGATCACTAACTATTTTGAATCTTCTTTTAACTCTAACATCCATTGTCTCCTTCAGAGTCTACTTTGGTAAGGGGAAATAGTCGATTATGGACTTCACTTTATGTTCAGGATATAATGTAATTTCTTCTCCAATGCTTGTGACAGTTTTTACAAGATTTTGTGATTCAATCAAGAAATGTAATATTGTATATTTATTGATTCAACTACATAACTATAGCAGATAACTACTATTTGCATCAGTACAGCTAATGAAAATACATGGTGGATATTTACAAGCAAACATAGAATTGGGAAGGGAAGAATTACAACCTGAGGTGATAACGCCCACAGAGCTATACATAGTCTGAAAAGAACTCACTAAATGAGGAGAAAAGAGCACTATTATATTCCTAGAGCTTAATTTAGGAATATTTATATATCAAAGATAACATATAAGAAAAACATATATTAATAACTGTTATTACTATGACAATTAAAGGTACATTTTTGCCATAATAATTTAATCTTCATTTCTATATGAGATGATTTTATGGTTATAACCTAGTGCTATCTAAGCTGGTGAGTTTGAAATACATCAATTTAAACCTTAGAATCTCTCTGGTGGTAATAGTGTGAAATGCGTCTTAGCTGCTGAAGGTGCATCAATGTCATCATAAATCCATCAGGCTGTTTCTTATTTCATCTGTACAAATAATCTGTTGGCTCTTTATTCATTAATGAAATCACTGATGGCCTATCCATTCCACAAACTTTTGGGGTCGATGGGCATATTATATAATATCTTTTCTTTGACCAAGTTGTTATTTATGTTTTTAAAATCAACAATTCAATTGACAAGGAGACAGTTTTCAGACACATGCTAAGGGTGGTGTAGCATACTTATTCGACGAAAATTCATCTCTAGCCTTGTCAAGCTTAAATAGGGGAGTTGGGTTTATACCATATTTGTTGTATATGGCCCTGACAATAATGTACCTGCAAAAGAGAAGGACAACTTTTTCGAAACTCAGCAGGAATTGGATGATAACGAAGGAATTCTGGTAAATAAAGGAGACCTGAATGGCCGATGTGATAATAATGTGAGGGAATGGCACAGAGCCACATTGAACAGGAAAGAGTGAAGTGGCTTAGACACTGGAGGAAGAATTCTTAGGCTGTGCCTGGCCAATGGAATGGTTGTAGCAAATACCTTATTCCCCCTTAAGGATGTTTTTAAAAACACAAGTGTAGAACCTGGGCATGAAGAAAAGTCCATAATAGACTATTTCCTCACACCAAAGTAGACTCTGAGAGATACAATGGATGTAGAGTTGGCAGGAAGGAAAATTAGGAATTACGAGCTTAACACTACTAAATCCATCAGTACAAAATAAATGCCTCTAAGCTGAAGAGTAGGGAAACTTATTAAGTCTACCATGAAGGTTATTGATCTTCTAGAACGCGTTCAAGTTTTTCTTGTTGAATTGGCTTGAGGAATAATTCCTTGGGACTGAGGGCTAAAATAATGCTTTGGTGGAACAAATATTAAAGACGCAGGTGCAAATGAAGAAAAGAAATTGGATGAAGTACTTGAAAACAGATTCAGAAAAGACTATGCTAGATATAAAGAGCACAAGATAAGATAAAGAATAAAGATATAATGCATAAATATAAAGAATCATTATTAAAATTTAATAAATACCAAAAGAGTTCTTATAAATAGAGAATGAATCGATAAGCTGCCTACTTAAAGGTTGGACAATGCTGAAAAGGAAGGCATCAAAAGGGGGATGAAACCGTAGCCTGCATAATATTGGGAGGAGGACGATATCATCAGCGAAGAGGAAGGGGAAAATGCAATCAGTTCTCATAAATTAGGGAAAGCAGTAGGTAAAGATGGAATTTCCCCAAAAATGGTAGAATATATGGAAAATATGGAAGAGAAGGGAAGTTCCAAAATAAAGGAAGCTGTCAGTTACTATGCTCATTTTTAAATAGGTGACAATCTGGAAAGTAAATCTCACCAAGGCATCTCTTTCCTTAGCGTATCATGCAGGATTTACTCCAGGTTCCTAGAAAGGCTGCTTAAGGCAATTGTGGAACCAATGCTGGGTGAGAAGCAATGTGGCTTTCGAAAGAATAGGACATCTTCTTATCGCCACCTCTTCATATTCAGGGAGATATATAACAGAGAAGGATAAAGAAGTATATGCCTGTTTCGATGAAAGAAAAGCAAGATCTAATAAATGCACAAGAAGAAAACGGAATTGGAATAGTTCTGAAGACCTATCTTAGACTTTTATCAATCATAAATTTAATGATTTTGTCAATTAGTTCTGTTAAGAGTTTTAAATATTAATGAAGTACCAATTGGTTTTATAATGAAATTGACGAATTTTGGGTTTTTCAGAAACACTCTTAGGTGTAGAAACCAGCATGACGCACCATCCAAAGGTTATCGACTTTGTGTCAAAGTAAGATATAAAATTTATATTTCAAGTAAATAAAATTGAACATTGTGGTTAGAGTAGTAGAGGAGTTCTATAGTTTATGGATCTCAGTTTTGAAGTTTAATCAATGGTGTATTCACAGCTAGGATATCTTAAAAACATTAAAAGTTCAATTATGGCGCCCTACCATTTTTAAACATTACCTGAGTAGAGGTTAGAACTGTGAGCCAAACAGAGAACCAATCAGAAGCCAGGATATGGTCACATGACCACGTTTATTATTTTTATCATTTTAATTGGAGTTCAACATCCTTATCTGCTTCTCTTATGGCAAACAGATATACAATGTTATAACTACAATGTCATCGCTATTCCATTTATACTTTTGCTTTCTTCTCCACTTTTGTTTGGTATTCAATCACAATTACTGGATCTTTAAGTTTTTAAGAGCTTAATTTATTTTTATGCAATATTTTTACTTCTTTTCAATTGTTCAAGGAATCTTATTTCCTTATTTTGTCCATTTTAAGGAGATAGTGATCGGAGCCTATTTCAAATCCTCTTTTGATTCTGACATCTATGATATCCTTTCTTCTAACTAGAAAATAGTCAGTAATAGATCTCTCTATCTCTACCTCTTCTCTGGTATACCTATGTGTATCTCAGTGTTAGAAGATAGTATTATCAATAACCAGGTGTTTCGCTGCGCACACACTCAGAATACTATTGCTATTATCATTAAAGTTAACTTCTCTGTGGATTCCAAGAATTCTAGGATTACTATATATTTTTTATAACAGTTATGGCCAGCAGTAAAGAACTCCAAAAAAAGTTGTAAATTTAAAAAACGTGAGCCAATTGTCAAAGAAAGCAAAACAAGGGATGTTGGTGTAAAAGTTAAAGTACAACATTTTGACTTCATCAACAAAACATAAACCAGAATTAATAGAAATAAAGAAAAAGCAGGAATACATATTCAAATCCAATGTTAATGTTGAATAAAGTGTAGTTATAATGCCCATCGGTCTTTTGGATCATACACTTAGAAAATATACAAAAAAAAAATAACTAAGCAATACAAATAAAATCAAACATTAAAAAAATATGAAATAATGTATTACCCTACTTGTCCAGGAGAATTTTTGATTTTTTAATAAAACTATGTTTTAATAAAAGCCATAAATATTTAGTGATTTATGTTCACATGTGAGAAGAAATAAATACCTCTTGAAAGGTTTTATTGAACACAATAACACATATAAAAACTACATTGCATGGCTGTAAACAACTAATAAAATGTAACCATAAACTGAGAAGGTTACATAGAGAACATGTGAGATACAAATATAATATCATGATTTACTTACATTCACCCCCACTCTAGTAAGTGGTATAATCATTCAAATAAGAGGGTGGCCGACGGGTCCTTTGACTCCGGCGTAGAGTTGGAGTTTGCTGGATAGGAGGTCTCGCTGGAGAACCTGAAGCTGAAAGGTCACGGCTGGAGGAGAAATATCTTGACTGGAATGATTCTGCTCCAAGTCCTGAGAACGATGTACAGAGTCTGGTGAATGGGGAATGGAGTCTGAAGTCGGTTGTGTTGAGTCCTCAGGAATAGGGTGCCTGTCAACTTCACTACCCAACAGTGCTAGGTGACGGTTTGAGATAGTGGTCTCTCGTCCAGCAGGGAAGCGAACATGGGCATATTCCGAGTTCCCCTCCAGTAAGATAACTTCATTTACTAAGGGGTCGTACTTTGAGTGCCTTACAAGACGCTTCATTAGGACGGGTCCTGGAGTCATGAGCCATGTGGGAGTTGATTTTCCATGTCTTGAGTGGCGAACATGATTAAACATACGCTCGTGTGGTGTGGTATTTGTTGCTGTTCATAGCAAGGAGCGTATCGAGTTCAGAACCGTCTCCCAGCATCTTATGTCCATCCGGTGAGTTCTTAAAGCAAGCTGGATTGTCTTCCAAATGATCCTTACGTACCTTTCTGCTTGACCATTACCCATAGGATTGTACGGGGTTGTCCGGCTACTAGCAATACCGAGAGTATCAAGAAAATTTCGAAGTTTTTGCGATGCAAATGATGTCCCCCTATCCGAATGTATGTATGCCGGAGTTCCAAACACTGAGAATATTTCTTTCCCTTTAGCAATGACTGTAGTTAAGGATAAGTCTTGACAAGGGTACGCAAAGGGAAACCGAGAAAATCCATCCACGACAATTAGAAGATATCTATTTCTCGAATTTGAAGGAATTGGTCCCTTGAAATCTAAATTCAAGCGTTCAAAGGGCTGAGTGGCCTTGATGGCTTCACTTCTGAGCTGACTCTACATGACGAAATAACCTTCCTGATTTTGTCTAAGGAGTAAGCTAAGTTTTTACTTTTCACCCAGTGGTAAAAGCGAGTCTCTCCGGGGTAACACAGCATCTCGTGTAGTTCTGTGAGTTTCCTCAATGATGCATCCAGTACGGCCACTATCGCAGAGCAAGTCCGAGAAAAAGCATAGGCGGCTTCATTCAGCTTTCCAGGCCTGTAGGTAATTTCATAGGAAAAGCAGGACAGTTCTAGCCTCCACCTTTGGATCTTTTCATTTTTCACCTTGCTTTTTAAGTGGGCATCGAACATAAAGGAGACAGATCTCTGGTCCGTTATTAGCCTGAAACGATTGCTCTGGAGGTAATGCCTCCACTTCCTTACGGCTTCGATAATAACATGAGCTTCTTTCTCCACAGCAGAATGACGTTCCTCCGAAGGTGAGAGTGTTCTGGAGAAAAAGGCGACAGGGCGGCCATTCTGAAATAAGGTTGCAGCGAGTGCGTGATCCGATGCATCAGTTTCCACTGTGAACTTGGCTGAGTGATCAATTGTGGATACCGTAGCGTTTTCAAAAAAATGGCAAAATCAGATCTAAGTGGAAATTTTGGATCCTTAAAGACTCGAATTTTATATGAGAACTTGGGGATAAAATGTGAGTAATGTGAGAACATCCCTAAGGCTCGACGTAGGGAAGGCATATCCTTGGGAATCGCTAGTTCTAGTAGAGGTCTAAGACGCTCAGGATCCGGGCGCTAGGTTCCATTTCCAATAACATATCCAAGGTAATGGATTTCACGGTTGAAAATGTTGATTTTTCCTCGTTAATAGTTAAATTGTATTTCTTTGCCGCTACCATGAATTTATTTAAATTGATGTCGTGTTCTTCCTGAGTCTTTCCACAGACTGTTACGTCATCAAGATAAGCAAAAGTCCCCTGTAGCTGCTCAGTATCGATTTTCTTCTTTATCTGGCGTTGGAAAGCAGCCACACCATTAGTGACGCCGAACGGGATGCATGTGAATTGAAAGAGCTGACCGGAGGCCTCGAACGCGGTATAAGGCTGATCCTCATCTCTGATTGGTATTTGATGATATGCACTGCGGAGATCAATTGTGCTGAATACTTCATATTTGGATACTTTGTTCACTGATTCTTCAATAAGGGGGAGAGGAAAGGCATCGAGTTCAGTAAAAAGGTTTATTGTTTGGGAGTAGTCGATACACATACGCCTTTTATGGTTTTCGCCGGAAACAACTTAAACCTGGGCCATGGCGAATGACTTTCTTCAATGATGCCCTCCCTGAGTAGCTTCTATACCTCACAATCTATGAAGTTAGCATCTGATTCTGTCTGGCGTCTGGATCTGAAACAGATTGGACGAATGTTAGGTTTAAGATTAGTAAACAAACAAGCAGGTTCTACAAAAGCTGCTGCAAGAGCACAGATATCAAGAGCCTCCTGCGGGCCACCAAACTTAATATTAATGTTGGAATGTCGCCTAAGTATATCATGACCGATGATTAGATCAGCACAAAGATCCGAAAGGATATTTAAAGTCACAGATTTGTAATTATGACCACTGAACTCTAAATCTAGAATACATTCCCCGCTGGTGGATGTGTGTAACTGGGTGTTAGCCAAAGTGATCTCCATGCCCTTTCCTTTGCATACTGGAATTCGTAGCTGATTAATCAGCTTTTGACTTATAAAACTGGAAGAACTTCCCGTGTCAACTAATGCTTGCGCTTTTGACCCATTAACCAAAACAGTAACTAACGCCTTAGAAAGGCATGAAGCAAGGTTAGCGGTGCAATAAGAGCTGCATGACTTAATAAATGAAGTTATACCTCTTTTTGGAGACTTCTTTCGCTGGCAGACTCTGCTAAAGTGGCCAGTCTTACCATAACCATGGCAGACGGCGTCCTTTACTGGACACTGGGTTCTGGGATGTTTTGAGTAACCACAGAAATAGCATTGACTGTTGGTAGCTGCTGCCACTTCATCCGTGGATTCGCTCTGTTTTCTTTTTGGTTCGGCTGATGCTGAATTGATAGGTACATGCGAGCTCTGATAGTAGCTGGATTGGATCTGGGCTAACTCTAGTGATCTAGCCTGTGTAAAGGCGTTGTTCAGTATGAGGTTGTGATTCTCAAGGAGCCGCTGCCTGATGTGAGAATCGATCAGCCCGGCAATGAAAGAGTCACGGATGCAATCATCACGATTAGTTTCCGCAGTTACAGCTTTGAAGTTGCAGTCCTTTACCAGTAATTTCAGTTCTTCTAGGTAACGGCTGATTGATTCGCCCGATTCCTGCTTTCTGGTGGCCAACTTATGTCGAGCAAAGACTTCATTCACAGGCTTGATAAAGATATTCTTCAATGTATTGATGGCGTCGTTTATAAGTCCCACATTCACTGATATAATCGTATAGATTCGCCGATAGGTGGTTAATCAGTAGTCGGTGTCTGTCTGCTTCATCCCCCCCCCTTTAGTGAGTAAGAAGTTCTGGAAGGTCCGATACCAGTGGTTCCATTCTTTGCTGGCTGATAATCACTCGGGGTCGATGTCTTATCTTTCAGGGCGAAGTAGACGATCCATCAGAATGATATATAATTCACTATTATTCATAGAATGTTAATATCTAATGATAAATTAGAATCAATCACAATAAATTAATTCAGTATTAAACGCACTTGCACATATAACACTCAAAAACCACTTAACATTTTAATTTTTTTTTCACTAGTTCATTATCTACTAACTGTAAAAGTTAACTCGACCGTGTTCAATAAATTGAGAAGAAATAAATACCTCTTGAAAGGTTTTATTGAACACAAAAACACTTATAAAAACTATGTGTCTAAGCATGGCTGTAGACAACTAATAAAAGGTAACCATAAACTGAGAAGGTTATATAGAGAACATGTGAGATACAAATATAATATCATGATTTACTATAACATGTATACCATGTGAACTGTAAAACACTAAAATATAATTACAACTGTAAAATATAATTTTAAATTATGTTGTTTTCACAGATCAAACCAATAAAAATGTTATTTAATATACAATAAAATATTACTTTTTGGTTATTTATATATTTATATTTAAAGTTACAATTTATTATTAAAAATAATAAATACAAATATTTATTAAAAATCAATGAAAAATTAATAATAATTAAAAAGCTGTCTAGACACATGATTTTGGGGCACAAACCTGTTGAAATGCCTATGCCATATAAAATTCATTATTGTAACAGAGTAAAGGTGTTGTTACAGAACAGTTGTGGAAACCCAAGGTTTCCAAGTTGTGGCATGCCTTAATGTAGGGAACTCATGTTTGTGGTACACATGACAGAAAGGGATTGTGTCCTCTGATATCAGACCCAAAAAATAAATAAATAATATTGCATTTTTTGCAGGATAAGTAATATAACATCGTTTTGTATCATATATCCAGGCTTAATAAAGTTAGTAGAAGCTATAATACGACCAACCAAAGTGGATACATTAGTCTTTAGAGAAGTTGCAGAATTGAGGAAAATGGTAAATGCTTTAGTGTTATTATTATTAATTACAATTTTAAAAGACATGAAAAAAATAAATTTGATTAGTACTAGTTATTACAGTACATAAATTTCCTCTATGTAATGTATGATAATGCATATTGTTTTAGTTTGTGGATCATGCATCAGCAAAAAACCAGTGTCCTCTTGCAAGTAAGAGCTGCTATTTCATATCAAATTTGTAAGAGAATTGGAAACCTGCTATTTCTGTATATATATATATATATATATATATATATATATATATATATATATATATATACATATATATATGTATACAGGGTGTCCCATTTCAAGTTGATCAAACGTTTTTTTTAAACGAAACAAAACTCAGAAAAACAATCCAGGTAAAACTTGTAGTTATTCAGGGCTAGTTTGAAGAAATAAAAAAACACTTTTTGTTTTTTCACTTTAAATAATCAATATCGACCTTCAAAAAATGTAGTTTCCTCTGGAAAAAATGTATGTATGTTTTCTATCTTTCATAGTTTAAGTAGAGAAAGCATTCAAAGTTGACTACATTAATATACCTCCTTTACTTCGAAACGTAATGTAGCATGAAGTTATTTTATTTAAGAGTTTTTAGTCGAAATAACTTACTAATCAAAGTATTTTGAATCTTTCAGAAAATGTCTGGACATTTAAAAACCTTCTGTGAAGACAGCATACTGAAGTAGTGAGCTTCAGATACTTCTTCTACTTGAAATACGAAAGATATAAAAAAAATTTTCCATGTTTTGTATTGTGCATTTCATAAAAATAAAAATAAATGGGAGTCAAGAGGAAACTACATTTTTTGAAGGTCGATATTGACCACTTAATGTGAAAAACCAAAAAATGTATTTTTATTTCTTCAAACTAGACCAGAAATAACTACAACATTTACCTGAATGGTTTTTCTGTATTTTGTTTCGTTTAAAAGTTAAAAACATTTGATCCACTTGAAATGGGACATCCTGTGTATATATATATATATATATATATATATATATATATATATAATTTTGAAGAGGAAAGATTTGTCTTGGCCGGGATTTGATTCCGTGTCATCCGCATCTTTAGCACGGTGCTCTAACCATCTGATCTACCAAGGATCGCATCCAAGCCAGACAAATCTATTTTCCCCGATCCTTACATATTTTATATTTTATTTATTGTTCTTTTGATTGTGATTATTTTTAAATATTTTTATTTTCATCCAGGGCAATAGTCGATTTTTTCATGGATAACATGACCTAAACCTCACATGTGATTGATTTAGTTTTTGCTGTAATATTCCTACCATGCCAATTCGTACATATTAAAGCAACAAGTGGTTAAAGGCACATATCAAAGAAAAAAGTGTTTAAAGAGTGGAAGGAGTTAAAAATAATCACTGTACCAATATTAAAAAATGTTTCTTCTTTAAGAGGAGAGATTTTCTCAACTAACCCTCCAACTAACTATAACTTAGAAGTTATTTTAACCTTCACTTGGTTTGTTCCTTGGAATTCATGTTGTCAATAACATGCTATACCTAATTCTGTATGAAATTTTATATGTTGAGACATATCAAATGTCCTATTTTATAGCTGAAAGGCATTTCAGAAATGAGATCCAACTCACAAAAATGAGCATCTCACTGATTTAACATAATGACCAAGAATTCATAGTTCTATCTAGATATTTTTCAGAACCATGATTTCGTCAAAAGTTAGGGATTTTGAGAGGGTCACAAGGGATTTTATGAATTTTTTACTAACCTCTCTAATTCCATTGAGAATGGAATGTTGAATAGAGAGAATGGACACTTCAAATGATAATGAAGGACAGTGCCTTTAAGGAGTGAGTGAAGCTCTGGGATCGCAAGTATTTAAACTGAAATAGAAGCCTGCACCTAGTTCTGTGAAGATGAGTATTTGAAGGTAATCTTGTTCTCTCAGTATTAGCTGTGTTGGCGTTTTGAGTAAGTAAAATAGTGGAGTGAAGTAAGTGAAGGCTGTTACATCAGATTGGATGAAAATTGTGGCACCTAATAAGTTACATAAAAACTAACACTAAATAATGTATCCCAACAGTTTATATAACACTAGGTTTAAGCTAAGTAATGATATCTTACATTTTGTTTCATTTTGAAATATAATGTATTTTTATTTATTTTTGTTTTGTTATAGAACAGACCCTATCAATGGCGATTGCATCAAGAATTACAAAATATAAGCAAAGTAAATATATATTAGAAAATTCGATACATGAAGTGTTCCTGATAGTATGTATTAAGATTATTCATATTAGTATTTTTTTTTCTCTTTATATTTGCATCCACACCTGTCAAATAAAACAATGACAATCAGCAGATTGGCTGACAGTAAGGTAAAGTACAATGCCATGAGAGGCATGAAGAAGAACAGTACCCAGCGGTACCTCTCCCTTGGCTTGATTCAATTTCTTATGATAACAAATCCCTCATCCACGTTCTTTTTAATCTCCTCCTAGTATTCTCTGGCATGAGAGTAGTGGCCATTTGTTCTATTATCAAGTATGTTCGTCAACAGTTGTTATTTTTAAGTCAGTATGTAGAGTTTTGTTATTGATATACCAGGGTGCTTTTGTAACAAGTCTGAGTACTTTTGATTGGAAAGTTTGTAGTCGTTTTCTGTGTGTCTGTTTAGCGATGCCATAAATTTGTAATGCATATGTCCAAACTGGTTTTAGTAAGTAAGTTTACGTGTTTAATTTTTGCCTTGGTTCTAATTTGGAGTTTTTCCTGAATAGAGAATACATTAAGTTCAGTTTGAGATTTAGTGATCGGCGTTTATTTTTAATGTGAGGTCCACATCAAATGTTAGTCCCAGGTATTGTATTTCGTCTGTCTGTGGGATGGGTGAGTAATTAAGGTAAATCGGAGGGCATGTTTCACGTCTAAGAGTAAAAGTGATGTGTTGTGACTTTTCATGGTTCAGTCTAATTTTCCATGGTTGGCACCACTCATTCAACTTTTGTAGATTTTGTTGTAAGTTTTGTGAGGCCTGTGTAGCGTCTTGATGTCTGGTGATCATGGCAGTGTCGTCAGCGTAGGTTGCGATCAGTGTGTTAGGAATTTGTGGAATGTCGTATGTATATGTTATGTACAATAGCGGTGCAAGTATTGATCCCTGAGGCACACCGGCTAAGATTGGTCTTATTAAAGATAGCTCTGTGCCTTGTCGGACTGAGAATAATCTGTCTGCAAGAAATGATTCAAGAATTAAATAATAAGTGTGTGGTAGTATAGTCTTGAGTTTAAAGAGAAGGCCCTGGTGTCAAACCTTGTCGAACGCTTGAGCGACATCCAGAAACACTCCAGTTGCATATAACTTTTGCTCTAGTGCTGTCGATACGTAGTCAGTTACTCTGTGTGATTGTTGAGTAGTCGAGTATGATTTTCAAAAACCGAATTGATGGTGAGGGATTATATTTTTGTCAGTCAGTAACTTTAATAAGCGGGGATAAAGTAATTTTTCAAAAATTTTGGAACAAATAGGGAGTAAACTAATAGGTCTGTTCGAGGAAGGATTGCTAATATCTCTATCTTGTTTTTTGATCATTGAAACAATAGAGTATTTCCACTGTGCCGTATTTCGGCAGTTTTTCTTTTATTTTTTCCTAGTTTTAAACTCCTACCTCTTTTCATTTGTACAACTAGCGCCGGTAGTTTCGTGTGCTCCCGCTCTTTGGCGGTTGAGAGTTTTTAAACTGTCTGTCTGACTTGAACCGTCCTTAAGGTGATATCTTCTTTTTTATGTGTATGAGGATGCGTACAGGTATTTATTACTCCTTGTTTATTCCTTACTTTATACCTTTCTCCTGTACTACTCAGAACCTGGTACATCTCATTACACACGTAAACCTGATAGATAAACCATTATATTATAGAAGATGCCGATATTCAGGTGAGCTAATTTCTTTTTCTTACCCTTTTTTTATTTCAATTTATTACCTTGTAATTAATTTCCAGACTAAATTTATTTCTTTTATTTTAACAATATTACTATGGTCCTCCGTTCTATGCGACGACACGCCAATTAAGTATTGTGAATTCGACTGGCTACGTGAACTAGAAAGAGAAAATTTAAATGATCAATTCTTAAATTCTTTTTTCTCTACACTACCAGAGAGATTAATTACTTTTTACCGTTGAATTGTTGCTTTACGCTTACTAATTTCATTTTTGCATTTTTTCAGATTTCCCCTACGAGCACAGACCCCTGCCAATATTTACGTATTACATAGCGCAGCGCATTACATAGGTTCAGAGTCCTATCACTAAAGTATTAACTACTCTTTATGTATCAAGTTTTCGACAAGATATTTTTTTTTTTTTTTACTTTACCTTTGTTCTTGAACTTAAAAGTTTTTAACTTTTAATTTTTTTAATTTTCTTTAATTTAAATTTTAAATTTTATTCTAAATTAATTTAATTTTTCCATTTTTTTTCTCTTAAAAATAAAAAAAAATTTTTAGTATTTCTGTAAAAATGACCAAACCAGAGGAGGTCAAAGCTAAATTAAACAAACTCGTTGATCTTAGATCAACTATTTTTGCTAATGTAACGTCTATTATTGATGCCATCAAACCACTTAAAGTGGATAATAATATAGCAAAGGTCCAAGCCTATTTCAACCGACTTCCTTATTATGAGGAAAAGTACCGTAAGGTACAGTCTGATATACAAGAGTTTAACCAGTTACTCCCCACGGAAGACCGGGTCGATGTTTTATCAGCAGAGTCATCATTCTTGGGCTTGGTGGTTGAAATAGAGTCATTTTTAAAAAGGCTTGAGGCAAAAATAACAGCAGCTCCTCCAGTTATTACTTATCCAACACCTTCTTCATACATGCTTCCAAAAATACCTTTACCGAGTTTCTCGGGTAAAATTGAAGATTGGCCAGATTTTATATCCCTTTATGACTATTTGGTTCATGGTAATACCTCTTTAGACAATATACATAAATTTCAATTCCTCCGGTCAGCAGTTAAGGGCGAAGCTCTGTCATTAATTTCAGGTTTTCAAGTTTCAGAGGCTAATTATTTGTTAGCTTATCAAACACTGGTTAACCGCTACCAAAATAATAGAAGAGTTGCTTCGATGTACCTAAATAAAATTTTATCTTTTAAATCTTCAAACCCACCTAACTCTTTAGATAATTTGAGACAGTTACTTAATGTACATCAAACGTCTCTAAATGCAATAAATGCACTTCAAATTCCTAATTTAGCAGATTTTCTACTTTTTTCATTAACTTTAAAAAATCTTGATCCTGTACTTCGAAAAAAGTTTGAAGACCAGAACACTTCTACTAATATTCCGTCTTATGAACAATTAATTAAGTTTATCACCAAACAGGTGAGAACATTAGAACTAAATGAAGGTTCAGAGAAACCTAGCTCTAATTTCAGTAAACCTAAACCAACCACCCAGGCTTTAACAGCCGCTATTAATTCGTCTAAACCTCAGTCATCTTCTAATTCTTCTTCTTCAATATGTGGCTTTTGCAATGATAAATCCCATACTATTTATACATGTGACCAGTTTGGTCGTAAATCTCCTAGAGAAAAGTATAATTGGATTAAGGCACAGAAATTATGTGTAAATTGCCTTCGGCACCCTGCTAAATATACTTGCCATAGTAAAGTGACTTGTACAGTATGTCATCATCCTCACCATACTTTATTACATTTTGGTTCTTTACCTACTCCAACCAAATCTAATAATAATGTTTTTGCAGGAAACACTCAAACTACTGTACATCAGCCTGGATCAAGTTCCGGTACTGCCGAAGCCACTCCTCCTCCTTCTTCGTGTGTTGCTGGTATCACTGCCTTAACTTCAACACAGCTCAAAACCACTACAATTTTATTGGCCACATGTTTAGTAAAGTTACAGGTATCGCCTCATAATTCTGTTGTTGTTAGGGCTCTCCTGGATTCAGGTGCAGGAGCTTCTTTTATTTCAGAAAGATGTGCTCAAATGTTACAATGTACTCGTTCTCGAACTCCTATACCCGTTAGCGGAATAGGTCATTCTCAAACTAAAGCTAAAGGTTCATCTTTTCTTTCTACTTTTACTTTAGAAGGCAAACTTGTTTCTGAAAATCACCCCTTTGTTATCATGGACTCCCTTACAAATAATACTCCACAGGTTCAAATATCCTCAGCGGTTCGAACTGCAACTACTCAACTTCGTCTAGCGGATCCTTCTTTCGATTCGCCGTCTCCTATTGATTGCATCTTAGGTGCAGACATAGCTGCTATCGCCTTGGACGGTGGTTCTCCAGTTGTGTTAAGGCCAAACTTTCCTACTGCCGTTCCATCTGTGTTCGGTTATATTTTAATGGGCTCCGCCCCCAGGAACCCTGATTCGGCCTTAATTGCAACCCCTCTTGGGTTTTCTACTACTCCTCCTTCCGTTAGTAGCTTTTATGCCGATCCTTCTTCGGACTTACATTTATCTCTTGAACGCTTTTGGAGTGTTGAAGAACCTCCTAAGGCTATTTCTACACCTTCACATGAGGATGAATTCTGTGAAACCTTGTTTAAAGAAACTACCTCTTGAACTCCATCAGGTCGTTACCAAGTTAGACTACCTTTTCTGCCTTCTACTACTCACACCCTTGGTGACTCTTATAAAACTGCTTACGCGCGATTTACTGCTCTAGAGCGTAAATTCGCTTCTAATACAGAATTTAAAACCCAATATTGTTCCGTTATGGACGATTATTTACAGCCAGGTCATATGACTCTTGCTAATGGTCCCAAGCATTATTTTATACCACACCATGGTGTGTTTAAATCACATGGTGACACTTCTAAAATTAGAGTTGTTTTTAATGCAACTTCTAAAACTACTACTGGTCTTTCTTTGAATGATCTTCTTTATGCTGGGCCAAAATTACAACCTTTACTCCCTGATGTCAATGCTCCTTCTCCTTCACCAGAACCAATTTGAACCTTATTCTTCAATTCACATTGCATACATTACAGTATGTAGCTGTAATCTGTTCTCCATATATTCTTTTTCAAACATATAGTTACCTTGTATTTTGTGTTGATAAGAGAAAAGAACTATCATCATTAATTTATACTCATGCTAACCAGCATAATCTAACAACGCCTTACCACCATATAGACTGGTGTGTCCGAGGTTTTACATTCCCTTATTTAGTCATCCAAGAGAACCTTTGGGATGTAGGATTTCACAAGTATTACAGATTAAAGCAAAAACCAAATTTTATTCTTGCATTACCTGTTGTTTATTTGATTGTTTATAATGGGACCAAATATTTAATTAAAAATATTGATATGTTAATAGATCCTAGTCGCATTCTAACGTTGTAAAATCGAAACATCAAATTTCGCTACCAAATTCACATCCTTTTGTACACCTTCTAATTGATCATTACCACATTACTTATTTTCATGCAGGTTTAACTTTTACTCAGTACCATCTTTCTTTAAATTTTTGGATTTTATCTGCTCGCCAAATTATACGATCTCGAATCTTTAAATGTATTAAATGTTTTAGAGCTACTCCTGTACATAAAGTTTCACTAATGGGTGAATTACCTCCACCACGGGTGAATCCTTCACCTCCTTTTTTTCACACCGGCATGGATTTTGCTGGGCCCTTTAGTATGAAGTCTTCTCATTTGCGCAAGGCACCTATTACAAAGGCATATCTTTGTGTTTTAGAGCTTTCGCTTGATCTTTCTACTGCTTCCTTCATTGACGTTTTACACCGTTTTATAAGTAGGCGTGGCTGTCCCTCACAGCTGTATTCCGACTGTGGCACTAATTTCATAGGTTCCTCTATACTCCTTGCTAGACAGATGAAATCGTTTTTCAATAATCCTCAAATTTCAGCCTTAGTTAAATCTTTTTGCGATGAAAAGGGTATCAACTTTAACTTTAATCCACCCTCAGCTCCTCACCAAGGAGGACTGTGGGAACGTACCGTCCGGTCTGTTAAACATCATCTTACCCGAATGTTAAATAATCAAGTACCCACTTGGGTCAATTTAAACTCTTTATTGGTCCGAATAGAAGTAATTCTAAATTCCAGACCTATAACTCCTATGTCTAGCAACCCTACTGACTTTGAGGCCCTGACTCCTGGTCATCTTTTAATTGGTCGTCCTCTAACTTCTCTACCTGAGCCTGAGGTTCATCCATCTCATTGTACTCCTGTCAACTTTAAATGGGTGCAATCTATGCACCAATCTTTTTGGAAGAGATGGAGAGTTGAATATTTGCCCTTGTTGCAACCAAGGCAGAAATGGAACGCTTCTTGTCCTAATTTAGTTGTTGGCGACTTGGTTATTATCGATGAAGCCAATTCACCTCCTTCTACGTGGCCTTTAGGTAGGATATCTGCTGTGCGCGCTGGGGAGGATGGTGTGGTTCGGCAGGCCGAGGTCTTAACTCCGTCAGGCAAGTATTTGCGACCAGTAGTGAAGCTTTATAAGCTTCCTATTTACAATTGAACTTTAATTTTTACTTTTTTTTTAAAAAGATTATCTTTTTTGTTTTTTGTTTTTTCACTTATTTTTTCTAGGTTTCTAGATGTGCGGAGTCTGTGCTCGGCGGGGTTCGCTGCGGCACCTTTATTTTGTCTTTTCCAGGTACCTCTCCTGAACAGTTGTTCAGGGAGGCTGGTGTGCCGTATTTCGGCAGTTTTTCTTTTAATTTAATTTTTCCTCGTTTTAAACTCCTACCTCTTTTCATTTGTACAACTAGCGCCGTTAGTTTCGTGTGCTCCCGCTCTTTGGCGGTTGGGAGTTTTTAAACTGTCAGTCTAACTTGAACCGTCCTTAAGGTGATGTCTTCTTTTTTATGTGTTTGAGGATGCGTATAGGTATTTATTACTCCTTGTTTATTCCTTACTTTATACCTTTCTCCTGTACTACTCAGAAACCGGTACATCTCATTACACACGTACACCTGATAGATAAACCATTATATTATAGAAGATGCCGATATTCAGGTGAGCTGATTTCTTTTTCTTACCCTTTTTTCATTTCAATTTTTTTACCTTGAAATTGATTTCCAGACTAAATTTATTTCTTTTATTTTAACAATATTACTATGGTCCTCCGTTCTATGCGACGACACGCCAATTAAGTATTGTGAATTCGATTGGCTACGTGAACTAGAAAGAGAAAATTTAAATGATCAATTCTTAAATTCTTTTTTCTCTACATCCACTGTGTAGGGAATTTCGTAGTTCTAAGTATTGAGTAGTAGGTTGTCGTAAGAAGCACTAGAGCTTTCCTAGGCATTTGCTGGAGCACCTTGGCATTTATAAAGTCATAGCCCGGGGCTTTTCTTTTTGGTAAATGTCTAATTAGTTCTGCTACTTCTGTTGGAGTGAATGAAGGTGGTGGTAATGATAGTTATAATGGGGCGTCAAGTGTGTTATTTACAGTTATTTCGTGTTCTGTGTTTGTGAAGTCAGTATGTATGTGGTGTAAATACGGAAGAAAGATGGTCGGCAAAAAGTTCAGATTTTTCCTAGTCCGACACAGCCCTAGAGCCGTCTTTTTTTCTAAGAGGTGCTGACATCTCTCGGTGTTTTAAGAGTCTTTTGGTATGCTTCCATAAACTTCCATCGTCTGTCGAGAGGGATTTAATGTAATTGTCATAGTTTGACCTGTTAAACTTGCTAATTTGACGTTTCAGTTCATTATTCAGTTTGTTAAATGTCCGTCTATCTGATGGTTGTCTGTTAGTTTGCCATATTTTACGAGCTCTTCTTTTGGCCCTGATCAGATCTCTAATATACTGCGGGTAGCTTGGTAAATTATCTGCTTTTCTGTCCCTGGGTTTCGATGATAACTACGCTGCTTGTTGTATAGTTGTGGTGAACTTTTCCACTACCTTCTCTAGTTCTTCTTCATTCTTTATCGAAATAGGGATTGAGAGGTGAGAATTGAGAATTGAGAATTGAATTAAATTGAGAATTCTTTATAAGTCCCAATCCATTATACTCTGTGTGAGGGTAGGTCTTTTTTGTGCCTCAGAAGGCTCTTCACACAGAATCATATGCACTAGAGAATGATCAGAACAAAGGTCAGAGCTCGTATATACAGTCTTGTGTACTGTTCTTAATCCTTTTGTAATAAAAAAGTCCAGTAAGTCCGGGGTTTTACGTCTAGAAGTGGGCCAGTAAGTAGGAGAATTTGGAGTTGATGTGTCTCATGAAAGTTTATGAAGAGCATACAACAAGTTCCTACCTCTTGGGGTGCACAATCTTGAACACCAGCATTGGTGTTTCGCGTTGAAATCACCTCCTGCGACAAAACATCGACCTAACCGTTTAAAATACTCAGAAAACACTGAGGATGTAAGCTTGTACCTAGGGGGACAATACACAGCCGCGAATGTGATGTTTTTCTGTTTTGTATTTAATGTTATGCCAGTCGATTGTGGTGTGCTAGGTAAGTGAATGGGGCTGTGTTTTAATGTCGATTTTATGATAATGGCGGTGTCACCATGTGCCGTTTTGTCTGAGTGGCCAGTCCTGTAAATAGTATAATCTGGAATGTATATTTTTGATCGTGATGTAAGGTGTGTTTCAGTGCTATGTCTGTCCTTTTTTCATGTAAATGCAAGTCAAGTACTGTCCTGTGTTGCATCAGTCTGTTAGCATTCCATAGGAGAATTGACAAGGAACCAGCTGTTGAAAAATTAGGCATGGCTGTGGCTCCAGGCTTATGTAACTTGAGTTAGCTGTTGGAGGAGAATAAAAAGAGGGTGGATAAGGTTATTAAGACCATTTAAAATTTGAAATAGTTGAGGGGCATTATCTAAAGGGGGTACAGGCTGAGTACTGTCATTCATCATACCTGTTGAAACATAATGTTATGGCGCTGGTTTCATAGTTGGTTTCTGCTGAGATTCTCCGGTGTTCCCTGTTAGTCCTGGAAGATGATGCTGTGAATGGTTTTTGAGTGTTGGAAACTGTTAAGGATCCGGCGGTGACTGAATCGGTTGAGCTACTGTAGGCCGCTGGAAGTTATTTCTCGAGCCACGTTGAATCCTTAGGTTCTTCAGCGTTTGACAACCTTTGTAATTAGCAGGGTGTTGTCCGCCACAATTGGCACAGGTAGCTGGAGTTTCTCTTGTTATAGTACAAGTGCTGCTGTCATGATGCCCGCCACATCTTACACACCTTGGTGGGTGGTTGCAATAACTCCTTGTGTGACCTTATTGCTGGCATCGTAAACATTGAGGGATCTCTCTTTTTTTCCTTGGTTCCTCAATTAGCACTTTGGTATAATATATAGATTTTATGTTATAGATATTGTCGTTAAATGTTTCTTTGCTTATGTCCACAAAGAACATAGGAAGGGGATTTATATATCTAGAAATTATGTTAATAATATTCGTAGTTTCAAAATCTTTCTGTCTCAGTTCCTCTTTAATAATAGAAATTGGTGTTGTATGATGGAGGTTCTTTATCACAACTCTAGGGCATCTGTCTTGTGGGAGCTGAAATGTGTGAAAGTCCGCTCCTTCCGTTCTTAAGCTTGCATTTAGCTTTCTGTACGTTTCGGGTGTGTCCGGTGGTTATACAATCAATTGGGTAAACAATCACACCTTTAATTGTTGATTTTACTATAAAGTTTTTACGGCCGGCTTTTTCTTCAAGAAATGAAATAAGAGCCGAATAATTTTCCACGCCATTAATATACAGTGGAGGTGGTTTTTGATTTATTGTTGGTCTAGTAGTACTTTCTAATTGTTCCTCAGATATTGAGGTTAGGGCCTGAAAACTATTTTCTATTTGAATGGGTGCTTGGCGCTTCAGCCTCGTGTGGTCCTTATCAATTGGTAAAGATCTTTTAGGCCCAGTTACTAGTTCCCAGGAACCAGTTGTATTACTATTTGTACAATTAATTGTATTTTGTGAGTCCATAGCGCTTACCTCCTGGGAAGATGTAGACGACTCGCCCATGGTTGGCGGTAAAACCTGCACTTCTTACTTGAGTCGTAAATTCAGGCTCTCCGTTTGAATTAAACCACTTTTTAAAAGAAAAATATGGATATTTAAACCTTAATTTAAGCTATTTTTGTAACACACTCAAACTAACCTATAACCACTTTAGCTCCCTCCTCGGAATTCGCAAGTCTTTCATATTATTAATGTAGGGAAAATGATATATCAGTTTCTAGATCAACATATCCATCCACATTTTAATGAAATCTGCATGGCTTCACTCAGAACTTATATTTACAATTGTATAATTTTTGCAATTACTTCAAAGAATCTTTGATACTTTTGTCTTTCAGAATGTGACAAATCCTTATTGACAGTATATAGATTGATTATTTTTTTTAACAAATAGATTTTGAGGATTCCTTGCAGATAATGTTCGCCCACGATTAATCATAAATAATCTACTTGTCTGGTCAAGTATTGTGATTTATTTACTTTCTATTTATTCACCATGAATTTCTTCTTTATTTCTTTGTTTTATGATATGTTGAACCATAGTATATCATACAGGATGAAAAGCTGTCTCTGTGATTGCCCTTGATATTATAGGGAGGAGTGTAGTGTGTTGTAATTAATAAATATTTGGGATTGTCAAGATTAATGTACTATCTCACCCAATCAAATAGCAATGGGTATCTTAATGGCACTAATATTCTTATTCCAAATTTCAAAGCAAATATCGATTTTGAATAATTTTGGTGTGTATTTATTCAATCATCTCTCAACTCAACATTCGCATCAAATTGGGAAAAGCATTAAACAAACTTGAAAATGTATATGTAATTCTATATTTATATCCTATTCTGGTAAATAAAAAGAAATCTCAGTTTAAACATACAAATGTCTGAAAATTTAATAATAAAAACAAAAAGTTGGTAACAAAAAACAAAAATATAATTATAAAAAAATACCCGAATAAAATGAATTAATGATTCTTTTTTCAACTCTTGGAATGTGACAATTGACAAAATAAAACAAGAGGTTATATATAAATAAAACATATGTTCCAGAAAACTTGTACTTTACTAGTAGGTGTAGGTTACATTATTATTTCTACATAGCCTACCTGTATATAAACTATTTTACATCCCGTCGCGGTGAAGCATTTATTTTTTTAAACAATAAAAGGTGTGTTTGTAAAACGCGTGCACATGAGTGTGTTTGTATATGTGTACTTTAAAGTCAACAAGATCCAAAAATAAAGTAATGTTCAATTAACATTCTCTTTGTGTATACATCGCAAATTGCGAGAACACGGAGATATAGGATCCGTGAAAAGAATTGATAGGGCTGGCCGTGAAGCGAGCCAGGGTGGCCGAGATGGTTGAGGCGTCACCACGGAGAGGTGAAGGTCCCGGGTTCGAGTCCCGGTCCTGGCCATATCTTTTCTTATCAAATAAAATATTTAAAAATATTAAACATTCATGAAACATATAAATATGTTAATTAAAAAAAAAATATGTTACATAAACAATTTTATACATGTACTAGTATATTAACTATTTATATTTAAATTGAGTACCTGATATTTTCATAAAAATAGAAATATCACATTTTATTGTGAATAATTCATAGGACCCCTACTGTCCAACTATAAACCCATTCAGTAGTGGTTACCTAGGTTTATTGAATAATTTGACTAACTCATGAATATAATAAAATTTGTTCTCAATTTATTTATTTTTAACGGTACTCTATTCATAAGAGCAAGTACTCATCAATTATTTCAAGAAGAGTTCTAATACGTAGTAAAAGAATTTGTTTGTTCTATATCAAATCAAAATATACTCTAGCTTTATTCTCTCTATTTTTTGTTACACAACTTTGCTATTTAGATGTAGTCAAATGGAATTAAACTAATTAATACATCCTCCTTAAATGCACATGTAATTTTTTTTTCAGACTTCACACTCTCTTACTGTGACATTATCAAGCTCGATCATTTTTTTAGCATGTTTACCAGACATTCAAGAGAAAGCTTGGCAAGAGCAATTTGAAATATTTGGTAACGATGTCAGAGAGCCAACTATGGATGATTTAGGGCATATGAAGTACCTAGACAGGTAAATTATATATTTTAAAATCATAATTTTATAGCCCAGGGCCAGGATTCGAATCCGGGTTTTCCACATTTCTGTTGTGGTGCTCTACCAACTGAGCTATCCTGGTTCGTACTTTGGTCAGACATATTCATTCTCTTCAGTGATCCCATATCCTTGTGTTCTCGCAATTTGCGATAATATACAAGGGGAAGAATGCTCATTGAACATTCCTTAAATTAGGAGCTTGTTGACTTACATCATTATATGTTATAATTTATTTTATTTTTATATTTTATTAATTAATATAATTTTAAATATTTTTATTTTTGAAGAGAAAAGATATGCCCAGGTCCGGGATTCGAACCCGGGTCTACCACATTTCCGTTGTGGTGCTCTACCAACTGAGCTATCCTGGTTCGTATCTCAGTTAGGCATATTCATTCTCTTCACTGATCCCGTATCCCTGTGTTCTCGCAATTTGCGATGTATACAAAGGGAAGAGTGGACTTATGAAACGTTACATAACATCAATTTTTAAATAGACAAAATATATTATTATTAAATGGTTGTTACATTCAAATAGGATATAAATGTGATCAAAATTTTAAAAAGCAGGTATCTAGTGTATAATTAAATTGAATGAATACAATAGCACAATAAAATAGTAATAAATAATAATCTATATTTACATAATGAATTATTATTTTTCTTTTTAAAAATATGTTTATAAATGCTTTATAAGGATGATATTGTGTATTTCATTGAAGGTTTATCAAAGAAGCCCTGAGATTTGTGGCTCCTCCATTTGTTGGAAAATATGCTAGTGAAAATATAAATATAAGTGAGTAAAATTCTACTATACTTTTGAATTTTAATTATTTACAAAAAAATGAGACATAGTGCCATTTTAATAAATTATACTTTATCTCCATTTTCTTGGAATTTTCCCCTCTTCCCATGATTCTAAGATTCTTCTTCTTTTTCCTTTAATGGCGCGACAGATGCTTAAAGCGATCCTTGGCCTGCTCAATCTCCAAGCTCCATCTGCTTCGGTCCTGCCCATGTATGGAACTTATTCTCAGTTTTTTTAGATCTCCCAGGACGCTATCCTTCCCCCTGCCCCTGGGTCTCCCTGTACGCCTCACTCCATCAGGGCAGTTGTCGAACACTCTTCTAGCAGCTCTTTCTCCTCCCATTCTCAGCAGGTGACTCAGCCACTTCATCCTCTGTAACCGGGCGAAAGAGGAGATCGTCATGTCATCATACCTATCATATAACTCTCTGTTTTTTCTTAAGCGCCATACACTGTTTTCCTGGACGGGCACTACGATGCGTCTGAGGATACGCCTTTCGAATCTATCCACAAGATGTGCATCCTTCTTGTTCAGGGTCCATGTCCCGCAAGCATATGTCACTTTTGGCCGAATCAGCGATTTATAGAGAGTGATCTTAGTTTTGAGGTCGACATATTTGCTTTTCAGCAAACTGGTAATAGCAAAGTATGCCCGATTCCCAGCCAGCACTCTTCTTCTGATTTCTTATGTTTCATCTAGTTTGTCGTTGATGACAGAGCCAAGGTGTTGGAAGCTGTTCACCACCTCGAAGGTATGTGTTCCCATTACGTAGAGTTGCTGCCGGCGAATTTGCTGATTGTGCCTTTCTCTTCTCAGAACCATCAGTTTCGTTTTTTCCTCATTTATTTTTAACCCCAATTTTTCTGCTTCAGTCTCGAGCCTTTGCAGGTTGTCCTTAATACTAGGTAATGTCCTTCCAATAATTACCACGTCATCTGCATAGGCGAGTACCTGCGTTAGTCGATTAAAAATATTCCCGCCTCCAAGTAATCCTGCTCTTTCCATAACTGCCTGCAGGGCAATGTTGAATAGTAATGGGGCAAGAGGATCTCCTTGTCTTAGACCATTTTTTATTTCAAACTGTTCCGAAAGTCCCTCTCTAATGCTTACTCGACAGTATGTATTGTACGAGTCGTATTAGTTTCCCAGGGATCTCCATCTCCTGCATGACTCGGAACAATTCTTCCCTTATAATTGAGTCATATGCTGATTTAAAATCTATGAACAGCATCTACATTGTCTGGTCGTACTCCTTCATTTTCTCGCAGATATTCTTTAAGGTCCATATTTGATCAGTGTTCGACCTGTTACTTCTGAAGCCTCCTTGGTAATCCCCCAGCTTCCTCTCCACATATGGCAAAAGTCGATTATATACTGCTATTGAAAACACCTTGTATGCCGTGCAGAGGAGCGTTATTCCTCTGTGGTTAGAGCATATTGAGGGGTCGCCCTTTCTCTTGTACATTGGCACTATGATGCCTTCGCACCACTCCTTGGGTATAGTTTCTTCTTCCCAGATCTGTGCTATGAGCTCGTGGAGTTCTTTTCTAGCTCCCTTTCAGCTTTTTTAAACAGCTACGCGGGGAGACCATCTATTCCGGATGCTTTCCTGTTCTTCAATTTGTCCACTATTTCCTCAACCTCCTCCACATCTGGCGGGATGTGTTTGTCACCAGGTTCCTGGATTGCTCTTCCTTCTATTCCGGATAGAGGGACTCTTTCTGTTTCCGCGTTCAGCAGATTGCAGAAATAGGTTTTCCATCTGTCCAGCACCTCATCAGGAAGGATCTGTAGGTTTTCTTCTTCATCCCTTATCCCTAAAGCCGGATTCTTTCCTTTTCTTTGTATTCCTTGCACTTTCTGGAAGAACTTCCTGGTGTCATTATTCCGTCTCGCATCCTCCAGTTCTCGGATCTCGTTCCTAAGTGCAATTTCCTTTTTTTCCGTAAGCAGTTTCTTTACCCGTTTTCTGGCATTTGAGTATTCTCTAAATGTGCTCCGTGTATTCCTGGCTAACCATCTTTGCCTTTTCTCATTTCTGTCATTTATGGCCTGTGCGCAGTCTTTATCAAACCATGTGTTTCTGGGAGGTTTTTCTACCTGCCCACATTCTCTCTCAGCAGCATCTTTTAGGCAGCCTTTAATTTCGAGCCATCTCTGATTCGCGTTTTTGTTCATATCTTCTGCTGCTGGCACATTGTTTATACTCGTTGTTACTACCGTTTGAAACTTTTTTGTCTTCTCTTCATCTCTAAAAAGGTCTAGATTCCATGCCTTTGTTTTCCTTGCTTGACTTTTCGGTAGGCATTTTATTCGTTGTTTAAGCTTCGTTACAACGAGGTAATGGTCTGAACTTATGTCAGGACCTCTATACGATCTCACATCGTTGATACTGTTAAAGAACCTGCTTGACACTATTACGTTTTCGATCTGATTCGCGGTGTTGCCATTTGATGACAGCCAGGTTTGTTTATGTTAGGATTTATGTGGGAACATAGTGCTCATAACCACGAGTGACTTGGAGGCTGCAAAGTTTATCATGCGTTCGCCATTATCGTTCGTTAAATGATGTAGGCTATATTTTCCAATGGTGGGTCTAAATTCTGTCTTTTCCTACATGAGCGTTAAAGTCTCCCAGAACAATTTTAAGGTCATATGCTGGGCAGGAGTCATACACCTGTTCTAACTTTTCGAAGAATTCCTCTTTGTGTTCTTCATCTTTTTCTTCTGTCACGGCGTGGACATTCACAATGCTGATATTGTGAAAGCGTCCTCTCACCCTAAGCTTGCATATCCGTTCATCATTCGGCATGAAGTCCAGTATTGAATTCTTTATCTTGTTAGATAAAAGGAATCCTATCCCAAACTCATGTCTGTCCTTTGCTCCACTGTAGAAAAATTTGAACTCCCTTCCCTGTACATTTCCATGGCCAGTCCACCTTACTTCCTGTACTGCTACTATATCCAGGTTACTTTTCTTGGCCTGTATTCTGAGTTCCTCCAACGCTCCTGCTCTTTAGAGTGTATGTACGTTCCATGTTCCAATTTTTATAGTCCGTTTTCCGTCCGATTTCCGAGGCTTGATGAATGAGCGTTCATAACAAAATAGTTTTTTTACAAAGTCAACCCCCCTGCTTAACCTCCTGCTTTATCCGGGCTTGGGACCGGCAGTAGAGTCTAGTGAGCTAACTCCACAGGCGCAGTTGATTCTAAGATTATGAAATACAATTGTTTCTATGGAATCTCTCCACAATCTTCAAAATAATTCAGCTATGAGTATAAAGAAGTCCTCACCAGGTGATTCATTGTTTTTTAATTTTCAATTGACTCGAGACAATCATCCAAATATGGAGGCTCATCTCCTTTAATTTTTGCTTTCTTATGACCACTTCTTCAATTGCAGTACTAATCTTACGCCATCTTTATCAATGTTAGTTTCGTCATTAGGTATATGCCTCCTTCCTTAGATCTTCGATCATCATTCTATCTCCCAGTTCTTTAAAATTATTTAAGTTTTCAGGGTTTTTAAGATTTTATAGAAACTCATACTTTTCTTTTAAGTAGCTTACCTGTTGTTAACATCCCAGATGCTCTTTGCATTCATAAAGTGATCTGAGTCACAGTTTGACTCTGTAGCAGATCTAACATCTATCATGGAGGAAGAGTGTCATTTTGATATAGGTACACGATTAATTTGATTCAAAATGCCATTTGGTGGCTTTTAGGTTTCTGTGTGTACTTTTCAGTCTAGGAAACAAGCGCTTTTTATTATAATATTGTTTGCTTTTGCAGATTGGTAAGGCTTATCATTGTCGTTTGTCTGATCATGTAGTGAATAAATGCCGGCCACAGTTCATGTAAAATTTTCCCTTCCTACCTGAGCATTTAGGTCACCCATCACGATTTTTGTTAATTACATTTTATATTTTCAGATGGAGTTACAATACCTCAAGGTACTATTGTAGCAATCTTAATGAGGCACATCAGAATGAACTCAAAACTTTGGAAGAACCCAAATGTTTTCGACCCTGATCGCTTTCTTCAAGAAAGCGATTTACAGCATATGTATACTCCTTTTGGAATAGGTGTTCGAAACTGCCCAGGTAAATACTTTGATTTATTTTTCGTGTGTATGAGGGGTTGAGAAACTATGAGGCACAAGTTTAAAGTATTTAAATTATTAAGCAACAAAATACATTACATATATTTTAAATATCTATAACCAATATTAACTCTATGGATTAGTAAAAGGAAACAAACCTCTTCATTCCTCACAATGAATTCAGTTTTAGAAATGGAGGTCCGCATCCAACTCCTGAGGAAATATCCTGTCTTCTGTAACATCCACAAAGACTTATTCCATCCTGGCAAACAACCCCACCTATTGGCCTACATCCATTAAAAAAAACGTCCCAACGTCCTTGAATTATTCATCACATCCCAGATTTCCACCAACCAAACCAATATCAGATCCTTGAAAGACCTTGCATCAGATCATAGCCCAGTTCTCCTTTCATTACATTTAAGTTTCGTTCCCAAGCCTCCCTTTCCTAGTTGACTACAGGACGTGCAAACTGGGAAAACTTCTGTTATGTGTGGAGAACAAACTGGACTTGAAAATTTCACGTAAGACAAAACAAGACATTGATACAGCCAGCAGATAAATCTATTAGCAGTACCCAGCAGATAAATCTATCTATACTAAATTGAGTAATCAACCTAAAGCAAAAATTAGAAAATTCATAAGTTAACGAACCTAACTGAAAATCTAAGATTACTGACAAATCATTATGGATGACCACCAAAAAGATCCTTCACTTTAAAGAATATAGCCATCCACTCCTTACTGAACCCAATGGCTGGACAAGATCAAATGAAGAAAAAGCAGAGTTAGAGAGGAAAATGGTTGACTGGATGATGCAATGGAGAATGGAGATAGTTGGAGGGTGCAGTCAAAAAAACAACTCCAAACAAGACTTATATTTAATGTGTGCCGACGTTTTGGCCTACCTTGTAGGCCATCTTCAGGGCAAATAGGAGAGGCGGCCGGGTGGACCGAGTAACGAACAATCCATTGTCAAATCAGTTCATTGATAACATGACAGGTTCGGTACTAAGGACTACACCATGACAAACGCTTAACTTGGAATCCTCATACTAGACTGAAATGACAAGAAACAGTTCGCCGTTTCAGGTTTCTTCAACATTTTCTAGACAAATGCTCTAAGCTCCTTACTTTGTTACGAAAAAAGTCATCCATAATGACCTTTAATGTCCCATTTGTTACTGATTTGGCCCGAACTTTATCAATCTTTTCAGGAAAAACTTGATTCCCACTCAATCCGACAATTTTCAAGCCTAGCTACCCCTTCAATTCCTGAAAACCTCCGAGGTGTCTGAAAAGAAGATGACCTCATGACCTTCTAAGTTGAATTTGTTTTCCAATTACTCCAGTATGTTGTATCTCTACTTGCCTTTATTTCATGCCATTATATATATCATTCATTATATTTACTTGATGTATTATTATTATGCAGTTGTTAATTTAAATAAATAAGTTTTTAAAAAATTGATTCTCTTCTTTTAAGCTCTTTATATATTTTCGATCATTTACTTGACAACCTATGATAACAAAAGGCTTAGCGAACCCTAAGGTTCGATGCAAATACCACCAATAGTGCTATATTCACTGCCCAAGCTATGATCTCAAGGAAAAGTCAGATCCTTTGATCTGAATAAACTTAAATATTAAAAGGAGCGGAGTGGTCGAGGAATGAGTTGCTTTTTCCGGAAATCCTGGTTCAAATCCTAGACAAGACTTTTATTTAGTCGGTTTGCAACCGGAGATGGATCATATAGGATCTTGGACCCTTCTGGGGCTCACCGAGCGTCAATAAAATATTATATAAATAGGATACCCAAAATAAGGGGGGGGAATCTGGCGGTTGAGCGTGACCTACGACAAGTCACCTCCTTGCAGAACCGTTGTCCATGAAACAGTACAGTTTCTACCATGTAATCTCAAGACTGGAAAATATCAAGCATTCCAGGCATTAAGCTCAATTAATGAATTAATTGTTTTTTTTTACGTTAATACGTCTTTAAAATTGCTTAAATATTAGGAGGCAATTAAAAAAAAAAACGAATCATAACAAAATCCGGTAATACAGTTTGGTGTTGCAGCTACACATCTATTGTTCCCATGAAAAATAGACCACAACTATGCCACTGGTTGCTAAAGGATCAAAGAATTCATTACCATATGTGAGGATTGTGACACGTTTGGTAGAGGGGGAGGAGCCGCCATTTTGTGGTCATTTTGCATTGTAACGATATTTCCATTGCCAATAACTTTTGACTTGGAGAAGCTACGGCATTCTTTTAAGTTTTAATCGCCAGCTGTTGTCGAAATCTATCGATTGTGTATAAAAAAATAGTGTAAAATAGTGACGGTGGATATAATAAGGAGTTAGAATAAAAAATATTTTCAAGAGTATATAGTGTCGGCCTAAACACGTCTAAAATCCAAATCCAAATTCAGAGATCGTATACGGTTGGAAAGGGCCTCTCAAGAGCGAGCAAATGGTAGCAATATAACACCATATGACTGAGTCAAGCAGTGCCGGGGACGTAAAAGAATGTATCCGCCGAGCGGATCAACAACGGTGCTAGTACATCTTCAGCTGGGACGGTTGAAATTATGCAAGTGGATGATGAAATCTCGTCTATATCGACAACGGATCAGATTGACTGCGAAGGTCGGTTATGAAGACACATTGAGCAGCAGCTAATGCACGTTTCACTACGACGTTAGTCAGCAATCTTTT
Source organism: Arma custos (assembly GCA_037127475.1). NCBI lineage: Eukaryota > Metazoa > Arthropoda > Insecta > Hemiptera > Pentatomidae > Arma > Arma custos. The sequence goes on from CM073764.1 coordinate 131,192,571, forward strand.
TGGACTTAAGTGCGATATGTAAAGTTCATTGTAGTTTAGAGGAGGTATAGTTATGGAAGGACATGGCATATTGGTGTTGGGTAACTCTCCGAATCTAAACTCTCCGAGCATGCCCTTTCTCTAAACCACACTTTTGATTTTGATAATACGTCTGTCCTAGCTACTGTTCCTAACCATGATAAACGCATCCTCTCCGAAACTATCCACATAAATTTAGATTCCTCCACTATCAATGTTAGAACTGACTCACATCACCTTTCCTCTGCATACTCCCAAATTTTTAATTTATTCAAAAAACCTTAAATTCTGTTACTTCGTTACTGATGTTTCCTTTGTTACCACACTATTGACATTAATTTTGGTATTATCTTTCGACAATTTCTCATTTATTCAGTCATTATTACTCTTTACTATCTCTCTTTCATCATAATCTTTAATATTTTTTGGCTTGTCAATAATATTTTACCCATTTATTCATTTTCCCTCATTTTCCTATACTCTTTCTCCTAGACTCTTTCTAGTCCTATACTCTTTCTCGTAGTTACCTTTTTGGCCGCTAGATATCGCGGCTAGCTCTTCCGTCTTGCTCCATAACGTATTTTTCATTGTTGGTTAGCCGTTTCATCCAGCCGCTTCTCCTAGTTGGTGCGTCTTTTCTTCATATTTTATATATTATATCCTTTTCTCTTTAGTCTTTCTCCAATCCTCACACTATATATTTTCCTACTTCTCCCTTATCATTTCGGCATCCATCATGTGTTGGTAATCAATGAGTTCATATTTATAAGCATTATTTTTAATTTTCAATTTTTCAAATTTATTAATCCAATCTACTTTTTTTATATTACATCCGTGGATCCGTCATGCTACGAGATACCTATTCATTTCTTTCTACATATTCTTGTATTATTATGTTTCATACATTTTACTTATGTAACCTCTAGAAGTTCATTATCATACATTTTATATCTTTAATTTAGTAGTTTTTTTCTAAATCCTTCATATTCCACCCCTTTTTTTTATGTTAATCTTCTCATTTTGTATCTTTCTGTTTACCTCCTCATTTTTCTTTCCCTTTATATTATGTTTACTTTTTTATCCTTTCTGTACATTTAGTTTCTGTATTTTATTTTATATTCGTTATCTTTAATTATTATATCTGTCACTATTTTATTTCTGTTCATTATCTTTAATTTTATTTTATTATATTCTGTCACTATTTTAATATTCGTTATCTTTAATTTTCATATCTGTCACTAATTTAATTAATTTTCTACATTGCATGTCACTATATTCTTGTTACTGTAACGATTTTTTATATATTTTTTGTTCTGTTTGTTTCTCTCTCATAGCCCTGAAGATGGTCTACATTATAGGTCGAAACGTCGGCACTAACTAAATATAAGTCTGCTACTTATTTGGTGTTTTTTTGACTGCACCCCAACTATCTCCGCTCTCCATTTTATTGTATTTAGTTTTTTAGTTCCAAACCGAAACCAAATCATCCACAAACCCAAGCAAGGGTATTTTACTACGCAGACATTTTTCCGTTTGTAGCGCCTTCCATTTCTTTAAAATACTATATAATACAATATATTAATTCCATTTTAAGAATCAAATTAATAAAGATAATATTTATATTTCAGGCATGCACTTTGCAATGGTAATGATGAAAGTAGTTTTGTCAAAGATGTTAAGAAGACTACAACTTAGGCCAGTCGATGACAAGATCCGCTTCGAAGAATTCCAATATAAATATAGCCTTATGACTGAAGTGGAAAACCCTCCAATGGTACAAGCTGAAGAAAGAATATGATGTTTATTTCATATTTTATTAAATATAAATGATTATTTAATCAGTTTAGTTTTATATTTAGCTCTGTTAATTTGTACATTGCAATTTATAAATGAAATAAATATTTGTAATAATTAATTGAATTATTAGTATTTAATTCAGTTCCTTAAATGTTTAAATTTAGTTTTAAAATCCTTATCTATATTACTGTTCTAAGATTTGGATTAAGCCTATACTTCGTTTATACTACACCTAATAATGCATTTTTATATATCAAAATAATAATAATAACATATGTAAAAAAACATAACACTTCATATGTAGGTATAACTAAGAGTAAGGTCTGCTCTGGAGGGATTGGACCAACAGCCTCTGACATTGGAAAGTAGTGGCGGAGCGCAGATGCCGTATGGAACCGTATGGTCGGCCACTCAAGGAAATTTACAAATCTCTTTTAATAGAGAGAATAAAAAGGTGAAATTGCAGGGAAAACAACAGTACAAGTTATAATGATACAGGCACAGATTTATTGGATATAAAACTATATAAACATATGTAGACAGACAGACACTACACACAACTACGATCCAGTCACAACAATAGACGATGCTAAAACAATGGCTTTGAGAGCACGTGCCAACATCATCTTAACGATCACTTTACAGTGTTTTCTGTCTATAATACAATACTTAATATACAATATAGATTGAATACAAAAGAGGAATTTTCCTTACAGATGGGTACTTTGTCTGACTTACGGATTGTCGTCAGTCGATGTGCTATCACTATTGTTTAAGGAAGAAATAGTTGGGGGTGCAGTCAAAGAAAACACCAAAATAAGAAAAACTTATTTATTATGTGCCGACGTTTCGGCCTACAATGTAGGCCATCTTCAGGGCGAATAAAACAAGAGGCAGCAAGGAGAGCTTGGAATGCAGTGAGAGCCTCGACAGTCGACCAATTCTTCTCTAACATGTATCACTATTGTTGTTTTACCGGTTGAAGCGTTTTTTACGCTCTTCATTCAAAACTCTTAGAACGCCGTTGAGTTCGAGGAATTTCTTAATTTTGTATTGACCTTCCTCCTAATTGATTTAATAATTATAAAAATATGTCCGTGGACCCTTAGGAGGAGGAAATAAAGTCAATTACAAACAAAGTTCACAATGGAAACCCCAAATAAAATTATATTCTTCAAATATATATATACATAAAACAGTATAACATGCAATTCTTATATCTAATACAATTATTCAAATATTACTAATACAAGCCTGGTCAAGGGGATCTGAAATAGGCGGAGGTGCAGTTGTCTAGCCAGCGTCTTCTTGAGAGAATGTCTTAGTTAATGCCACCTGGAACTGCCTAATCGCTTCCCCCACCCTCACATTTGCATCCCCAGCTTCCACAAATATAAATATTCAAGCGGTAAAAACTAGATAAATTGAACTCTGGTATGGCATAATATTCATACAGTCGAATACAAACTCCTTAATATGTTATTAAATTCTTATCTTTCCAAGGTACATAGGTGATCGAATATATAATACAACTTACATAAACAATAGTCGAATTACTTCAAGACGTACTTAAACTCTATACATTAAAATAATACATACTAATCAATTCATATAATTACACTTATCAATACTCAGACATCTAATCAATTCATATTATTATACTAATCAGTACTCATACATTTAATCAATTCATCTTATTAAACTAATCATACATAATTAAATAATTCCTAATCATACATTAAATAAAATCTATGTACGTGGATAACTAATCATTTCAATCATATATATGTGGTCACCACAATTTCATACTCCCAACTCGCAAAATTAGACCCATCAAAAGCCTGGAATTGATCCAGTTGATCATTAAACTGGATAACAAGAGGACTACCTAATAAAACTTACATGAACGATAATACCACTAGCAATCGTATACAAAGCAATTGTATGGACTAGTTGAACCCAGTGTCTATATGTATTCTTACTAACATATTTCAATATCATTATTCAATAGTTATAGAGTATATAGGCTTGTTATTGTAATGTTAATTATAATTAATAGTTGTAATACTAAATATAACAATAAAAAATGGCTAACGAGGGGAATAACTAATTAAACTTACATAAACAATAATACCACTAGTTTTATTGAATTAGTTGCATAATGCAGGCTAAACCTGGTATCCTGCGTCTTAACACATCTCAATATTATTATTTACTTAAGTACATTTTTACCCTTACTAAAATTTGTATACATGGTCAAGATTACTATTGATAATATATAAAACAATAGCTATAATATAACAAAAAATATCGACTGTACAAAAAGGTTTGAATCTTATCTATTTTATTACCAGATCGGTTTCTTACCTGGGTACCTAGATTATGGTACCTCATAATGTCCACTATCCTTGGCAAAAATTACCATTTGTAGAGACGAATGCCGCATATGCACGTGTGAGCGTGATCTATAGAAGTTATACCTGCTCGCCTTAAACCCATATCTTTAACATATTTTTACCGTCTTGTATTTTATGGCGTCAATTAGTACTTACAAAAATATTTAAATTTTATAAATTATTAATAACAATTTCCAATATTATTTACATGCAGTTGATTATTCTTATTTGTGGATAATTTTTGAATAGTTCTGCCATTTAAAAATACTCAATTACTCCTTTAACCAATATCTAAAATCAAGAGACATTCCTTTTCGTTAACCCATTATATCCCGAAATAGATTTTTTTTTTTTCCTTCATACTTAGTATAATTAGAGGAAATTACTTACTTTTCACGGCAAATTTAAAGTTTCGCGATTTTTTTGCTTTTTTAGGCGTTTTTTGAAGCGTATGATTTTTCATACGCTGGACATTTAGAGGGTGAAATGAATGGTTTAGGAAATAAACAGTTATACTTGAAAATGTATCAATATTTATTGAGCAATGGTAAAGTACAGAAATTAAAATTTAAACAAAAAGTATTTATTTATAAAACATAAAGACTATTTTATGTGGTAAGCAGAAAAACATAATTTGGATGCAGAGCAACATTACATTTCACGCAACAAAATTTGGCACATTAGCCGCATCTTCTTTGTGAATCAATGGCACCTACTAGGTGATTTATTCAATCATATTTCGTTTCGTCTGTCACTTGTGTTAATTGCTTAGGTGTTACACCTCTTGGTCTCTAAATACTGAGAGAGGGAACTATTGCCAGGTCTATTCTTCGCTGAAATTCTAAAAGTGGGATTTGATTCAACTTATTGTACAAAATTCATAAATTTACAATTCCACCGTTTAGACAGAAACAAATTTATTTCTAATCATGGCATTGGTGACTGCGGCATTATTTGTGTCGGCTCTTGACTCGCAGTATTGACGGCGATGCATTACTTTCGCAAAACCTGAAAGCAGTAGTATAGCTAGGTACTGATAGATATCCTCGTGTGATAATTTTATAATAAACCCCTTTTGAGCCACTTATCTTACACTTTCTCGACACATAATGTCGATAATTTCATCAGAAAAAACTAATCTGAAAATATCTGTGGGAGCCAGATTATTTGTGCCCATATTTTCTAATATTGTAGGGGTCCGCACTGGTTCACTATCAAATTTTTCATTAGGATCTAGTTCCGTAATATTCCATTTCCTTTGTATATTTTTCTTCTCAATAGTTGCAAAGCTCTTACTGGTGCCAGCAACCACTCTACATGTAAATCTTTGGTTTCACAAATATTTTCATTGATTTTTCTAATTACCCTCACTTCCTAAATATTCTTAAGAACACCTCTTCCAAGATATAAAACCTCAGGAGCGTGGCTCCCAGCATCATCCTTGTTCGTGCCGTTTCCATCGTTTGGTGGTATACCAACTAATTCTACTTCTTTGGATTCCTGCAATTCAGATGAAACTTCATCATCGAATACATCACTTAAAATCAGTTTCACAGCTGCCTCAAGTCTTTCTCATCCAATAAGTTGTAACTAAAATCAATGAAAAAAATAATGTGGAATGTACCCCCATATGCCCAGGGTATGATATTTCATACATAAAATTCAAATTAGGATTTGAAGGTAAAAAAAAAAATTATTCAAATAAGTATATCAATAAAACCTCTATTTTATGTATATAAGGAAGAAATAGTTGGGGGTGCAGTCAATACAAACACCTTAATAAGTGTAACTTATTTATCGTGTGCCGACATTTCAGCCTACAATGTAGGCCATCTTCAGGGCTAAGAGAGAGAAACAAACAGAAAAACATAAAAACCGTTGCAGTAACAAGAATATAGTGACAAGTAATGTAGTAATGTGGTACAAGTAATGTGGAAATTAAAATAGTGACTAGATATGATGAAATAGTGAATAGATATGATGATTAAAGATAACGAATATAAAAGTGGTTACAGAATATAATAAAATTAAAATAGTGACAGATAATAATAAAATTATAGATGATGAACAGAAATTCAAATAGTGACAGATATAATAATTAAAGAATACGAATATAAAATACAGAAAATAAATGTCCAGAAAGGATAAAAAGTAAACATAATATAAAGGGAAAGAAAATGAGGAGGTAAACGGAAAGATACAAAATGAGAAGATTAAATATAAAAAAAGGGGTGGAATATGAAGGATTTAGAAAAAACTAGTTTAATTATAGATATAAATGGAATGATACCAGACATCTAGAGGTTACATAAGTAAAATGTAATAATACAAGCATATGTAGAAAGAAAGGATTGATAAATTTGAAAAATTAAAATGTTTATAAATATGAAATCTAAAGTATGAAGAGAAAATAGAAAATATAAGTAAGGGAAGTTAATATTATAACTGCATACAGTTAGAAAGAAGTTGTATTAATATAAAATATGATGTGAATATAACATAAACATATAGAAAATAGGTATAGAAATTCAGTAGATGTAAAAATATGAGGCTAAATAATAATGAACTCTATGCTATTAACATATGATGGATGCCAAAAATGGTGTGAGAAACAGGTGCGAAGAAAGGTGAAGGTGGAAAGGATGGAGGTAAGATAAAGATTAAGATGTGTACTAACCAAATATAGCAAGCGGCGGCGAGAACGATCAACTGCCAAATAAAATACGTTGGACCTGTTGGAAGCGCTAACCGCGATCTCTGACGGCCAAAAAAATAACTAAGAAGGGGGAAGGGGAAATGCAAAGATGCAGTGAATATAAGTGACACGTAAATAATGTAAAAAGATTAAAAACTAGGTGAAGATAGAAAACCAAGAGAAATAAGGACTAAATTAATGGGAAATGGTGGAAAGATAAAAAATAAAATAAAAGTCAATGGTCAAAATGTGTATATATAGGTGAGATGATAGGAGAACAATATGGCAATAGATAATGGAAAATAAAATATATATATATTTTTTTTAAATTTATTTATTGATATTTACAACTGTATTACAATTATACAACAAGTAAATAGAATGCGTGTTACATAATGACATGAGAATGACAAGTAGAGAAACTACCCACTGGTAGTACTCAAATGGAAAATAAAATATGAATATAGTGTATGTAGTAAAATGTGTATGTAGGAGATGATATATAGACATGCCAGAATTCTAGAATAATTTAAGGATTTAAGGTTATTTTAGTAAATTAAAAAATTTGGAGTAGGTTAAGGATAGGTGATGGGAGTGGGTCTTGACATTAACAGTGGAGGAATCTAAATTGATGTGGATGGTTTCGGAGAGGATGCGTTTATTATAATTAGGAACGGAAGCTAGGATAGACGCATTTTCGAAGTCAAAAATGTGGTTAAAAGATAGGGCGTGTTCGGAGAGTTTTGAAGCGGTTGGGTTATGGGAGGAAATGGAGTATTTATGTTGGGTAATGCGGTCTTTAAGGAGGTTTTTGGTTTCGCCGATGTAGGAAGAGTTGAAGTTAGGAGTAGAGCAAGGGATACGATAGACGACCTGAGAGCGTTGTTTTAGGGGAATGGAATCTTTTACTCGGGTATAAATATTGGAGAGTTTGTTATGGGATTTGAAGGCGATACATAAATTGGGGATCGAGGAACGTAAGGATTTTTGAATGTTATTAGAGAGGGAGGGTATATATGGCAAGGATCTGTATATAGGGATAGATGGCGGATGTGGAGACCGGGTGTGGGTGGGTGGGTTATAATGGTGATGGATGAGTTTATTGATAACGTGGGAAGGAAAATTGTTTTTTAATAGGATTTCTTTGATGCGGTGGGTGTTGGTTTTATGGAAGCAGGAGTCGGAGAGGGATAGGCCACGGTGGATGATATTTTTGGCGACATTAATAATTTGGTGGTGCGGATGTTGGGAGTAATAATTGAGGAGTCTGCCAGAATAGATGGATTTCGTAAACCAATCTGTGGTCGGGATTTCTAATGATGCGGAGGTCAAGGAAAGGTAGAGATTTATTATGTTCTAGTTCAACGGTGAAATGTAGGCGGGGATGGTATGCGTTGAAGGATGATAATAAACCTGGAATATTGTTGGGATTTAGGATAAGGAGGAGGTCGTCCACATATTTTTTAATGGAAATGACATCGTCACGGAACTGGGGTAGGATGGAGTCAAGAAGGTCATTTAGGACAATATTGGAGAGGTCAGGAGCGAGGGGATTTCCCATGGCCAGTCCAGAAATTTGGTTAAAGAACTGTCCATGGAAGGTAAGGTAGCCAGATTCGCAACAGAGTTTTAGGGATTGGAGGTATGAGGACCGGTTGAGAGAGGTATGAGTTTCTATGAGAGACCAGTTGTTATCTAATATGAGGAGGGCTGTATCTAAAGGTATGTTGGTAAATAGGCTCTCTACATCGAAGGAGGTGAGAACGTAATGATCAGGTATGGTGAGGGATGCTAATAGATCACGTAGGTGAAATGAGTTTTGGATGTCATATGGGTTATTACGGCTTAGGACTTGTAAGGATGGAAGTAAGAATTTGCTAAGTTTGGATGCTGGTGAATTAATGTTAGATGTAATAGGACGGAGGGGGTTGTTGGGTTTGTGAATTTTGGGATGGCCATAAAAACGAGGGGCTACGAAATTGTAGGAAATGAGGTTTCTGTAAACGGGATATGTTATTAATTTAGAATTGATAAGGCTTTTAAGGTGGAGGTTGATTTGTTTTTGGAGAGAAGAGGTAGGGTCTCGGGGTATAGGTTTGTAGGTGGAAGTATCCGAAAGAAGAGAAATCATTTTTTGGTTGTATTCCGAACGATTCATAATTACTGTGAAGTTGCCTTTGTCAGCTTTTGTGACAATCAAGTCGTCTTGGGATTTCAGGAAAGAGCGTGTGCGAGAAAGGTCCTTGAAAAACTGTGGGGAGAAATTAGAAGGTGCGGAATGGGGGTGTTGAAGGAAATTGGAAATGATATTCGCTAGGGAGAGACCTTATGGGTGGAATATGAGAACGATGGAAGAGGGGGTCATTATGAATGTATTCTAAGTCGATCAACTGTATTCCTTGACATTATCATGTATTCCTTGACCTCCGCATCATTAGAAATCCCGACCACACCTTATCCACAGATTGGTATACGAAACCCACTTATTCTGGCAGACTCTCCAATATTTATACCCGAGTAAAAGATCCCATTCCTCTAAAACAACGCTCTCAGGTCGTCTATCGTATCCCTTGCTCTACTCCTAACTACAACTCTTCCTACATCGGCGAAACCAAAAACCTCCTTAAAGACCGCATTACCCAACATAAATACTCCATTTCCTCCCAAAAAAGTATAACCGACACACGTCTTGCCCTTTTACCTTTCTTCTTCTTATTTTCATTTAGTTTTGCTCTGTTTATTATTTCGTGTAGAGACACAAATTCCTTAAAGGATTGTTTAAATGTAATGTTATCATAGAAATTTATTTCTGCGACCATTTCAAGATTATTGCTAAATTTAGGATTGTCCTCTTTGAGATCTTCTTCCACCGAAGTGTCTCCTATTTGACATTGGCCATCTGGTGCTTCTACTTTACTTTTCAAAACCAAACTATTATTTACCAAATCATTATTGTCCTTAGAAGCCATATCTCTGAGTACCTCACGATCATTTCTAGAATTAGGACTGTTATCTTTGAGATCTTCTTTAACCGAAGCTTCTCCTTTTGCACATTGGCCATCTATTGGCATTTCTACTCTCCTTGACAAAATCAACCCATTATTAACATTAGAAGGTGTATCAGTGAGTACTTCTCGATCACTTATAGAGGTAAGACTCACCTCTTTATGATTATCTTCAACTGAAGTATTTTTCATTTCATATTTGTCATCTACAGGCATTACTTTGTTTCTTCACAATATATCATTATTAAAGCTTCTATTTTCACTTATTGGTCTGTTAAATGGAGATACTTTAACATCTTTTAATGTTTACCCTTCTTTAAATTAATCTTACTGTCTCTTAGATCGTCATAATTACTAATAGGTCCCTCAAAAGAGCTATTTCCTTTCTTTTCTTTTCTTTCAATTCTTTTTTCCTGTGAACCCTCATTTTTTTTATCAAATTCAATAAACTAGATTCCATATTGAAATTAAAAGTTCGAATCAACGCACGCGGAAATAAAATAATAAGAATAATCAATTATAATTTTGTCACTAGAAAAAGTTAAGAAAAAAAAATTCAATCTATTAATCTGAATCATTAAACAAAAGTGATATTAAAATTATATATATATATATATATATATATATATATATATATATATATATATATATATATATATATATATATATATATTGGTTTCTACTTATCTTGACTGTTATGGAAATAATATAATATGTTTTAGATCTTGAGTTTCAGTCTTTTATTTCTTTATTAACTTCTTAGGCGACGTTTCGAGACTAGGTTAGACTCATACTCATGCCAAGTTCCAAAGAATGAATCAGTTTTTCATTAATCAGTTGCCTCGTAAAACAGCATAAAATGTTTGTATTGCAATTGCTATGATCAATGAGTAAGTAATCCATTTTTTAGGAACAGCAGTTTATTTAATTGTTGAATCATATTAGATTATTGTTATTTTTATGTATTATGAATTAATTAATTTGCATTACACGAGCTAAGACCTTGAACATCCGATTTTTTGTTTACAGCGTTTAGATCTTGAGTTTCAGTCTTTTATTTCTTTATTAACTTCTTAATTTGATAAACCTAAAATAATACACCAAGAGAAAAATAGTTTCAAACGGAATATAAAAGAAATAATAACTATAGAGAAGTATAAAAATCGCGCTATAAACAAAAAATCGGATGTTCAAGGTCTTAGCTAGTGTTATGCAAATTTAATAAATTCATAATATATAAAAATAACAATAATCAAATATGATTCAACAATTAAATAAACTGCTGTTTCTAAAAAATGGATTACTTACTCATTGATCATAGCAATTGCAATACAAACATTTTATGATGTTTTACGAGGCAAATGATTAATGAAAAACTGATTCATTCTTTGGAACTTGGCATGAGTATGAGACTAACCTAGTCTCGAAACGTCGCCTAAGAAGTTAATAAAGAAATAAAAGACTGAAACTCAAGATCTAAAGCATTATATATATATATATATATATATATATATATATATATATATATATATATATATATACATACATATATACATATATGTAAACATGTATACACAAGAAAGTGAAGAAGCTGGTAGTATAAGAAGAAAAAAAATGGTCCTTTTCTATTTTCTTTTTTCTTCCTCATAAATATTTACTATTTTGTGTTTCAGCGTCTTTTTCTCAGATAATTATTAATGCAAAGTTTCAGTTTATATATGTACTTTTTTTTTTAGCAAAACAACTATTATAATGCAGAGACTGAGAGTGTGCATTGTGATGCAACAGACACTTGAAATAAGAAATAAAATATCATTTATATTTATAAATGAAAAATATATAATTATAAATGAATAAATATACAGCTATATTCTTTGTAATTTTTTTTTGTTTAAAAAGGAAAAGACTAAACAAAGTTATTATCTCGTTGACTACATTAGAGCAGTGTTTTTGTTATCTCCTATCACAAACTCTATTAGTATTACTTGTATCTTTACCTTGTTTTGTTAATAACCAATCACATCATGATTATGTTTATGACATTTTTATTAGATTGATCTTATCTTAGATAAGAGGTAAGGGCACTGTGTTGCTGATCTGATGGATGGATCCTCCCGTTGGCACGCCTTAGCTAAGAACACAAAAATGTGTACTTTTTCTGTATAGTTTTGTAGAAAAGTATAGTTTACCATTGATACGAACGGGTTGGATTTCGATGATTTATTACCTATAAATATTTAACTTACCTGGAAATGAATTACTATTTGAACGCTTAACATAAATCGCAAATAAAATTACTTTGGTTTTACCATTTTTTTTACAAATATTTTTCTCAAGGAAATTTCAGAAAAAGTCTTTCAGAAGACATCAGACATCTTTCATCATCAGTGCCCTTTTAATGCTACATTGAATGAATATATATGCATATATATATTTATTTGACGCGAAACAGCCTTGAAAGACTACGCGACTATGATGCAGGGTTTTTTTTGTTTCAGTTTTTCTCGGCCCACCTTTTCCTCATGGTTTCACTAAAAGCCTTTTTCGTTCTTCTGTTCAGGTCTTAGGTAGAAACAATGTTTTTTCTTTCTGCCATTAGAACCTCATCTTTGAGAAATTTTTGGTATTCAGTTCTGTTTTCTAATAAATCTGGTTTAATGCCCTGTTTCTTGTTTTATTTGCTGGGTGTAGGTATCCTTTTCTGAATTTGTAGCCTATAATTTTTGTGAACAATTTTTTGTTTTAGTCTCTTCTCGTTCATCCTCATCATGTGACCATAAAATCTGAGTCTTCTAACCCTCATTTCTGTTTCCAAGTCACTAATTTCAAAGTAAATTTCTTTGTTAGATTTCAGCCGGTATCCTTCTGGTGATACTTTGGGCCCGTGGATTCTGTTAAGAATCCTTCTCTCTATTTTAATATATATATATATTGTTACGGTCACAGAATGACGAGCGCGGGGAATTAGCGATTCCTGGAAGAGAACAAAGCCCCTTGTCGGCAGAGATGAAAAATACAGTTTCCAGAAAGTTCGAGACCGGTCGGTCTTGCTATTTAAAGAGAATCTCGGCGCGAGTACAGGGAGAGTATTAAAGCACACGGTACGGTTAACATCGAAAACAGCGATAAGCCAGTGTAATAGGTCAGTGACAGTTTGTGAGTGTAATTGTGTGACAGTTTGTTATATTCAGAGATTCTTACGGTCGGTGGAGATTCTTAAGTAGCGGTTGTAATTTTATGTGATTTGTACAAGCTTATGTAAATAGTTAAGCTATTTAGTAATAATAATATCTTATGTTATTGTAATAATTAAATAGAAGTTAGGCCTAGAGTATAAATATCTAAAAATATTGTTGTTGTAAATTTATTTCAGTTAATAATTTATTTGTTAGCAATTTAATTGATAATAGTTTAATTGTATTCTTTTATCACTTTTGTAAATAAATATTAGTATCTTTAATTAAGGAGCGTTTAAGTCATTTTTAATACCCAGTAGCCCGTAACAATATATATACACGTATTTATAATGTATTTATAATGTATATATATACATGTATTTATAGATATTTCATAAATTTGTATGCCTTCGATAATGAAATAAAGAAAGAATTGTTTCTCTAAAAAACAAAACAAAGAAACAGCATTCATTTTGCCTTTACTTCGTGTTTCTATTCAAATTGCAATTTAAGGGTTTCAACACCTCATCACGCTGTAACCGTACATTATTAAAACTATTCCCTCTTGTATTTTTTCTTTATAACAGTTCTTTCGAGATGGCTCTGACGCTATCGCAGGAAATGCAAAATTAAGAAAACGTTCGTATATGTATATATATATATATATATATATATATATATATATATATATATATATATATATATATATATATATATTGTTACGGGCTACTGGGTATTAAAATGAATGAAACAATTCCTTAATTAAAGATACTAATATTTATTAACAAAAGTGATTAAAAAGATACAATTAAACTATTAACAATTAAATTATTGAACTAATATAAATTTATAATAACAATATTCTAAATATTATAATCTAGGCCTAACTCCTATTTAATTATTACAATAATATAAGATTTTACTAATTCTAGATAGCTTAACTAGTTACAATAGTTTCTATGAATATTATAAAATTACACTACAATTTATAACTAATAATTAACACTTACAGTTCACTAGTCCACTGACCGTAAGATTCTTCAAGTATCACAAACTGACACACAGTAACAAACAGAAACAGTTTATTACACTCGCGAGACTGTTACAGTTCACTGATACACTTATTACACGGGCCGGTTCAACACTGACTAGTTTATCACACTGACACTCACTTATTACACTTATCACAGATCTTTACTGGTCTACTCTCAGGCTAAGACTGACTGCCTCGAGTTGAGGAAAGTATTTAAAGAGGCAAGGCCGAACATTCTAGAACACGGTTGGGCCAAAAAATTCTGGAATCTTCTTAATCCTTTTCCGACAAAAGAAGACGATCTAGAACAGTCCTAATCCTATTTTAACTTCTCCTGCCGACGGATTTAAGCCGCTAATCCTCTTACTTCCGTCTTCCTGCCGGCGCCCGTAAAAATAAATATATATATATATATATATATATATATATATATATATATATATAAGTTAGTGTATAGACACTCCAAAGTATAATTTATGCACTGGTCGTCCTACATTTATTATTAATTTTATTTATTCTGGATGGCCAATAAAAAATTATGCTATATTACTTATCCTGCGAAAAATGTTATATTATTTATTTTTTTGGGTCTAGAAGGTAACTCTAGAGCAGGGGTGACCAATTCTAACTGTCATGCGTGCCAGAAACATGGGTTATGGTGTACAACTGTATACAACTGCCAATGCTGCCCGTCGTGAATATTCCATGCGATTTCCAAATAGAAGATTACCTAGTAAGACTACCTTTAACTCTACGTTTCAACTTCTTAGAGAAACTGGTACATTTGCTGCTACAAAGTGAATGACCTTAATTCTTTACGAAGAAGGATAATTAAGTCTTCTGAAACAATACGTGGTAACCAAAACGTTGGCTATCTTATAAACATTTCTCCCTATCTAAGAGAAATTTATTGACCTCCAGCCGGACCATTGCCTTCCACATTTTTCCAGATATTTGGATTTCATTGCATATTTATACATATTTGATCGAAATAAATACATATTTACAAATTAATCAAAACAAGTACAAATTTCCACATATTTTTCATTTTGGAGGTGGTTGACAGGAACTGTGAACCACAGACTGTAGCGCTGCGAATCAAACTGGATATAAGTAAGGAGAGCCTTACAGAATCATGGAAGTGTAAACTACTCCATGTAAGGTTTTACAGTTCTTTGAATACTCCGAGGATCAATTTAGAAGCGTCTGAACGTTGGTCGACAACGGGAAAAATGTTCCCCGAGACTGAGGGATTCCTTTTGGGAATACGGGAACATGCCATGGCAACAAATTCCTACAGGAAGCACATTCTGGATCAAGCAATTGAAGACAGATGTCGCCTTACGATTCAACATGTACGCCTAAATCGATTCAACATGTCACCTCTAGCTGCCAGGCATTAGCAGGTAAATAATATCTATCTAGGCACAATAATGCTGTATATATCGTATAACAGGCACTGGCTCAAAAATGTAATGTATTAACCAGACATCATCGTTTTACAGATACCAGCCGCAGGCAATATTAGAAAAAAATAGGCAGACTATTCACAGACAAATATAAAAAAAATACATCATGATCGAAGTTGGGGTTCCTGCTGATAATAACGTTTCTGTTGAGCGAAAAAATCGAAAATACCAAGAGCTCTGCGACGAGTTAAGGCATCTCTACCGAATAATGGAAGTAAAAGTACTGCCAAATATTGTATCCAGCAATGGTTTGATTCCATGTATAATTATTAATATATTTGCTATGTATTTTAAAGGATCTCAACATGTTCAAAGTTCTCCAAGCCCAATCAGGTGTCATATTATTTTCTTCTGTTTTGATTGATTTGTTTTTGTTTTTTATTTTTTTCTGACGTAAATACTACAACTAGCCGTCTTTATTTCCCTATTGAAAGCTGTGTGCAAGATAAATACCGTAATACTCGCATAACAAGGGCATTGAAATAATCTCTTTATATAGGTACTTGTGCGGAAACGCACTTCCAATGAGGATATAAATCTGATACGTCATAGCAATTTAATATTCGCATGAAATAAAGATTAGTTATGTTCAACTTACCTTGAGATTACGATCAATTTGCAACATCAGATATTTTTTTTATCTGGTGACATAACTTTATAAAAACAATGATTTACGTTTTTTATGCCAATTAATTGTTTTTACAGGCTATTATGCGCGATGTGTGTAGTATAACATATGCAGTTACGGAATAATTTATTGATCTAATGTTTAATCAAGTGTTTAATTTTTTATGATTAAAGATGCTGCAGAAATGCACCTGCTTAACGCGCCCAAGTTATAAGTTCGAATCCAGGTCTCGGTGTTCTAATGTCACACCTGTTTGGATATATTATTAAATAACAGTTAATAATATTACACACTTTATTACACATATGCACATAAACACAATAGTATAACTGTAACTGTACAGGAGGTAACCTACAGGTTATGTTGTTGGTTACCAACCTAACATCCCTCTCCTTAAGTTTTAAATACAAAACAAAATACATATACACTTAAGTTTTAAATACAAAACAAAATAAATTTACAATTTTTTTTTTTTTAGTAACTTATGATTTAATTTGTAACAATACCTATTTGTAAATAAAGTTTGGTGAAAGAAAAAATATGGAGCAAGAACTTACAAAAACAAACAAAATATGAAAACCAAAACAAAATACAGAGCAAGAATTTAAAAATACAAAATCTTACAAATCCAATCTTTCTGGTTGTTTAATTACTCTACCTGACCTAGTTGTAATAAAGTCAGGTAGGTCCAATGGCAAGGAACAACCTGAGTTATTTAAACCCTCAGCAGTTCTGTCTATGACTTCATAATTTGAGTCATCAGCAGTTTCATCAAAATCAAGATTGTTATGTTTGTAATAGTGTGATTCAGCATCATTCAGCAGATGGAGGAGGATTGTATTTCTTAATAAAAACTGCATTGCTCCTATACATTTTGCCATTAATTTTTACTAAATATGACCTTAATTTAAGCTTTTTAACTATAAGTGCCCTTTCCCAAAATTTAGTAAACTTGTCTTGTACTAAAACTTTATCACCCTCGTTAAATTCTACTGGTTTTCTGCAGTGCTGATTATAATAGGTTTAGGAGTTAGGTTAGGAGGTGAGAAGTTTTATTACAAACTTGTGGATCATCAATGACATGAGGTACCAGACAGTTCTCACTAATAGGAAGTTTTGATCTAAGATTCCTACTTTGAAGGAGCTGGGAAGGTGAATATTTTAGCCCTGCGACTGGAGAATTTCTATAGTTGAGTAAATATAAGTCCAAGTCAGAATTTTCATGATGACATTTTTTCAACATAGGTTTTACCAACCCTACTGCTTTTTCTGCAAGACTATTACTTTTAGGGTAATGGGGACTTGAGGTCGTTATAACGAAATTCCATTGGTCTGAAAATTTTTTAAATTCAAAAGAGCTAAATGGATTGTTGTCGGCGACTATGATTTTGGGGATTCCATAAGATGCAAAAATTGGCTTTAAACATTCTATTAGTGATGATGAAGTTTTGTCTTTGAGTTTCTTTAACTCAACCCATCTAGAATAGTAGTCCACAATGATTAAATAGTGCATATTTCGAAACTCAAGTATATCCATACCAATTTTATAGAACGGGATAGGTGAAATCTCATGAGGGAGCAGAGGTTCTCTAATATTGGACCTTTGGAATCTTTGACTAACAGTGCAAGAATTTACAAGGTTTGTAACATCAGACAAAATGCCAGGCCAGTAAAAGAATTGTTTTACCTTTTCTTTGATCTTGTTAAGTCCAAGATGTGTTTCATGCAGTAAATTCAAAATTGTCTTTCTATGCGATGGGGGAACAATTAACCTTTCATCATTATCATTATAAATTAGGCCATTTTCTACCGTGATATTGTTTCTTATATTAAAATAGTGAGCTAGTTCTCCACTACATTTTAGAGATTTTGGCCAACCACTATTATAGTACCCAATAATTTGATTTAAAGTTTCATCTGAATTTGTTTCAGATTTTAAATTCATAAGTTGTGGGTCAGAGCAATCAAATAAAACACCCACGGTGTGTACAACATCTTTCCTTAACTCATCATCTGTAGCATTTCCTACAATAATATTCCTTGACCAATAAGTCAGCAATAACCATTGACTTCCCTGGGAGATACTTCAGTTCAAACTTATATGGTAAATTTTTTAATCTAAGCCGTCTGAGTCGATTATTTTTTATTTTATCCAGATCTTTCTGAATAATAGATGTTAGAGGAGCATGATCCGTGTAAACAATCACATTAGGGTGACCATAAACAAAGTTGTGGAGTTTTGAAAATGCAAATATTATGGCAAGGAGTTCTTTTTCAATTTGTAAGTATTCTTGTTCACAAGGGGTTAGAGCTCTGCTAGCATACAAAACAGGCTTTCCACCTTGTATCAACGAGCAACCAACAGCATAATTACTAGAATCAGCTTGTATCTCAACGGTCTTAAGAGGGTCAAAAGAAGCAAGTAATGTTATATTTGAGATAGCAGTTTTTAATTGATCAAAATTTTCATCATGAGATTTTGTCCAAAGCCAAACGGAATCCTTCTTAAGCAAAGATGTGAATGGGGCTACTAAATCAGATAGATTAGGTATGAAATTTCTTAAAAAATTAACCATACCCAAAATTTTTTGAAGGTCTTTAACATTTGTTGGTGTCTCCAAGTTTATTATTGACTTAATTCTTTGTGGGTCAGGTTTATGACCAAGCTTATTAAATAAAAATCCCAGATATTTAACCTCGTTAACAAAATATTGGATTTTCTCAGAGTTGAATTTAATGTTGTACTTTCTAGCAACAGAAACAACTTCTCCAACTGTTTTCTTAAGTTCCTCCTCAGAGTTAGCACAACACAAAATGTCATCAAAATAAACTATGACATTCTTTATATGGCCAAAATACTTATATGTTAATTTTTGAAAGAATTCTGGCAAAACTGACAAACCAAAAGGGGCTCTTAGATATTTAAAAACACCAAATGGTGTACTAAAACAACATAGCTTACTTGATTCCTCATCTAGTTTAATTTGATGAAATCCACTTTTTAAATCGAAAAGACAGAAGTGACTTTTGTTGGAAAGTTTTAAACTTATTTCCTCTAAGGTAAGAATTTCATAGTAGTCTCTAACCAAACACTTATTTAAGTGTTGAGGGTCAATACACAATCTTAGTGAAGAGTCAGGTTTTTCAACAATTACAAGATTATTTATCCACTCACAAGGCTAGTCCACTCGCTCTATTATGTTTGCATACAATAAATCATTTAAGCAAGTTTTTAATTTATTCTTTATTTTAAAAGGAACTCTACGAGCAGGATTTGCCTTGGGAGTAGCATCACTACTGAGTTTTAGCTTACATATGTCTGGGAAACATCCTAGTCCACGGAAGACATCCTGATTCTGTTTGATAAAATCATCAACTGGGAGAGTAACCTGATCTATCCGACGAAGTCCAAGTTCAACACAGGAACGTAGTCCTAGAAGTGGTGTTCTGTCATCATCTACGACCATGAATGAAGAGTTTATTTTCACACTGCCTTTTTGAAGTTCGAGGTTAACACAGCCGATGGGTCGAACAACAAATCCACCAAATGATTCAAGAAGTACATCAGTTTTTCTCATATTTAAATCAGCACTAAGTTTCTGTAGAGCAGTAGTAGTTATAACATTTACTTGGGATCCAGTATCGAGTTTAAATTCAATAGTTTGATTATTAATTTTAAGCAAAGCCAGTCATTCATCTTTTCCATGTGTTATAGCATCACAGGCACACAGGTTTAAAGAATCTAACATAAAAACATCATTACTCAACTCTACCAGTTCATGAACTTGTTGAATCCAATTATTTCTTGCATTTCTTTGCAAAATGATTGTACTTTTTACAGGAGGAACACTGTTTACCAAATGCTGGGCATCGCCCTTTAGCATGCTTGAACCCACAGCGATCACAAGCATATAAACTATCCTGAGGGTCCTGGTGCTCTGGTGGTCTTATCATTTGTGGCTTCCGATTTACTTCAAGGATCTCTGTTGGATTATCAATCGTTGCTTTCACTGAGTGTGCTTTTAAAACTTTCATATTTAACTCTCCCATCTCGACTGTTTTGCAAAAACTAACTGTTTTTTCCAATGAAGGGTCCTCTCTTAAAAGTCTTTCTTGAGTACTTTTGTCATAAAGTCCGAGAATTATTTGGGATTTTAACAATTTATCTTCCTGTTCACCGAATTCACAAGGTGCTACTAGTGATTTTAGATCCGTAAAATACCGTTCAAATAGCTCGTTTGCTGCCTGGTTCCTACTAAAAAACTTATAAATCACCATTGTCTCATTTTTTCGTGGGGTACAATGCTTTTCTAGGACGTCTAAAACTGAATTCACTGTTTCTACAGCTGGTTTTAGCGTCGTGATTGTGGAGTACAGTTTTTATCCTTCCGATCCCAATAAGTTTTTTAATCTTGCTACTTGGACTTCTCGCGATTTCTTCCCTGTCTCTGTGGCTACAAAATAAACTTCTACTTCAGTCTGGAATCTTTTAAAGCTCTCGGAGAGGTTATCGACAGTCACGTCGAATTCTCAAGGTTTGTTGAATTCCATTGAAATCACGTTCTAAATCACGTTTTAAAGTTCAAACTAAAACGGTCTCGACTGCGCCATGTTTGGATATATTATTAAATAACAGTTAATAATATTACACACTTTATTACACATATGCACATAAACACAATAGTATAACTGTAACTGTACAGGAGGTAACCCCCAGGTTATGTTGTTGGTTACCAACCTAACAACACCCTCCAGGTATGTGATGCCTTTCAGGATACTCCAGGCAATTCACAACGAAGGCATCGAGCCTAAGAACCTGTGTGACTTTGACCTGTGCACTTCTTTCGGTAATCGCGATGTATAGTTCCAGGATGTTTGCTTTGGGAAAGATATATCTACCATAGTACATGGTTTTAGATTTGTCACTGTCCTTGATCATTATTGGCAGTTGAATAAAATAAAATTAATTATTACTATTTACATGTTATATATTACTAGCTTTTGCTTCACTAGGCTTCGCTCGCATGGAATTTGGTCTGCCACATAAAGTTTCGTGACAGATCATGTTATATAAATAATTTAATTATTTTTCAACTATAAGTTACTCGTACATCCAAAATTTCAGATGCCTAACTTCAAAACTGATGGATTTCATACAATCTTGGAACCACTATTACATAAGGGGGGAAACCCTTGAGGGTGGAACTATCCAAATTTCTTTCTTAAATT
This sequence comes from Arma custos, assembly GCA_037127475.1. Lineage (NCBI taxonomy): Eukaryota > Metazoa > Arthropoda > Insecta > Hemiptera > Pentatomidae > Arma > Arma custos. The sequence goes on from CM073764.1 coordinate 131,214,017, forward strand.
ATACAAAGAACCTATCTGCAAATTTCTGCAACAAGATGCTAAGTTCCTGATTTGCCTTTAATTATGTACTATAATGGATTCTCCACAGAACACAAAAAACTGTCTGGAGGGGCACGTGCCCCCTTGCCCCCCTAAATCTGCACTTGCTGTCGTCTATGTGTTATAATGATGTATAACCTATATTGCTGTAAAGTTTCATCCAAATTCTTTCAGTAGTTTTTGCGTGAATGAGTAACAAACATACATACAAACTTTAGCATTTATAATATTAGTAGGATATACATACATTCATAGATGCCTCTACATCGCCAGTCATCAATGTTTATTGCTGCTACATTCAAGTAACGAATAAGAAAGATGGTCCGAGCGGACCTAGACGGACTCTGTGGGATCAGCAGGTCCTCCTTGACTTCACTCGGCTTATATAAACTGGGCTCATAAATTAGACGAAAAATCTGGCGTTAGAGCGTTGTCTAAGACAAATCGACATCTGCACAACCGTTGTCATAGAAACAGTACAGTCTCTATCATCTAATGAACTCAAAACCTTTCATGGGCTGTTGTCGTACAATTTTTTTTTTAATATAAAAAATTTTCTTCTGCACTTCTCTACCTCTACATATTATGCATATAGACTTCTTTCCGGATTCGAATCCATATGAACATAACAATAAAGATGTTATTTTTAAAGAGTTTTAAAAGACAATTTATTAGCTTTTAATTTGTGTTTTCAAAAAATTTATAACGGATATTTATTTTGGATGCATGACTTAAATCTGCCTGGACTCCTCTCCCCCACCATTATCCCCACTTCAGATGAGCCTACTTGCCTTGATTGGCCTACCTTGTGCATGGGTGTGAGTGCATATATATAAAAATAGATCTTATCAGGGATATATATAGGGATCACATCAGTAGTGATATGTTCGCATATAAAACTGTCATACATAGAACGTTATTCGGTGATTCTTCCATTCATATTCTTCGTTGATTTGGACGAACTAGAGCAAAAACACTTAAGGTTATCGGAAGAAAGAGATTTAAGAAAAATTATAAAGCTCAATTTTTAGCAGTGCTTTCCCGAACTAAAGGTTCTTGAAACCAAGCAGATAGAATTGGTCTTCTGCCAGCAACCAGGTATATCTAAACAAAACATATATCCTTGATTCGTCGGTTTATATATAGAAAATATGTTAACCATTCGGATTTATGTTTACATGTCTTATTCGTGTAAAAGCTGTAGTAATTGTGTTTATTTCTAGTGCTGTATTAAATTGTCCAACAGTACACTCTTGCCACAAACCGGTCCAAAAATATCTTCTACATCTTTCTTTCAAACGCTACTAATAAAAATCCATTAAAACCTAAAATGTAATATCACCAATCTATGTGTAATTGTTTGTATAAAAGACTAGTAGGGTGCCCCCTGTCCTAATGGTAGCGAATAAATAAAGTTGTGATATTAGTTTGCTTCAATTTTGACCTTATCATGGCAGCTAAGTCTCTAATTGTTTTATGTAAGTATTAAGTAATAGCTTCAAGAAATCAGATTTCAGAGAATGGCAGTTTCGATCCCTCCTAGAATCTTTTCTGCCAAGTCAGTTAGGATAGCTGATGTTCAGGGGATCGACGCTTTGTTGTATGTTTTGGTTTTAGTTCCGCATGTTGTCGCTTCGAGTTAAGTCACAAATTTTAACTATTCATTTGTTTCCTTTTTAATATTTTCGAAAATAAATATAATCCTGAGTTTTAGAATGAAAAAGGCAGTGTAATTTTTTTTTTATTAAAATAATATTTATTGGCATTGAATACTTCCATCCATACAGCCAGCTACTTATTTATTTGGCTATCTGATAAGTTAGATGCCAACAGCACGCGGTTTTTCCCAGATGGTTACCGCCTGTTTTTCCCAGGCGGTCACCCATCCAAGCCCTAACAACGCCCGACGTTGCTTAACTTCGGTGATCGGACGGGAACCGGTGTGATCAACGTGGTATGGCCGTTGGCATAAAGTTTAATTATGGGAAATGTGTTTATTACACTAACAAGTTCATCAAGAAATGAACTTTTCAAGAAGCATTTCGAAGAATAGACTACGATGATGTAGCATACAGATTATGCGTAAGTCGGTTCTCTTATCTATGGAAAATCTTTAATAGTTACTACATACATTCAGTAATTATAAAATTATTTCTATTTTCGATGATCATAAAAAGGTAACGACTGAAAGTTAAAAGCTTGAAGCGACGACCTGCGGAACTGATGCCTACTTTAATATATTTTTTGTTAAAAGTTGATAACATAATCATTATTTATTTTATTCGGTTTCGTAGGTTTGAGAAAATGTTAGGCAACAATAATATTATTATACTATTTGATAACAATATACATTTATGTTTTCATTGAATGAATTGATTATGATTATTGTACAATAACATATATTCAAAATGGATTCTGGGATGATCAGAGTGTACCAATTGCGTGTATATATACGTACAAATCATCAATGGCTTGAATATTTTATCGTTTTTTAGATTTTAAATTAATGACAAAAATTATAGTATTGTTCATATATATTTATAGGATGTTGATAATGATTATGTACATTGGCCTGATGATTGCTGTGGCTCACCTCGTCCTGGGCCTAATACTTTGGCTTCGAGTTCGCAAGCTATATTTTTATCCTCAACATTTTGGTTTTCCTATTTTAGGAAATCTCTACCACTTCTACAAAACACTAAGTTTTGGAACATTGAACAGTAAGTAGTTAAAATAAATAATATATTTGTGATTTTGTTTGATATAGATTTGAGATGTGTTGCATTTGATCATCATTGACATGAATATTTTGTGTATATCATTGATGTTGCATAAATCGGCAAAATTTAGGCATTATTATTTTTATAGCATTCTGGTAATTATTTTATTTCTTTTTTAGAGTTTTTCCTCATTTTTATTTACATACGATTATTTCTCCAATCATTTTTGGTAAAGAATCAATTACAATTATAAGCAAATCCTCCTTATGCTAATCCATCACCTATAAAGTGGGTACCTTAAAATCTTTGAAAAAACAGTTGAGCGTGGCCTTGGGCAGATTACCTCCTTACACATCCTGTCTTTTTTCTTCTTGAATTTCGTTTTTTTTTTTTTTAATTATATAAAGTTATCATAGGCCCCAAGTACTTAACAGCTGAGTACTTGACGGTTTATAGATACTGAAATTATTTCCCCTCAACAACAGTTGATAATGAGGCCTCACCACCCAATCTCTATTTACAGAAACACGTATGTATTTCTGCTGCTTTGATAACTTCCGGTTTAATCGCTGTGTCATGTCTTATTTTTTAATTCCAAGAGATATTTGTAATAGATGTTTTTTGTGAGTTTGAAGGCTAATTCGATTTTATATATTCTGACCGCTTTTTTTCTCGAGAGCATTCCAGCTGATCCACTCTCCAAGATACTTAAACTCCTTGAGAATTTCTATTTTTCGTGTACTCACTTCAAAATACTTAGGTTCTATCATATACAAATGAACCCATTAAGACTGTGCAAAGTACTCAGAGGCGTACATTCGCCTGTCTGTATGCCCATACTTAGTCCTACCTCTCTGCAGACCACATTCCTCCAGTATTCTTTAATATCTCCTCTTTATCAACTTGCCACTTATGAATTTTTAATCTGCAGATTATCCGATTTTGGATATCCTCTGCCGTGATTCCTGTTCTTTTTATTTTACCAATCCATTTCATTGTTTCTGTTTTGGATTGATTCTTTTTTTTCCGTAAAACTCGACACTTTGTTTGGTCATCCTTTTGATATGCCCACAATATACTAATTCATAACTATGTACCCTAATTCATTAAAACAGCTATAATAAATTGTAGTGTATTAAAATATATTACATGTATGGTGAAGAAGACATATTTCTTGTTAAGGTATGTACAATTATATGCATGCAATAGCAGATGAAAATGGAAAAAATGGGTTGTGCTTCAATTGGGTGTATGGTTACAAGGTGTCAGTGATTATTTCTAGTCCTCAGATTGTTAAGGTAATATATTTTTTATTTATGAATTGATATATATATATATATATATATATATATATATATATATATATATATATATATATATATATATATATATATAATATATATATATATATATATATAATTATTATTTATAATAATAATATATGTTCACGTAGGCTTCAACGGGCTGCGGTATTGCCCGTATGTTCTTTTTCCGGGATGGACCATGTGGTGTTGGTTTTGTTTGCCAAGCTTTCGCTCATCGTGTTGTGAGCTTCCACAGGGCTAGTCAGTATATGAAGAGCGGATTTTATTTTTTATTTTTTTCAAAGCCCCTGGAAAAGCTGATTACCTAAAATAAACTTACAAACTAACGTATATTAATAAATTTATATAGGTGCAGACATACAGCCCTTTTACTGCACCGGGTGCATTTTAAACGGATTTTGAGTGAGGATGTTAAAGGATTGAGGTTATGGGATAAAACTAGGATCAGATATCCAGTGATGGGGCTCACTGGTTGTTTGAGAATTGATAAAAACTAAAACTTAAAACTAAACTAAAACTAAATGTAATAATAATGCACCTCAGTCAAGACTGGGGGAACTTACATACTGTATCCAGCGCTGTGGCCGGCTCGCTGGTCTCAATGTGCTAAATAGCGGGTAAGTGCAGTGTTGGAGGCTATCAAAGAATTTGATATGTCTCCGGGTTATATAAACCGTCACCGTCGGTAGTCCGAGAGAGTCATGAATTATGTCTGTCTTTGAGCGTTATGGTGTAGTATGTCGTACTATACGCCTTAATATGGTGTTTTGAAACTGTTGGAGTCTCTTCGTGGTAGTCGGAGATATGCTATTGAGCATTAGCGCTCCGTAGAGAAGGGCTGGTCTGAGGACCCCCTTGTATATCATTAGTTTGAGGCGTAATGATAAATTGGGTAAAGTAAGCAGGTGGTTAAACCTGTAGGACTTTGTCCGAGTCTGTTTGATCTTTCTCATGCAGTGCTGGGTCAACGTCAGGTGCCTGTCTAGGGTGGCGCCCAGATACACTATCTTATTGGCTGGATGGTTCTCGCTATCCCCCATTCTATAGACCGTCGGTAGAGGGCGCTTGTTTTTCTGAAACGAAAATACAACACATTCCCTCTTCTTGAGATTGACTGTAATATTTAATCTCTCCAGCTTGTCAGTTATCTCCTCTGCCTGTCGCAGAGCTTTCTTAGCGCTGAAATTGCTATATCGTCGGCGTAAGTCGCGACTGTGGCCTTGCTGTACCTCGCTCCAACAGTTTCCGCCGTGTAAATCGAAATAAGAACTGGTGATAACACAGAGCCTTGGGGGACACCACAAGTGAGATCAAAGGGGTTTGACAGCTCTTCGCCGACTCGAACCTTAGCTGAACATCGCGTCAGAAAGGACCGTATGATAGTATAGAGCTGCTCGGGAAACTCGTTGTCGTGCAGTGTCTGATTGTAAAAATATACTGTTCACGCCAGTAGGCGTTCTTTTTGTAAATAAATTAATAAATGTTGAAATGGTACATTACACCCTATCTAGCAGTTATTTGTACTAACTAAAACTTCAACAATAGACGTAAACCCTAGATAGAGCGCGTTCATACAGGTACTCTATTTGTGTATATTCAGTAGGCCTGAGAATAGGACCTTAACTATTTTTTATACCCCTAAGTGATATGTGTCGCCCATTATTATTTTAAACTTATACTTATCATTTTACTATCTAATATATATATAAATTAAATAATCTTCCACGGAGAGTCACTTTTTAAAAAGAAACTTTATTGAAGTATAACAAGGTTTAAACTTAAACTAACGTGAACTATATTAAGTGAAGTAAACCTAACTATAGTATTATATATAACTCTCATGTCAAGTATATCCTCATAGTAAATGTATCATCCATTTGCAGTGGTATTATTTATTATTATTATTTTATTATTACATATTATTATTTATTCCCATTTTGCTCGAGGTAGTTCCCACGTTCAGTTAATTAAGTCATCTCATATAAATCAATAGTTTTCAACATGTGTCACGTTAACGACCGCGATATTTTTATTACAAAATTATATTTTTTCCTAACCATGATGCTACAATTTATTTTGCATGTGTTCATTTATTTACGTTTATTCACATATACACACGTTATAGAAGCGTTCATTTTTTAAAATTTCATATTAATGAATTTATTGTCATGGTGACGTGTAATTAATAATTATTCATTAATTAATTAAAATGATATGATACAATTTAATTAATTAAAATAACTATGATATATTTGAACAACAACAACCTATTCAGTGGTGCTGTTCTATTTCTATCTGGTGATTTCTGAAAGTCATTCCCTGCTCTACTTTTGCCGATGAGATTAACGCACGTTTAAAGCAATCGTTTTTGTGGCGAAATGTCGAAGCACTTCAATTGAACATAAACATGCGAGTACAAATACAAAATGATCCATCAGCACAAATATTTTCAAAACTATTACTGGATATTGGAGTCGCTGAAATAGAACTGTATCCAAATAAACAATCTATAAATTGCCTGAAAATTTCAAAACTGTTGTTCAGACAAAAAATGAATTAATTAGGAGTGTCTTCCTGGATGTACAAAATAATTAACTTGACTCTGTAATCGTGCTATTTCGGCAGCGAAAAATGCTGATGACGAAACTAACTTTACATATAGCAGTTGTTACCAGGTGATCCATTGCCCTTTAAATCAATCGATACTATTTTTGATGAAAACCGAGCTGTAAATTATCCAAATGAATTTTGTGAACAACACAATCTTTGGTTGAAGATCGGTTCACTTATTATTCTTCTGCGTAATTTGAATCCACCTAAATTATGGAATGGTACACGTTTGGTCATCAAAAATATCACCGGGAATGTTATTGAAGTTGACTGGAATCTTTTAAGAAGAAATCGTCCTGCAGCCACGTGTTCCAATGATACCATCAGAACCCATAATACCGTTCAAAAGACTTCAATTTGCTATACGCTTGGCTTTTGCTATGACCATCATCAAGTCTCAAGGCCAATGTCATAACGCGGTTTGGATCAAAAACATCCATGTTTCTCCCATGGAAAATTATATGTTGCATTCGCAAATGTTGGTAAACCATTTAATCTATTTGTATTAGCAAAGAACAGATTAACAAAAAATATTGTGCATCGATTAGCGCTCAATTAAATAGAAATAAATAGTTATAATTTAAAATATTATCATTAGCCATAATTAAAAATCAACAATGATAAACCTCATTCATTAAACTAATGTTTATATTTTATTAGTTAATAATTTTGTATATTATTTTTTTTATTATATACTATAATTAGATATGATGAATAAAATGTAAAAATAAAAAATCTATTTAATTCATTTTTTCCATTCATTCATTGTTTCTTTAAAATTCAAATTTTAACTTAATGTTTTTTTAAAACTATTATAACAGCCACAGCAATATATATATATTACTGATATGAATATTTTTATTTAGGAATTAGCATTTCACCCAAAAATGCAGGATAAACCCTATAGTGCGTACGGAGGTTTGAAGACTTATCTGGAAGGTCCTTTTTCCAGCCTCGGTAAGTAGCACCTAGATCTGTCATAATTAAAAACTATCAAAATTATTTTTAGTTTTAAAATTGTATGTTTAGAAAAAAATTCATTAAATATGTTATTTTATCATATAGACATAAGTGAATATAAATAATGAAAGTAAAAGCAATGGAACCGATGCATTTAGGAGCAGACCCTTCAGGTGAAGAGTCTGGATTACATAGATTTTAAAAATAAAAAAAAGCTTAACAATAATTTATTTGAGGTTAAATGTTGAAAGTTTAAAAACAAAAAAAATATTGATTTTCATATGTGTGTTTGTGTAATTCTGTATTCTATATATTATTCTAGCATATAAAGAGTAATCACTGTTTAAACATCCCAATGTCTGAAAATTTACTAAACAAAATCAAAAAGTCAATAACAAATAAAAAATATACAATTAAAAAAAATAATAATCCCTGAATAAACTGAATTGATGATGTTTCATTAGAATATAATAATGCAATGGAGTGACAATTGAAAAAATAAAATAAAAGACTAAATATAAATAAAACATACAAAAAAAACTTATTAAGTGTAGGTTACACAAAAGCTGACATTATTTCTCCTATGCCCAGAAAGTATTTTACAACCCCCCACCTTGAAGCATTTATTTTTGTAAAAAAATAAAAGATATAATCAAAGGCTACAACAGAATTGCTAGGTTGATAAATTACCAAATTCCAAAGCCCTCAGCTGTACCTGGTAAAAGAATAAGATGTGGCGAGTGCCCAAGGAGTTGGGATAAAAAACAAAGGTTTACTGTGCTCATTGCAGTACACCAATTGTGCACTAATTGTGCCAAGAGTGTGAAGTGTGAAGTGCCAAGTGTCAAGACTGCCTATAATAGTGCTTGTGATTTATATATTTTTTTTACTACCATATTATACCATTTATTGGCACATAATTATAAGTTTATTACTTATTCAGTGTTTTTTTTACTGCACCCCCCAACTATCTCCTTTACATTAGATCATCCAGTCAACTATTTTCATCTCATACTCTTATTACTAATGTTTAATATTTTATAATTTTCATTTTTACAGTTTTGCGTTTTGTTAAATAAATTTTTATATAAAACTAAAATTAACATTTATTGTACTCAATCCCATTCAGATACATTTAGATATGATGTATGGTTGTAAAAAAAATTGTTTTGATTTTAATTGAACATTATCAGGGAAGATTTTGAGTTAACAAATATGGGGGTCCCGGTGACCCCACCTTACCGGTTATGGAACAACTTATGCACCACACCAGTTACAGGTTAAACTAACATGGGTCATATCTTTCTCTATGTCTAACAGTCATATCTTAAAAAACTTGATGTGGTTTATTTTTAGGAAAAATAAAATTAATAAATTAATAGGTACTTATTCTGAGATGACTATAGTTCAGGAAGGTGATTCTTCTTAGATCATGTTCTACCACCAGGTTTTACCCCAATTAAGGGTACCCACATCATAGATTCTAGGAGAGTTCTATTGTCTCTGGATCTCTTAGGTCATCTCTGGCTGTTAACAGATTAAATAATATGCCTACTACTTCTGGATTTGAATCTGGGACATTGTGCATATCAACTCAGCACTCCACACACTAAGCTACCCTGCTCTCTAATAGTTTTTTAAGCCTTTATGAAATTATGTAATTACATTTTGAATAAACTTTAATTTTGAATAAAATAATGAAATTAGCTGCTATGTGTAATATTATTATTAATAGTGTATAATCTTAATAATTTTAATAATTTTAATTTTCATCATAATTAGGTATACTATTATTATGTTACAGCATCGGATGCTTTATGGAAAGTTAAAAGGAAGGAATTTAATATTTTTCTAAAAAGGTCACATATAGACAATAACTATTACAATAATTTCATCAAATGCGGCAATAAATTGGTGGAGTTGATGTTGGCTTCACCTTCAGCTATGGATGTACATCATAAAACGATTGCTTTGATTCTAGATGTAACTTCAGGTATATTAATATAGGTTCATGTATATATATATATATATATATATATATATATATATATATATACATTTATATATATATAAATATTTATAATCTTATCTTCTTGAATGCTTGTGACAGTTTTTACAGGATTTTGTATACGCTGAATTTGTTTTCAAGTACTTCATCCAATTTATTTTCTTCATTTGCACCTGCATCTTTACAATTTGTTCCACCAAAGTGTTCTTTTTGCCCTTTGTCCCATGGAATTATTCCACATACCGATTCAACCAACAAGACATTGGTTTTGTATGGGTGGATTAAGTGTTAAGCTCTTAATTCCTAATTTCCTTTCCTACTAAGTCCATCTTTAGTAGCAGGTGACCACTAACTGTTTTGAATCTTCTTTTAACTCTAACATCCATTTTATCCTTCAGAGTCTACTTTGGTAAGGGGAAATAGTCGATTATGGACTTCACTTTATGTTCAGGATATAATGTAATTTCTTCTCCAATGCTTGTGACAGTTTTTACAAGATTTTGTGATTCAATCAAGAAATGTAATATAGTATATTTATTGATTCAACTACATAACTATACCAGATAACTACTGTTTGCATCAGTACAACTCATGAAAATACACGGTGGATATTTACAATCAAACATAGAATGGGAAGGGAAGAATTACAACCTGAGGTGATGACGCCCACAGAGCTATACATAGCCAAAAGAACTGACTAAATGAGGAAAAAAGAGCACTATTATATTCCTAGAGCTTAATTTAGGAATATTTATATATCAAAGAAAACAAATAAGAAAAACAGATATTAATAACGGTTATTATTATGACAATTAAAGATACTTTTTTTGTCATAATAATCTAATCTTCATTTCTATATGAGATGATTTTATAGTTATAACCTAGTGCTATCTAAGCTGGTGAGTTTGAAATACATCAACTTAAATCTTAGAATCTGACTGGTAGTAATAGTGCGAAATAGGTCTTAGCCGTTGCAGATGCATCAATGTCATCATAAGCCATCAGGATGTTTCTTATTTCAGCTGTACAAATAATTTGTTGGCTCTTTATTCATTAATGAAATCACTGATGGCCTATCGATTCCACAAACTATTGGGGTCGATGGGCATGTTATATAATATATTTTCTATCACCAAGTTGTTATTTATGTTTTTAAAATCAACAATTCAATTGACAAGGAGTCAGCTTTCACCCACATGCTAAGAGTGGTGTAGCATACTTATTCGACGAAAATTCATCTCTAGCCTTACAGGGGTTGAAAGGGATTAGTGACAGGATCATGATTGTCAAGCTTAAATAGGAGAGTTGGGTTTATACCATATTTGTTGTATATGGCCCTGACAATAATGTACCTGCAAAAGAGAAGGACAACTTTTTCGAAACTCAGCAGGAATTGGATGATATCGAAGGAATTCTGGTAAATAAAGGAGACCTGAATGGCTGATGTGATAATAATGTGAGGGAATGGCACAGAGCCACATTGAACAGGAAAGAGTGAAGTGGCTGTAGCAAATAAGTTATTCCCTCTTAAGGATGTTTATAAAAACACAAGTGTAGAACCTGGGCATGAAGAGAAGTCCATAATAGACTATTTCCTCATACCTAAGTAGACTCTGAGGGATACAATGGATGTAGACTTGGCAGAAAAGGAAATTAGGAATTAAGAGCTTAACACTAAATCCATCTGTTCAAAATCAATGCCTCTAAGCTGAAGAGTAGGGAAACTTATTAAGTCTATCATGAAGGTTATTAAAGTTTTTCTTGTTGAATTGGCATGTGGAACAATTCCTTGGGATTGAGGGCAAAAGAACGCTTTGATGGAACAAATATTAAAGATGCAGGTGCAAACGAAGAAAAGAAATTGAATGAAGTACTTGAAAACAGATTCAGAAAAGGACAATGCTAGATATAAAGAGCACAAGATAAGATAAAGAATAAAGATATAATGCATAAATATAAAGAATCATTATTAAAGTATAATAAAGAAATAAACAGAAGAGTTCTTATAAAAAGTGAATGAATCGATAAGCTGACTACTTGAAGGTTGAACAATGCTGAAAAGGAAGGCATCAAAAGGGGGATGAAACCGTAACCAGCATAATATTGGGAGGAGGGCGATATCATCAGCGAAGAGAAAAAGTAAAATGCAATCAGTTCTCATAAATTAGGGAAAGCAGTAGGTAAAAATGGAATTTCCCCAAAAATGGTAAAATATATGGAAAATATGGAGGAGAAGGGAAGTTCCCAAATAAAGGAAGGTGTCAGTTATTGTGCCAATTTTTTAAAAAAGGTGACAATCTGGAAAGTAAAAACCACTGCGGCATCTCCTTTCTTGGCGTATCATGTAGGATTTACTCCAGGTTCCTAGAAAGGCTGCTTATGACAATTGTGGAACCAATGCTGGGTGAGAAGTTGACTTTCGAAAGAATAGAAGGACACCTTCTTATCGCCACATCTTCATATTCAGGGAGATATATAACAGAGCAGGATGAAGAAGTCTGTGCCTGTTTCATTGAAGATCTAATAAATGAACCAGAAGAAAAAGGAATTGGAATAGTTCTGAAGACCTATCTTAGACTTTTATTAATCATAAATTTAATGATTTTGTCAATTAGTTCTGTTAAGAGTTTTAAATATTAATGAAGTATCAATTGATTTTATAATGAAATTGACTAATTTTGGGTTTTTCAGAAACACTCTTTGGTGTGGAAACCAGCATGACACACCATCCAAATGTTATTGACTTTATGTTAAAGTAAGATATAAAATTTATATCGTAAATAAAATTGAATATCGTGGTTAGAGTAGCTAGTTCTATAGTTTATAGATCTTAGTTTAATCAATGGTGGGTTCAGAGCTAGTATATCTTAAAGGATAACTTAAAGCATTAAAATTTCAATTATGGCGCCCTACCTTTTTTAAACATTACCTCAGTAGAGGGTATAACTGGGAGCCACATAGAGAACCAATCAGAAGCCAGGATATAGTCACATGACCCTGTTTATTTTGTTATTTTAATTTGAGTTCAACATCCTTTGCTGCTTCTCTTATGGCAAACAGAAATACATTGTTATTACTACAATGTCATCGCTATCCCATTTATACTTTGGGTTTCTTCTCCACTTTTGTTCGGTATTCAATCACAATTACTGGATCTTTAAGTTTGTAAGAGCTTAATTTCTTTTTATCAATATTTTAATTTTTTTTAAAGTGTTCATGATATCTTATTTCCATATTTTGTCCATTTTAAGGAGATAGTGATTGGAGCCTATTTCAAATCCTCTTTTGACTATGACATCTATGATATACTTTCTTCTAACTAGAAAATAATCAGTAATAGATTTCTCTATTTCTGCCTCTTCTCTGGTATACCTATGTGTATCTCAATGTTAGAAGATAGTATTATCAATAACCAGGTGGTTCGCTGTGCACAAACTAAGAATCCTTTTGCAACTATCATTAAAGTTAACTTCTCTATATATTCCAAGAAGTCTACGCTTACTAAATATTTTTTACAACAGTTATGGCTAACAGTAAAGAACTCCAAAAAAAGTTGTAAATTTGAAATAGGTGAGCCAATTGTGAAAGAAAGCAAAAAAAGGGATGTTAAAGTTAAAGTACAATATTTTGACTTCATCAATAAAACATAAACCAGAATCAATTGAAATAAAGACAAACCAGGAATACATATTCAAATCCAAAGTTAATGTTGGTATTGTGCCCATCGGTCTTTTGGATCAAACGACCACATAAAAAATATCCAAAAAAAAACAATAAAAATAAAATCAAACATTAAAAAAATATGAAATAATATATTACCCTACTTGTCCAGGAGAATTTTTTATTTTTTAATAAAACTATGTTTTAATAAAAGCCATAAATATTTAGTGATTTATGTTCACATGTATATCAAACTGTAAAATATAATTATAAATTATGCTGCTTTCACAGTTCAAACCAATAAAAATTTTATTTAATATACAATTAAATATTACTTTAATTGGTTATTTATATATTTATATTTAAAGTTGCAATTTATTATTAAAAATAAAAAATACATATATTTATTAAAAGTCATTTAAAAATATAATAATAATTTTTAAAAAATGGCTAGAGATATGATTTGGGGCACTATCATGTTGAAATGCCTATGCCATATAAAAATAATTATTGTGACAGTGTAAAGTAGCAAGAAGTCCTTACAGAACAGTTGTGGCTAAGTGGGAAACCCAAGGTTGTGGCATGCCTTAATGTAGGGAACTCATGTTTGTGGTACACATGACAGAAAGGGATAATCACCCCTGCTCTAGATATCAGACCCAAAAAATTAATAAATAATATTGCATTTTTTTGCAGGTTAAATAAAATAGCATCGTTTTTTTTTTTAAATCCAGAGTTAATGAAATTAATAGAAGCTATAATAAGACCAACCAAACTGGATACATTATACTATAGAGAATTTGCAGAATTGAGGAAAATGGTAAATGCTTTAGTAATATTATTATTAATTACACTTTTATAATACATGAACAAAATAAATTTGATTAATATTAGTTATTACAGTACATAAATTTCCTCTATGTAATGCATGATAATACACATTGTTTTAGTTTGTGGATCATGCATCAGCAAAAAACCAGTGTCCTCTTGCAGGTAAGAGCTGCTATTTCATATAAAATTTATAAGAGAATTGGAAATCTGCGATTTCTATATATATATATATATATATATATATATATATATATATATATATATATATATATATATATATTTTTTTTTTTATTTTGAAGAGAAAAGATTTGTCTTCACCGGAATTCGAACCCAGGTCGCCCGCATCTCTAGCGCGGTACTCTAACCCTCTGAGCTACCAAGGCTCACATCCATCCCAGACAAATCCATTCTTTTCACCGATCCTATATCCCCAGGTTCTCGCAATTTTTGCGATTTATAGACGGGGAAGAATGTTCATTGAACATTACTTTAATTGGGATCTCTTACGTGAATTATATATTTTATAATTCATTTTTTATTTATTGTTCTTTTGGTAGTGATTATTTTTAATTATTTTTATTTTTATCCAGGGCAATACTCGATTTTTTCATGGATAACATGACTTAAACCTCACATGTGATTGATTTAGTTTTTGCTGTAATATTCTTAGCATGCAAATTCGTACATATTAAAGCAACAAGTGGTTAAAGGCACATATCAAAGAAACAAGTGTTTAGAGAGAGGAAGGAGTTAAAAATAATCTCTGTACCAATATTCAAAATTGTTTCTTCTCTAAGAGGAGAGATTTTGTTAACTAATCCTCCAACTTAGAAGTTATTTGAACCTTCACTTGGTTTGTTCCTTGGAGTACAAGTTGTCAATATTATCCTAAACCTAATTCTGTATCAAATGTTATATGTTGAGACATATGAAATGTTCTATTTTATAGCTGAAAGACATTTCAGAAATGAGATCCAACTCACAAAAATGAGCAGCCTATCACATCAGATTGGATGAAAATTGTGGCACCTAATAAGTTACATAAACACTAACATTAAATAATGTATCCCAAAAGTTTATATAACACTTGGTTTAAGTTAAGTAATGATATCTTACATTTTGTTTCATTTTGAAATATAATGTATTTTTATTTATTTTTGTTATGTTATAGAACAGACCCTATCAATGGCGATTGCATCAAGAATTACAAAATATAAGCAAAGTAAAAAGTTATTAGAAAATTCGATACATGAAGTGTTCGCAACAGTATGTATTAAGATTTTCATATTATTAATGTATAAGAAAATAATATATCAGTTTCTAGATCAACATATCCATCCACATTTTAATGAAATCAGCATGGCTTTACTCAAATCCTATATTTAAATTATATAGTTTTTACAATTACTTTAAAGGATCTTTGATACATTGGTCTTTTAGAATGTGACAAATCCTTATTGACAATATATAGATCGAGTACTTTTTTGAACAAATAGATTAAGAGGATTCCCTGCAGATAATTGTTTGTTGATAATTCTTTGTACATATAATGGTAGTCCTATGACCATCAAATTTATTAAGCTATCGGAGGTTATATCTTTCACCATGTCCAATAGTAATCTCTGCTTTGTAAGCAAATAATCTAATAAACTTCCACTTATGTATTTATATTGAATTGTTTACCTGACTTATGCCAAAATCTTGATCAGTTGCCAAAAAAGCTTAACATGATTATACTCCTATGCTCCAGTCCTCTACTCTTTTTTCATATTAGATAAATACCATTCTACTGCTCAATCAATGATAAATACTTGGATCACTTCCGGTTTATCATCATTAGTATGCCAAATCAATAACATTCACTAATGTATTTCTCGAGCCAACCAACTGCATCACTTTTACCAGTAAATTTGTTTTCTGCATCATATTTCTTTAAACGTTTGCTTTCATTCAATTCATTTTTATAACTCCTTGATTAAAGATAGTAAGCGAGAGGTCTGTAACAGTGTCCCAAGTAGTGGTGTATCAGTCCCAGAAAGTATCACTTCATTTAAATATATCTGTTTAAAAACGAAGTTCCCCACAATAACTAGATAAATGGTTTTAATCAAAGGTAATTGTTATATTCCTGAAACCCTTTTCTTTCCTGAAAGAACTGGCACCGTTCCATATAACACTATTATTAAATAAACTTACAGGATGCTGTTCATTTTGAAATTCAGTAAGAAAACCATAATTAATATCTTCTTAATACTTTTTACATTTTTTACTCCTTCTTCATTCACAATGTGAATTATCATCTTCATTGTGATAAAAAATACATTCACGTAATTTTATGTTCTATATCTTATTTTGTTAAATAAGAAGAAATCTCAGTTTAAACATCAGTCTGAACTAATAAAAACAAAAAGTTAGTAACAAATAATAAAAATTAATACAATTTGTAAAAAATTACCTGTATAAACTGATTTAATGATTCTTTTATAGACTCTTGAATGTAATGTTGTGACAATTGACTAAATAAAACAATAGATTATATATAAATAAAACATATGTTCCAGCATTATCTACAGGTTACATTATTATTTCTACATAGCCTACCTATTTATAAACTATTTAACATCCCGTCGCTGTGAAGCATTTATTTTTGCAAACAATAAAAGATGTGAGTGTGTTTGTGTATGTATGCATTATATTGTTATATGTACATATAGGTATCCTATTGTCAAAGTTTTATTTTCTCTTTCTGCTCATTAATTTTTTCTAGTCGGGTCAGAGAGCAGTTTATGGTATACTTATTATTGATGGACTTGAAATATATAATATATATATATATATATATATATATATATATATATATATATATATATATATATATATATATATATATATAAGTCAAATATCACATTAAAAATATTAAACATTCATGAAAGATATAAAATATGTAAGTTTAAAAAAATATGTATATAAATAAAAAATGTGTTATATAAACAATTTTATACATATACTAGCATATTAACTATTTATATTTAAATTGAGTACCTGATAGTTGCATAAAAATAGAAATATCACATTAAAAATATTAAACATTCATGAAAGATATCAAATATGATTATAATGCAATTGGGAAAACCACAATGCAAAGCCTTATGTTTCAAAAATACACCCACTTACCAGTCTTTTTCGCCTATTCAGGCATTATCAAGACACAAAACAAAAAAGGGTTATGTGAATCACATCTCGAAAAAAAAGGTGCAATATATCCCAACGATCATCAGCCCAAACAGGCTCCAAACATGAGACAGCACCCCACCACCAAGACGTTGAACATACAAGTGAAAAGAAGGTAATACGCAACCAGCTGGGAAGGTTATAGAATCAGCTGATCCACAAACCATATCAAGTAATACTAACCTATATAAATTTCTACACATTAGCAATGTTAGCCAATTTTTTCTTTTAAAATATTCAACGTTTCCGAATAATATTGGTTCAAATTTCTACAGTCTGTTTTATAATTAACCGAAATGTCAATCTTTTGCGCAATCTGCATGGCCTCGAACAACTTTCTTCTAGAGCCATCACTATCTTTGTAAATAACTTTAACATTCTCAAAATCAAATTGATGCTTACAGGTTTTGGTATGCTGGGCCAGTGCTGTGTTAGGTTCCTTGCCACCAATATTTTTACAATCATTGATGCTGATACATTCTTTTGTGCAGCAATTGTGATGTTTCACCAATGTATATCTTAGGGCATTGTAAACAGCTAATCTCATACACATCCGATTGTTGCTGTGTAAGTATTTATCTTTTAATGGCGTGTAAAATTTGCTCATCTTGTTTGTAATCCTATTTGCAAGCCTAATATCGTAAACATCGTACTCTTTAAATACATTCCTAACACCTTCTGACAGGCCCTTAATATAAGTGCAAGCAAAGAAGACACCATTCACATTATCTCTCTCGGCACCACCACTATCCGACAATGCAAGATCCCCACCACTAGAAGTCCGGTACATATTATTGTGAATCTTGTTATAGTTCAAATTCCAATATTGTTTAATGAGGAATGAAGGGTACAAGTTAATTTCGAACATCGTGCAAATGGTCTCTTTCACAGAGCTTATATATTTTAAATCAGTCAGTTTAATTGCTTTAAATATGTTGTTTTTAAGGTTATTTATTAACATATGTCTAGGGTGATTAGATATACGTTGGCTATTGTATTGCAGATTGCGCAAAAGATTGACATTTCGGTTAATTATAAAACAGACTGTAGAAATTTGAACCAATATTATTCGGAAACGTTGAATATTTTAAAAGAAAAAATTGGCTAACTTTGCTAATGTGTAGAAATTTATATAGGTTAGTATTACTTGATATGGTTTGTGGATCAGCTGATTCTATAACCTTCCCAGCTGGTTGCGTATTACCTTCTTTTCACTTGTATGTTGAACGTCTTGGTGGCTGTCTCATGTTTGGAGCCTGTTTGGGCTGATGATCGTTGGGATGTATTGCACCTTTTTCTTCGAGATGTGATTCACATAACCTTTTTTTACATAACGTCGACTGGTAAGTGGGTGTATTTTTGAAACATAAGGCTTTGCATTGTGGTTTTCCCAATTGCATTATAATATATAATAGTGTTTCTTTTTGAGTTTTTGGCTCTATTTTAGTGATATCAAATATGTAAATTTAAAAAAAATATGTATAAAAATAAAAAATGTGTTATATAAACAATTTTATACATATACTAGCATATTAACTATTTATATTTAAATTGAATACCTGATAGTTGCATAAAAATAGAAATATCACATTAAAAATATTAAACATTCATGAAAGATATCAAATATGTAAAATTAAAAAAAATATGTATAAAAATAAAAAATGTGTTATATAAACAATTTTATACATATACTAGCATATTAACTATTTATATTTAAATTGAATACCTGATAGTTGCATAAAAATAGGAATATCACATTTAATCGTGAATAATTCATAGGACCCCTACTGTCCAGCTATAACCCCTTCATTGGTGGTTACATAGGTTTATTGAATAATTTGATAAACTCATGAACATAATACAATTTTTCCTCCATTTATTTATTTTCAAATGTACTCCATTCATAAGAGCAATCCATCAATAATTTTAAGAGGGGTTCTAAAACTTGGTAAAAGAATTTGTTAGTTCTATATCAAATCAAAATATACTCTAGCTTTATTCTCTCTATTTTTTGTTAAACAACTTTGCTATTTAGATGTAGTCAAATGGAATTAAATTAATTAAAACATCCTTCTTAAATGCACATGTAATTTTTTTTTCAGGCTTCACATACTGTTAGTGTGGTATTATCATACTCGATCATTTCATTAGCATGTTTACCTGACATTCAAGAGAAAGCTTGGCAAGAGCAATTTGAAATATTTGATAAAGATGTCAGAGAGCCAACTATGAATGATTTAGGGCATATGAAGTACCTAGACAGGTATATTATATATTTAAAAAAAAATTAAAATCATAATTTTATAGCCCAGAGCCAGGATTCAAACCCGGGTCTTCCACATTTCCGTTGTGGTGCTCTACCAACTGAGCTATCCTGGTTCATATTTCGGATAGGCATATCCATTCTCTTCACCGATCCCATATCCCCGTGTTTTCGAAATTTGCGATGTATACAAGGGGAAGACTGGACCTATGAAACGTTACATAACTTAAATTTTTAAATAAACAAAATATATTATTATTAAATGGTTTTAACATTCAAATAGGATATAAATGTGATCAAAATTTTAAAAAGCAGGTATCTAGTGTATAATTAAATTGAACGAATGCAATAGTACAATAAAATAGTAATAAATAATAATATATATTTACATAATGAATAATTATTTTTCTTTTTAAAAATATGTTTATAAATGCTTTATAAGGATGATATTGTGTATTTCATTGAAGGTTTATAAAAGAAGCCCTGAGATTTGTGGCTCCTCCATTTGTTGGAAAGTATGCTAGTGAAGATATAATTATAAGTGAGTAAAATTCAAGCTATACTTTTGAATTTTAATTATTTACAAAAAAAATGAGACATAGTGCCATTTTAATTAATTATACTTGATCTCCATTTTCTTGGAATTTTCCCCCTCTTCTCATGATTCTAAGATTATGAAATACAATTGTTTCTATGGAATCTCTCCACAATCTTCAAATAATTCAGCTACGAGTATAAAGGAGTCCTGACCAGGCGGTTCATTGTTTTTTAATTTTTCAATTGACTCTAGACAATCATCGAAAAAATATGGAGGCTCATCTCCTTTAATTTATGCTCTTTCACTTATGACCACTTCTTCAATAGCAGTACTGATCTTACACCATCTTGATCAATGTTCGTTTCGTCATTAGGTACATGCCTCTTTCCTTAGATCATTGATCATCATTCTATCTCCCAGTTCTTTAAAATTATTTAAGTTTTCAGGGTTTTTAAGCTTTTATAGAACCCATAATTTCCTTTTAAGTAGCTTCCCTGTTGTAAACATCCCAGATGATCTCTGCATTCATAAAGTGATCTGAGACACAGTTTGGCTCTGTAGCAGATCTAACATCTATCATGGAGGAAGAGTGTCATTTCGATATAGGTACACCATCAATTTGATTCAAAATGCCATTTGGTGGCTTTTCGATTTCTGTGTGTAATTTGCAGTCTAGGAAACAAGTGCTTTTTATTATAATATTGTTTGCTTTTGCAATTTGGTAAGGCTTACCATTGTCGCTTGTCTGATCATGTAGTGAGTAAATGTCGGTCACAGTTCATGTACTATTTTCCCTGTCCACTTGAGCATTTAGGTCACCCTTCACGATTTGTTAATTATATTTTATATTTTCAGATGGAGTTACAATACCTCAAGGTACTAATGTAACGATCTTAATGAGACACATCAGAATGAACTCAAAACTTTGGAAGAATCCAAATGTTTTCGACCCTGATCGCTTTCTTGAAGAAAGCGATTTATTAAAACATATGTATACTCCTTTTGGAATAGGTGTTCGAAACTGCCCAGGTAAATACTTTGATTTATTGTTGGTGTGTATGAGGGGTTGAGAAACTATGAGATAAAAGTTTAAACTATTTAAATTATTAAGCAAAAAAATAAATTACATATACTACAAATATCTATAGCCAATCGTAAAAGGAAACAAACCTCTCCATTCCTCACAATGAATTCAGTTTTAGAAATGGAGGTCCGCATCCAACTCCTGAGGAAATATCCTGTCTTCTGTAATATCAGCAAAGACTTATTCCATCCTGGCACCAAACAACCCCACCTATTGGCCTACATCCATAAAAAAAACGTCCTGACATCCTTGAAATATTTATCACATCCCAGATTTCCACCAACCAAACCAATTTCAGATCCATGAACGACCTTGCATCAGATCATTCTCCCAGTTCTCCTTTTATTATATTTAAGTTTCGTTCCCAAGCCTCCCCTTCCTAGATTGACTACAGGACGTGTAAACTGTGACAACTTCTGTTATGATTTGGAGAACAAACTGGACTTGATAATTTCACTTAAGACAAAACAAGACATTAATACAGCCATCAGATAAATCTATCAACAGTACTCAGCAGATAAATCTATCTATACTAAATTAAGTAACCAGCTTAAAGCAGAAATTATAAAATTCAAAATTCATAAGTTAACGAACCTAACTGAAAATCTAACGATTACTGACAAATCATTATGGATGACCACCAAAAATATCCTTAACTTTAAAGAATTTAACCATCCACTCCTTACTGAATCCAATGACTGGACAAGATCTAATGAAGAAAAAGCACAGTTATTCGGTCAATTCCTTTCTAAAACTTTTCAGCCACATCCTGATATTATGAATCTGTCACATCATGAATATATACAAAGAGAATTAAATATTCCCGTTCAAATGACCCTTCCTCCCAAAGCATTCCATCCTTCAGAAATATCTAATATTATTCATAGACTAATATTTCTTATATTAATCTTTCTTATATTATTCATAGATTAATGCTTCTCGCAAAGCTCCTGGACACGACCTCATCACGATCTACAACTTAAAACATGTTCCTAGAAAAGCCATTCTATTCCTCCCCTACATATATAATGCTACACCCCGCACTACATATTTTCCTAACCTCTGGAAATTATCCGTTGTAAAAATGATACCTAAGTCTAAAAAGAAACCGGAATGCCCTTCCTCTTACCGGCCTATCTCACTTTTACCATTTAAGGGTATAATCCTGAAAAAGCTCATCCTGGATGCAAATAACTTTATCCCAGATCACCAGTTTAGATTCAGAACATCTAACTCCACTATCCAGCAATGTCATCGTGTGGTAGAAGTTATTTCCTCAGCTTTGGAATGTGGATTGTGTTGTCCAGTGGTCTTCCTTGATGCTGAACAGGCTTTCGACCGAGTCTGACACCCCGGGTTGCTTTACAAACTTCGTAAATTCCTACCTCCTACACCTCCTGCCTCATTATCCAATCCTACCAACGACGGTGCTAGTACATCTGGAGCTGGGGCGGTTGAAATTATGCAAGTGGATGATGAAATCTCTTGTATATCGACAACGGACGTGATTGACTTCGATGGTCGGTTATGAAGACACATTGGGCAGCAACTAGTGCACGTTTCACTACGACGTTTGTCAGCAATCTTTTTGGACTTAAGTGCGATATGTGTGGTCTTATATGGTTTCTGCACTCAAAGAAGCCAACAAAAGAAGAACACTTATCGCTGCTTAATAATAATTTCCTTGAAAAACAGTAACGGACTTTAACCTGTGCGATACGTGTAAAAAATCACAGGACTCGGACAAAGTGCCCACGTTGTCACCATCGGAGCTTAGGTTTTTAGAAATAAACCTAAAAATATTTATCTATCAACAATCAAACGATAGTATATTGAAATAAAAATTACATTCAGCATAGGTTTTTTATTTATCCCAGTTCAACTTTAATATTATCTATAAACAAAGAAAAGAAATTCTGGCTGATCTACTCTCCAGAAATCCAGTCCTCGAGTACTTCGAGAATGAAGATCAAATCCAGATCGCCAACTTAATAGACTTGTCAGCCATAAAAAAGATCAGGCTGAAAATCTTTCTGAGCTAAGAGCAGCTGAAAAGATCAAATCAAACCAGGGTATAATTAAAAAAAAAAATTAAACATAAACATAGAATTTTTGTATCCCGAGCGTTTGGGAAAGAAATTGTTAAAATTATTCATGAACGCTATGGCCATATCGGCCCATCTCACATGAAAGCAACTATCAGACCCTATTACTATTTCAAGGGTCTAGGCAAAGAAATTCATTACTTCTGTAGGAGCTGCAAGATTTGTAAAGAGAACAAAGTTCGTCGTAGCCGTGCCATCGGCCTCTTCTCCCGTCTCGGCCCAGCCACAGAGCCTTTCCAGATCATGTCGCTCGACAGTGTCGGAGGTTTCGGAGGGAACCGCTCTTCCAAACGGTACATACACATCCTCGTTGAACACTTCACAAGATATGCATGGATCTCAATAAAAAAGGGTCAAACCACTAAAGATTTCATTAACTTACTCGATCCTATAGTTAAACAAAATAATGTCACAATTCTACTGGCTGGCCAATATACAGGCACTAACTCAACCGAATTCCTCAAGTATTTGAACAGTGTTGGGACTCAGATCGTTTTCACATGCGTTGACAATCCCACATCGAACGGATTAAAAGAACGATTGAATCAAACTTTAATAAATCGACTGCGGTGTAAGATCAACATTGACACTAGAAAAGCCTATTCTACCTTGGCAGAAGAAGGCATAAAGGAATACAATAATTCCCAGTCGTCAGGCAGATTTCCTCGTCGTTCGTAGCCAGCGGTAAGAGGAAGAACATTTCAAACTTCCACTCCTGCAAGCTCACTGGCTACTTCCCGCCGCCGCCTCAAGCAGCGACGTCAGAAGGGGAGGTGTAAGGTTACTTGAGCAACCTTGTGTTTTTTATTTTTATATCATTTGTGTTATTATTATCTTAATTGATTATAGACAAATGTTACCTTAACTTACTGTTGAATTTACGTATAATTTAATTCTTTACTGTTACTGAAATAAATCACGTCTTAAAAGATCTTACACATATGATACACCTGATTCTCCATCCATACTCATAGTCCCTAAAACCACAAAAAATAATAATAAAACAAGTTCCATAATATAACAATCATCGAACCCATAATTACAACTTCAACATTCCCCATCAGTACCCATTATCTTATAACCATTAATAACATTAATAATTTCCAAACAATACTAGATCTATCATTTATAACAATAATTCATCATATGGACTAATTACAACTTACGTACAAGGAGTTACATTAGTTAAATTACAACTTACTTACAAGAAGTTAAATTACAACTTACTCATCTTCAGCCCCAATCTTCATCCAGAAGACCCACCTGCCGTCGGCAGGGGTTCTCCACTTCTCGGGGCGTCGTGAGGTAAACCGTCGGGTACTAGAAGGCTTCTCTGAGCTTTCGTAAGCATTCTTACTTCTTCGGTCTGACAGGTGCTGCCCCCTGGTGGTCATCATTATCCCGAGAATCCAATAATTATATTTAACGTTTCCAAAGGCCGGGGATTTTACGGTGATAACTGCTGATTCGGTTCCGGACTCGTGTTTGAATTGGACCTATGAGCTGCTTGGCTCTGCATCGCCATAAACTGACAGCACCTACTAGTGAGAATTAACTTTCAATAAAATATTATCAAAACTAAATGTCAAGGACCTACAATGCTTTTAACCAAAACCATATACAAAGAAAATTTATGTAATTAGTCACAAAAAGAAATAAACCTAGCAAATCTTATTTGGCATAGGATAACATATACCTACGTATTAATGTACAAATCCTTACAACCTAAACTCTTTTTAAAACCTATTAATGAGAAGAAGCAAATAAATGCTAATAATTTTCTATAATACGTAAAACTAAAAATAAACTTTTGACTTCAAATGATAACATACTTCCTTTTGATCACAAAGATGAGAGTACAATTTTTTAACACAGATTACTTTCCTTATATAAATATGAATTCGCTAACATTTTTAGCATTGAATTAAAAGCTGTAATTAATGCACATAAACTAACTTTAAATATTTAAATACAATTTTCCAAGGCCCAGTTACATACTAATTATATATTTCGGCTTATCCGCATTTCCTCCGAGTCCTACTTCGATACTTTATTGTATTTAGTTTTTTAGTTCCAAACTGAAAACAAATCATCCACAAACCCAAGCAAGTGTATTTTACTACGTAGGTGCAGACATTTTTGTAGCGCCTTCCATTTCTTTAAAGTACTATATAATACAATACATTAATTCCATTTTAAGAATCAAATTAAAAAAGATAATATTTATATTTCAGGCATGCACTTTGCAATGGTAATGATGAAAGTAGTTTTGTCAAAGATGTTAAGAAGACTACAACTTAGGCCAGTCGATGACAAGATCCGCTTCGAAGAATTCCAATATAAATATAGCCTTATGACTGAAGTGGAAAACCCTCCAATGGTACAAGCGGAAGAAAGAATATGATGTTTATTTCACATTTTATTAAATATAAATGATTATTTAATCAGTTTAGTTTAATATTTAGCTTTGTTAATTTGTACATTGTAATTTATAAATGAAATAAATATTTGTAATAATTAATTAAATTATAAGTATTTAATTCAGTTCCTTAACTGTTTAAATTTAGTTTTAAAATCCTTATCTATATTACTGTTCTAAGATTTGGATTAAGCCTATACTTCGTTTATACTACACCTAATAATGCATTTTTATGTATCAAAATAATAATAATAACATATGTAAAAAACATAACACTTCATATGTAGATATAACTAAGAGTAAGGTCTGCTCTGGAGGGATTGGACCAATAGCCTCCGACATTGGAAGGTAGTGGCGGTGCGCAGATGCCGTATGGTCGGCAACTTAAGGAAATTTGCCAGTCTCTTTTAATAGAGAGAATAAAAAGGTGAAAGTGCAGGGAAAACAGACGTACAAGTTACAACATGATGACCAGCCTGCAACCCAGACTCTGCAGGGCCAGTCAACCACGGCAGTACGGATCGACCAAAGGCAGTGCTCCAATCGAAGCTAACCCCAACAAATGGAAAGACGAGGTAAGTAAGGACTCACTAGCGGAATGGAATGGACGGTGGATGGGAACTGAAAAAGGGAGTACCCTTAGGAAATACTACCGTCGAGTGAAGATTAAAGGCCAAGTGGGTCCTTCCTCATTACTGGATGTCGCAGATATTTTAACAACTATCATCACATGATTTGCCTATAGTAATGGATTCTCAACAGTACAAAAAAACCGTCTGGGGGAGGGCACGTGCCCCCGTGCCCCCGGAATAAGTGTGACGATGGAGAAAGAGAGAGATGAGATAAAGAATGGAAAGGCTCTAGGACCAGGAGGAATAAATGTGGAATTTTTGAAATACGGTGGCCAGAAATTAAGAAAATTGATAACGGACCTGATTAACTCTACTGGATGCGGTGAAAAAGATTCCGAAAGAAATTGCGCATGGATATTTAACTTCTATATTCAAAAAAGGTGAGAAAAAGAAATGCTCAATGTCAGCTGGCTGAGAAATCAAATCAGTGTTGTAGAACAGGAACCTATGCTCTTTGATACTTCAATAGAAGAGAACATCAGATATGGGAAGACAAATGCAACTTTAGAAGAGATCATTGAAGCAGCAAAAACATCCTATTCTCACGGATTTATAGAGAAATTACCTTCAGTAAGTCTGTTAACTCAGGCACTGTTATTTTTGCCTATTTGTTCGCATGCGCGAGTAATTATATTTCTAACAGATGATTATATTATACATTATATTTCTAAAGCCTAGTAAACACCTAAAGTCGCAGAACATTGTCAAGAACAGTTGCGATACATTGTCACGCGTCCACACCTAGCGCACTAGAGGATTCAAGCCAGTACACTAAAAAATTCGACGTGATGTCGCTACAAATTGCTATTTTTGCTTAAATAATATAAGGTTAATTAAAAAGAAAAAGTGTATCCCTAAACGTTACTGGAGGAGAACACTATTCTGGTGGGATAACTATGGCTCTGAATCTATAAGAAAAATTGAAATTAGAAGATGGGATGGGATTCAGAAATTTTGTTCGAATGAGCCCTGCTGATTTCGAAACCCTTCTGCAAATGGTTGGAGTAATTAATTAAAAAAATAAAACTGTATTTAGAGAAACTATTGCAGCCTATTAGGCTGGATATTAATATATAATAGGGACTTGTACCCAAACCAACTACACTTTTTAGAGGAAGAAACAGTTTTTTTTTACTCGGGTAATTTTTTGTGTTCTCGCCTAAACTGTGATTTTAGGTTATGGATTTTTTTCTCCATATCGTGATATGATATCTCATATTTTTTGGAGAGTTGCTCCAACGCATCCCTTCTTTTATTCCTGTTTTTGTAATCAACAGATGTCACATCCCAAAGGCAAGGGAGCGCTTGAAAATTTTCTATTAAAAGCAATGTTACCTCCATGGCGGCAAGGAATAAACTGGAGCACGTGTCCCGGAAAAAGTACACACGACGACAAGTTGCGGAACACTGTATCGTGTTCCCCGTTTTGGCGGGAGACCTGAGACTCGACAATTTTGTATCGCGACAGTTCCGGGACACCAGAAAAATGTCCCCATACATACCGAGACTTGCCCCGCGACAAAGTCGATAGGTGTGTAATAGGCTTAACACAAACCACCCCTAACCACAATAAATAGATTTAAAAACGTAATGCAACATAGCTGTTATAAAAGATGACTGTTACAAAATATAATTGCTCCCGCATGCGGACAAGGAGGCAAAAATAACGGTAGCTGCGTTAACACACAAGTACCGTTTTATTATATATATTTTTTCTTTCATTGTATTTTATGATTCTGCACAGATACATTTAAATTTGTTCAATTCTTTTTTATTTGGGACTGGTCTATTTGGTATAGCATATAATTTGTATGAATTGTAGCAAATTATATAAGAATAAATATTTGAATAAAAAACCTTTAGTAAGAGTTACATTAAAATTGTTGATCTTTTAAGATATAGTTATTAGCTATATTTTTCAAGATTTTGTAAAGATGATACTAATATATTTGTTTCTATGCTAAGGGATATGATTCAATTGTTGGAGAAAGTGGAATAAAGCTTTCAGGAGGTCAGAAACAGAGGATCGCAATTGCAAGAGCCATTGTCGAAATTGCTAGTTCTTGATGAAGCCACTTCTGCACTAGATGTTCATTCAGAAGGCATTGTACAAGAAGCACTCCGAAATAAATGCGGGATAGGACAACCTTGATAATTGCCCACAGAATGTCAACAGTTAAAAAAGCTGATGTTATTTATGCTATAAAAGTGAGTGATTTTTCCAATTCTTAAAATATGTATTAATAAAAAAATAATGGTCTATTTGTAAACATTTGCCTACATTGTTAATATTTCATGGAACACGCTCGTAAGTGCCCAATATTTTTTATTGAAAACTAGCGTTTCTATCTAAGAGCTATTTTTTACCTTTGTGCTGTTAAGATTTGAAACCATTGGTCGACATAAATTTTCTGCTATGAAAAAATATCGGTAATGCCAGGACCAATGGCAGAAAAACTAAAGATTTGGGGGTCAGAAAAACGGTCACTATAGTTTCCTAAACCCTTTTTAGTATTAAATGCCGCTTGGCTCAATGTATGGTACTGTTGGTATTTAACCTTTTAGTACATTTTCTTCTCCTTATCATTTCTTATTTCATTCTTCACATAAATTAATTATGTTTGTTTTAATTTTATTTAAAATTATTACTATGTCATAATTAAATTAATTATTATAAATTTGTATTATAACAATAATAATTAATAAGTTCTTTTCTATAGAAGCAAAATCCTCAATTAATACTTCTTTAGGTTCTTCTTGTTGTTCCTATAGCCTTTCATTTCTTTAGAATAGGCTTGTTATCTTTCTTCAAAACACAATATTTGTTTAATCAATTATTTTCATAATTTATTTTATCTTTCATATACTTCATAATCATTCTTACTCTCTTGATTGTTACTTTGAAATTTTGCATTAATTATTTTATAAATTAACATTAGTTTTCTATAAATTTTATTTTTCATAGGTCATACTCAGATAATTATTTATATCTGGGTACAAGTTTATCGATTGTTTCACATAAATATTTCTCTGAATCATTCATTTCAAGTTTTTAATTTTTTAAATTTTATTATTCAATGAAATTTACAACTGTATTATACTAATACAACAAGTAAATAGGATGAATGGTACATATTGGCGTGAATAAAGATAAGTAGAGAAATTACCCAGTGGTAGTACTCAAATATAAAGTTCAACTTAAAATCTCACGAGGCCATCTTCTTTTCAGACACCTCGGAGGATTATCAAGAATTGAAGAGGATGCTAGGTTTGAAACTAGGTTTGAGTGGGAATGAAGTTTTTCATGAAAAGTTTGATATCGGATTCGGGTCAAATCAGCAACAAATGGGACATTAAGGTCATTATGGATTAATTTGTTCGTAACAAAGTAAGGAGCATTGAGGATTTTACGAAGAATTTTGGAATGTAAGGATTGAATAAAAGAATAATTCGATGGCTTAGTGGAGCTCCAAAGCTCAACTCCGGAAGTCCAGATGGATCTAATGATTGTCATGTAAATCAGTCTTTTGTAATTAATTGGGAACTTAGAGCGTTTGTCTAGTAAATGTTGAAGTAGCCTAAACTGCGAGCTGCCTCTTGACGTTTCAGTCTAGTATGGGGGTTCAAAGTTAAGTGTTTGTCAAGGTTTAGTCCTAAGTACCGGACCTGTTCTACAGTAATCAGTGGGATGTATTTGCAGGACAGGAAGTCGGTTTACGACGGAGGTCATTTCAAGTTGAAATTTAAGACAATAAACATAATTGTCTAAATATAAGATAACTTTATATATGTGTGTGTGTGTGTTAAAATAATAATATATAATATACAATAAAATAAAAATGATATGTGATATTTAACGCTATTTATTTATAAGGAAAGTTCTATTTAGGAAGGGCGTGTTATGGAAAAAGGCTCACATATTGAACTTATGGAACTTAAGGGATATTATTATTCTTTGGCTAAGACTCAAGAACTTGAAGAAAAGGACAAAGTTATAACACTTAAGTAAGATTATGGTTGTTTCGTTTCTTTTCAACACGGTGATCCGTGTTCGAATCCAGGCCAAGACAAATCTTTTATCTTCTAAAAAAATATTCATACTTTTGAGTGAAAACTGCTTCAGTTAAATAATTCATTTTTTACATTTAAAAAAATTGGTTCTTCGTATTTCAGTAAATACGATTAGCCTTATGATAAATGAAATATATAGTCATTTACTTTGGTATTTACTCAGTAACCTTAATATATCTTCTTTTTTTTAATGAATACACTGATTTAGATATATTTGATGTACAGAATGTTATAAATTCTAATTTTGTTTTATTAATAAAGAGTTTTATTAAAAATAATGATAATATATGCTAATAAGCTTTATTAAAAATTATAATAATTAATGAATTATAAAGCAACAACTAATAAATCAGTAACAAATCACTAATGAATAAATAATAAAGTAGATGCATAATGCATTACATATTAATGAGCAGCAGAAGCAAACAGCAATGTCACCCACCATATGCAGCAAGTAAATATGCAGCAGTGCAGCCATTACATGAGTGTTTAAATACACCCAAATCACAGAATCCAACACCTTTTTATTTCCTATTCAATTATTGTTTCTTCATAGTATACCAGTAACAGCTAATATATCCAGTTTTTTATTATTAGTTAGCTTCATTGTGACTTTGAATAAATATTATCATTTATTTAGGGTAAGAGAAATAAAACCTTTTCCAGTTGTTGATTATTCTTAATTTTTACTCTATTAGAGACGTTTCGACACTATGGTGTCATTCTCAATCTTTTCTTCTCCTGCATCTTTTAACTTTACTAAATAAATTAACAATAATTACATTACTATAAATAATTTAACATAAATGTCCAAAGATATCACACTATAAGTATAGGTACCTGGAAAGTCATACTTTTAAAAATTCCTGGGAGATCATTAGTCCTCCATGGTCAATAAAATAATATTACATTAAAAGACCAAATTTTGATCTTTGAACTATTAGATCCTTTTTCAGTTCTATGAATCATTTGACTTTAGTATAAAATAACAAAATATGTTCTAACAGCACATCAACAAAATAATACAAAGTAAAAATTTTTTTTTTTTAAATAAACATTTATTTATTATTTATTTATAAAAAATTTGGTCTTTTAATGCAATATTATTTATTGACCATGGGGGACTAATGATCTCCCAAGAATTTTTAAAAGTATGACTTTCCAGGTACCTATACTTATAGTGCGTTATCTTTGGACATTTATGTTAAATTATTTATAGTAATGTAATTATTGTTAATTTATTTATTAAAGTTAAAAGATGCAGGAGAAGAAAAGATTGAGAATGACACCATGGTGTCGAAACGTCTCTAATAGAGTAAAAATTAAGAATAAACAACAACTGGAAAACGGTTTTATTTCTCTTACCCTAAATAAATGAAGAATTAAATCCAGTTTAAAAAAATGAAAAAAAAAATTATAAGAATGGTAAATATTATCCTAAATTATTGTCCCTATGAAATCAATGCTTTAAATTTAAAAACATCATGAATAATATTTTTAATAAGCAAATACTTTCAAGGTTGTGATGTCAACTGTTGCAAATCAACTATGGTTGAAAAAACTGCGGAATAAAGCTTTTAATAAAATAGTTTCTATGGATATAAGTTGGTTCGACAAGAGTGGAAATTCTCCCAGTGAATGCCTTGAGATATTGACCAATAGCCCACCAATCATTGCATCGGTAGGTACTGTGGTAAAGCAATATTATGAGTCTATGTTGAGGTTATATAGTCAATTGAAATTTCTTTTAGATCTTACGAATACTTAAGAAACTAATTCTATAAAGAATATTCACCGTTTCAATTATTTTCACACCCTTCAGATGGAAACGTATCTGATGCCGCCAGGCATGTGCCAATGGCGTACACATCGGTGTGCTCGTGCTCGGCACCTCACTCAGTGTCCAGCTGTGACAACGGGAACATCTTCACGCTATCCCCTTTTTTAATACTCAAATTAGAAATGTGTGCTGCAATCCTAAATTCCGCCGGTTATGAGGTGCAATCTGTGATTCGTTTTTTAATTGGCAAAAAACTTAAAACCAATAGAAATTCATCGGGAACTGTGTGAAGTGTATGGGAACAACGTAATGAGTAACAGTACTGTCAGGAAGTGGTGCATTCAGTTTAAACGTTAATCTCTGAATAGCCCTCTTACTTAATTGACCCCATATTTCTACTTCTGACATGGTATTCCTTTCCCTCTCTTGCCTCCCCCCTGTCCCATGAGTCACAGATTTCCAATCCATCTGAGCCTGTTCTGTTCTTCAGGAGCTGATATTATGTCATGAGGTGTTCTTATTGTCTTGGTCTCTTCTGGTCTTACCTTCCACCTATCTAAGAAACTTCATTTTGGCATCTAGGAGCATTGATTTAAGCTGTATTGTTAGAGTCCAAACATCTTAGGAGTTATGTCAATGTTTTTACAATGCAAAATTAAAATGTTTATGTTTTTTTAAATTATGTGTTTACGTCCATTTTAATAGAAAATGCATACTAACTTTATGGAGGTATTTCAATGGAAATAGGCAATCTGGCATCGTTACAATCTTTTTTTTTAACATCAACCCAATTACTGAAACTGGCAGGACTGTTAGATTATCTGCTGAAGAAATAGCAAGAGCTTCCTAAATTTTATTAAAGAAAATATCTTCATTGTATTTATAAACCAAGCTTAGAAACTTTCTGGTTTTAAAAGTTGTCAGATTAATAAATATCTTGAAAGCATAGACATGAAACTCCAATTCCAGATGTTTCTTATGCAGACAACTCTTTTCAGGAGGTTCCACACACACATACACTTATATTTGCACCTTTACATCTAATGGAAACAGGGTGGCGTTATATCCTTATGTAATTATCTGTAAATATATCATGCAAGGTTACTCTAACTTATATTAATAATATAAAAATTATTGTAAAGGTAACAGGAGACAGGGCAACCCAAGATGCCACCTTCATACTTTCGTTAAGTGTTCACGCTTGTTTATTCCTTCATCATCAGTTCAAGTGTAACTCTAGAATATTTTCCTGTTCTCATAACATTCATGATTATCAATTGTTTGAGATTGAAATCTAGAGATCATGATGCCCGATCGGCCTCTCTATTAACCAAGTCCACCAAGGTAAAAATACATATAACTGCATTTTTTTCATAATATAAGATTCTAATACCTATAGTGATTTTGTGAAATTTATATTTCCTTTAGGTAGCCACTGAATATGTTCAAAATATCAAAACAATCCAAATGCTCAACTGCCAAAAGTATGTAATAAGTCACTTTAAGGATATTCTTATACATTCAAAGAAGTGAGATTGATTGTTTTATTAATTTTTTTTCTCATGAAATCATAAAAAAATTGTTAACTATAATATATTATTTTTATTTAGGGCAGCCTTTGTAAGCCTTGTTTAGTATGCAGCTGCTTACACTTACTCGAAGACAGCTATTCGATGGTCAATGGGAACATTGTTTATATTTGGAGCCAATATTGTTATGAGTGGTGAAGTTCGAGGAACTTTACTTTTTTAAACAATCATTGATGGATCCTGTGGAATCTACAGACTCTCTGTGTTTAGGTAATTTGAAGCAAATTAACCACTGATACACCACTTTAAATGTTTATTAACATAACATACAAGAAAACAACAAAGGAGCACATGTCTGCTGTAACTCGGTACCAAAACACAACTAGAGGTTACATCCCGGTTACATGGCGGGAATTTTACAATAAATAATGTTTATACTTCAACACCTTCCTTCATAATTTACTTGTAAAATAATTAAAACTAATAAATTTAACATAAATAGAATGTTCAACAAAGTTCCAAATCTTTGTTTAGTTTCTTAAGTCTTGGACTTAGCACAGGTTTCGTTAAACCGTCAGCAAGTTGATTTTGGGTATCCACTCTCCGGATATGAATTTCTCCCTCTTGAACCTTTTCTCTGACAAAGAAGTGGCGAATGGATATATGTTTTGTACGCTTGTGCCTCACAGGGTTCTCTGCTAATTTAATGGCAGCGTTATTATCGACAAAAAGCGTAGCTTCTTTGAAGTCAGTCATCTCTTGAAAAAGCCTTTTGAGCCAAACCATCTCTCTTGTACCCTCACTTGCAGCAATGACCTCTGCTTCAGTGGTAGAGATGGAAACTGAACTCTGTCTTTTACTAGACCATGATATGACACCACCTGAATACATACAAGCAATGCCAGTAGTAGACCTGCCAGTTAATTTGTTACCACCCAGATCTGCATCTGAGTAGCATTGAAGGACTGTTCTATGGTTTTTCTTGTACAATATTCCAAGTTCAGGAGTGCCTTTTAAATAACGGAATATTCGTTTGACTCTGGCTATGTCACTATCGGAAGGATTATCAAGCATTCTTGAAGCTATGTTAATGGAATAAGCAATATCTGGTCTTGTACATACCATCAAATACGTAAGCTAACCCACAGCTTCTCTATATTGAAAATTTGTTGTCTTGATGTTCCTTTACATTGTCTAAATCATCCTTTAAAATCGGAGTACTAACAGGTCGACACTCATCCATCTGGAATGTTTTGAGAAGCCTCCTAATGTAAGAAGATTGGCTTATTTTGATACCTTCCTTGCTTCTGTTAATCTCCAATGCAGGATAGAAATCAGCTAGTTTAGTCTTGATTTTGAACTCCTGTTTTAATTTGTCTAAGAGCTCCATTGCTTCTCTTTCATCCGAAGCAGCGATTAATCCATCGTCAACATATAAACATAACAAAATCTTTTTACCATTTACCTCTTTGATAAACAGGCAAGGATCTGCTGAGCTAATTTGAAAACCAATGCTAACTAGGAAGTTCTTTATCTTCTCGTTCCAACAACGTGGAGCCTGTTTGAGCCCGTATAGGCTTTTATGTAATCTGCAAACCTTCCCTGAGTTGTCATTGAAGCCTTCTGGTTGTTGAATGTAGATCTCCTCCTTGAGTTCTCCATTTAAAAATGCAGTCGATACATCAAACTGATGAACACTCATATCTTCATTGGCAGCAATACTTATTACTGTTCTGAAGGTGGTTTGACGAGCAACTGGACTGAAGGTTTTTCCAAAATCTTGACCTTTCTTTTGTGCAAATCCTTTTACCACTAGCCTGGCTTTATATCTTTCTAAATTTCCATCAGGTTTATATTTCTTGTTGAAAACCCATTTTGATGGAATAGCCCTTTTATTATGAGGCAAATCACAGATAGTCCACGTTTTGTTCTCTTTAAGAGAAGTCATTTCTTCTTCCATGGCTTTTCGCCATTTCCCAGCTTCCTCTCTGTTCATAGCATTGTGCAAGTCCAACAGCACAATTTCACTCCCTTCGACGATGTTGACATAATCATTCATAGATTTAGGTTTATTAAGTTTACCCTGACTCCTCAGATTCACGCCTCTTTTCCACACTACATCTTCTATTTCTTAAACTCTCCGCTATTGTCACATTGAATGCACATTACTTTATGACCTAATTGAGTTACTTCTGCTAAAAATTCCTTCAATTTTTGAAAGACTTCAGCCTTGGTTTTAATAAAATAAATTTTTCTAAATTTTGAAAAATCATCCTTAAATAACAGAAAATATTTAAAACCACTTTTCGAAGGGATAAAAGGACCACATAGATCAGTGTTTATAACCTGACCAGTCTTCTCAGCTCTTTTCCGACGTCCAAACTTGAGTCTATGAGCTTTTCCTTTTATGCAGCCCTCACAGAGTTCACCATCAAGAGTCAAGTCTAAATTGAGTTCTCTTTTAATTACTTCCTTCACATGCCGTTTATTTTGATGACCCATCCTTTTATGGTGAAGCTGAAACTACCCTAATGGCCTGATTATAGAGACCACCTCCAATTTGACAATAACCTGACACAAGAGTTTCTTTACCTTCAAATAATTTACAGCTAACGGCAGTGGATTCAAATTTATTCTTTGGTCTATGATCTTGAGCCGCTAAAAGCGAAAAGAGGTTCTTAGAAATACCTGGAACTAGCCAGACATTAGTGAGTTCAAATCTTCTCCAATGGTCGTTAGACGCAGCTTCAATTAAAATAGATCCCTTGCCAAGCGCCTTGACTTGAGAGCCATCAGCCGTAATAATTATATGATCATCTGTAAATGATTCAAAACTTGTGAACCATTCCTTTCTGCTACATTTATGATGTGTTGCTCCATTGTCCACATACCAAGTCTCACTATTAGTCTCCGATGCAAACACTTCTGAGGTAACTGTTAACAGAGTTGCACCTTGGCTTGAATTATTTTGAGCAAATTAGCTTTAGCAGGCTTAGGTGGTTTGCCATCGGCAAGCCAAAACCGACATTTCTTAACTGTGTGACCCCTTTTATCGCAATAGTGGCAAATTATTGAGGTTTTATTAAAATTAGCATTTTTATCCCGAACATGCTTATGAAATTGAGATGTGGACCCCTTAGCAACCAAAACTTCTTCTGAACAGCTATCACCCAGGTTACTCTCAAAAGTACATAATTCTTGGGTAAGATTATTTAAACTCCTATTCTCTTCATTTATGAGTCTCCATCCAGCAGTAAAGGGTTTGAACTTATCAGGAAGGGATTTTAAAATTTTACATATTAGTAAAATATCTTTGTTATCAGTAGGTTGCTTATCAATTTCCTCTCGCAACTGTTTCCATGCATTGGAAATTCTAGTAATAAATGTTACAGCGTCATCATCTGGCATCCACTTACTTTCAAAAAATTTATTATACAAATCAAAAATTCTGTCTTCTGAAAATGTATCAAAAAGTTGGCAAAGTCCCAACCACATATCTCTACCAGACTCATGGCATCTCACCTTTTCAAACATCTCCTCTGTCATGTTATTAGACATAACCAGCAGTGCTTGGTTGTCAATTTTATTAAATGTAGCTAAATCTGTATTATAAACTTTCACAGCTTTTTTATCAGTTGTATCAGCAGGGTCTGAAGGACACTTGTAAGTTCCATCTATTATTTCTATTGCCCTAGGTATCATTTTCAATCCCATTCTTATTTTCACCTTCCAGTTTTCCCAGTTGCTCTTCCCTTCTAACAGAGCAATCTGAGGAATCATGATTGATTTGGAATCCATATCACACACAAAAAAAACGTACCTCAGAACACTGACGTCTTACAAAACAAAAATGTAAATCTTCATTTATTTACTTCTTCCTTTCAACCTCATGCTGGGCCCATAACCTGTTTAGGTAATTTGAAGTAAATTAACCACTGATACACCACTTTAAATGTTTATTAACATAACATACAAGAAAACAACAAAGGAGCACATGTCCGCTGTAACTCGGTACCAAAACACATCTAGAGGTTACATCCCGGTTACATGGCGGGAATTTTACAATAAATAATGTTTATACTTCAACACTCTGGGGCTCACCCATCTGCTGTGGGTACACTTAATTGAGGGGAAAACCAGTCTACTCAAGATGTTTCGTGGGGGTGTAGTTTTTGTCCAATAGGATTATAAATTATCATTAGTATTTCATTAGAACTTGGCGACCAGTTCTATTCTTTTCAATAAGATTCAAGGAATTCATATCAAAGAAATGTTTTGTCTTTTACAACCACCATCCAGCTTTTGAATCCATCAGATCACCACAGCTTTGCCCTTGATCTCCGACATTCTTCGAGATCTGATCTGTCAACCATTTGGCCCCCATGACTATGTGATCCATTGAGGGAAGGAATAGAATAGAATAGAAAACAAACTTTATTCTGGGACCAAGTCCTTTTAGAATAACAATCATGAACCAAAAAAATAAAAAAATAAACATAATATACATCTGGCCAGAAGACTACATAATAATACGAATCATGAACTAATTAATAAAGTAATCAGAAGCATAGTTGATGCTCCATGGTACATCAGAAACGATAATTTCCATAAGGATCTCAAAGTAAACTCCATCAGAGAAGAGATTGAAAGGTTTGCGGATAGTCACAATGAAAGAATTAAAATCCACGTAAACCCAGAAATGCAGAGCATAGCTGAGGAGGCTTGGCATCAAATAAGGCGGCTTAAAAGAGTGAAGCCTAATGACTTGCTATTAAATTAAATTAAAATAAAGAAATCAATCAGAGTTCCGGCCAGTCCGTAAAGTGTATCACATCGTCTCCAGGTTTAACAGCTAAAAAATCGGTTGATGTGGACCAAATTGATCGACGTTTTACCACAATATAGTTTAGTGATTAGTGGAGAGGTTTGTGAATTTTGGAAGAAATCAGACCGGAGGAAGAATCTATAAAATTGAATTTAATTTCTGGACTATTAAGGTAAAATCCTTCTGTTATCTTTAAGAACAGTGATAGTATATAAAGAGAGTCCCCACCAGATCCAGCTCCGCCCATCTCCCCCATCTGGCATCTGCTGCCACTTCATTGACAGCTTTACATCGGACGAGAAAAGGGTAGCTTCAATAACCACATTGCTACTTCTCTGATTTTTCAATAATATTAAATTCAATAATCTTTGATCTCTCAATTTTTATCAATATGGCAACAATAGAAGACAAATTTAATATACTAATAGAAAAAATTACAGGCCTAGAGAGCAAGTTGGATGAAAATAAAAGATGGCAAGAAGAGGAATTAAATAAGATAAAATTTGAGATAAAGGATCTATCCAGTGATATCCAGAGTTATAGGGAAAGAGAAGAATATAATATTCGAAGGAAAAATATAGTAATATTCGGACTAGAGAGAGAAAAACCAATGGAAATAAAGACTACGATATTTAGAATATTGTATTACATTATACCAGATTTCAGACCTTATGATATAACGGAGATAAGGAAAATAAAACCTAAAAATAAAAATGGCCCAGTATTAGTGAAATTAAACTCGATAATTTTGTAAACAGATATTATGAAAACAAATCTAAATTAATGAAACTGGAAGAATTTAAAATGGTTAAAATCAAAGATGATATGCCAAAGGCTGTCAGGGAAATTAGAAAGGAATTATTGACACTTATGAAATTCCACTTGGAGAAAGGAAACAAGGCTATCCTGAGATACGACAAACTATCAATAAATGATAATTTGTTTACCCTAGAAGAGCTGCAGGCCCAAGAAGCCATAAGAAAAAGGAAAGAAAGAAGTGAAGAAAAAGAAGGAACTGTCGGTAAAGAAAAAGAGCAAAAACCAAAGGACAAAAAGTCAAAGGAAGCGACTTCCACAAGAACGGCGACAGACAAAATATTAACAACTACCGTCCCATTTCAATCGGGTCCACCTTATGCAAGCTATTCTCCAAAATAATAAACGTAAGAATATCAAGAACAATCGACGAAAGCCTACCTAAAGATCAAGCAGGATTTAGAAAAAACAAATCGGTGATTGATCATCTGTTCATACTTAATCAACTAATAGAGAAATCGCAAGAATACAACTTCAAACTCTACCTGGGATTCATCGATTTTAAGAAAGCGTTCGACAGCATATACCATGTCAATATACAACCGACATTAGAACAGCTAGGAGTGGACAAGGCATACGTTCAAATAATAGAAAATATGTACATCGAAAACAAGGGATACGTAGAAACAGAAAGAAGAGGAAAACTGTTTCCGATCAGGAAAGGAGTCAGACAAGGCGATTCCCTATCACCAACAATCTTCATCGCAGAGTTAGAAAGAATTTTCCAAGCTCTAGACTGGCATGACAAAGGGATTTCTCTCGACGGAATAAAAATTAACCAACTGAAATTTGCGGATGACATAGTTTTGATTGCAAGCTCTGAGGATGAACTCATTACAATGATCAACCAGCTGAAAGAGAAGAGTTCGAACCACGGGTTGATATTAAACCCACAAAAAACCGCAATCATGACCAACGGATCCTCCAATAATATCAGCCAAAGACTCCCAGAAATGAAGATCGCTAAAGAAGTTAGATACCTGGGACAAATCATCTCATTAGAAAAGAGGAGTCAAATAGAAATCGAATCAAGAGTCAGCAAGGCATGGAAGAGATTTTGGAGCCTGAGAAGTATATTTGAAAGCCGTCTAGAAATAAGACATAAAAAGACTGTATTCAACAGCTGCATAATCCCTGTCCTGAGCTATGGATGTCAGACATGGTCACTAACTAAAGCCTTAGAGAGAAAGATAACCATATGTCAACGAAAGATGGAAAGAATAATGCTGGGAACTGCACTGAGGGAAAAAATAAATTCACGCCGTATAAGAAAACACACAATGATTACCGATGCAGTCACCTACGCCAGAAGAATGAAATGGAACTGGGCAGGCCATGTGATGAGACAAGGTGAAGACAGCTGGGCTAGGCGAGCCGCCGAGTGGATCCCGCGCGATAGGAAAAGGTGCAGAGGCCGGCAAAGCAAGCGATGGGCCGACGAATTCAAGCAAATGTGCAGAAGCTCTCTCTGGATGCGATCAGCGCGAGACAGGGACCTATGGAGGAATATATGCCAGCAATTTCATCAGTAAGGTTCGGCTAGTCTCCGTCAAGAGACTCCAATCTCCCTTAAGGGAAGGTCTATATGTAAATGCAAAATGTTGTATTAAAAAGTGTAAATATTGAAGAAGCTAATTCTGTATATACATATAAATAAAGACTATTATTATTATTATTAATAAATGATAATTTGTTTACCCTAGAAGAGCTGCAGGCCCAAGAAGCCATAAGAAAAAGGAAAGAAAGAAGTGAAGAAAAAGAAGGAACTGTCGGTAAAGAAAAAGAGCAAAAACCAAAGGACAAAAAGTCAAAGGAAGCGAAACCTTATCATCAAAGGACAAACAGCTCAGACACATTTTTGAAATCTCATGAAGAAAAAATATCGGAGGAGAGTGGTAATAAAAACTTGGGTGCTTCAAAAACGAGTTCCAAAGACCCAAAGATTCGCAAATAGCATATACATTGGAGAGAACAACCAAAGTTAATAAGAAAAGGCATCGACAAGGACAACAAACCGGACTCACTTTCCCCAGAATGTTTGGTCAGCAAGGGGGAATATGACCTAAACCTCCCAAAAAAACATTTTAAAAAATTCCAAAATTAGAAATAGCCACTCTTAATGTCAGAAGTCTATTAGTCGACTGGAAAATAGAAGAACTGGAAAACGCGATGTTTAGTTCAGATATAACAATTCTTGGATTATCTGAAGTAAGAAGAAAGGGAGAAAATATTCAATTAAGGAAAAGTAGTTATTTATTTTTTCAATATGGTCAGGTCAGTAGACATCGAGGTGTAGGATTCATGATTCGAAAAGACTTTAAAGATAATATCACGGAAATAAAAGCCGTCTCCGATAGAATTGCTGTATTAAAAATGAAGATGGACGATAAGAAACTAGTTTTAATACAAGTATATGCGCCAACGAGTGCATCGTCGGAAGAAGAAGTGGAAGATTTCTATCACCTCCTGAATGAAACAATCTCAACTATAAAATCCAATCACCAGAATTATTTGATTATAATGGGGAATTTCAACAGTCAAGTAGGAAGAAAGGCCTGTCCAGAAGAGAACTGTGTTGGTCCATATGGGTACCCGAAATCGAGAAATAAACGAGGAGAAAGATTGGTAAAATTCAGTACAGAAAAAAAAATTAAAAATCGTTAATACCTTTTTTAAGAAGCAAAAGGGAAAGAAATGGACCTGGTTGTCTCCAAATAGATTATATCTTAATGAAATAGACAACTTTCTATCTCCGAACCATACTATTTTTAAAAACATCGAAGCATCCCATCGATTTTCATTCCAGTCTGACCACAGAATCCTAAAAGCCACTATTTATCTACCCAGGCGTCCCTTCACCAAGAAAAAACGAGCAAAATACCAAAGAATGTTACCGAAGAACTATTCATTGCAGAATTATCAAAATTATTAACTTCCGAAGAACTCAATTTTTCTTGCAAATTGCAGCACTAAATTCTAAAACGACAAAAACCAATGTTGGCTTTAAACCTCCCGAAGAAACCCTGGCATTAATCAATAAACAAAAAAGTCTCAAACAATAAAGAAATAAGTCAAAAAAATAAAAAATAGAATACAATCTTATATGCAAACTTGTGAAATATAAACTTCATTCTGACCTCGAAAAACATAACCAGGCCATTGTCGACAATTTGATTAAAAAAATACATCCGTTAAAAAAGATAGGAAGTTGATAACTCCCGGAAAAAACTGGCTTTTAAAACTTAATAATGAAAAAGGAGAAATTCAAACTAGTGGAACTGCAATAATCCATACTGCTACAAAATTCTATAAACAGCTATATTCTGAAAAGTATTCCAACAAATTTAGACCAACCAATAGAACAAGCTGGCTTTCGAAAGGGCTTTTCTACAATAGATAATCTCCATGCCGTCAACCAAATCATTGAAAAATCGAATGAATACGAAATCTCAATATATTTTGCATTTATTGACTTCAGTAAAGCATTTGATACAGTAAAGCACTCATTTCTTATCAACAGTCTAAAACGCCAAGACATTAATAAACATATTTTGGAAATTCTTCAATGCTGGTATACCAACATTCAAGCGAGAGTAGTTCTGGACTTAAATGGAGAGGATTTTCCAATCGAAAGAGGGATTCGTCGGGCGATCCTTTATCACCTGATCTATTCAACGCGATCTTGGAAGAAGTTTTCAGAAACCTTCACTGGGAGAATTTTGGGATAGACATTAATGGGAACAAACTGTCAAATCTGAGATTCGCTGATGATGTACTTCTCATTTCACACTCACCATCTGAACTGAAGAAAATGCTAAAAGAGCTGGTCCTAGTAGGAAATGAAGCTGGGCTGGAGATAAATTTTAACAAATCAGTCTTGATGACAAATGCCGAAGAAGAAGAAATGTTTCTCGGTACCAGCAAACTCCAATGGGTTAAAGAAACAATCTATCTAGGGCGACTCATATCACTTGCAGATAGATCCAAGAAACAGGTGAATAGGATGGTCCAAATTTTGGTCACACAAAAATATTTTCAAAAGCAACATGGCCATACATCACAAGAGAAAAGTTTTTGATGCTTGCATCATTCCTTCTTTAACTTATGGATATATCGATTTAATAACGATATATCTAAATCGCTAGCAACCACTCAGCGTGCAATGGAGCGAAGTATGTTAAGGAAAAGTAGAAGGGAGAAAATAAAGAAGACAGAACTACGGAAGCTGACTGGTAAACGCGATATTCTCAAGACAGTATCTGATCTTAAATGGCAGTGGGCTGGACACAGTGCAAGAATGGGATCTGTTTTGTAATGAATAATTAATAAACTGATTACAAATAAAACTTTATTCATCCAGTAAGTACACATACAGCGCCATGCGGTCTTCTCCCCCACATCGACACACAATCCAAAGAGGTATATTCCTACATATATAACATTTCCCCTTTTCTAATAACTGATCCATAAATTTCTAATAATTAATACATAAATTTCTAATAGCTAATACATAAATTTCTAACAACTAATACATATATTCCTAATAACTAGTACATAAATTTCTATTAACTAATACGTAAATTTCTAATAACTAATACATCAATTTCTATTAACTAATACATAAATAACTAATAAACAAAGGTATATTCTTACATATATAACAATTATATACGAGGGGTGATCAAAAAGTTCCAGGACTGTTGAGATTGCGCGGCAATGGAGTGTCATAGAGCAGTGCGGTTGGCAGCATTGTTTAGCGTGACTCTTCCTGAGCTCAGCTGTTTATTCAGTTTGTTGATAACCTTCTTCATTGCAAAGTTACTGCTGTTTTCGTAAAAAAAAGTTTTTTGTGTTCGGCGATTTTGTGAAATGAATGTAAAGGAAGAGCAACGCGTTTGCGTAAAGTTTTGTGTGAAGTTGGGTAAAATGTTTACTGAAACTTTTCAAATGTTGCAAGTGGCTTTCGGTGATTAATGTCTGAGTCGGTCAAGGTGTCATGAGTGGTACAAAAGGTTCAAGGAAGGCCGGACATCGTGTGAAGATGATTCTCGTTCAGGGCGCCCATCAACTTCGATTGACGACGATCATGTTGCAAGATTGAACAGTCTCGTGCGTTCTAATCGTCGACTA
The DNA here is from genome assembly GCA_037127475.1 of Arma custos. Lineage (NCBI taxonomy): Eukaryota > Metazoa > Arthropoda > Insecta > Hemiptera > Pentatomidae > Arma > Arma custos. Next base: position 131,258,593 of record CM073764.1, read on the forward strand.
ACCATTCGTGAGATGGCTGAAGAATTGAACATTTCATTTGGTTCGTGTAAACAGATTTTAACAGAAAATTTGCAGATGAGAAGGGTGGCTGCAAAGTTTGTTCCGATACTGTTGACTGAGCAGCAGAAAGAACACAGAGTTCAAGTTTGTCAGGAACTTCTTGAAATGGCAAATGCCAATGAAAACTTCTTAAAACAAGTCATTACTGGAGATGAAACGTGGGTTTATGGCTACGACGTGGAAACGAAGGTCCAGTCATCACAATGGAAGACAAAATCCTCCCCAACCCCCAAAAAAGCACGTCAGGTCAAATCAAACGTCAAGGTCATGCTTACTGTTTTTTTCGACTGGAAGGGTGTTGTTTACCATGAATTTCTTCCACGAGGTGAGACCATTAACCGCTTTCGTTATCTTCAAACCCTGAGAAATTTGCGCGAGGCAATAAGGAGGAAGAGACCAGAGTTGTGGCGGAGCGGTGAGTGGGTGCTGCATCATGACAATGCGCCTGTTCATTCCGCACTGCTCATTCGCGACTACTGCACCAAAAATGGAATGACGGTCATTCCCCAGCCTCCATATTCACCTGACCTTGCCCCTGCAGACTTTTTCTTGTTTCCAACACTTAAGAGACCCATGAAGGGAAAGAGATTTGAGTCCGTATATGACATTAAAAAAAAATCGCTGGAGCAGCTACACACCATTTCACAAGATGATTTCTCAAAGTCCTTCACACAGTGGAAACATCGTTGGGAAAAATGTATAGCTTTCCAAGGAGAGTACTTTGAAGGGGACGACGTCCAATAGCCTGCAGATTTTTTAAATAAATTAATAAAAAATCAGTCCTGGAACTTTTTGATCACCCCTCGTATGTATTCAATTAACTCAATTAATAGAAATTACTTAATTCAATTAACCGAAATTCAATTAACTACGATTTCAGTTGAAATTAATCACTGCAGTATTTCCATAGCTATCGCATATTGCCCCCCCCCTAGGCTACGTTTCCAAGGAGATGTTTAGCAACATATTCTCCACTTTAGGACCAAAATTTTTATGCGGAGGTGATTTCAACGCCAAACATCCCCGATTTGGCAACAGGACACAAAATTCCAGAGGAAATGCTCTTTTTTTTAATACCTGTTTGGACCTTCATTATGACTGCCTTTTACCATCTGAACCGACATACTGGCTAACAGACACAAACCGACAACCAGCACTACTTGACTTCTTTATCACTTCTAATCTAAGCACTCTACATCACCACATAAGTGTTGATAACGATCTTTCATCTGACCATTCCCCAATCGTTCTATCTCTCTCAAGACAAGTACTCACTACAAATCATACACCGACGTTAACTCCTGGACCCATAGTGATTCGTGAATTTCATCGTATAATAAATGACAAAATTAACCTTAATACAAGCTTGAAGACTGCAGATGACATTGACAACGCTGTTGAGACGCTTACAAAGACTGTACAAACTGCCGCTTGGCAATCATGTCACAGGCATGAGACATTCAGACATAAACAATACTTACCACCCGACATAAGGTCCCTTATTATTGAAAAGCGACGTGCACTGAACCAATGGAAAAGATCTCGATATCCTAGTGACAATCAACTACTAAACCAACTGTCTAATAAATTCAGAAAACGAGTACAGCAATACAAAAATGACATCTATAACACTCATCTGACTAACTTACAGACAAGTAATAATCCTCTATGGGAACAAACTAGAAAGATTCTGCATTACCATAATACAAAGACGTCCCTGCGTAAATCTGACAACTCATGGGCCAGAAGTGATAAAGAAAAAGCAGACCTATTTGCCTCTCATCTCACAGACGTATTTCAACCACACGACGACATATTTGACCCACAGCACAACTGTGACGTCCAACAAATTCTGACTTCGCCACTTCCTCTGTCTTTACCACCCCCACCAATCAATCCTTCAGATGTTGAATTTCGTATAAAAAAATTACCGCGCAGAAAACCACCTGGTTATGATCTTATTACACCTAAAATTGTACGACTTCTTCCTAGGAAAGGCTTAATTTTTCTGACAGCTATCTATAATTCTATTCTTCGACTTACTTATTTTCCTTTAGTATGGAAATTTTCAGTAGTGAAAATGATCCCCAAGCCAAACAAACCATTAAACCTAGTTACGTCCTTCAGACCTATTAGTCTTTTACCACTATTTTCCAAAATATTTGAAAAACTATTGTTAAAGCGGCTTTATCCATTATCAGAAATAAATAATTTCATTCCTAACCACCAATTCGGGTTCAGGCCTGCACATTCTACAACACAACAATGTCATAGAGTGGTTGATAGCATTGCCGTAGCACTAGAAAAAAAGTAATATTGCACAGCAGCGTTCTTGGACGTTTCACAAGCTTTCGATAAAGTTTGGCACGATGGTTTCCTGTACAAACTAAAATTAGTTCTACCGCAGGCACATTATCTGATCATAAAATCATATCTAGAAGACAGGTTCTTTATTGTTAATCAGGATGGTAAACATTCTGACTATTGCCGAATTAATGCAGGAGTACCGCAGGGCAGTATTTTAGGTCCAGTTCTGTACTCTATATACACCTACGACATCCCACAGACACCAGAAACACTACTTGATACATATGCGGACGATACTGTTGTAATGACCTTTCCCCTAATTAATTTATTAATTATTAAAATATGTCCGTGGACCCTTAAGAGGAGAAAAGAAAGTCAATTACAAACAAAGTTCACAATGGAAGCCCAAAGAAAAGTATATTCTTCAAAAAAAAAAATATATACATATATATATAGATATATATATATATACACATAAAATAGTATAACATGCAAATACTTCTTATATCTAATACAATTATTCAATTATTACTAATACAAGCCTGGTAAAGGGATATGAGAGACGGGTACGGGCAGCTAGTCTAGTCAGCTTCTAAAGAGAGAATCTTGCTATGATAACGCAGAACTGCGTTATCGCTTCCTCTTTGCATCAACATTGCATCCCCACCTTCCATACATATAAATATTCAAGCGGTATATACTAGATAAAGTGAACTCTGGTATGGTATAATTATTCATACAGTCGAATACAAACTCGCTAATACGTTCCTACATCTTATCTCTCTATGGTGCATAGGTGAACGGAATATATAATATAACAATTTAACAATAAACAATAGTTAAATATAACTTATATAAACTCCATACATTAAATAATACATACTAATCAATTCATATAATTATACTTATCAATAATCATACATTTAAATAATATATATATATATATATATATATATATATATATATATATATATATGTGGATCACTAATCATTTAAATAATTTATAATATATGTGGTCACCACATTACCCCCCCTCTTAAAAAAAAAATTGATGATTTCAATTTTTGATAGAACATATGTGACGAATAATAAGATAAATTGGGCAGCAACCAAAAAAAAACACTGTCATACTTTCGACCAGTACTAATCCCAATATAGCTTCTCAGAATCTACAGACACACTTAAATTCATTAGAAAATTGGCTCCATAAGTCGCGTATAAAAATTAACATACCAAAATCGAACCAAGTAACATTTACACTTAGACGGCTACTTTACCACAAAAATAAACTATCACTATCAAACAAAATTATAATATACAACTTGCTAATTAAAAAAAATATGGACCTACGCCTCGCAAGTGTGGGAGTCATGCAAAAAATCCCACATACAGACCATTCAAATTTTTCAATCGAAATTCCTTCGTTATATTACACTTAGTCCCTTTTACATCACGAATAAAACATTACACAAAGATCTCAACGTGCCACTAGTTGCTGACACAATCAAGAACAACTACAAAAAAATTCGTGACTCACTTGCTGGACATCCAAACTTACTGGTACAAACGTTACTGACAGAAACATAACCACATAATCCGAAAAGGAGACTGAAACGTCTCTGGAGCAGGGATCTGCTACAATAAGATGAACCATGCTAGGAGTGCCTTCAATGGGAGGTTTCTCCATACACGCTTTCAAGAGAATCCCTTAGGTTTTCCGAAGAACACTAAAAATACAATATGTGCCAAATGGCATTTGTATGATTTCTTTAATAAATATTTTTATTATTATTACCTAATGTTATCGTTTTCTTCAAATTCCTCTGTTATCAAAAGAAGATCATCAGATATTTCATCTCTTGGAACCATACACCATTTTCATCAGGTTCTTGTTCTTCCCCTTCTTGTTTTATCTATAGGTGACTATCACTTCGTAGCCATTTTCTACTCCTGCCATTATTTTTTTGTTAGTTTCATTACTGAACTATTATTATGTTTAATAATATATTATAGAAACCAATTCAAATTTGTCTAGATTTTTGACAACATAAAAAACGTAACAGCTCTTGAAACATTTCTGACGATAATTTGAATTTACCTCACTCTAAATCAAAGCGATAAAGAAAGGCATGGGAATGAACGAATGAGAGGTATGCTAATAATTATTCGGAAATTATAAACAATTGCTTCATGATCATAAGCTGTTTTTTACATTACTAAAATGAAATTGACTACATTAACAGACAATTAAATGCTATTACTCCATTTTTCTCGGTAAATATGCGTAAGCTGAAGTCTTGAATTTTGATCTTCTTGAATAATTTAACTTTCCCTGTTGTTAGTATCATTACCCTTAAATGTCGAATGGTTTTTTTTACACATACGGAAGTTTAGTGTATTGTTCGTGGAAGATCCTCTGTAGACGATCAGTAGTATCCGTGCAAGGATCACAGAAGATCACCACGGAACTGGACAATGACCCAAATTTCATTTTAGCCACAGCTGTCAACATTTTAACGTATTTCGGTGAGTATTTTAGTTCTTACTATCATCGGGTCATTTTAAAACTAATTTCTCTTATCATCACATTACTGTCATTAGGGCAACTTTAAAATTCTACTGAAATTGATGCTTCGCCTTGGACAGTGTCCTCCCAGAAAATGCACGGTTATCCTCTCGGTGAAGTGATCATGAAGGGTTCACAATTCGGAAGAGACAGTGTCAAATGGGTCGGTTATAAAGAATGACTGAAGAGAGAGAAAAATCTTTATTCTAAAGGATACAGTTCTTCAACATTACCCATATCTATTAAATATAGACCTGGGCCATGACTAGCTCTCTTTGCATGCCTCTGGCAATGCTTAGATAAAATATGTATCATGTGCCAGGTGGGTTCATGTTTCCATGTTTTATGGAAATTACACAGAATGTATTAAAATTGTGACTAAAACGTTCAGTACGCTATATTTTTTAAACAAGGGTACTATCTATGATTGTTTTTTTCTTTTTAAGGAATTTAATTACCAACAAATGTCCATACGAAAAAGCCAAAATGTTTGGCTGAGGGGGCCCACGGAACGCATAGATCGATGAAATCCTGTACATTGAAAATTTCACTTGATGAGAACACGTTCTTACTTTAAGAAGTGAGCGGAGTGGATTAATGGTGGATCACTGAGTAACCATGCCGAAAGCCCTGGTTCAAATCCCCCTGCTGGATAAAATTTTATTTAGTCTGTTAGCGGCTGGAGATGGATCAAACAGGATCTAGGACTCTCCTGGGGCTCACCCAACCTCTATAAAGTTGGTACCCAAAATAAGGGGGGGGGGAATCTGGCGGTTGTGCGTGATCTAGGACAAATCACTTCCCTGCACTCTCGTTGTCCATGAAACAGTCCAGACTAGAGTCTCCTCCATGTACTGAACCCTAGACCCGTTCACGGGTTGTAGAGGTACAGGTTTTTTTCTTTAAGAAAATAATCATACAATGCTGTCTTACTTTTCTTTTTCTACTTCAAAGAAATTATATAACATATTTGAGAATGAAAGTTAGGTTTGTAATTATTATGAAATTTTTTAAAATTTCTGGACATATTATGGTAAAATTTTTTTTTAAAAGACGTAACGTTCTAACGTTTAATTATTTCCCGGTGTATTCATTATACCTTGAGATATTTGGTCATTAAATAGTAAATGGTTTTCATTTATAATTAAATTAAGCAAATTATCTAATGTTTTTAGTTGTTCACTCTTATTCATTAGATAAGTTCTGGCATTAATAGGTTCCATATTAGAAAAAAAAAGTAAAGAAGACTTGCTTCTCAATTTGCTATAATCGCTTTCATGTTAAAATTTTTGTCTAGTCTAAGTCTAGAAATGATAAGTGTTTTTTTGTCAAGGCGGTGTAAAAAGTCAGGTGGTTGCTCCCGATGTCGAATATTAGTTTTGAATAATTCATTGGTCAATTGTTCAATTGATCTTGAATCTCTAACTGTTGAACTCACACGTGTTGTATTTATATAATTAGCCTCATCAGCTAATACTCAATAATCTGTTTTCATTAATCTCTTTTAAGGAATTATTTTCCATACATGTAATATTTTTTACTTGTCGCAGATACAAACTATAATAAATTATGCGTTTTACTAACGAAATGAGGAATGTGATCATAATCAGAAGTTTTAATTTCAAATGAATTCATGTCTGAAGATAATGTTACAGTTTCAAGAGTATTTGGCATAATCCTACTAATATTATAAATGTGAATGTTTGTATGTTTGTCTCTCTTTCACGCAAAAACTACTGGACGGATTTGGATGACACTTGACAGTAATATAGGTTATACATCAGAATAACACATAGGCTATAGCAAACGCGGATTTGGGGGGGCGCACGGGGGCATGTGCCCCCCCCCCTCGACTTTTATTTATGTTATTTAGGAACTGTGTAGAATCCATAATAGGGCATAAATAAAGGCAAATCACATGAAAATAGATGTTAAAGTAACAGAAAGAAGATGAGTGAAACTATTTGTTTTGATGTCCTACTAATCTTACTAATATTATGAATGTGAATGTTTGTATGTTTGCCTCTCTTTCACGCAAAAACTACTGGACGGATTTAGATGAAACTTGACACTAATATAGGTTATACATCAGAATGACACATGGGCCCCCGACAGTTTTATAGGTACTGTGGAGAATCCATTATAGTACATAATTAAAGGCAAACCACACGATCATAGTTGTTAAAATAACAGGAAGAACATGAGTGAAACTATTTGTTTTGATATCCTACTAATCCTAGTCTTACTAATATTATAAATGTGAATGTTTGTATGTTTGTCTCTCTTTCACGCAAGAACTACTGGACGGATTTGGATGAAACTTGAATGTAATATAGGTTATACATCAGAATAACACATAGGCTATAGCAAGCGCGGATTTAGGGGGGGGGGCGCACGGGGGCATGTGCCCCTCCCCCTCGACTGTTATTCATGTTATTTAGGAACTGTGGAGAATCCATAATAGGGCATAAATGAAGGCAAATCACATGATAATAGATGTTAAAGTAACAGAAAGAACTTGAGTGAAACTATTGTTTTTATGTTTGTTACTCATTCACGCAAAAACTACTGAACGGATTTCGATGAAACTTATTGAGTAAAATAGGTTATAGATCACAGGCTACACCAAGAGCAGACTTATGTGAGGTCACAAAGGCATGTCCCCCCCCCCCCCCTCCTTTCTGGTACATTATTAAAGGCAAATCAGGAATTTAGTACTTGAAATTTGTAGATAGGTTCTTTGTACAGTTTAAGGAAGAAATTTGGATAATTCTACCCAAGGGTTTCTCCTTTAATGTAATAGGGGTTCAAAGGTTGTATAGAATCCGTCAGTTTTGAAGTTGGACATCTGAAATTTTGGATGTACGAGTAACTTATATTTAAAAAAAATAATTAAATTATTTATTTAAAATGATCTTTCACGAAAGTTTATGTGGCACACCAAATTCCACGCGAGCGAAGCCGCGGGCATAAGCTAGTAATATTATAAATGTGAATGTTTGTATGTTTGTCTCTCTTTCACGCAAAAACTACTGATCGGATTTCGATGAAACTTTACAATAATATAGGTTATACATCAGATAAACACATAGGCTATAGCAAGCGCGGATTTAGTGGGGGCGCACGGGGGCACTTGCCCCCCCGACTGTTTTTTAGGTACCGTGGAGAATCCATTATAGTACATATTTAAATTCAAATCATATGATAATAGTTGTTAAAATAACAGAAAGAGCATGAGTGAAACTATTTGTTTTGATATCCTACTATTCCTACTAATATTATAAATGCGAAAGTTTGTATGTTTGTCTCTCTTTCACGCAAAAACTACTGATCGGATTTCGATGAAACTTTACAGTAATATAGGTTATACATCAGAATAACACATAGGCTACAGCAAGAGCGGATTTATAAGGGGCACGGGGGCACGTAACAGTTTTTTAGGTACTGCGGAGAATCCATTACAGTACATAATTAAAGGCAAATCACATAATAATAGTGGTTAAAATAACAAAAAGAACATGAGTGAAACTACTGTTTTGATATCCTACTAATATTATAAATGCGAAAGTTTGTATTTGTTTGTTACTCATTCACGCAAAAACTACTGAACGGATTTGGATGAAACTTATTAAGTAAAATAGGTTATACATCATAGGCTACAGCAAGGGAAGATTTATGTGGGGCACGGGGGCACGTGCCCCCCCCCCCGTTATAGTACTTATTGCCGGTATTAAGGCAAATCAGGAACTTAGCATCTTGAAATTTGTAGGTAGGTTCTTAGTATAGTTTTATTTCACTCCAAGTGTTCAATTCCTTTAATATAATAAGGGTTCAAAGGTTGTATAGAATCCGTCAGTTTTGAAGTTAGACATCTGAAATTTTGGATGTACGAGTAACTTATATTTTGAAAAAATAATTAAATTGTTTATTTAAAATGATCTTTCACGAAATTTTATGTGGCAGACCAAATTCCACGCGAGCGAAGGCGCGGGCATAAGCTAGTAATTAATAAATAAACCATAAAGTGATATATCTTAAAATTAATAAAGTACTAAGATTTAAGACTTACAATTATCGACTTCTTTCTTCCGGATCCCTTCGAAGAGATCGGCACTGGGTACGTGACATGCGAAAACGTATGAGTGATCAGGCCGACCATTTATAAGCCTAGCAGGATTATCTGGTTTATAAAAATATAAAATAAATTAAAAATAACAATAAAAGGAAGCAAACAAATATTTAAAAAAATGAACTAAATTAATTAAATAAACCAGTTATTTTTAGATGCCTAGTCAAAACAAAATAATTCTCTTTCAAGGCGTCACACAGTGGGGCGAGATCGCTAAAAAGCGCTTGAAAAGGTTTCAATCAACTGTTTAAATTCAATCAATATAGGTTTAGTACATTTGCTTAGGCCTACCTTTTAGTGAGAATTAGAACTGAAATTTTAGAGCCCTTTGTCCACTAAAAAGCTAAAGGGAAAGGCTCCCGACGGAGTAGAATCACGAGAAAATATTATTGCTTAAATATTATCGCTTAAAAGCAAATAGTCTATAATTTTTTTCTTATTAAAGGCAGATAAATTTAATGTCTCTCGTCCAATTATTGTCCAATGATTGTAATAGGAGCAAGAAAATGACTAATCTTAAATTCAAACCGAAAATCGAATTAAACTACAGAAAAACTAGAGAATTCAAGGTTTTCAAAGCATTTTTTTTTCAAAAGACTCCGGTAAAAAATGGCTTCTCATGTACTCGCTGAAATAAATATTAATTAGTCATCAAGGATGCGAATGAAGATCCTGAAAGGGAATTAGCTGCGTAAACATACGAAATTTGGATACTGAGCCCAAAAAAATCGCTAATTCCATGCCTGCATTAACAAACAAATGAGAGACGGGAGATCTTAATCCTTTTGTTCTTTACTCCATTCTGATATTTTCTCAGTTGTCGTTTATTTGTTTGATTACGCTTACCATGTCATCGATAAAAGTGATAATAATAATAAACCGTGTCCTTGTGGAAGAATTATTGAAGTCAAAGGAGCAAATTGCGCACACTTTATTTAAATATTTAGTGGATGATTTCCACCTGTCCGATCTTCATCAACAGTTAACTGAAGAGAAGTTAAGATTGAGTACAATTAATAAATTTAAAACAGAATGTTTCCGCATTTATACGAACGAGGATATAATGCACAACCTCCTCATCTCTTCAGATCCTTTAGTTTCATGTCATTACGGACTTAATGGCTACCAATCGCACTGGATCTTGAGGATGATGATGCTAAAAAGTTAATTTCTCATGTTGAGGGAGCATCAGGTGAATTTAATGAAACTGCAATGGGTGTAGTTTAGCTTTAATGTAGCTTTTTTTTTTTTTATATATAAATTTTAAACCTATTAAAATTTCATTTGTATTACATGGTTAATATAATATGAATTTAGGATTGATAAATTACATAACTTTTTTAAAAAATATTTTTCTATTTCTTGACAATTGTCTTTTATGCTGAGCATTTCATTACCCTCTAATTCGTTTCATAGTATATACTATCCAACTAATTGGTAACACAAACAAGTCTACCAAATTTCTAGGCTGTACTTCAATCTCCTGAGGATTTATGGGTTGTTGGCGTTTTTGCCCCACTGCTCGTCGACCTTGTCCTGTTTTGGCAGTGTCACTTCTATTGAATAATTAATAAGCAATTCGTCATAATACTGATAAAACAGAGAGGTTCCTGGGTTGGGACCCGTGGTATGATCTTATATGTTCCCCAGGTAAGGTGTGCCTAGTTATCTTGACTGGCCTAGCCTTTGCATGACAATGAGTGTGTAGTGCGTATATAAAACTAGATCTTAAGGGATCACGTCTGTAGTGGTATGTCTACGTATAAAACTTTCGTGCATAGAACATTATTCGTCCGTTCGTATTTCGTAGATGGTTTCCAATTTCAGTTTTACAGAACTGATATTTCCTTATTCTATCAAGAATACTAAATCTTCGTTGTTTTGAACGATCTGGATCAAAAACACTTAAGCTTATCGGAAGAAAGAGATTTAAAAAAATTGATATAATAATATGATATGAATATATATGAATATGATAATCTGTTTTAGCCCAGAGCTGTTTTCGAAATCGTGTTGTTTTTTCCATTAATTTCTTTGCTCTTGATATTGCCGACGCTGTGTCATTCTTTGCATCTAATTTGGAAAGAACGTGTTTGATCTTATCAAAATATTGATACTAGCCAGGTTCCCCATCTTGTGATTATTGGTTTCGGTGGTAAATTTAATTCTGGGTAATTTTCTTTCAATAATTTTACCCGACTTGGCACTTTGAGAAAAAAATTGTTGACATTCGAAATCAGCAAGTCTACATCTTCAAATTCATTTCTGACAGTTTCCGCGACCCTATGAAATGCAGGGACAAGGCAAGTCAAGTCAATCATTTTAGGGTAGAATATTTTCAATGACTTTGCAGCCTTAACCATGTACGGAGCAGCGTCAATTGTGAATAAAAAAACTTTTTTGTGTACAGTTCCATTTGGCTAGAAAAAAGTCATGGAATCATTAAAAAATCTAGCTATGGGTTCGTGGTGACATTTGTCCATCAACTTCATGTTTAGAAGAAAGGGTTTTGATAAGTCTTTTGACAGCTTTCCGACAATAAAATTGGCCACGTACCTTCCCAGAGAATCAGTCGTCTCATCTATGGACACCCAAATTGGTACGTCTTTTATTGGTAAATATCAGGGAGATAATTTTTTCGAATAGTGCTTTTGTCTAGCATTTTGAGTCCGGTATACCTTTAAAAAAACAATTTTAATTCAAAATTATTGATCTTATAAATTGGAAGTTGATGTAAATGATGTAGAAATAAATGTCTGAATGAATTGTTTTATTCTTTGTAGGATTTCTTTATGTTTCGTTGTTTCGATATGCTGTGTTACTAACGATCTTCGGAATGTCATATCACAACTGTTACAAAGTAAAACGCCCGAATCACTATGAAAAGTTTCGTCAAGGAATTCGCGTAAATATTTGGTTACAAGTTATTGAATTAAATGTTTTTATTGAATCATCGTTTTTAAAAATTACCTCAACACTTCTGACAACACATAAAACCTAAAATAGAACAAAATGCATTAAAAATATGCAAAAACGATTAAATATGCAAAAATATGCATTTTCCTTCAAATATGCAAAATAAAAGTTGCCCTAATCGAATGCTTTTGGTCCAAAACACGTTTTAAAAACTTCAAACGTGATGTACAAAGCATACAAAAAAAATATGCAAAAACATAAAAATCCGGGCCTTAGTAATATATGTAGAAAATATGTTTACCATTCGGTCTGCTGGGAGTTTGATTGAACTAATGAATAATAACAAAACTAAAAAATATTAAATTTCCTTTTGACATTAATAATTAAATTCTGAAATTAAAAATTTTCTATATCGACCAGCATTTCTTACTAAATTATATAAACCACTATTAAATTCTCCCCATTTAAAATATCAATTAGTATTTGTTCACGCCAATTGGCGTTCTTTTTGTAAATAAATTAATTCCATATAAGGTAAATAGGTAAAATCTTAAAAAAGCACATTACACCTGATCTAGTGGTTGTTAGGAGCAACCAACGTTTCACTATTTCACATGTGGCACTTGTTTTTAATCTAGTCTTGAGCGAGCAGTCACACAAATCAGTCACATGTTCTTTTGTTTACCCCAGCTATCCAGCTCAATTTTAGCGAATCTAGTTCTTGACCAGTTCTCTACTTTACGTGATTCCGTTCTATTCATGTATTTATAAGTAATGCCCGTTTCACCTGCAAATAAGTGGGAATTCCCCTGGAGGATTTCTAAATCATAGGAATCCACCTGGAAGGACTTACCAGCTTCTTTTGGTCTTTGAGCGCGCTCGAGGAGCCAAGGTTTTATCGGCGAAGCTGCCCGGCCTGCGTCTTGGGTATGTAACTTTTATTTCTATGTTTTGGATTTCTTCATATTATTTCTTTGTTATTGCGAACGCTTTTTAAATTACAACATACAGTCCACAACCAGAGCGAGATTTGATTCAACAAAACCTGCACTCCCTTTTAAGAAATGTATAACCGAACTTACGAGCTTGTCTCAACATTTTCGTCCTAGCGTGCCGGATAAATTTCTTAAAACTTGTTCAAGCGTTTATTTCGTTTTCTAATTTTCTATGTAATCGTAAATTATTGGCCTTACAAACCAAAATTTACGATTTCATAACCTTGAAAAAGTGTTCGCAATATAGAGAGATTGAATTTCATTCTTTTTTGCAAGTGAAACCCATATATTTAACTTCTAACAGAAATTTCATTAATTTTAAAGTTGAAATTTCCAAAAGTTTTGAAGGTTTTCCAGCCTTTTTGCCGAGTTTTTCAATTTCAATAATTTACGTATTAAAAAACCCACGCTAAAGGCAGCCATTTTTTAACCTGTTTATATAAATTCGTTGTTGCTAGGCACCCTTGCTGCTAAGCACACTTGTTGCTAGGTACACGGCACAAAGTATTACTAATAACCTTAATCCTAAATTCTTTCGTACTCTTTTCTACTTACTGCTTATTTATTTTATTTACTGCTTATTTAAAATTTACTATTTCATTCATAAATCATATGTTCTATTTCAAATAGGTTTTCGATTAGTTTCACTTTTATTTCTGTTCAACAATTATTTGCTTTACCGCATTTCTCAATATTTAATTAATAAATTTCCATCATGCATACAGACGATAAAAATCTCGTAATTCAAACTTTCAAAATTTCAAACTCAGCATCAAAAAGGGAAAATGCTTTTGCCGATATTACATCCCGTTGGGATCAGATAAAATGTTCCGATATTTCAGATATTTCAACTGTACAGGTGTGTTGTGAGAGCTTACCCTCCCTTCAAGCCAAATTTGAAGAGACAAATGACAAAATTGCACTATTACCTAAGCAGAATTTCGTCAATACCAAAGACCCTGCAATTGCTTTTAATAACATTTTACTCAAAATTAAAGCGAAATATTTACAGTTAAAGAGGGCAGAACCAATTTCAACCCCTACACCGGTCAATAATGCCACTCAGTTACCATGCCATTTCTCGTTACCTCCGATTCAATTGCCGAGTTTTTCAGGCGATATTGAAAAAAAGCCTGAATTTTTTTCTCTTTTTCAATCCCTCGTTCACAACAATCCCTCTCTCTCTCAAATTCAAAGATTTCATTTTTTGAGAACAAAGTTAAGCGGAAGTGCCCTTTCCGTTATTTCAAACTTCCAACTCACTTCAGAGAATTAAGACCTTGCCTTCACGGCTCTGGTGGATCGATATCAGGAACCACGCAGTATAGCTCAGGCCTATTTGAATAAAATTCTTCAATTTAAACCTATTAGTTCCAATTCACTAAACAATTTGAAGCATTTTCTAGAAACTCATCAAAATTCTGTTTTGGCTATAAAGGCGTTGCCTATCGACGACCTTGCAAATTTCCTTTTATTAACTTTATCATTAAACAATCTCGACGCTCGCACTTCAAAGGCATTTGAAGATTTACATTCATCAGAAACCGTTCCGTCATTTGATGATCTATTAAAATTTGTTACCCGACAAATCAAAACATTAGAAGTAATTTCTCCTCCTTACACTCGCACTAGTAACTCTAAAGTCAATTCTCTCATTGCTAATGGTGGTCCTGTTTCTTTAGCAAAATCAAATAAAACTCCTGCTGTACATTCAAATTCTTCAAATTTCCGATGCATAATTTGTCCAAAGACACACTCACTGTCTTCCTGTTCTGCGTTTTTTCCTCTCAGTCGAGATAAAAAAATCGATCTTCTCAAGAAACACGAGCGTTGTTTCAATTGTTTAGGTCCTCACCTGAGAATCAACTGTAGGTCCAAGTTCACGTGCCGGAAATGTAATTCTCGCGATCACCATACGCTTTTGCATCTCTCTGAAGTTGTAGATTCAAATTCACCTTTGAACCCCAGGCCTAATCGCACATCAGATTATGGCAATCATACATCCAGTGAAAAATCAACCTCTTCCGCTGATCAATTACAAATTGATTCCTCAATCTCTTTCAGCTGTGTTACTTCCGGTAACCCCGTAATTTCACTCTTAGGCACTTTCCGTGCGCGTATTTTTGATTCAGAACTAGGTTTCGTCTCAGTCCGAGGAGTAATCGACCCTGGATCACAACTTTCGTTTATTTCAAAACGCCTTTTTGACCGGTTGAGTAAAAAAATGCGCAATCTACCCATTATTATTTCAGGGATCGGTGGACGTCTTTCGATCTCTCCTGGCACTGTTTTGTGTGACATTTTCTCCAGGCTTTCTCAGAGCCACATTCTCGCCAACCCATCCGTGGTTCCTCAAATAACAAATCACTTACCTCCTCAAAGTCTTACAGTAGATGTTGCTCACGCTTTCGAGCATTTGCCGCTTGCCAATCCTGATTTTCATCGATCGGACCAAATTGACTTCCTGTTAGGTGCCGATATCTACCCCCAATTACTATTGCCTCAACCTTTTATTCCAAGTTCTTTAGGTCCAATAGCTATTAATACCATCTTCGGTTGGACAATCATAGGTCCTATCCAGGCCTTGTCTCCTAATCAGCCAACCACTTCATTAATTTCCTCTTGTCGAATTTCCCGGGAACTCCTTAAGTTTTGGGAAATTGAAAATATTGTTACTCCCACCTCTCAATACCCTCTTGACTTTATTACCGTGCAACATTTCACCGCCACTCACAAGCGAAATGATGATGGCCAATACTTAGTCGCTCTTCCTGTTAAACCAGACGCGACTCCTTCTAGCTCAACAGTACCTCACCCTGCTGGAGATGCATTTAAGCGACCTAGCCTCAGCATACAGCCTATCAAAGCTACCACACCACCTATGAATCCAGGTCAAGAACTAAATTTACATCATAAAATAATTGGTGCTAGGAAAACCATTTTGAATCCTGAAAAACCTCAACCCAAAAAATTACCGGAACTACCGTTCCCTTCAAATAGCGAACTTACAGTTCGACAAAAAAGTCACAAACCTAGATCTACATTTATTTCTAGGCCAGCACCAGCTGTTCCTCGCAAAGATGATGTAAATTCCACTCACAACTTTCCTACACCTGAAGTAGAACCAACAAAAAGTGTTATCCCGCCACATATATAAGCTGACAAACTCAAGCCACTACCTGAGCTTAAGGCACAACCAGATCGAACCTTTGATCATTTTTCTTCTCCTTTTTCATCCCTCAATAGGCTTCAACGAATTTTAGCTTGGATGCGCCGCTTCGCATCGAAGTGTCGATCGCATAAACTGTCCGAACCATCTTCAATAGGCCATTTAGTCGTGTCAGAAGTACAAGACACCTTGCTCACTAATAGTTTAGTAACTCAAGCGGAACACTTTTCTCCCCAATTACTGCCCAAAATCCGAGCTGATCTACCGGTCAAGCCATTTTGCACCCTTATAACCTTCGTCGATACTCTAGGAGTTCTCAGGGTGGGCGGCAGACTTTAAGACCCCAACCAGTAGAGTCGTGGGCTTCCTCTTTGTCCAAGGCTGTTGCCTTCCTCTTAGTTCAAGGCTGTTGCCTTCCCAATTGTTCAAGGCTGCTGTCTTTCTATTGTTCAAGGCTGTTGCCTTCCTATATGTTCAAGGCTGTTGCCTTCCTCTTTGTTCAAGGCTGTTGCCTTCCCAATTGTTCAAGGCTGCTGCCTTTCTATTGTTCAAGGCTGTTGCCTTCCTATTTGTTCAAGGTCCTTGCCTTCCCTAGTAGCACAAGGCTACTGCCTTCCTTTTATTTCATATGGTTTTTATCCTAGTTCAACGCTGTTGCCTTCTTTTCCTTTTTTATTCATTTATGGTTTTTTCATCTCTAACAACGCCAGTAAGCAAGCTCATTCCTATTGCGGAATGATTTTCTGTATTGTATAATTGTACGCCCAGTTGGATTCTTATATTTTACTTTATTTCATTTTCTTTCCTTTTTACTTTCTCGATTTCTTGTATATTCTTTTCCTGCTGGACCACCCACCATTCACCATTTATTAATTTTTTTTCTTTAGTTCTAAAATTGGATTGTCATTCCAATATTGGTGGGTGGTATGTTCACGCCAATTGGCGTTCTTTTTGTAAATAAATTAATTCCATACAAGATAAATAGGTAAAATCTTAAAATAGCACATTACACCTGATCTAGTGGTTGTTAGGGGCAACAACGTTTCACTATTTCACATGTGGCACTTGTTTTTAATCTAGTCTTGAGCGAGCAGTCACACAAATCAGTCACATGTTCTTTTGTTTACCCCAGCTATCCAGCTCAATTTTAGCGAATCTAGTTCTTGACCAGTTCTCTACTTTACGTGATTCCGTTCTATTCATGTATTTATAAGTAATGCCCGTTTCACCTGCAAATAAGTGTGAATTCCCCTGGAGGATTTCTAAATCATAGGAATCCACCTGGAAGGACGTTACCAGCTTCTTTTGGTCTTTGAGCGCGCTCGAGGAGCCAAGGTTTTATCGGCGAAGCTGCCCGGCCTGCGTCTTGGGTAAGTAACTTTTATTTCTATGTTTTGGATTTCTTCATATTATTTCTTTATTGTTGCGAACGCTTTTTAAATTACAACATACAGTCCACACCAAGAGCGAGATTTGATTCAACAAAACCTGCACTCCCTTTTAAGAAATTTATAACCTAACTTACGAGCTTGTCTCAACAGTTTTTGTTTTGAGAACAACTCATGTTTAAAGTATTTTTTTCTAAACGACTTCAAGACGGGACATACTGCCAGGAAGTGAAAACTATTTTCAATTTCGTGTAGAAAGGAAATTAGTTAACTGGAAGATCCAATGTAAGGATGGAGATAGTAGTTGGTGCCGTCAAATTAAACACCAAATAAGTGAATACTTATTTATTATGTGTGGCGACGTTTCGACCTACTTTGTAGGTCATATTCAGGGCAAATAAGCAGACTGCTCAGAAACCGTGCAACTTACCCAACATGACGTGACAGAACCAAAATATTCTTGCTACTCATTCCACTACATCCCGACCTCTGCATCTATATTTTTCCCTATAATGAAATAAGGGTTAGGCTAAACAATTTAGGATAAACAATGAGGAGGGACAGAGAAAAGTGCCGGTAGCGAAATGTAAACGGTGCTGGTTATCACCTTCGTCATAAAAATGGCCGCTATCAAAGGGAGACCTTAACTAAACAAATATCTTATATTATGACCAAATTACACAAAATAATTATAAGTTGTAGCCTATGTGTTATTCTGATGTATAACCTATATTACTGCAAAGTTTCATCCAAATCCGTTCGGTAGTTTTGAGTGAGAGAGAGACAAACATAAATACAAACTTTCGCATTTATAATATTAGTAGGATATACATACATATATAGATGGCTCTACATCGCCAGCCATCAATGTTTATTGCTGCTACTCTCGAGTTGATTATGATTATTGTACAACAATGATTCTGGGATGATCAGAGTGTACCAAATGTGTGCATATATACGTACAGATCATCAATGGCTTAAATATTTTATCGCTTTTTAGATTTTAAATTAATGACAAAAATTATAATATTGTACATATATATTTATAGGATGTTGATGATGACTATATATATTGGCCTGATGATTGCTGTGGCTCACCTCGCCCTGGGCCTCATACTTTGGCTTCGAGTTCGAAAGTTATATTCTTATCCTCAACATTTTGGTTTTCCTATTTTAGGGAATCTCTACCACTTCTACAGAACACTACTCTTAGGATCTATGGATAGTAAGTAGTTAAAATAGATAATATATTTATGATTTTGTTTCATATAGATTTGAGATATGTTGCATTTGATCATCATTGACATGAATATTTTGTTTTTATCATTGATGCTGCATAAATCGGCAAAATTAAGGCATTATTATTTTTATAGCATTCTAGTAATTATTTTACGCCTCTTTTAGAGTTTTTCCTCATTTTTATTTACATACGATTATTCCTCCAATCTTTTTAGTAAAGAATCAATTACAATTATAAACAGATCCACCTTGGTGCTAATCCATCATCTATAAAGTGGGTTTAAAATCTTTGAAAAAACAGTTGAGCGTGGCCTTGGGCAGAGTACCTCCTTACACATCCTTTCTCTTTTCTTCTTGAATTTCGGTTTTGTTTTTTTAAATTATATATAGTTATCATACTGGCCGAACTAAAACATACATATACACATATGTGTGTGTGTGCGTGATATCATATATTTTTCCGATGTGTAAAAGTTCAACTAGTAATAAAGTTGTTTTGTGAGGTTGTTGATACTTACGTGATTTTGCCTCAAAACTGTTATCTTGAACAACGGTCTCAATCTAATCATAACTTATATATATATATATATATATATATATATATATATATATATATATATATATACATATATATACACACATCAAAAGGATGACCTCAGGCAGAATCCGTCTATATTTATATCTATATTTATCAGGCAGAATATACATAACATGAGGTAAAAAAGAAGGAAAAATATAATTCGTGAAAATAAAATTATTTGAAAAATAATTAATTATTGGAGTAGATGGCCGAAATATTTAGTTTTACGCCATTGAGCGATTACAACCAAAAAAACACGAGAAATTTATAAGTTATATAAAGATTAGTACATTTTATAAAGATTATCTAGTTTTTGTTGTTTTTTTTTTACAAAAATCTGATGCCTGCTTTACAAGATCAGTTCCATTCAGAATAAGGCATAATAGTCAACTTTTTTTTCAATTAGTGGATAATTGCTTATAAACTATTAGAGTCAGGGAATATATTTTGTGGCGAAAATATGTAAATGATAATAATTGAATTGTAAATCTATTAGGAAATAGGAAATATTTTAAAGTTTCAATGGTAAGGTGATGAGGCCTTACCTACATAAACACGTATGTGTTTCTTCAGCTTAGATAACTTCCAGTATAATAGCTGTATCATGTCTTATTTCTTGATTGCAAGAAATGTTTATAATAGATGTTTTTTGTGAGCTGGAAAGCTAATTCGATTTTATATATTCTGACATCTATTGCTTTTTTTCTCGAGAGCATTCCAGCTGATCCACTCTCCAAGATACTTAAACTCCTTGAGAATTTCTATTTTTCGTGTCCTCACTTTAAAATAATTAGGTTTTATCATATACAAATGAACCCATTAAGACTGTGCAAAGTACTCAGAGGCCTACATTCGCCTTTCTGTATATCCATACTTAGTCCTCTCTCCAGACCACATTGCTCCAGTCTTCTTTAATCTCTCCTCTTTATCAACTTGCCACTTATGAATTTTTAATCTGCAGATTATCCGATTTTGGATATCCTCTGCCGTGATTCCTGATTTTTTTATTATACCAATCCATTTCATTGTTACTCTTTTTTTTCCGTAAAACTCGACAATTGGTCTGGTCATCCTTTTGATGTGCCCACAATATGTTAATCTGTGTTTCCTAATATTTCTGTGTCCTTAAGAGGTCCTGCGACCTAACTTTGCTGCTTGTTTTTGAAATTCAAGGATCTCTTCCTTGGCCTCCCACCAGCTTTCAGCCACTAAAGTGATGGTCATCTGTAAAAGCTAGCAATCTTATTTTAATTGTTTTGTGCTTTTTTTCCTTGTCATATTTCACCATGACTATTTGTGTTCCATTCTTTAGCTACTTTTACTATTAAATCGTAGTGGAGATGATCTATCTCCCTGATGGAAGCCTCTTTTTATCTACAGGCATATGAAAGTTCACCCAATAATTTCACTTTGGAAAACGTTTTGGTTTCTTATTATTTCATATAATTTATTTTTATTATTATTTGAATTTATTTATCCATAATGATTATTTATAAGAAGTTTCATAGTTAAGCCTCATGTATTCACAACCACTCCTCACAGCTTTCTTAAATTAATTGCAATGGGTGATAAATAAATACTACTTCCTCGTCGATATTATTTTCCTTTTAATTTTTGCTAAATCATTATTAGGCTATCTGTACTCGTAAATATTAATTTATAATTTTCTTAGTCAATTATGTTTTTTTTTATTTAATTTTAATTTCTCTTTTCAATTTCATTGATTTATGAATTTTGTTATTGTTAGCATTATTATTATTATTGCATTTAAATTTTATTTTTATTGTATCTATTCAGCCATGATGAACGCCTGTAATGTAGGTCAAATATGTGGTTTCCAATAAATAATTTCTTACTATTAGTGAATATATTTGTATTTTAAAGATTAATACTAACTATCCTAATTCATAACTATGTACCCTAATTCATTAAAACAACTATAATAAACTGTAGTGTATTAAAGTATATTACATGTATGGTGAAGAAGAAATATTTCTTGTTAAGGTATGTACAATTATATGCACGCAATAGCAGATAAAAATGGAAAAAATGGGTTGTGCTTCAATTGGCTATATGGCTACAAGGTTTCAGTGATTATTTCTAGTCCTCAGATTGTCAAGGTAATATATTTCATTTATGAATTGATATATATATATATATATATATATATATATATATATATATATATAATAATTATTTCTAATAATAATCATATATGTTCACGTAGGCTTCAACGGGCTGCGGTATTGCCCTAATGTTCTTTTTCCGGGATGGACCGTGTGGTGTTGGTTTTGTTTGCCAAGCTTTCGCTCATCGTGTTGTGAGCTTCCACAAGGAGTCAGTCTATGAAGAGAGGATTTTTTTTTTTTTCCAAACCCCTGGAATGATGATCATCTGAAACAGACTTACATACTAACGTATATTAATAAATTTATATATGCACATATATACAACTCTTTTCCTGCACCGGGTGCAATTTAAAATGGTTTTGAGGATGTTTAAGGATTGAGGTTATGGGTTATAACTAGGATCGGATATCCAATGATGGGGCTCACTGGTTGTTTTGAAAATGATAAAAACTAAAATTAAAAGTAATAATAATGCACCTCAGTCGATACTGAGGGAACTTACATACTGTTGCCAGCGCTGTGGCCGGCTCGCTGGTCTCAATGTGCTAAATAGCGGGTTAGTGCAGTGTTGGAGGTTATCAAAGAATTTGATATGCCTCCGGGTTATAAAATGTGTCACCGTCGGTAGTCCGAGAGTGTCATGAATTATGTCTGTCTTTGAGCGTTATGGTGTAGTATGTCGTACTATACGCCTTCATATGGTGTTTTGAAACTGTTGGAGTCTCTTCGTGGTAGTCAGAGATATGTTATTGAGCATTGGCGCTCCGTAGAGAAGGGCTGGTCTGAGGACCCCCTTGTATATCATTAGTTTGAGGCGTAATGATAAATTCGGTGAAGTAAGCAGGTGGTTCAACCTGTAGGACTTTGTCCTAGTCTGTTTGATCTTTCTCATGCAGTGCTGGGTCAACGTCAGGTGCCTGTCTAGGGTGACGCGACAGTGGCCTTGCTGTACCTCGCTCCAACAGTTTCCGCCGTGTAGATCGAAAAAAGAACTGGTGATAACACAGAGCCCTGGGGCACACCACAAGTGAGATCAAAGGGGTTGGACAGCTCTTCGCCGACTCGAACCTTAGTTGAACGTCGCGTCAGAAAGGACCGTATTATAGTATAGAGCTGCTCGGGAAACTCGTTGTCCTGCAGTGTCTTATATAGAAGGCTATGGGACACTGAGTCGAACGCCTCCGTGCAGTCTATAGATATCATAGCGGTTGCCATGTTCTTAGCGGTGTTCTCGCTGACTTCCGCGTGTAGCTTCGCCAGATGGTGGTCGGGGCAAACTTAACAGGCTGCTCCTGGTCTGTTAGTGTCTTGTCTCCATCCTGAAGCCTTGTGTAGTTCCTCTTTCTGGTGCTCGTCCTAAGCAGCTTCCAGAACTTTCTATGGTCACCATGTGTGGACCGAAGCTTTTCATGCCACTGAGCAGTCAGCCATTGTGTCATGAGGTTTCGAATCTGAGTGGTAAGTGAATTTAACACCGATTTTACCTCATAGTCTCTGGTCCTGTACCACTTGTTCTTCCACTTATTGCGGAGGGCGATAAGTTTTAGAATATGATCAGGTGGGGGACGCAGAGCTGGTGGTAGAGGCCTGAACTTGGGGATTGCTGCATTTGCGGCGCTTCTGATAACATCAGTGAAGTACTCTATATAGAGGTCTACTTCACTCGTCGTACGTAGAGTAGGTACCGTCGGAAGATTATCGTAGATCTGAGATTTAAAAAATTCCCAGTCTGCCTCTTGGTACTTGTACCTATTCGGCGGAGGTGGCAGCGGTGCTTCCCCGTCTAGCAGGTAAAGCACGGGTAGATGGTCCGTCGTTATTAGATCAAGCGTGACGCAATCGATGAATCGGTGCGGCTGCCGTGTGAGTAGGAGATCAACCGTAAACCTAAAAGAAGGGTTTGCCCTATGCCTAAATGTATAGGTATTAGGATGGACCACGTTGAACGGCGATTTTAACACTATCTTCCCCGCTGCGTTACAAGAGTTGTTATTCCAAAGGGAATGTCGGGCGTTCAGGTCACCCACTACCCAATGGTTTATCCTCTTGGTGCATTCGTTGAGCAATCTCTGAAATTCTTCTGGGGATGTGCGAGGTCTCCGGTATAGGCCTGTGATAGTGGTGGGTTTGTCCAGAAGAACTTGGACCGTTACGGTGTGTAATTTCTGGTCCGTGATAGCCGCAGGTGGGGGAAGTTTCCTCCACTTGATGCCGTGGCGAATCGCTATCAGGACTCCATAATGTTTATCTCCCGCCAGATCGTAGCCTGGTATGCGCACACGCTGGTCGCTCACTCTGGTGTCGGTGAGTACAACTATTGTGGGGTCGCTCTGTGCTATTAAGGCGTATACCTCCGTAATCTTCGGCAAAAGTCCGTCTGTGTTGAAGTTCAATAACGTTAAGTTGCTATTCATGGTGATAAACCAGAGAGCATCTCGACGAGTTTAGCTGTAGCTAAACTAAGTTGTTTAATATTTTCCGCCAGGGCCATGGCCCATGGAGGAGTCTGTGTCCAGTCGTGTAGTGGTGGGGATGTCGGTTCGGGTCGGTCCGCTGCAACTCGGGCCTGAGCCCTAGTCTGTCTGAGGTGGGGGAAGTCCTCTTCCCTGATTGGTCCGGTAGGGCGGGTGATCCCTGGCTGGGTCCGTTTGGTGGTGGGGGTACCCTTGTTGTGGCCGGTCTGGCCTGAGTCGTGGCAGGCTTGGCGATCTTTTTCTTCAAATTTGCTAGTCTCTCGACTAGTTTTTTTCTAAATTCGCATCCCGTGAAGGAGGCTACGTGCAAACCGCCACAGTTTGCACACTTCACTGGGACCTCGTTTCTCGGGCATTGCGCTACGGGGTGGGGTCCGGCACACCTGCCACAAGCCACTGTACGCCTAAAGTGGTTTTTGGTATGACCAAATAGCTGGCATCGATGGCACTGTACGATGCCCTTCTTTGCCGTGTATGGCTTGGCCTTAAAGGTATAACCCTTAGGTATGGTTGGGCGCCTGGCTATGTTCTAGCCTTGATATTTAGTTCTTCTTAATTGAAAAAAAATGAAATGTTTGTGAAACATACCTGGGATATTAAACCTGATAATAAGGCTCCGGGCTAGGCTCAGGAGTTAGGGCGGTTCGCATAATTACACACAGAAAAGCAGAAGGGTGTTCTATGTACAGATCTATTTACAGACAATAAATATACAAAATTATATTATATACAAACTTAACTAAATATATACAACTTATTACAAATAAAAAGAAAAACTAGATATATATAAATACTATGTACAAAAGATAGAAAAAAAAAGAAAAGAAAAATGGTCATCACTCTACAAATTAAATTCTTACTCTGGCATGCCAAGTATAAAAGAAAATATAAAAGAAAATGTAAAAGAAAATATAAAAGATATAAACCAAAAAATGAATAGTGAATGAAATATGAATTGTCGTGCACATGTACACTCTAATCTAATAGTCACACCTGAGGAAGGTAATATGCAGGTTTTCCCAGGTTACCAGCTGATTTTTGGGGCACACTTCCCCCTCTTTGGAAGCGTGAGACTCTCACGCTGATTCCAATTAGATGTGGTATGGCTTCAGCTGGGCCGTATGGCTGGTTCCTACGCTATTGCCTGCTTCATCTTCCAAGTAGAAAACATTGGCAGACTTTTTCTTAGAGATCTTGAATGGGCCCTCGAATTTCGGAGCCAGTTTTGAAGAAAATGCTTCAGCTGCCGATGACAAGATGTGGGTGCGCCGAAGAACTAAATCACCTCCTTTAAAAGTGGATTCCCGCTTATTTCTATTGTAATATTTACATTGTTTCTCACTGGCTCTACTAAGATTCTTTTCAACCAGTAACCTAAGGTCAGCTAATTTTTTGAGATGAGAGGTCCAAATGGAGATAGGAAGTGGTCTGAGGTCATTAGCGTCTGCGTTTCGAAATAGAGTATTTGGAGGTAATAATTCTCGACCCATATTTAAATACGCAGGGGTACAACCCAGAGAGGAATGAAGAGAGGTATTTATAGCAAATGTAAATTCTGGAATGTATACATCCCATTTTCGGTGATTGTCTTCAATAAAGGAAGTAATCATAGTTTTAATTATACGATTGGTCCTTTCTACTGGATTTGCTTGAGGCCAGTAGGTCGGAGTATTAGATAATTGAATACCAAAAGTTTTTGCCAAGTCCTGCATTAATTTATTAACAAAAGGAGTACCGTTGTCGGTGTGAAGGATTCTTGGTGTGCCCCATCTGAATACTACAGACTGCCTAAAGCACTTAGCAACCGTAGCAGCGTTCGCAGTTCGTATGGGAAGTATCTCCACCCATTTCGAAAAGGTGTCTTGAAATACTAAAAGGTAGCAGAATCCATTCGATGATCGTGGAAATGGGCCTTGAATGTCTGCAGCCACGATATCCCACGGCTTTGTATATTGATGAAGATTCATCTTTCCCGTTTGAGGTCGTTGCTCAGGCTTTGTAAGCTGACAGATTTTACATTTCCTGATGTAGTTGGTGATGTCACGTCGCATTCCTGGCCAATAGTATAAACGTGCTATTCTTGCAGTAGTTTTTTCCATGCCAATGTGACCTGCGTCCGGTGAATTATGATTCTCATGCATTACGTTAACTTGTTGTTCTTCGGGGACAACGAGTTTCCATGCATGGGTGTCATCTTCCAGAGCGTCTTCTATTTCGTCCAAGATATGGCGGTACAAGTGTCCATTAGATATCTTCCAATCCGGAAATTCAGCTGGTCGGCGGATAACTTCTAATAATTTATGGTGGTACCACGCATCTTGTACTGGAGGTGTGGCATCAATGGTTAGTAGGGATTTATTATTTCCTTCGTCAGCCTCTAGGCATTCTTTTGGAACACGTGAAAAGAAATCTGGAACGGAATGGGATAAACCCTTCCGATATAACACTTCAAAGTCATATCCTTGTAGTTCCAATGCCCATCTCGCTAATCTTCCTGTGGGATTTTTAAGATTATTGAGCCATTTGAGGCTGGCATGGTCAGAAATTACCTTGAAATGATAACCCTCCAGGTAGGGACGAAATTTTCTTATTGCCCATAATACTGCCAAGCATTCTTTCTCAGTGACGCTGTAGTTTAACTCTGCTCCATGTAAAGCCCTACTTGCGTAGGCTATGACTCCTTCCTTATCATCCAGATTCTGAGTTAATACAGCACCTAGGCCAGTAGCACTGGCGTCGGTTTGAAGGTAGAAAAGTTGAGAGAAATCGGGCCTGGTAAGTATTGGCGGTGAGATAAGAAGTGATTTAATTTCTTGGAATGCCTCTTCTTGCTCTGTAGTCCATAACCATTGTTGACCTTTCTTGAGAAGCTGAGTCAAAGGGCGGATTCTGTCTGAAAAGTTAGAGATAAAACGCCGGTACCAGGAGGACATTCCTATAAAGCGACGAAGTTCGGTCAAATCTTTTGGAGAAGGTAGTTTTAGCAATGGTTCTATCTTGTCGGGATCGACCTGTAGTCCATTTCTATTAATTAAAAAGCCAAGATATTTAATTTCTGTACAGCCGAACATACATTTCTCATGGTTGATCTTTAGTCCAGCATTCCTTAAGCGTTGAAAGACAGTTTTAAGATAACGGAGATGTTCATCGAAGGTATTGGTGGCGATGACAATATCATCTAAATAAGCGAAACAGGCAGGTGCTAAGTCAGGCGAGATGATGATGTCTAAAAGGCGTTGAAAGGTGGCGGGGGCGCCACATAACCCAAAGGGAAGCCTCTTAAAGTGATATAAACCTTTGCCCAAGACAATGAATGCTGTTACCTCTCTACTTTGCCGAGCTAACGGGATTTGGTGGTAGGCTTGTGCCAGGTCAATTTTTGAAAGGTACCTACATGAGCGTAATTGGTCTAGTAGCGAGGTCATGTTCGGTAATGAGTAAGCATCTTTTTTGGTGCAAGCGTTTACCCTGCGAAAATCGACGCAGAACCTATAATTACCGTTTGGCTTTTTAACCATGACTACTGGGCTAGACCATGGGCTGTGTGAAGGTTCTATAATGTCTTCCTCCAGCATCCGATCCACCTCTTTATTAATTACTTCCTGTATTGCAGGAGATACCGGGTACGCCCTCTGTTTAATTGGTAGGTTATCTTCTACATCGATGGCATGTTCCGTCAAGGTAGTTATTCCGGGAGTTGATTGGCTGCTCTTATGCTCCTGAGCTAGAAAATCCTGTAGTATCTTCATTTCTTCTGGATCAATGGTTTTAAGACCGACTTGGTTCAGATGAGATTTCCCTAGTGAACTAAAGGTATAAACACTCCTAGGGCTGTCATTTAGCCACCAGGTAGAATTAGAAGTGTTGACTACTAGACCCCACTCCTTTAAGGTATCTAAGCCGAGAAGAGAAGGAACTGAAAGATTCGGAAGAATAGAGAAGGTAACTTTCTTCCGATTTCCTTGGATGCTAGTGGTTAAGGTAATAACATCTTGAACTGTTTCTTCTATTCCATTGGCTAAAATAACTTGATAAGGTGTTATTTTGATACGAGAGCTCTCCATCTGTTCCACTAAAGATAATCCTTCTAATCCAAGATATGATTGCGTGGCTCCTGTATCTATTAATGATGGAAGGTATTTGTCACCTACTTGCAGATAAAGGAAATATCGACTCCCGTCTACATGCATTAGAGACAAATTGTCCTTAATATGCGACGGTAGTTCTGATTTGGAGTCATTCTGAGTAGGTACATGGCCAGGGGAGACTCCTTCAACCTGACCAGCTTTTAGTTTCCCGGCTTCTTACATGTAGGGCAATTAACTCGGGTAACACCTCTAGTACCACAGTGATAGCAGAAGATTGTGACCCTAGGCTTCTTGCATTCAGGATAGGCATGCCCTTCTTCAAGACAATTCCAACAAAGTGGTGTAGGTTGTAAAACATGAAGTTCTTGCTTTGCAGGTTTCGAAGGGTTAGTGACTGGCGGAGTCTTAGATTTCTTCTTTTTGAGCTTCGCCTCATTAGGTTTTGTAGTTTCGATGGGCGCAATTGGTGTTTTGGGTTTGGTTCCTGTAGGTAGACTTTTCACTGGAGGAACATAAGCAGCTTCGGGAATTAAGCAAGTGTCTTTGGAAGGAGGTGGTCGAAACGTTTTAGTCCTCTCTTGTATTTTCTCATATTGCTGCCCCACTTCAACCATCTGAGACAGCGATGTAACTACAGAAGGACGTATATACAATTGGTACCTAGGTAGTAAGTTATCGAAGACTTTAGTTAGTTGCTCCCTTTCTGTCAATGGCTTACTTAACCTTTTAAAAAGAGTTTTCAGGCAAATCACATAGTCTAAAATTTTTTCCTCTTCACCTTGAGTCCTCTTATCTATTTCTTTTCTAAGACTTTCCTGGTAATCGATAGGGAAAAATGTTTTACGAAAGGCAAGCTCAAATTCCGTCCAACTATTCCAAGAGTCCTGTTCTAAACGATACCAATTTAAGGGAGTACCTTCTAAGAGCTCGGATAGGTGCGCTAAGAGATCTTCATCGCTGATTTTCCAAGCTTTTCGCCGTTCACTAACTTTCAGCAAAAAGTTTTCAGCACTTATAGTATGAGGCCGATTACAAAACTTTTCCTTCAATAATGGATTTATATAAAAAGGAGGAAAATAAGGTTGAGTACCTATGGGGTAAGTGCGGGGCACTGCTGAGGCTCCTGAACCGGAAGGAGTAGATTCATCTCCTGCCATTTCTCCAGAAGTCTCTGTTCGTTTCTTAAACTGACAGGGATTCTTCAAAACATACTCCTTCAGTGTTTGTCTCAGTAACTCAACACTACCCTCCGTATTTAAGTCATGTGTTCTCAGAAGTTCGACGAGATCCTCTTTTTTTAATTGATAAATCCAGTTTAGCGGGATCTTACCCGGTTTCCCTGGTTTAGACTCCTCCTCATTAACCATAAATTCTAGTTGTATGAAGAAAATCTAGCAGACGATAATGACTCAGATCCCTAGGATATAGGGGAAGAAAAAGGATAGCCTTCACGACTACTAGGAGCCTATAGAGTCGACTTTTGGTGGAAATGTAGCCCACGGTTTAGGATTTATAATTTAACTGAAGTCAGATTATAAGAGACTGTCTTTTCAGCTCTATCATTATTAATAAAAAAGTGAACTAAGTTACTAGTTGCTAAATTTCAAATTATAAATAAGGTAATAATCATGAAGTAATATAAAACAAACAAAATGATGTGCTTTTGGAAACTGAAACTGAAACCTTCACAACTTATAGCACCTAGAAACCAATAGAAATCTTGCTAGAAAACAAAGTAAAACAAGCAATACAAACTAAACTAAAAAAATACTTCATGCACTAAATTAAGCAAGCGTAGAAAATCATAAACAATACAATTTAATTTAAGCAATGATAATTTAGAAGTCAATCAACATGCATGAGCTGAGCTAATCACAGCTATTATTATTAAGTAACAGCGATTATAACAACCAAACAGTCAAAATATTATAGATCAATAAATATAGTCAATCAATACAATACTTATGAGAATGCAATTACTATTATTTCAATGATAAGACATACAATTTGTAATCTCAAAGGGAATAAATTGTATTTAATAAGATAACCATTCATTGAGATACACCAGCATGCAATTAAGAAAGATAAGCTATCACAGTAGAATCTAAAAGATAACTTCTTAGGAGTTAAATAATACAAGTGGGTGTTTATTCAGATTTCCCTGGTTGGCTTAAGTCAAGTTAAGGTAATTCATAAATTATGTAGGTAACAAAGATGCAGTTTTACTTGATTATTATAATACTGGCATAATAGATGAATGAAAACAAACTATACCAGTATTATAAGCACCAGATGTAAACAAAGTATTAGCTTTGTTATTTTATAAATTCCTTTTATAAGATAACAATGCCATTATTTGATTTGTACTCGTATACCTCAGGTAGTAAATAAGTCCCAGTATTAGATAAGATCTCGGGGATACTAGTTCTATTTTATCTTTGGTGCAACTCTTTTGTGGATCAAATTAGTGTTAACTTTATTTAAGTTTTTTTTTTTTTTTTAATTGATTATTTAAAAGTGAATTAAGTTATTGAAAATGTATTTATTGAGTATTCAATACTATATTGAAAGTATGTGGTACTGTGCTTATTTTACAATCAAGCAAAATTCGATTATCATAAATAAGGTAACAATATTTAACCTCAATAAGCTGGCTTATGATGTTCCATATTTATTCATTTTTATTTTTTTATTTATTTTTTTTTTTTAACAATTAGTAGTTCCTTTGAATCTTATAAACTTAATTAATTGTTCCAAATTACTTAAATTATATTATAATACCAAAACAAATTCCATAAATACATCAAATCCAACTTGTTCAAGATTAACCTAACTATGAAGTGATATTATTTATAAGAAATGTAAGAAACTACTATTTGTATTTTCCTTTTTCCTCTTATAAATCTATACAATAGAACCAATTCTCCTTCGACTTTAAGCAAATTTATGACCCACAATGGGCGCCAATTTATTTAATATAACCCTTAGGTATGGTTGGGCGCCTGGCTATGTTCTAGCCTTGATATTTAGTTCTTCTTAATTGAAAAAAAATGAAATTTTTGTGAAACATACCTGGGATATTAAACCTGATAATAAGGCTCCGGGCTAGGCTCAGGATTTAGGGCGGTTCGCATAATTACACACAGAAAAGCAGAAGGGTGTTCTATGTACAGATCTATTTACAGACAATAAATATACAAAATTATATTATATACAAACTTAACTAAATATATACAACTTATTACAAAAAAAAAGAAAAACTAGATATATATAAATACTATGTACAAAAGATAGAAAAAAAAAGAAAAGAAAAATGGTCATCACTCTACAAATTAAATTCTTACTCTGGCATGCCAAGTATAAAAGAAAATATAAAAGAAAATGTAAAAGAAAATATAAAAGATATAAACCAAAAAATGAATAGTGAATGAAATATGAATTGTCGTGCACATGTACACTCTAATCTAATAGTCACACCTGAGGAAGGTAATATGCAGGTTTTCCCAGGTTACCAGCTGATTTTTGGGGTCACAAAGGTAACACTTCCTAAGGCTCTAAGTTTTTGGATTTTGTCCAGAGTAACTTCTGGACCTGTTGTGATGATAATTAGGGGAAGATCTGATTTCATCCCATCTTTGTCACTCCTTTGCATCCTTCTTACATCAAGGATGCCGGACAATTTGTTTGCCAGTTCGCTCTTAGCGTCCTCTAGGTCAAAGTCTAGATCTAGGCCGTACAGAACAAATTTTTTGTTCTTTGGCCATGTGGCAGTAGCGTAGGTGTGAAACTGACTTTCTGATTTCGTGAAGAAATCAGACATGGCCCTATGGCTTTCAATAGAGGAAGGAAATATCCTAACTCCATTTTTTATATTTTGAACTTGAAAGCCCAGAAAACCATGGGATTTTAGTTGGACTACTGTCTTCACAGCGCTAGTGGCGCCACTGAGGACAATGGGTGGTGGTCTTTTAAGTGTGGTCTGTCTGGTCACTGTATCACATGCACTGCCACTATTACATGCACTGAGAGGTGAATACTTATTAGAGGTACTTACAAAAGTAGAGCTCGTGAAGGAGGTTGGCTGATTGGCTACTCTGCACGTCTTCTTGGGTAGCACAAATTCTACCTCGGCCGCCGCACTGCGCTCCTGGCGGACTTTCCTCGAAGTTGCAGTCTTGCTGGCTCCCGCCTGTTGCTTGGTTGATGTGCTGTCCAACTCCATCGCTGGCATCGCGCACCTACACTCACAACTGAAAACTGACTGAACACAAACTGGACTCTCACTGGAGCGACGCTGCCCGTACCCAATAGGGTGGCTGCCTTGGCTAGTTCCACACAAGGTGTGGGCCTCGACAACTTCCAGGCGCTGATCCTCGTGAGTAGAAAGCGTAAGATGCAGGCTGGTAGTTAGATCCTAAGATGTTCACTGCTTGGCTGCTGGGGGTGGAATGATGAAGAGCGGTTTTTTTTTTTTTTTTTCGGATCCCTCAGTAAAGGGAAAACATGAAACATAATAAAACAAGTACCTAATTAGTAATGTACTTATATCTTAAAATTATCCTTATTCTACTAAAAGTAATGGAAGGTGTACTGACTTGATAAGTAATAAAATTATCCATTTTCAGGTAAAATATTATCTGAAGGTGAGGGGCCTTCTCTAGTTGAGTAACTTACAGACTAAACTAATACTAAAACTTATAGTTAAAAGGAGAGTGGAGGGTGGGTGGCAGGAGGATAAAGGAAAGGAAAGGAGGTAGGAGAGGATTTAGGAAATATGGAGGGGGAAATTAGGATGTGATGTTGACGGGGTTTAGGGGCCCCTTCCTACCCTGCCACCTAGCAGGAAGGGGAGGTGGGGTTATTGCTCGGAAGAGTGGGTTGTGAGATGCAGGGAGGTTGTCAAAGAATTTCAAGTGACACCTAGTGATGTGAGTCTGTACAGTGTTTAACTGTAGTTCGTTGTGTATGTGTTCCATGTTACGTCTTTCTAATATAGTGCCTCTCGTGATTTTCTGTAGGATGCTGTTTTGGTATGTCTGTAGTGACTTCAGGGCTGACGGAAATAGGTAATGAAGGAATGGGGCTCCGTGTAGTAGTGTGGGTCTGAGGACTGCTTTGTAAAGTAGGATCTTGAGTCTGAGTGACAGCCCCGGTGAGTAGAGTAAATGTCTGAGTTGATTGGCTGTGGCTCGTGCTATGTGTATTCTGTGTTGTGTGTGAGCTATGAATGAAAGGTGTGATTCGAGTTTCTTGCCTAGGTATGTGAGTTGATTTTTGTTTTGTATTGTTTGTCCGTTTAGTGTTGGTTGTGTTTTAAGTGTTTTCCTGTAAGAAAAGGTGATGGCGTCTGTTTTGTGCGTGTTTATGTGTATGTTTATGTCTTGTAACTATTCTGTGATCAGTTGGGCTGCTTTTTGGGCCTTGCGCATGGCTTGATCAGCATTCATGCTAGCACTGTAGATTGCTATGTCATCAGCATAAGCGGCTATTTGCACGTTGTCGATTTTCTGCCCCACTATTTGGGCAGTATAAATGTTAAATAGTATCGGCGCAAGGACCGAGCCCTGGGGGACCCCACAAGTGACTGGGCGTATTGTAGATAGTTCAGTTTTGACACGGACAGAGAAAGTCCGGCCACTGAGGTATGAGCCTATTATGTCGACGAGTTGGTCTGGGAATTGGTGAAGCCTGAGTTTTTCTATCAGAATAGAATGAGATACAGAGTCGAATGCTTGAGTGCAATCGAGGGATATCATGGCTGTAGCGAGGTTTTTATTTAAGTTGTGAGCTGTATTGTGTTGTAATTTCGCTACGTGGTGGTAGCAGCTTACTCCGCGAGAGAACCCCGTTTGCTCGGGGGGTATAATGTCATGTGTTTCGCAGTGTTTGCGTATGTGTATGATGACTAATTTCTCATATATTTTTGAGATGTGGTTGAGAAAGCTGATGGGCCGGTATTCTTCCGGTACAGCTCCTCGTTTTTTGGGTTTTAAGAGTGGAACGACAATAGCATGTTTCCACTCCGTAGGGAAGTATTTAAGGCGTGAGCATGTGTTAAAGATATTTAAGAGAAACATGAGGGGTTTCCTAGGTAGTTGTTTGTATAGGACATAAGGGGTGTTGTCCTTTCCAGAAGATTTGTTTCCCTTAGTATTTCTCAGAATTGCAGTCAGTTCTTTATATGTTGAGAATATGATGTTCTCTGAGCTAACGCTCAGAGGGCCGTGTTGGTATGGTGTGTTTGTTCGTGCTGCGTCACGTTCAACGTAATAGTCGGCGAGTATAGTAGCCTGATCTGCGGGAGTGAGAAGCTCATCGCCACGGTGGATTTTGACCGATTTGGTCTTTGTGTTGTGACTCCTGACTAATTTCCAGAAGTTATGAGGATCGTAGTGAGTCCGGCGTAGTTGGTCATGCCATATGGAGGTTTTCCACTGCGACATTAGGGATGTGATTTGTCTGGTCATGTTGTTTATTATGGGTCTGTAAGTAGGATCTTTTGTCCTGTACCAACAGTTCTTTATGTTGTTACGTTGTTTTATGAGAGCGAGTATGTGTTGTGGTGGTTTGCGTAGGTGTATGGGTGTTGGGTTAAATGTAGGTATAGAGGCTGATGCTGCGTCTTGTATAGTGGTGAATAGTGTGTTTATGGCTATGTCAACGTGTTCTATGGTTGTAAGTGGGGTGATGTTTGGTATGTTTGTGTGGACTAGTTTTTTGTACTGTTTCCAGTCAGCTAGTTTGAAGTTGTATTTGTAGTCAGTAGGTGGAGTTGTTGTTGCGTTTCTACCTAGTTCGTAGAGTACGGGAATGTGGTCGTTGTCACTGAAGTCTATTGTGATGCAGTTTGTAAATCTGTGTGCCTGTTGTGTGAGGAGCAGGTCTAGAGTGGAAGTGTATGAAGGGTTTGAGTGGTGTCTGTAAGTGTGAGCGTTGGGGTGTATGATTGTGTATTTTGTTTTTGTTAAGTGGTTGACTAGTGCGTTGGGTTTCGTACAGTTCCATGTGTAGCGTTTGGCGTTTAGGTCTCCTAAAATGATATGTTGTCTGTCAGTTTCGTTTTCTCGAAGTAGTGTTTTGATAGTGTCAAGTTTGGCGTTCGGTTTTCTGTAAATGCAAGTCAGTTTGTAATTGTGTTTAATTCTGACAAGTACTGTGATAGCTGTGTGTTTGTCATCGTTGAGTGTGTTGTTGTTTATTAGTCTGGAGGGGACGTCGTTGCGCACTAATAGTGCTACACCTCCATGCTTAGTCTGTGAGTCAAGTCTGTATGTGTAGTAGCCTCTAAAGTATACGTGTGTATGTCCGTTTAGTTTTGTGTCTGTAAGTGCGACAACGGAGGGCCTATAAGAGGCCAGAAGGGTTTCTAGCTCGAGCTTTCGCTTAACGAGCCCTGTTATATTATAATTTATGATAGTATGCCTATCCATGTCGAGGATTGAAAGAATTTTGAAGCACGACGTTAAGTGTGCCCATTAATGTCATAAACATTTCTTTCATGTCCTTGAACATGTTTATGAGCTCGTTTGCCCATACAGGTTTATCATCCTGATTAGGATTTTTGGGGGGAGGGATGGCTCCCGAAAAGGTGACCCCTGCAAACGAGTGCGGGTCAGATTTTGTACCACTATTAGTGGTTTCTTTTTTATCGGTGTTGTCCTGACGGACAACAATTTTGTTTTGAGCTCTCGCTTTTATAAGGCTCAGCCTACTTTCGCAATTGCGATAAGAGGCCACATGTGGGCCTCCACAATTTGCGCATTTGGGAGGGGCTGTTTTGGGACAGTCTTTGGTCTCGTGGTTTTCACCACAACGAACGCATTTGACAATGCGCCCGCAATAGTTTTGGGTATGGCCATATTCCTGGCAAGCATGGCATTGCCTGGGGCCATTAATATTGCGCATTTTTTCTACGCTGTACCCCACATAGTCAATAGGGCCCAGCGTAGAAATTTTTTCAAGAGTTACATCGTGATCTGTAGTAACCACAATGTTGCTTAAGGTTCGTTTGTTGCCTAACTCGTCGGTTTTTGTCATCCTCCATGCATTTTTGAACCCTGTTAGGTGGGTCTGGAGGTAGTGTGTTATTGATTCTATAGGGTGATCCACGTCAAAGCCCTTAAGAATATATCTTCTTAGGGGTTTTGTACCCCTAGGAGCATACGAGTAGTATGCGATATTATTCGCTTTCTCAAGTATACCTACCACAGTTTTGTAGTCGTCCATGTTTGTGAGGAAAATTTTGTTTTCGGTCTGATTTGACCTGATATAGAAAGATGCTATACCACCATCAATTAGGTGACCTTTTAAAGCCACTGCTGACATTGCCGGTTTGATCACGATCGGAGCCGGCTTGAGTGTATTGTTATTGGTTTGTTGTGTCGGGGTATTAGTGGTGTTGTTTGTTAAGTTTTGTTGATTAAGTGGTGAGAAAGAGTTTCTGGTGGTGATAGGTGTGTTAATTGGGGGGTTTGGTCTTGGTACGTAAGCCATCGGTCTCTTTGGTTGTACTAATGTAAATCCTTCGTCGTCAGTTTGTTGATTAAAATGACGTTTAAGTCTGTGTGACTTGATAATTGGTCTAGGTGTGTCTGTTTGTGAAGTAGAGGGTTGTGTAATAGGTTGCGAAGTGTCCATGGCCGTGTCCGGGGTCGTCGTCATGATTGTAAGTAAAAATAGAAATAACAGAAAAACTATCTACTTACTGGCTAGTAAACAAATAAATAAGCACTTTTTAAATGAAACTGATAATTATAATAAATATAAAAGAGTGTACTCACATTTTAGCGTGTTTAAGAAACACGCTAAGAAAAACCGTTATACCACGTGGCTGGGGACGCTCTGGGAGACGCTAGGCGATGTTCACAGTATGGCGGCCAATCACAGACTGGTGATGAAGAGCGGATTTTTTCTTTTTTTTTTTTTTTTTTTTCTTACCCTCCTATTTATTTACAACTTATAATACAAGTACAGACTAAATCTAAGACTAAAGTAACTTAAATCTAATACATATAGCTGAGGCCTTCCTTTACCCTGGGGTATTATAAGGCAATTGTGCTCTTACCGCTGTATGCGGGAGCTTACTTTTTGTGGCTTTGCCTTTGCCTTGGCTTTATAAATGGGGAGGGACCATTTCCGGGCTATGCTTTATTAAGGGATAAGGAAAGGAGAGGGATGGGAAAGGAGGGGAAGGAGAAAGGATGAGGGGAGGTGAGGATATAGGAGTGGGAAATGGGATTGAGGAGGTTTAGACTGCAGAGTCCGGGCCCCCTCCCTCGGCGACAACGTCAACCAGGGGGATTTTGCCTTGCCATCTCCCAGGCCTGGGAGAGGGGGATATCGAATTAAATAATGGGTTAGTACATGCCTTCAGCCCATCAAAGAATTTGATGTGCCTCCGGCTTATATACTCAGGCACTGAGGGTAGTCTGAGCTCCTCTCTGATGATGGTGTTACGTGCCCTTTGGAGTATAGTCCCCTTGACTATTCGCCGAAGGACAGAACCCTGGAGGCCCTGCAGTCTCACAAGAGATGACCGGTACATGTAGCGGAGCAGTGGTGCACCATAGAGCATCGTTGGTCGAATGATGGCCTTATATATTTGCAGCTTAAGCCGTAGTGAAAGCTGTGGTGACGTGAGAAGGTGATAGAGCCTATGAGATTTGTGCCTTGCTAACTTGATTCTCTCCCTGATGTGTTTCGAAAAGGTGAGGTGCCTATCGAGAGTGACACCTAGGTAGAGAATTGATGACGAGACTGGTTTTTCCTCTTCTTCCACAGTGAAAGTTGAGGGTAGAGGTTTCTTTCCGCGCTGAAACGACATCACGATGGCATCCGTCTTAGCCGGATTCACCTTGATGCCGATTAGCCGGAGTTCGTCGGTGATGGCAGTTGATGCGTTCTGGGCGATCTTCAATGCTCTCTTCGCATTAAGACTTGAGGCGTATATGCCGATGTCGTCCGCATAGGCTGCTACCGAAGCTCCTGGATGCTTCACCGAGACCACAGGTGCCGTGAAGATGACAAAGAGTAGTGGCCCCAGTACAGACCCTTGAGGTACCCCATAAGTGGTATGGTAAGGCGTAGATAGGTCCCCGCTAACTCTTACGACGAAAGATCTTCCACTGAGATAGTTTCCAATCAGTCGACGCAGAGGGACGGGAAACCTGTACTCTTCCATACGACGGAGTAGAAGTGTGTGGGACACACAGTCAAAGGCCTGCGTGCAATCGAGGGAGATGAAGGCTGTTGCTTTGTTACGATGCATCTGCTCTATGGTGTGGGCCTGTAGTTTTGCTAGGTGGTGTTCGCAAGAGACCCCTCGTAGGAAACCAGTCTGCTCCGGTGGGATGACATTTTCCTCTCTGCAGTGATTCAGTAAATGATGGTGTATCAGCCTTTCGAAAACCTTACTCATATGAGAGAGCAGGCTGATCGGCCGATAGTGCTCCGGTAGGTCTCCTTTTTTCGCCGGTTTGAGTAGCGGCACTACTATGGCACGTTTCCAGACATCAGGGAAGTATGAGATCCTGAGGCAGGAGTTGAAGATGTTAAGTAGAAAGGCTTTACCCTTCCTAGGTAGCATCTTCAACATTACATACGGGATATTATCCTGGCCTGATGACTTGTTCCCATTCGTGCGGCGTAGAATCGACTCGAGTTGGCCGAATGTGAAGAACAGATGTTTATTATTGGGGCACGGTAGTGGCCCCTCCGGGATCAGTGGAGCGTCTATCAGCCGGGCAGCCTCCATCTCTTCATACCCTTTCGCCAAGAGTTCAGCCTGTTCCCCAGGTGTCAGTAGGTTGCCCCCGGATGTAAGGTGTACAGTCCTCCTCTTTGCTACGTGTGTTTTGACTAGTCGCCAGAACTGGCGATGGTCCTCGTGAGTCCTACGTAACTGATCGTTCCAGAGTGAAGTCTTCCAGTCACGCATGAGGCTAGCTATCTGCCGGGTCATCGCATTGATGGCCGGTTTTAGCCCATAGTCACGTGTGCGCTGGAAGATATTCCTGAGGTTGTTCCTTTGGCCGATGAGGGTGAGTATATGCTTCGGGGGTTTCCTGATGGCATTGGGTTACGGTCTGAACTTCGGGATGTTCCGATTGGCTGCACTCTGTATAGTAGTAGTGATGGCTGACACCGCTTCATCTACCTCCTCTGCAGTCGTTAGCCGGCTGACCAAGGGTAGGCTCTCCTCAACACTACACCTGTATCCTTTCCAGTCGGCCTTGTGTAATAGGTATTTGCTCGCTGGTGGTGTTGTGGGCGTTCCTTCAAAGATATATATCACAGGCCGATGATCTGATGGGCCGTACGGGAGCGCGATGCAGTCCGTAACGGTTTGCAGTTCCCTGGTCAGAAGCAGGTCCAGTGTTGAGGTGCACTCGGCTCGTCCTGTATGCCTGAAGGTGTGGACACCAGGGTGGTACACGGCCAACCGGGTCTTGGTGATGCACGTGAAGAGCGGATGGTGGAGTCAGGGTATATATACCTTAGGGGCGTGGTCTCGGTCGAAGTATGCGTTCTCATTGGCTCGCTTGTGCCGAGTCGTGTTGTGTTCGGGTGGGTTCGTGTGTGTTCGGTATTGTCGTATGTGTGTGGATGGTAGGTTAATGTGTTAGTCTTCTGTTTTATGGCAGAATACCAGTTTTTACTAAGTTTGTAACCGTTTTCCTTATTGAAATTATTAGATTCTTTGATCATTTGAATGGCATCTCTTACGCTGCGGACGTGCGGAAAACGTGAATATTGGTTCAAATACGTGGATGACTTATCATATTATTATCTTAGTGCAACTCTCATGCTAAGTATATCCTCATAGTAAAAGTATCACCCATTTGCAGTGCTATAATTATTTATTCCAATTTTGCTCACGATAGTTCCCACGTTCAGTTAATTAAGTCATCTCATATAAATCAATAGTTTTCAACATGTGTGACGTTAACGACCGCGATATTTTTATTACAAAATTATATTTTTTCCTAACCATGATGCTATATTTATTTTGAATGTGTTCATTTATTTACCTTTATTAACACATGTTGTACGTTATAGAAGCGTTAATTTTTTTAAAATTTCATATTAATTAATTAATTCTCATGGTGCCGCGTAATTAATATGTATTAATTAATTAAAATAGTATGATAAAATTTTAATTAATTAAAATAATTATGATATATTTGAACAACAACGACAACCTAATCAGTGGTGCTGTTCTATTGCTATCTGGTGATTTCTGACAAACATTCCTTGCTCTACTTTGGCGATGAGATTAACGCATCAATAAATAATATATCATCAAAAACATAAATCAATCGTTTTTGTGGCGAAATGTCGAATTGAACATAACCCTCACAGTAACATGATAGGTCCGAGAGGCCTGTTTACAAAAGTATATCCCCCCCCCCCAGACCGCCCCTTTGAGTTCCGGAGCCGGCTTCCACCACCTATTCCTCGAGGAGATATGCTAGAAGTGTTCTGGCCCTTCAACAACGCAAGACTCGTCATTGAAAGCTGAGTTTCCCCTCTTTTTTTTGTGAAGTACCAGCTTCAGAGACCTATGATGTACCTGCTACGTAAATTTTGTATAGGCCTGGCAGGCCTATAATGTTACTTAACAGTATGATAGGTCTGAAAAGTCTACAATATTTTTTTTATTATAACCAAATCATTTTAATATATAATACATTTTTTCTGTTTTTAAGCCTAATGACTGTCCGTTTCATAATAAAATAATGTTTGTTCTCAAATTGGGGTCAACTCCAACAAATTCTCCTGCGGCTGCTTATTTCACCAAAAAATAATAGAACCAGTTAAAGGGAGTCATCGAAACTTGACTGGAGACAACTGGTTCACAAGCATTCCTCTCGCCGAAGAACTTTTAGAAGAGTACAATCTCAAGTACACTGGAACGATTAAAAAAAATAAAAAAAAACAAGCCACATAACACAAGCCAGCTACCCATTAAGTTTTCTGATATGAAATACCAAAATCGTCAAGTTGGGTGCTCGTTGTTTATTTTTAGAAATAATCTAACTGCAGTTTCGTATATGCCGAAGAAAAACAAACTTGTATCTTTGGTATCAACCTTCTACGATGACAACGCTAATCAACGAACACAATTTATAAAAATTAATTTCTCGACTAGACTTCATGATAAAACTCGCTGAACAATTGTCCGAAGCGTGGACGCACAAACGGCTCCAAATGCCGCTGTCGAAAGTATTGAAGAGCAATATATATAAATGTTTAAAAATACAGGAAGTGACAAAGACAAGTAATCAGGTAAAAAAAAATGAGAGAAAAAGATCTTACTGCTCATTCTGTAGGTATAAACTTTTTAAAAAATCAAAAATGATGGGTGAAGGTTGCGGGGAACCTATTTGTGGAGAGCATCACAAAATATGTGTCCTAATTGTACGTAAATTAAAATAAATGTATATAAATTTTATTAATAGGAATAATTTTTAAATATCAAAAGACTGAAATTTTGTATCAAATAAAATGTTAATTTCTAAAATTATTTTGTTTATTTTCCTTGTCTAGTAGTAACAATAATAGTAATAATAAGCTAATAAAAATGTGAAAAGCGTGTCGAGTGTAGAAAGTAAATTATTTTTGGAATCTTAAACTCAATGGGCTTGAAAAGCCTAGCATGTCCCTTAGCGGTTAAAATGTCAAGGATAAACATGTGAGTACAATTACAAAATGATCCATCAGCACAAATATTTTCAAAACTACTACTGGATATTGGAACCGCTGAAATAGAACTGCATCCAAATACACAATCCATAAATTGTCTGAAAATTTCAACACTGTTGTTCAGACAAAAAATGAATTAATTAGGCGTGTCTTCCTGGATGTACAAAATAATTACATTGACCATAATTGGCTCTGTAATCGTGCTATTTTAGCAGCGAAAATGCTGATGACGAAACTAACTTTAAATATAGCAGTTGTTACCAGGTGATCCAATGCCCTTTAAATCAATCGATACTATTGTTGATGAAAACCAAGCTGTAAATTATCCAACAGAATTTTGTAAACAACAC
Source organism: Arma custos (assembly GCA_037127475.1). Taxonomy (NCBI): domain Eukaryota; kingdom Metazoa; phylum Arthropoda; class Insecta; order Hemiptera; family Pentatomidae; genus Arma; species Arma custos. The sequence goes on from CM073764.1 coordinate 131,300,687, forward strand.
AATCTTTGGTTGGAGATCGGTTCACTTATTATTCTTCTGCGTAATTTGAATCCACCTAAATTATGGAATGGTACACGTTTGTTCATCATAAATATCACCGGGAATGTTATTGAAGCAGCCATGTTGACTGGAATCTTTTAAGGAGAAATCTTCCTGTAGCCACAATATCCTAACGCGGTTTGGACCAAGAATATCCATGTTTCTTCCATGGACAATTTAATGTTGCATTCGCACGTGTTGGTAAACCATTTAATCTATTTGTATTAGCAAAGGACAGATTAATAAAAAATATTGTGCATCGATTAGCGCTCAATTAAATTGAAAAAAATAGTTATAATTTAAAATATCATTAGCCATAATTAAAAATCAACCATGATAAACCTCATTCATAGATTCATAGATCAAAAATCTATTTAATTCATTTTTTTTTCTATTCATTCATTATTCTACTAATTTCTTTCAAATTCAAATTTTAACTTAATATTTTTAAAACTATTATAACAGCCACAGCAACGCGTGGCTGGGTCAGCTAGTATATATATATATATATATATATATATATATATATATATATATATATTTTACTGATATGATTATTTTTATTTAGGAGTTAGCATTTCACCCAAAAATGCAGGATAAACCCTATAGTGCGTACGGAGGTTTGAAGACTTATCTGGAAGGTCCTTTTTCCAGCCTCGGTAAGTAGCACCTAGATCTGTCATAATTAAAAACCATCAAAATTATTTTTAGTTTTAAAATTGTATATTTAGAAAAAAAAATCATTAAATATGTTATTTTATCATATAGTTATAAGCGAATATATATAATGAAAGTAAAAGCAATGGAACCGATGCATTTAGGAGCCCCTTCAGGTGGAGAGCCAATTACAAAAATTAAAAAAAAAAAATGTTTAACAATAATTTATTTGTGGATAAATGTTGAAAGTTTAAAAACAAAATTTTCATATGCCGTTTTTTTGTCTTGTTGTAAATCACTTTCACAAAGACCTAGAGGACAAATATTTATATCCTCACCATATTGTTACGGTCACAGAGAGGAAGACGGAAATAAGAGATTAACGTCTACTAAAGCCGTCAGCGGGAGAAGTTAAGATTGGATTAGAACCTTCTCGAACATAGTAGAACCGCCTCTGCTTTGTCGGAAGATTAAGAAGAATCCAGAACAGTCTCCCCCCTACTTCCGTGTTCTAGAATGTTCGGCCTTGCCTATTTAAATACCTCCCTCGCCTCGAGCGAGTCAGTCTGAGAGTATACCAGGCATTGTGATGAGCTCGTAATAAGTGAGTGTCAGTGTGATAAGTGTATCAGTGAACTGTGACAGTCTCGCGAGTGTAATAAACCGTTTCTGAGTATTAATGTGTGTCAGTTTGTCATATTTGGAAAATCTTACGGTCGGTGGACTTTGATTAGTGAACTGTAAGTGCTAATTAGTAGTTATAAATTGTAGTGTAATTTTATAATATTCATACAAATTTATGTAAATAGTTAAGTCATTTAGAATTAGTAATACCTTATATTATTGTAATAATTAAATAGCAGTTAGGCCTAGATAATAAATATTTAAAATATTGTTATTGTAAATTCAGTTTAATAATTTAATTGTTAATAGTTTAATTGTATTATTTTTTCCACTTTGTTAATAAACATTAGTATCTTTAATTTAGGGGTAGTTTAATTCATTTTAACACCCAGTAGCCCGTAACAATATAATAAATATATTTACAGAAAAAACCTGTACCAATACAGCCCGTGAACGAGTCTGGGATTCAGTACATGGTAGAGACTGTACCGTTTCATGGACAACGGTTCTACAAGGAGGTGACGTCCTACGCCACGCTCAACCGCCAGATTTTTCCTCCTTAATGTGGGTACCCTACTTTTATAATATTTTATAGAGGCTGCGTGAGCCCCAGGAGGGTCCTAGATCCTATATGATCCATATCCGGCTGCAAACAGATTGAATAAAACTCTTGGCCTGCAGCGGAATTTTGAACCAGGATTTCCGGCATGGCAACTCACTGCTCTACCACTGAGCCACCCCGCTCCCTAATCATAATAAATATGATGGTGCAAAACCCGTCACCAAATGCAGAGTTTCATTATAAGTATCTATCAGTTATGCAAAGATAATATGCCATTGGCGACGTTCACCAGCTGTGTTTATCACACATCTTGTGTTGTTTACTATAGTATGGTTGAGACGTTCAATCGTTCCATTTGAACAAGGGCAGTCAGACACGGTAAAGATCAAAGTTATTTTTTCATCATTTAAGAAATTTCTAAATTGTTGGGAAGCGATAGCGGGAGATCTATCGTCTAAAATAGTTTGTATACTATTCAGTTGGGATACTTTCTTAATTAATTCTTTAAAATCATTTGAATCCTGGGAAGAAGAAAATCTGAACCAGCAATACATAGTAAAATGATCAATTAAAATATGCAAATATTTTTTTGTTGATTTGAAGAAATCTCCCACTGTATCTAGACTCATTTATTCAAGTGGTTCCTTTGGCGGACCTAAATTCGATAAAAGACCCATTCTTCTTTTGGTTCGTGCTTTGTTCTTAACACAAATAATGCATTTATCACAATATTCCATTATCTTTTTATCCATATACTTGAAGTAATAAATGTTAAAGAAGAATTGGTTGACTGTAACTTCTAATGTAAGGAAGAAATAGTTGGGGATACAGTCAATTAAAACACCTAAATAAGTGTATACTTATTTATTGTCTGCCGACGTTTCGGCCTACAGTGTAGGCCATCTTCGGGGCATTGGCAGTTGATCTTCTTGGCCGCCGCTTGGTATATTTGCCCTGAAGATGGCCTACATTGTAGGCCGAAACGTCGGCACACAATAAATAAGTATCCACTTATTTAGGTGTTTTTATTGACTGCACCCCCAACTATTTCTTCCTTACATTGAAGTAATAAAATTTCTTAATGATATCAATCACTTTTTGCGAACCAATAAGCCCAAATTTTTTTATGTATTCTATCTATTAATTCAGCTGCTAAAATTCCTGAAATGAAAATTTTCTTTTTACCATTATCATTATAATATTATAGTCATTATCTGTTCTAATTCTTTTATTTGATCTTAATTCTTCTCCATGGGAAACTTTGTCGTGTTTTATTTCTTCTAAATCAACGTTTGTAACTTTGATTTTATCCTCTGTTTCAAAGGTTTCAAGTATCGGATTGTGAGATAAAGCATCCGCCTCTATATTTTTTTTCCCACGTTGATATATAATATTACAATTATATTGTGTCAGGTATAAAATGAAATTTCCTAAGGCTTCATCAGGTCTGGGCTTTACCTTCAAATTTTCCAACGGCTTGTGATCAGACACTAATGTAAATTCTCTTTCGATTAATAAATGTTGCCAAAATACAATGGCTTCTTTAATTGCTAAACATTCTAAATACATTGGGGGATCTTCTTTATTTTACCGTAAAGTTATATTCCATCAAAACATTGTTGGCACTCTTCAGTCCATATAAATTCTGTATCTTTTTTTAATAAAACAAACTAAGGTCTAAGGCTCTTAGAGTAGTCTTCTATAAATTTGTGATAACAATTTATTTTACCTAAGAATTGTCTTACATTATTCTTTTTAGTTGGTACTGGGAATCGATTTCTCATCGATCGATCGAGTTCTTCTCTCTGTATTACTGGGAAGTGCTTAATAGCTTATAAATTATCTGCTAACGGTACTATTCTATTCTTTTCTATTATATGACCTAGATATTTCATCAATTTCTGTGCAAACTTGGTTAATTTAAATTTAAATTTTTCTTTCTTTACAGCCTTGAAGAATTCATTTAGATACCTCAGATGTCCCTCAAAAGAGTGTGAAAATAATAATATATCATCAATATATTCATAGTAAATGCGCTCAAACCATTTCTTCTTATTATTTTTGCTAGGATTCTTGGGAAAATTGCTGTTGAATTTTTGAATCCGAATGGGAAAACATTAAACTGATAATGGCCTGTTTAAGTAACAGAAGCTAGTTTTTCTCTATCTTCAATTTCAACTGGTATGGACCAAAATACAGAGTATATATCTAACACACTAAAGTATTAGCATTCATAGCATTTGACCAACATATCTTCAATACAAGGGAATGGTTGAACTTCTGGGACCACTAATTTATTTAGTTGTCGAAAATCTACACATAACCTTTTTTTACCTTCTCCTTTTTTAAAAGCAAGTGTAACTGGAGCTGCAAAAGGTGAACTTGACTCTGATACCAGACATGCGTTCAATAATTCTAAAACTTTTTTCTCAATAATGATACTCTCGGGTAATGAGCATCTATAAGGTCTTAGAGAGATATATTTTTCAACTGTTAGCTTAATATGTGCAGTGCCTGCATCCATTTTTCCAACATAATATTTATTAACAGCAAAACAATCTATATTATCTTCTACTAATATTCAGTTATTTCTCTTTGTTCTTCTTTATTGAAGTGATAATCATCACCTTCATATACGTTTACAAAATTCTTAATAAATTCATTTCTTTTTATTTTAACTAATGCAGAACTCTTTTTTGGTACCATATCCATAGCCCATCTAACTGTGTCATCATTTCTTTGTTTATTGATTCTATTTAAACTATTTCTAGTTTGTAGTCTTTGCATAATATTCAAATTTTCATCTTGGATTAGCTTAAAAGTTCGTATAGCATCTAATCCTAGTACAATTATATATTTAAATGTATGACTGTCAATAACATGAAATTCCATAACTTGTTGAATCTTATAGCATTATCGTTAGGTCCATATGCAATGAATAGGGTGTATAGTGCTTCTACAGTTCTCAGCTTCACCAATAAGAGTCTATCATATATTGCTTTACAGTCTATGATCAGGTGAGGAATGTCCTTATGGAAAAAGCTGGCCACTTCTTGGATGCTCCTGAAAACTTGCTCCTAAGTAAATGAGAATATTTTCCCCTACTTCTGTTTCTCCGGTGCCTTTTTTCTTGGTCTCCATAATTCCCAATATGTCTACTTTCGCTTTCTTCATCTCTTCAGCAAATTCCAATTCTTTACCCTTTAGCCCTTTGACGTTCCAAGTTCCCAATCTGCAAATCCTTTTTCCGTGCCATGTCCTGTACCATGATGTCTGATCGGCTCTGTTTCTAACTATTCTTTTCATTGTTAATCTCGAGATAACGGGGTATGGGCCCGTTACCCCATAGCCTGATGGAGGCATTGCCTCCTTGGAGTCGTCAGGCTGGCAGGCTCTCTCCGTGCTTCGCTGCTTAGATCATACAGCAGTTAATTACCTGAGACGGTGAGTTTATTGCATGCTCTACATTAGGTTTTACAGAGACAATGGCTCTTGATCCGTTTCGACACCCATCAGGCTGCAGAGAGACTTTGCCGCCTCCGTTAGCCTATTCAAAGAGCGTTTCCTGGGGGGGGTATCACGTAGAGGTAGAGAGAGGTTGGTCTTAATCTCCCTCATCTAAATATGTCTGTTTAAAAACCAAGTTTCACTCAATATCTAGATATAGAGGTTTTAATGTGGCGTCTAAGGTAATAATAATATTCCTGGAACCCTTTTCTTTCTTCAGAGAACTGGTAAATAAACTTGCATGATGCTGTTCATTTTGAAATTCAGAAGCAAAAACATAATTAATATCTTCTTCTATTTTCTTAGTACTTTTTACCTTCTTTACTCCTTCTTCATTCACAATGTGAAATTTTACCTTCACCATTGTGCTCTAAAATTTAGTTTATGTAATTCAGTATTCTATATATCCTGGTATATAAAGAGTGATCACAGTTTAAAAATTGCAATGTCTGAAAATTTCTTAAACAAATCAAAAAGTCAGTAACAAACTGAATTAATGATGTTTAATTAGAATATAAGAATGCAATGAAGCGATAATTGAAAAATTAAAATAAAGGACTAAATATAAATAATACATACGTTACAAAAAAACTTATACTTAACTATTAAGTGTAGGTTACACAAAAGCTTATATTAATACTCCTATTCTCATAAAATATATATATATATATATATATATATATAACTTAATGAGTTCGAGACACATAAACTAAAAAAAAAGGAAAGGTTTCGAAATGAGAACGCACAGAGAGATCGGTTATAACTAACTTTATTGATAAACTAATCCTTCTTATATACTATCTGGGAGTTGTTTATCTTCTCAGTAGGATTAAGCTCTACCATTACCCGGCTACGGCACTTAACTCCCCCCCTCCAGTTTCCAGACACTTTTGGAAACTAAAGGAAGGACCAGTCCAGGCGAATAGCAGAGCTGGCTCCTGTACAACACTACAGCTCCCAGACACACAAAATTACAGTATGTACAATTAAATACCATACAATGATACAATAGAACAAAAAGAAGATACAGCCACAAGGATAATAAAACAACCAAAACCACACCCTACTGATTGTTGTCCTCCACAACAGATATGAAAAAAAGGAAAAACAAAAATAGCTACTAATAATAATAAGAACACAAAATTGTACACTTATAGGAATACAACCACTTTCTTGTTCCGCACATTGTATTACTCCACTGGAGTATGCGAAGGCACTCCAGACCCCAGAGGAAATTTCAGCTGTTCAATATGGACCGTCCTCCGCCTCCTGGGGTCCCCTACACTTTCGATAGTGACTGTGTTGTGTTCCCGAATGACTACAACACGGAATGGTCCCTCGTATCGCCGTGGCTCCTTACCCCGATTAGACCCAATTCTCCTGTAGACAATGGCCCCAATTTTGAGTGCCCCCGAGCAATCTCGGACACGCGCGTTTTCTCTAGTAACTCGGGTTCGTTTTTCCCTCACGATCCTTCTTCGCGCTTTTTCCCATGCCTCTCGAACCCGCACGTGGTTCGCGACAATGTCACACGCTGCGTTGTTACCTCCAATCGTACCCTCGGGATCCCGACTGGGCCCGCGAATCCCAAACAACACTTCAAAGGGAGAGAACCCCGTTACGGAATGGATAGAATGGTTGTACGCCGCAACCGCTTTCCGCATCGCTACGTCCGGCGTCAACCCCTGCTCGACGTGGTAGACCCTGAGGTGATCGCTAAGCGTGCTATGCAACCGCTCTATCCCTCCCCTACCCTTCGGGTGTCCCGGAGTGTTGAAATGCCACGCGACCTCCAACTTACGCGTTTCCTCGCTCACCACAGCGTTGTCGAACTCCCTCCCTTTATCGGACGTTATGGTATCGGGTACCCCATAAAACATAAACCATGTCCGGAGGGCTGATAACACCGACTCTGCTTCCTTGGAGTGAATCAGACGGGCCATAGCGATCTTACTGAAAACGTCGATGATAGTGAGCCATGTAAAACCCTTCCAGGTGAACGTGTCCACCTGCAGATCGCGGAGAGGCCGATCCCCCGTAGGTGTTTCTTCTTGTACAGCTTGCGGTGGGTGGCGGTCGTACTTCGTAGTCATGCAGACCTCGCATGCCCCTATAACTTCTTGGATCGTCCGCCGCATACCCGACCAATAATAGCGCCTCCTCAGCGCCTGCAGAGTCTCATTGAACCCCCGATGGTTGGTTTTGCCCACGTGGTAGGCCCCTGTCACTTCCTTCTGTCGGCCGCCGTCCCTGATGGTCTCCACCATGATCCTGCACCGAATGAACACACGATCCGGGATTTGATCCGTTTTCCACACCTGTCGTATTTTTTCCCATATCACTGCGTTACCCACGTAAAGGTGGTGGGTGTGTCCCGGCTTAGAAGCGTCCTTGAGGGCCTTACATACGAGGTCTAATCGCACCCCTGGTTGCGACGAGATGACATTGACGCGAGACCGCCCGTAACGCAGATACTCTATTGCCAGCATGCCTGACGTCTTCGTCTTCCAGATGATCTGCCTCGGTTTGTCATTAACAATCTCGTCAATTTCTTCTAAATCCCCCGGTCTCTCGTCTGTAGAGCTCTCTCTTTCTGACGATACCTCTTCTCTTCCCGCTACCGTGGTAGACCGTTCCCCTTCGCCCTCCGGCGACCAATCCTGCAAAAACTGCCGGATATCTCCCGATGGCCCTGCGACGTCCTCTTCGATAGCATTCACCATGAGTGCCCGCGACAACCAATCGGCGACTACATTTTCCTTCCCAGGTTTGTAGACGACATCCATGGAGTACTGGCTGAGCTTCTCTTTCCAGCGAGCCACTCGAGCGGACGACTCCTTTAGCTGGCCCACCCACTGTAACGGCCGGTGATCCGTCTGGACCCGGAATCTTCTGCCAAACAAATATGGCCTGAAATGGTCGACCGCCCAAACAATGCCTAGTAGCTCCCTCTCCAACGCGCTATATCTGGCTTCGGCCTCGGACAATCTCCTGCTCGCGTATGCTATCGGCCGGTCCCCCTGGTCATGCCCCTGAGACAAGACCGCCCCTAAGGCGTACTCACTGGCATCGGTAGTCACAACGAACTGCTTAGTGAAATCTGGGAACGCTAGCACCGGTTCCCCCGTCAGGTGGTCCAGACATTTCTTCAAGTTGTCCTCCATGACCGGTGTGATAACTACGCGCGCTCCCTTTTTTAATAAGTTATTAATGGGTACCAGGTACCGCGCCATGTCTGGAACGAAACGTCTGTAGTAATTAAGGGCCCCCAGAAGTCTTCTAATGCCTTTCACGTCCCGGGGTATCGCCATCTTGGTGATCGCTTCCACCTTGGACTTATCCGGCCTAACTCCTTCCCGAGACACCGTGTGCCCTAAAAAATTTATCTCCGTTTTACCCAGCACGGACTTCTCCGGAGACAGCTTCAGCCCGAATTCGCGAACCCTCGTGAAGACCTGTCGAAGGTGTTGCACATGTTCGTCCTCCGATTTGCTAAACACGAGCAGGTCGTCCATATAGACCTGGCAAATCCCCTCATCTACACCCCTGAGAAATTCGTCCATCAGCCTCTGGAACGTGAGGGGCGCATTCTTTAGTCCAAACGGCATCCTCGTAAACTCGTAATGTCCCCGCTCGAACGTGAAAGCTGTTTTCGCCTGATCCCGAGGATGAAGTCTGATTTGGTGATACCCCGCTTTCAAATCCAACGTGCTAAATATTACAGCACCGCTTAATCGATCTATGATATCGTCGAACCGGGGAATTGGATAAGCTTCGTCCTTCGTATTTTCATTTAACTGACGGAAGTCCACGACCACTCTGTATTTCTCGTTCCCTGTCACACTCTTCTTCTTTACCGCCCACAGGGGGCTATTAAACGGGGATGAACTGTCGACGATGATTCCCTGTCGCTTTAATTCATCTAATTCTACCCGGATGTGCTGTCTCAGCGCCTGGGGATACCGCTTCTCCTTCACGTACGTGGTCTTCTCCTGTTTTAGTGGAATTTCGTGTACCGTCCTTCCCGTGACACCTAATACCCCCCCCTTCCTTATAAAAGATGTCCCGGAATTCCTTTAGTAACAGGTTCCTCCACTCAACTATCCTAGTCACGGCCCCCACCCGAGGACCTCGCACCGCCCGGTGCCCCGCGTATGACTTACCCCCTAACGTAATGAACCACCTGCCTCGTTTATTCTCTACCTTCGCGCCCACCCTCTCTAACAGGTCGCACCCAACTATGGCCTGATACTCCCTGGGCAAACTCTCTACTACATGCACCTGCAGACGCGCTCCCGTTTTTCCCCACTCGCTCAATCCCATATCCGTTTCGCCCATCACTCTACATGGCCCTCCTAAGGTTAACAGCCTACATTTACATCTCCGGATCTGAAGTGCCTCCCCCTTACCACACAACTTCTCCGCTGCTGTTTTTGACAACAAGGTACTCGAGCTCCCTGTGTCTACAAGGCACTTCACTTCACCGTACGTCTTAATAATAGGCAACCAATTTTTCAGCTTACCTTCCAAGTTATTTATGACGCAAGCTCGGTCGCCTCTCTGCGAACACCCTCCTCATACGGCCGCCTGCTTCCGTCTCGTGGTCGCCGTCCGCCGCTGACCCGTCGTTCGTTGACGATTCCAGCTGCTGCTCACGCTGCCCTCGCCACTGCTGCCTGGTTCCTCCTCAGTCTCTGATGATCCCGAGACACTAGATGTGTCCCTTGGGGACCCACCTCGTCTGGCCGAGTACCTCCTTTTCCGTAGCTCCTGTGCGTTTACTTCCATCGGTTCTGCTTGATGTCCCTCCTTTCTGCGAAAGATGTACGGACATTGTCTGGCAAAATGCCCTTCCATCCCGCACTCGTAACATCTGGACCGTGGACATTTTGCTACCAGATGGCCCGCCTTGCCACACCCGTGGCACTTCCTCTCATCCTTCCTTGGCCCATTCTTCGACTTGGGCAGCCAATTTCTTTTTTCAGCCGTGAATGGTTTTTCTCTGACACTCGTTCTTCTACCCGGAGTCGCAGAAATTCTTGGTCGATTCGCCGAGACCCTTGTCCACTCAGGCTCATCTACCTCCATCCTGTAGCTCTCCTCTTCTCGGGCCCCAGTATCCACAAGGTTCTGAGCGCATTCCAGGAACGTTTTCTCGATAGGAAATCCTTCCTTTTTTCCTAACTGCCTCGCCAACTGTACCTTCCAGATCGTGGACAGGAATAGCATTCGTGCGTCTGTCTCTTCCGCTGATACGATCTCTCTCATTTTTGCATTTAATTTTTGATACCGCTCCAGCATGACTGCAGCGTATTGACCCGGTGTCTGCCGGCTCTGCCTCCGTTCACAGAACATTTGAAAAATGTCCTCCTCGATCGTCCATCTCCCTCCTCCATACGCCTTCTTCAACCTTTCTTTAATTACTGCCCATTCAGTCTCCTCATCGGCCTGAATTAAGTTCAGCACGCTTCTCCGGACACGCCGTGCCAGGGCCACTCGCAATCTCTTTGCATCTAGTTCTTCTAGAAAGTCCGCTGCCACCTGGGATTGAATGCTTGCCATGATTCCATCTCCACCTTTGATAAAATGATTGAGTTCGCCGACATCGCCGTTGAACTTATCCAAATCAGAAATTTCTCTCCTGATGTCTTGCGCGTTGGCCTTCCGTAATTTCATTTTTTCTAATTCATTAGTTTCTTGCGCAATTCTATTAGCTTCCTGCCTCGCTAGGTCTGCCCGCGCTAATGCTAAGGAGGAAGTTACCTGAGGTTGGAGTTCAGGGATCATCTGCTCCGCCTGTGGGGGATCTAGCGTCAAGGTCGCAGGCCTCAGGATGCTCGGAGCCTGATCATTCATGTTGGCGCACTTAAGTACTATTCACAACGAATGGAAAGATAGCACAACGAACGAGAAAACGAAAAAAAAAATTTCTTTCCTATGCTTTTAATCCGTGTCCCGGGTTTCGGCACCACTTAATGAGTTCGAGACACATAAACTAAAAAAAAAGGAAAGGTTTCGAAATGAGAACGCACAGAGAGATCGGTTATAACTAACTTTATTGATAAACTAATCCTTCTTATATACTATCTGGGAGTTGTTTATCTTCTCAGTAGGATTAAGCTCTACCATTACCCGGCTACGGCACTTAACTTATATATATATATATATATATATATATATATATATATATATATTGTTGAGGTTCAAAATATGTTAGAAATAAATAAAAAACTATTGATGGTTAGCTTATCAATCGGACTACCGTAAAGTTGACATAGATAAGTGATTAGTTTATTTAAGTAAATAAAAATAATTCCAAAACTTATAAAATATTTTTTTATTAAATTAATATTTGGTTTGTTCAATGAAAAACACAATTTTTATAAGTAAAGTTGATTTAAATATTATGCAAATGGCATTGCCGCTCCCTACCGGCGTCTCCCGCCATATTCCACTCACTCGCTCGTGAGAAGGGCGTCCAAGGAGAAGACCTCTCCAGTTATTATCAATCGAGTAGGACGCGTCCAGGGAAGAAGACCTTCCAGATATTCATCATTTTTTGAGTACAAGGTGTCCAGAAGAGAGGATCTTCAAGTTGTTAAGAAGAACGGTATCATATATTGATTTAGAGGGAGTTTCAAGACAGAGATTGGTAGATACATCTGTGAGTGTTTATTTGAATCATTGTACTTTGAGAATTGTGTTTGTAATTTAAAATTTGTTCTAGTTATCCCGACTTTAAAATTAATTATCATTGACCCACGGAGATTTCCTTTCAATCAAATATTGTTTTGTTTTCTTTGTAGTAACTCAAATTTTGTAATAAAATAAAATTAACGTCGATTTTTAATTAACTAACTCTCCATAATATCATATTATGTTGAATCATATTATGTTATTATATTGAATTATATTAAAATATTAAATTCTTAACAATATATATATATATATATATATATATACATCTATTTTTTTTAAAATTTTAATATTGAAAAATAACTTTATCATTCTGAAATTCATCACACATATGTAGAAATAAGAGTAGACTTACTAATTGTTTTGTTCCTCAACCCGTAACCAGTATGGTGGGGTCCTGGGAGCCATAGCCAGTTAATTCCCTTAGGGGCTGCTCTGAGGAGCTGTGGTCCACAGTACCTTTCAGGCAATAGCTTCTGAGCTGTTGACAGAAGTGCTTGTTCCGCGATAAGTTATTTCTGAGTTTTATTCGATTATTAATGGAGCGTGGGGTCCGTATGACCCCACCATACCATTAGTGAAACTTTTTAATAAAAAAATAATTGATATTATTTCAGTCAAAAATAGCATATTTACAGTGACAGTCGATGAATGTTAATGATCCCAATTTTCTGGAATGGCTGGAAGGTGCTATGAGCGATTGTGGAAGTGACTAGGACTTTGATCCAGATTGCGAAAGTGACCATAATTCTTATTCGGAGTTAGATTATGGGACCGATGACAATCAGGAATATGAAGAATCAGGTATTTCTTTAGAAAATTTAGAAAAAGGATGCGATGTGCAGGGAGAAGTTGCATCTCATGGCATGACAGCTCAGAATTATTTTGTAAAAATAGGATCAAGTGGTGTTCTACTCCAGCTGCGGTAAACGTATGACCCCGTTTACTTTACAGATTAAAGTTGATGTTGTGGTTTTAATTTTGAGAAGAAATAAAATTAATTAATTAATAGCTACTTATTCTGAGATGACTATAGTTCAGGAAGGTGATTCTTCTTAGATCATGTTCTACCACCAGGTTTTACCCCAATTAAGGGTACCCATATTATAGATTCTAGGAGAGTTCTATTGTCTCTGGATCTCTTAGGTCATCTCTGGCTGTTAACAGATTAAATAATATGACTACCACTTCTGGATTTGAATCTGGAACATTGTGCATATCAACTCAGCACTCCACACACTAAGCTACCCAGCTCTCTAATAGTTGTTTAAGCCTTTATTAAATTATGTAATTACATTTTGAATAAACTTTAATTTTGTATAAAATAATGAAATTAGCTGCTATGTGTAATATTATAATTAATAGTGTATAATCTTAATAATTATATTTATTCAAATTACATCAAAGTAGAAAAATTCTCTGTTCTACCGCTTTCTTGTAATAAATATAAATATTTTCATCATAATTACGTATACTATTATTATGTTACAGCATCGGATGCTTTATGGAAAGTTAAAAGGAAGGAATATAATATTTTTCTAAAAAGGTCACATATAGACAATAACTATTACAATAATTTCATCAAATGCGGCAATAAACTGGTGGAGTTGATGTTGGCTTCACCTTCAGCTATGGATGTACATCATAAAACGATTGCTTTGATTCTAGATGTAATTTCAGGTATATTAATATAGGTTCATGTATATGTATATATATATATATATATATATATATATATATATATAAATATTTATAATTTCTTCTTGAGTGCTTATGACAGTGTTTACAGGATTTTGTGTACGCTGAATTTGTTTTCAAGTACTTCATCCAATTTATTTTCTTCATTTGCACTTGCATCTTTACTATTTGTTCCACCAAAGTGTTCTTTTTGCCCATTGTCCCATGGAATTATTCCACATACCGATTCAGCCAACAAGACATTGGTTTTGTACGGGTGGATTAAGTGTTAAGCTCTTAATTCCTAATTTCCTTTCCTGCGAAGTCCATCTTTAGTAGCAGGTGATCACCAACTATTTTGAATCCTCTTTTAACTCTAACATCCATTGTATCCTTCAGAGTCTACTTTGGCATGGGGAAATAGTCTATTATGGACTTCACTTAATGTTCAGGATATAATGTAATTTCTTCTCGAATGCTTGTGATAGTTTTTACAAGATTTTGTGATTCAATCAAGAAATGTAATATTGTATATTTATTGATTCAACTACATAACTATAGCAGATAACTACTATTTGCATCAGTACAGCTAATGAAAATACATGGTGGATATTTACAAGCAAACATAGAATTGGGAAGGGAAGAATTACAACCTGAGGTGATAACGCCCACAGAGCTATACATAGTCTGAAAAGAACTCACTAAATGAGGAGAAAAGAGCACTATTATATTCCTAGAGCTTAATTTAGGAATATTTATATATCAAAGATAACATATAAGAAAAACATATATTAATAACTGTTATTACTATGACAATTAAAGGTACATTTTTGCCATAATAATTTAATCTTCATTTCTATATGAGATGATTTTATGGTTATAACCTAGTGCTATCTAAGCAGGTGAGTTTTAAATACATCAATTTAAACCTTAGAATCTCTCTGGTGGTAATAGTGTGAAATGCGTCTTAGCTGCTGAAGGTGCATCAATGTCATCATAAATCCATCAGGCTGTTTCTTATTTCAACTGTACAAATAATCTGTTGGCTCTTTATTCATTAATGAAATCACTGATGGCCTATCCATTCCACAAACTTTTGGGGTCAATGGGCATATTATATAATATCTTTTCTATGACAAAGTTGTTATTTATGTTTTTAAAATCAACAATTCAATTGACAAGGAGACAGTTTTCAGACACATGCTAAGGGTGGTGTAGCATACTTATTCGACGAAAATTCATCTCTAGCCTTACAGGGGTTGAAAGGGATTAGTGACAGGATCATGATTGTCAAGCTTAAATAGGGGAGTTGGGTTTATACCATATTTGTTGTATATGGCCCTGACAATAATGTACCTGCAAACGAGAAGGACAACTTTTTCGAAACTCAGCAGGAATTGGATGATAACGAAGGAATTCTGGTAAATAAAGGAGACCTGAATGGCCAATGTGATAATAATGTGAGGGAATGGCACAGAGCCACATTGAACAGGAAAGAGTGAAGTGGCTTAGACACTGGAGGAAGAATTCTTAGGCTGTGCCTGGCCAATGGAATGGTTGTAGCAAATACCTTATTCCCCCTTAAGGATGTTTTTAAAAACACAAGTGTAGAACCTGGGCATGAAGAGAAGTCCATAATAGACTATTTCCTCATACCAAAGTAGACTCTGAGGGATACAATGGATGTAGACTTGGCAGGAAGGAAAATTAGGAATTACGAGCTTAACACTACTAAATCCATCAGTACAAAATAAATGCCTCTAATCTGAAGAGTAGGAAAACTTATTAAGTCTACCATGAAGGTTATTGAGATCTTCTAGAATGCGTTCAAGTTTTTCTTGTTGAATTGGCTTGAGGAATAATTCCTTGGGACTGAGGGCTAAAAGAATGCTTTGGTGGAACAAATATTAACGATGCAGGTGCAAATGAAGAAAAGAAATTGGATGAAGTACTTGAAAACAGATTCAGAAAAGACTATGCTAGATATAAAGAGCACAAGATAAGATAAAGAATAAAGATATAATGCATAAATATAAAGAATCATTATTAAAGTATAATAAATACCAAAAGAGTTCTTATAAATAGAGAATGAATCGATAAGCTGACTACTTAAAGGTTGAACAATGCTGAAAAGGAAGGCATCAAAAGGGGGATGAAACCGTAGCCTGCATAATATTGGGAGGAGGACGATATCATCAGCGAAGAGGAAGGGGAAAATGCAATCAGTTCTCATAAATTAGGGAAAGCAGTAGGTAAAGATGGGATTTCCCCAAAAATGGTAGAATATATGGAAAATGTGGAAGAGAAGGGGAGTTCCAAAATAAAGGAAGCTGTCAGTTATTATGCTCATTTTTAAATAGGTGACAATCTGGAAAGTAAATCTCACCAAGGCATCTCTTTCCTTAGCGTATCATGCAGGATTTACTCCAGGTTCCTAGAAAGGCAATTGTGGAACCAATGCTGGGTGAGAAGCAATGTGGCTTTCGAAAGAATAGGACACCTTCTAATCGCCACCTCTTCATATTCAGGGAGATATATAACAGAGAAGGATAAAGAAGTATATGCCTGTTTCGTTGAAAGAAAAGCAAGATCTAATAAATGCACAAGAAGAAAACGGAATTGGAATAGTTCTGAAGACCTATCTTAGACTTTTATTAATCATAAATTTAATGATTTTGTCAATTAGTTCTGTTAAGAGTTTTAAATATTAATGAAGTACCAATTGGTTTTATAATGAAATTGACGAATTTTGGGTTTTTCAGAAACACTCTTAGGTGTAGAAACCAGCATGACGCACCATCCAAAGGTTATCGACTTTGTGTCAAAGTAAGATATAAAATTTATATTTCAAGTAAATAAAATTGAACATTGTGGTTAGAGTAGTAGAGGAGTTATATAGTTTATGGATCTCAGTTTTGAAGTTTAATCAATGGTGTATTCACAGCTAGGATATCTTAAAAACATTAAAAGTTCAATTATGGCGCCCTACCATTTTTAAACATTACCTGAGTAGAGGTTAGAACTGTGAGCCAAACAGAGAACCAATCAGAAGCCAATTCATTCGGATATGGTCACATGACCACGTTTATTATTTTTATCATTTTAATTGGAGTTCAACATCCTTATCTGCTTCTCTTATGGCAAACAGATATACATTGTTATAACTACAATGTCATCGCTATTACTGTAATGTCATCGCTATTCCATTTATACTTTTGCTTTCTTCTCCACTTTTGTTTGGTATTCAATCACAATTACTGGATCTTTAAGTTTTTAAGAGCTTAATTTCTTTTTATACAATATTTTTACTTCTTTTCAATTGTTCAAGGAATCTTATTTCCATATTTTGTCCATTTTAAGGAGATAGTGATCGGAGCCTATTTTAAATCCTCTTTTGAATCTGACATCTATGATATCCTTTCTTCTAACTAGAAAATAGTCAGTAATAGATCTCTCTATCTCTACCTCTTCTCTGGTATACCTATGTGTATCTCAGTGTTAGAAGATAGTATTATCAATAACCAGGTGTTTCGCTGTGCACAAACTCAGAATACTATTGCAATTATCATTAAAGTTAACTTCTCTGTGGATTCCAAGAATTCTAGGATTACTATATATTTTTTATAACAGTTATGGCCAGCAGTAAAGAACTCCAAAAAAAGTTGTAAATTTAAAAAACGTGAGCCAATTGTCAAAGAAAGCAAAAAAAGGGATGTTGGTGTAAAAGTTAAAGTACAACATTTTGACTTCATCAACAAAACATAAACCAGAATTAATAGAAATAAAGAAAAACCAGGAATACATATTCAAATCCAATGTTAATGTTGAATAAATTGTAGTTATAGTGCCCATCGGTCTTTTGGATCATACACTTAAAAATATACAAAAAAAAATAAATAAGCAATACAAATAAAATCAAACATTAAAAAAATATGAAATAATGTATTACCTTACTTGTCCAGGAAATTTTTAATAAAACTATGTTTTAATAAAAGCCATAAATATTTAGTGATTTATGTTCACATGTGAGAAGAAATAAATACCTCTTGAAAGGTTTTATTGAACACAATAACACATATAAAAACTACATTGCATGGCTGTAAACAACTAATAAAAGGTAACCATAAACTGAGAAGGTTATATAGAGAACATGTGAGATACAAATATAATATCATGATTTAATTACATTCACCCCCACTCTAGTAAGTGGTATAATCATTCAAATAAGAGGGTGGCCGACGGGTCCTTTGACTCCGGCGTAGAGTTGGAGTTTGCTGGATAGGAGGTCTCGCTGGAGAACCTGAAACTGAAAGGTCCACGGCTGGAGGAGAAATATCTTGACTGGAATGATTCTGCTCCAAGTCCTGAGAACGATGTACAGAGTCTGGTGAATGGGGAATGGAGTCTGAAGTCGGTTGGGTTGAGTCCTCAGGAATAGGGTGCCTGTCAACTTCACTACCCAACAGTGCTAGGTGACGGTTTGAGATAGTGGTCTCTCGTCCAGCAGGGAGGCGAACATGGGCATATTCCGAGTTCCCCTCCAGTAAGATAACTTCATTTACAAAGGGGTCGTACTTTGAGTGCCTTACAAGACGCTTCATTAGGACGGGTCCTGGAGTCATGAGCCATGTGGGAGTTGATTTTCCATGTCTTGAGTGGCGAACATGATTAAACATACGCTCGTGTTGTGTGGTATTTGTTGCTGTTCATAGCAAGGAGCGTATCGAGTTCAGAACCGTCTCCCAGCATCTTATGTCCATCCGGTGAGTTCTTAAAGCAAGCTGGATTGTCTTCCAAATGATCCCTACGTACCTTTCTGCTTGAACATTACCCATAGGATTGTACGGGGTTGTCCGGCTACTAGCAATACCGAGAGTATCAAGAAAATTTCAAAGTTCTTGCGATGCAAATGATGTCCCCCTATCCGAATGTATGTATGCCGGGGTTCCAAACACTGAGAATATTTCTTTCTGTGACTGTAGTAGAGGATAAGTCTT
The DNA here is from genome assembly GCA_037127475.1 of Arma custos. Classification (NCBI taxonomy): domain Eukaryota; kingdom Metazoa; phylum Arthropoda; class Insecta; order Hemiptera; family Pentatomidae; genus Arma; species Arma custos. The sequence goes on from CM073764.1 coordinate 131,319,446, forward strand.
GACAAGGGTACGCAAAGGGAAACCGAGAAAATTCATCCACGACAATTAGAAGATATCTATTTCTCGAATTTGAAGGAATTGGTCCCTTGAAATCTAAATTCAAGCGTTCAAAGGGCTGAGTGGCCTTGATGGCTTCACTTCTGAGCTGACTCTACATGACGAAATAACCTTCCTGATTTTGTCTAAGGAGTAAGCTAAGTTTTTACTTTTCACCCAGTGGTAAAAGCGAGTCTCTCCGGGGTAACACAGCATCTCGTGTAGTTCTGTGAGTTTCCTCAATGATGCATCCAGTACGGCCACTATCGCAGAGCAAGTCCGAGAAAAAGCATAGGCGGCTTCATTCAGCTTTCCAGGCCTGTAGATAATTTCATAGGAAAAGCAGGACAGTTCTAGCCTCCACCTTTGGATCATTTCATTTTTAACCTTGCTTTTTAAGTGGGTATCGAACATAAAGGAGACAGATCTCTGGTCCGTTATTACCCTGAAACGATTGCTCTGGAGGTAATGCCTCCACTTCCTTACGGCTTTGATAATAACATGAGCTTCTTTCTCCACAGCAGAATGACGTTCCTCCGAAGGTGAGAGTGTTCTGGAGAAAAAGGCGACAGGGCGGCCATTCTGAAATAAGGTTGCAGCGAGTGCGCGATCCGATGCATCAGTTTCCACTGTGAACTTGGCTGAGTGATCAATTGTGGATACCGTAGCGTTTTCAAAAAAATGGCAAAATCAGATCTAAGTGGAAATTTTGGATCCTTAAAGACTCGAATTTTATATGAGAACTTGGGGATAAAATGTGAGTAATGTGAGAACATCCCTAAGGCTCGACGTAGGGAAGGCATATCCTTGGGAATCGTTAGTTCTAGTAGAGGTCTAAGACGCTGAGGATCCGGGCGCAAGGTTCCATTCCTAATAACATATCCAAGGTAATGGATTTCACGGTTGGAAAATGTTGATTTTTCCTCGTTAATAGTTAAATTGTATTTCTTTGCCGCTACCATGAATTTATTTAAATTGATGTCGTGTTCTTCCTGAGTCTTTCCACAGACTGTTACGTCATCAAGATAAGCAAAAGTCCCCTGTAGATGCTCAGTATCGATTTTCTTCTTTATCTGGCGTTGGAAAGCAGCCACACCATTAGTGACGCCAAACGGGATGCATGTGAATTGAAAGAGCTGACCGGAGGCCTCGAACGCGGTATAAGGCTGATCCTCATCTCTGATTGGTATTTGATGATATGCACTGCGGAGATCAATTGTGCTGAATACTTCATATTTGGATACTTTGTTCACTGATTCTTCAATAAGGGGGAGAGGAAAGGCATCGAGTTCAGTAAAAAGGTTTATTGTTTGGGAGTAGTCGATACACATACGCCTTTTATGGTTTTCGCCGGAAACAACTTAAACCTGGGCCATGGCGAATGACTTTCTTCAATGATGCCCTCCCTGTAGCTTCTGTACCTCACAATCTATGAAGTTAGCATCTGATTCTGTCTGGCGTCTGGATCTGAAACAGATTGGACGAATGTTAGGTTTAAGATTAGTAAACAAACAAGCAGGTTCTACAAAAGCTGCTGCAAGAGCACAGATATCAAGAACCTCCTGCGGGCCACCAAACTTAATATTAATGTTGGAATGTCGCCTAAGTATATCATGACCGATGATTAGATCAGCACAAAGATCCGAAAGGATATTTAAAGTCACAGATTTGTAATTATGACCACTGAACTCTAAATTTAGAATTCATTCCCCGCTGGTGGATGTGTGTAACTGGGTGTTAGCCAAAGTGATCTCCATGCCCTTTCCTTTGCATACTGGAATTCGGAGCTGATTAATCAGTTTTTGACTTATAAAACTGGAAGAACTTCCCGTGTCAACTAATGCTTGCGCTTTTGACCCATTAACCAAAACAGTAACTAACGCCTTAGAAAGGCATGAAGCAAGGCTAGCGGTGCAATAAGAGCTGCATGACTTAATAAATGAAGTTATACATCTTTTTGGAGACTTCTTTCGCTGGCAGACTCTGCTAAAGTGGCCAGTCTTACCATAACCATGGCAGACGGCGTCCTTCACTGGACACTGGGTTCTGGGATGTTTTGAGTACCAACAGAAATAGCATTGACTGTAGCTGCTGCCACTTCATCCGTGGATTCGCTCTGTTTTCTTTTTGGTTCGGCTGATGTTGAATTGATAGGTACATGCGAGCTCTGATAGTAGCTGGATTGGATCTGGGCTAACTCTAGTGATCTAGCCTGTGTAAAGGCGTCGTTCAGTATGAGGTTGTGATTCTCAAGGAGCCGCTGCCTGATGTGAGGATCGATCAGCCCGGCAATGAAAGAGTCACGGATGCAATCATCACGATTAGTTTCCGCAGTTACAGCTTTGAAGTTGCAGTCCTTTACCAGTAATTTCAGTTCTTCTATGTAACGGCTGATTGATTCGCCCGATTCCTGCTTTCTGGTGGCCAACTTATGTCGAGCAAAGACTTCATTCACAGGCTTGATAAAGATATTCTTCAATGTATTGATGGCGTCGTTTATAAGTCCCACATTCACTGATATAATCGTATAGATTCGCCGATAGGTGGTTAATCAGTAGTCGGTGTCTGTCTGCTTCATCCGCCCCAGTTGTGAGTAAGAAGTTCTGGAAGGTCCGATACCAGTGGTTCCATTCTTTGCTGGCTGATAATCACTCGGGGTCGATGTCTTATCTTTCAGGGCGAAGTAGACGATCCATCAGAATGATATATAATTCACTATTATTCATAAAATGTTAATATCTAATGATAAATTAGAATCAATCACAAGAAATTAATTCAGTATTAAACGCACTTGCACATATAACACTCAAAAACCACTTAAACATTTTAAGTTTTTTTTCACTAGTTCATTAACTACTAACTGTAAAAGTTAACTCGACTGTGTTCAATAAATTGAGAAGAAATAAATACCTCTTGAAAGGTTTTATTGAACACAAAAACACTTATAAAAACTATGTGTCTAAGCATGGCTGTAGACAACTAATGAAAGGTAACCATAAACTGAGAAGGTTACATAGAGAATATGTGAGATACAAATATAATATCATGATTTACTACAACATGTATACCATGTGAACTGTAAAACACTAAAATATAATTACAACGGTAAAATATAATTTTAAATTATGTTGTTTTCACAGATCAAACCAATAAAAATGTTATTTAATATACAATTAAATATTACTTTTTGGTTATTTATATATTTATATTTAAAGTTACAATTTATTATTAAAAATAATAAATAAAAATATTTATTAAAAATCATTTTAAAATTAATAATAATTAAAAAGCTGTCTAGAGACATGATTTTGGGGCACAAACCTGTTGAAATGCTTATGCCATATAAAAATCATTGTTGTAACAGAGTAAAGTAGCAAGGTGTTGTTACAGAACAGTTGTGGCTAAGTGGGAAACCCAAGGTTGTGGCATGCCTTAATGTAGAGAACCCATGTTTGTGGTACACATGACAGAAAGGGATTGTGTCCTCTGATATCAGACCCGAAAAATAAATAAATAATATTGCATTTTTTGCAGGATAAGTAATATAGCATCGTTTAGTTTCATATATCCAGGCTTAATAAAGTTAATAGAAGCTATAATACGACCAACTAAAGTGGATAAATTAGTCTTTAGAGAACTTGCAGAATTGAGGAAAATGGTAAATGCTTTAGTGTTATTATTATTAATTACAATTTTACAAGACATGAACAAAATAAATTTGATTAATACTAGTTATTACAGTACATAAATTTCCTCTATGTAATGTATGATAATACATATTGTTTTAGCTTGTGGAGCATGCATCAGCAAAAAACCAGTGTCCTCTTGCAAGTAAGAGCTACTATTTCATATCAAATTTGTAAGAGAATTGGAAATCTGCTATTTCTGTATATATATATATATATATATATATATATATATATATATATATATATATATATATATATATCGACGTTCAAAAAATGTAGTTTCCACTGGAAAAATGTATGTATGTTTCCTATCTTTCATAGTTTAAGTAGAAAAAGCATTCAAAGTTGACTACTTTAATATACCTCCTTTACTTCGAAACGTAATGTAGCATGAAGTTATTTTATTTAAGAGTTTTTAGTCGAAATAACTTACTAATCAAAGTATATATTTCGAATCTTTCAGAAAATGTCAATACTGAAGTAGTGGGCTTCAGATACTTCTTCTACTTGACATATGAAAGATATAAGAATATTTTACATAAATTTTTCCATGTTTTGTATTCTACATTTCATATAAATAAAAATAAATGGGGGTCAAGAGGAAACTACATTTTATGAAGGTCGATATTGACCACTTAAAGTGAAAAACCAAAAAATGTTTTTCTATTTCTTCAAACTAGTCCGGAAATAACTACAACAGTTACCTGAATGGTTTTTCTGTATTTTGTTTCGTTTAAAAGTTAAAAACATTTGATCCACTTGAAATGGGACTCCTGCATGGTGTTATATACATATTATTTTGAAGAGAAAAGATTTGTCTTGGCCGGGATTTGATTCCGTGTCATCCGCATCTTTAGCGCGGTGCTCTAACCATCTGATCTACCAAGGCTCCCATCCAAGCCAGACAAATCCATTTTCTCCGATCCTATAACCCGGTTCTCGCAATATTTGCGATGTATACACGAGGAAGAATATTCTTTGAACATTACTTTAATTGGGATCTCTTAAGTAAATTATATATTTTATATTTTATTTATTGTTCTTTTGATTGTGATTATTTTTAAATATTTTTATTTTGATCCAGGGCAATAGTCGATTTTTTCATGGATAACATGACTTAAACCTCACATGTGATTGATTTAGTTTTTGCTGTAGTATTCCTACCATGCAAATTCGTACATATTAAAGCAACAAGTTGTTAGGGAGTGGAAGAAGTTAAAAATAATCACTGTACCAATATTAAAAAATGTTTCTTCTTTAAGAGGAGAGATTTTCTCAACTAACCCTCCAACTAACTATAACTTAGAAGTTATTTTAACCTTCACTTGGTTTGTTCCTTGGAATTCATGATGTCAATAATATGCTAAACCTAATTCTGTATGAAATTTTATATGTTGAGACAAATCAAATGTCCTATTTTATAGCTGAAAGACATTTCAGAAATGAGATCCAACTCACAAAAATGAGCATCTCACTGATTTAACATAATGACCAAGAATTCATAGTTCTATCTAGATATTTTTCACAACCATAATTTTGTCAAAAGTTAGGGATTTTGAGAGGGTCACAAGGGATTTTATCAATTTTGTACGAACCTCTCTTATTCCATTGAGAATGAAATATTGAATAGTAGGATTGGACACTTCAAATGATAACGAACAGTGCCTTTAAGGAGTGAGTGAAGCTATGGGATCGCAAGTAGTTAAACTGAAATAGAAGTCTACACCTAGTTCTGTGAAGATGAGTATTTGAAGGTAATCTTGTTCTCTCAGTATTAGCTATGTTGGTGTTTTGAGTAAATAAAACAATGGAGGAAGTAAGTGAAGGCTGTTACATCATATTGGATGAAAATTGTGGCCTCTAATAAGTTACATAAAAACTAATACTAAATAATGTATCCCAACAGTTTATATAACACTAGGTTTAAGTTAAGTAATGATATCTTACATTTTGTTTCAATTTGTATTTTTATTTATTTTTGTTTTGTTACAGAACAGACCCTATCAATGGCGATTGCATCAAGAATTACAAAATATAAGCAAAGTAAAAAGATATTAGAAAATTCGATACATGAAGTGTCCCTAACAGTATGTATTAAGATTTTCATATTATTAATGTATAAGAAAATGATATATCAGTTTCTAGATCAACATATCCATCCACATTTTAATGAAATCTGCATGGCTTCACTCAGAACTTATATTTACAATTGTATAATTATTGCAATTATTTCAAAGAATCTTTGATACTTTGGTATTTCAGAATGTGACAAATCCTTTTGGACAATATATAGATTGATTATTTTTTTTTAACAAATAGATTTTGAGGATTCCCTGCAGATAATCTTCGCCCACGATTAATCACAAATAATCCATTTGTCTGTTCAAGTATTGTGATTTATTTACTTTCTATTTATTCACCATGAATTTCTTCTTTATTTCTTTGTTTTATGATATGTTGAACCATAGTATATCATTCAGGATGTAAAGCTGTCTCTGTGATTGCCCTTGATATTATAGGGAGGAGTGTAGTGTGTTGTAATTAATAAATATTTGGGATTGTCAAGATTAATATACTATCTCACCCAATCAAATAGCAATGGGTATCTTAATGGCACTAATATTCTTATTCCAAATTTCAAAGCAAATATCGATTTTGAATAATTTTGGTGTGTATTTGTATTCAATCATCTCTCTACTCAACATTCGCATCAAATTGGGAAAAGCATTAGAACTTGAAAAAGCATTAACTTGAAAATGTATATGTAATGATAAAAGCATTAACTTGAAAATATATATGTAATTCTATATCTACATCCTATTCTGGTAAATAAAAAGAAATCTCAGTTTAAACATACAAAGGTCTGAAAATTTAATAATAAAAACAAAAAGTTGGTAACAAAAAACAAAAATATAATTATAAAAAAATACCTGAATAAAATGAATTAATGATTCTTTTTTCAACTCTTGGAATGTGACAATTGACAAAATAAAACAAGAGGTTATATATAAATACTTGTACTTTACTAGTAGGTGTAGGTTACATTATTATTTCTACATAGCCTACCTGTATATAAACTATTTTACATCCCGTCGCGGTGAAGCATTTATTTTTTTAAACAATAAAAGGTGTGTTTGTAAAACGCGTGCACATGAGTGTGTTTGTATATGTGTACTTTAAAGTCAACAAGATCCAAAAATAAAGTAATGTTCAATTAACATTCTCTTTGTGTATACATCGCAAATTGCGAGAACACGGAGATATAGGATCCGTGAAAAGAATTGATAGAGCTAGCCGTGAAGCGAGCCAGGTGGCCGAGATGGTTGAGGCGTCACCACGGAGAGGTGAAGGTCCCGGGTTCGAGTCCCGGTCCTGGCCATATCTTTTCTTATCAAATAAAATATTTAAAAATATTAACCATTCATGAAACATTTCAAATATGTTAATTTAAAAAAAATATGTTACATAAACAATTTTATACATGTACTAGTATATTAACTATTTATATTTAAATTGAGTACCTGATATTTTCATAAAAATAGAAATATCACATTTTATTGTGAATAATTCATAGGACCCCTACTGTCCAGTTATAAACCCATTCAGTGGTTACCTAGGTTTATTGAATAATTTGACTAACTCATGAATATAATAAAATTTGTTCTCAATTAATTTATTTTTAACTGTACTCCATTCATAAGAGCAAGTACTCACCAATTATTTCAAGAAGAATTCTAATACGTGGTAAAAGAATTTGTTTGTTCTATATCAAATCAAAATATACTCTAGCTTTATTCTCCCTATTTTTTGTTATACAACTTTGCTATCTAGATGTAGTCAAATGGAATTAAATTAATTAAAATATCCTTCTTAAATACACATGTAATTTTTTTTAGGCTTCACACACTGTTAGTGTGGTATTATCATACTCGATCATTTCATTAGCATGTTTACCTGACATTCAAGAGAAAGCTTGGCAAGAGCAATTTGAAATATTTGGTAACGATGTCAGAGAGCCGACTACGGATGATTTAGGGCATATGAAGTACCTAGACAGGTAAATTATATATCTTAAAATCATAATTTTATAGCCCAGGGCCAGGATTCGAATCCGGGTTTTCCACATTTCTGTTGTGGTGCTCTACCAACTGAGCTATCCTGGTTCGTACTTTGGTCAGACATATTCATTCTCTTCACTGATCCCGTATCCCTGTGTTCTCGCAATTTGCGATGTATACAAAGGGAAGAGTGGACTTATGAAACGTTACATAACATCAATTTTTAAATAGACAAAATATATTATTATTAAATGGTTGTTACATTCAAATAGGATATAAATGTGATCAAAATTTTAAAAAGCAGGTATCTAGTGTATAATTAAATTGAATGAATACAATAGCACAATAAAATAGTAATAAATAATAATCTATATTTACATAATGAATTATTATTTTTCTTTTTAAAAATATGTTTATAAATGCTTTATAAGGATGATATTGTGTATTTCATTGAAGGTTTATCAAAGAAGCCCTGAGATTTGTGGCTCCTCCATTTGTTGGAAAATATGCTAGTGAAAATATAAATATAAGTGAGTAAAATTCTACTATACTTTTGAATTTTAATTATTTACAAAAAAATGAGACATAGTGCCATTTTAATAAATTATACTTTATCTCCATTTTCTTGGAATTTTCCCCTCTTCCCATGATTCTAAGATTCTTCTTCTTTTTCCTTTAATGGTGCGACAGATGCTTAAAGCGATCCTTGGCCTGCTCAATCTCCAAGCTCCATCTGCTTCGGTCCTGCCCATGTATGGAACTTATTCTCAGTTTTTTTAGATCTCCCAGGACGCTATCTTTCCACCTGCCCCTGGGTCTCCCTGTACGCCTCACTCCATCAGGGCAGTTGTCGAACACTCTTCTAGCAGCTCTTTCTCCTCCCATTCTCAGCAGGTGACTCAGCCACTTCATCCTCTGTAACCGGGCGAAAGAGGAGATCGTCATGTCATCATACCTATCATATAACTCTCTGTTTTTTCTTAAGCGCCATACACTGTTTTCCTGGACGGGCACTACGATGCGTCTGAGGATACGCCTTTCGAATCTATCCACAAGATGTGCATCCTTCTTGTTCAGGGTCCATGTCCCGCAAGAATATGTCACTATTTGCCGAATCAGCGATTTATAGAGAGTGATCTTAGTTTTGAGGTCGACATATTTGCTTTTCAGCAAACTGGTAATAGCAAAGTAGGCCCGATTCCCAGCCAGTACTCTTCTTCTGATTTCTTCTGCTTCATCTAGTTTGTCGTTGACGACAGAACCAAGGTATTGGAAGCTGTTCACCACCTCGAAGATATGTGTTCCCATTAGGTAGAGTTGCTGCCGGCGAATTTGTTGGTTTTGCCTTCCTCTTCTCAGAACCATCAGTTTCGTTTTTTCCTCATTTATGTTTAACCCCAATTTTTCTGCTTCAGTCTCGAGCCTTTGCAGGTCCTTAATACTAGGTAATGTCCTTCCAATAATTACCACGTCATCTGCATAGGCGAGTACCTGCGTTAGTCGATTAAAAATATTCCCGCCTCCAAGTAATCCTGCTCTTTCCATAACTGCCTGCAGGGCAATGTTGAATAGTAATGGGGCAAGAGGATCTCCTTGTCTTAGACCATTTTTTATTTCAAACTGTTCCGACAGTCCCTCTCTAATGCTTACTCGACAGTATGTGTTTTTCATCGAGCATTGTACGAGTCGTATTAGTTTCCCAGGGATCTCCATCTCCTGCATGACTCGGAACAATTCTTCACTTATAATTGAGTCATATGCTGATTTAAAATCTATGAACAGCATCCACATTATCTGGTCGTACTCCTTCATTTTCTCGCAGATATTCTTTAAGGTCCATATTTGATCAGTGGTCGACCTCTTACTTCTGAAGCCTCCTTGGTAATCCCCCAGCTTCCTCTCCACATATGGCAGAAGTCGATTATATACTGCTATTGAAAACACCTTGTATGCCGTGCAGAGGAGCGTTATTCCTCTGTGATTAGAGCATATCGAGGGGTCGCCCTTTCTCTTGTACACTGGCTTTCTCTTCGCACCACTCCTTGGGTATAGTTTCTTCTTCCCAGATCTGTGCTATGAGCTCGTGGAGTTCTTTTTCTAGCTCCCTTCCAGCTTTTTTGAACAGCTCCGCGGGGAGACCATCTATTCCGGATGCTTTCCTGTTCTTCAATTTTTCCACTATTTCCTCAACCTCCTCCACATCTGGCGAGATGTGTTCGTCACCAGGTTCCTGGCTTGCTCTTCCTTCTATTCCGTATAGAGGGACTCTTTCTGTTTCTGCGTTCAGCAGATTGCAGAAATAGGTTTTCCATCTGTCCAGCACCTCATCGGGAAGGATCTGTAGGTTTTCTTCTTCATCCCTTATCCCTAAAGCCGGAATCTTTCCTTTTCTTTGTATTCCTTGCACTTTCTGGAAGAACTTCCTGGTGTCATTATTCCATCTCGCATCCTCCAGTTCTCGGATCTCATTCCTAATTTTCTTTTTTTCCGTAAGCAGTTTCTTTACCCGTTTTCTGGCATTTGAGTATTCTCTAAATGTGCTCCGTGTATTCCTGGCTAACCATCTTTGCCTTTTCTCATTTCTGTCATTTATGGCCTGTGCGCAGCCCACATTCTCTCTCAGCAGCATCTTTTAGGCAGCCTTTAATTTCGAGCCATCTCTGATTCGCGTTTTTGTTCATATCTTCTGCTGCTGGCACATTGTTTATACTCGTTGTTACTACCGTTTGAAACTTTTTTGTCTTCTCTTCATCTCTAAAAAGGTCTAGATTCCATGCCTTTGTTTTCCTTGCTTGACTTTTCGGTAGGCATTTTATTCGTTGTTTAAGCTTCGTTACAACGAGGTAATGGTCTGAACTTATGTCAGGACCTCTATACGATCTCACATCGTTGATACTGTTAAAGAACCTGCTTGACACTATTACGTTTTCGATCTGATTCGCGGTGTTGCCATTTGATGACAGCCAGGTTTGTTTATGTTGGGATTTATGTGGGAACATAGTGCTCATAACCACGAGTGACTTGGAGGCTGCAAAGTTTATCATGCGTTCGCCATTATCGTTCGTTAAATGATGTAGGCTATATTTTCCAATGGTGGGTCTAAATTCTGTCTTTTCCTACCTGAGCGTTAAAGTCTCCCAGAACAATTTTAAGGTCATATGCTGGGCAGGAGTCATACACCTGTTCTAACTTTTCGAAGAATTCCTCTTTGTGTTCTTCATCTTTTTCTTCTGTCACGGCGTGGACATTCACAATGCTGATATTGTGAAAGCGTCCTCTCACCCTAAGCTTGCATATCCGTTCATCATTCGGCATGAAGTCCAGTATTGAATTCTTTATCTTGTTAGATAAAAGGAATCCTATCCCAAACTCATGTCTGTCCTTTGCTCCACTGTAGAAAAATTTGAACTCCCTTCCCTGTACATTTCCATGGCCAGTCCACCTTACTTCCTGTACTGCTACTATATCCAGGTTACTTTTCTTGGCCTGTATTCTGAGTTCCTCCAACGCTCCTGCTCTGTAGAGTGTACGTACGTTCTATGTTCCAATTTTTATAGTCCGTTTCCGAGATCCTTGTTGTTTCCGTGATTCCGTCCGATTTCCGAGGCTTGATGAATGAGCGTTCATAACAAGATAGTTTTTTTACAACAGGTGGGCTGTCAACCCCCCTGCTAAACCTCCTGCTTTATCCGGGCTTGGGACCGGCAGTAGAGTCTAGTGAGCTAACTCCACAGGCGCAGTTGATTCTAAGATTATGAAATACAATTGTTTCTATGGAATCTCTCCACAATCTTCAAATAATTCAGCTATGAGTATGAAGAAGTCCTCACCAGGTGATTCATTGTTTTTTAATTTTTTAATTGACTCGAGACAATCATCCAAATATGGAGGCTCATCTCCTTTAATTTTTGCTTTCTTATGACCACTTCTTCAATGGCAGTACTAATCTTACACCATCTTTATCAATGTTCGTTTCGTCATTAGGTATATGCCTCCTTCCTTAGATCTTCGATCATCATTCTATCTCCCAGTTCTTTAAAATTATTTAAGTTTTCAGGGTTTTTAAGATTTTATAGAAACTCATACTTTTCTTTTAAGTAGCTTCCCTGTTGTTAACATCCCAGATGCTCTTTGCATTCATAAAGTGATCTGAGTCACAGTTTGACTCTGTAGCAGATATAACATCTATCATGGAGGAAGAGTGTCATTTTGATATAGGTACACGATTAATTTGATTCAAAATGCCATTTGGTGGCTTTTAGGTTTCTGTGTGTACTTTTCAGTCTAGGAAACAAGCGCTTTTTATTATAATATTGTTTGCTTTTGCAGATTGGTAAGGCTTATCATTGTCGTTTGTCTGATCATGTAGTGAATAAATGCCGGCCACAGTTCATGTAAAATTTTTCCTTCCTACCTGAGCATTTAGGTCACCCATCACGATTTTTGTTAATTACATTTTATATTTTCAGATGGAGTTACAATACCTCAAGGTACTATTGTAGCAATCTTAATGAGGCACATCAGAATGAACTCAAAACTTTGGAAGAACCCAAATGTTTTCGACCCTGATCGCTTTCTTCAAGAAAGCGATTTACAGCATATGTATACTCCTTTTGGAATAGGTGTTCGAAACTGCCCAGGTAAATACTTTGATTTATTTTTCGTGTGTATGAGGGGTTGAGAAACTATGAGGCACAAGTTTAAAGTATTTAAATTATTAAGCAACAAAATACATTACATATATTTTAAATATCTATAATCAATATTAACTCTATGGATTAGTAAAAGGAAACAAACCTCTTCATTCCTCACAATGAATTCAGTTTTAGAAATGGAGGTCCGCATCCAACTCCTGAGGAAATATCCTGTCTTCTGTAACATCCACAAAGACTTATTCCATCCTGGCAAACAACCCCACCTATTGGCCTACATCCATTAAAAAAAACGTCCCAACGTCCTTGAATTATTCATCACATCCCAGATTTCCACCAACCAAACCAATATCAGATCCTTGAAAGACCTTGCATCAGATCATAGCCCAGTTCTCCTTTCATTACATTTCAAGTTTCGTTCCCAAGCCTCCCTTTCCTAGTTGACTACAGGACGTGCAAACTGGGAAAACTTTTTGTTATGTGTGGAGAACAAACTGGACTTGAAAATTTCACGTAAGACAAAACAAGACATTGATACAGCCAGCAGATAAATCTATTAGCAGTACCCAGCAGATAAATCTATCTATACTAAATTGAGTAATCAACCTAAAGCAAAAATTAGAAAATTCATAAGTTAACGAACCTAACTGAAAATCTAAGATTACTGACAAATCATTATGGATGACCACCAAAAAGATCCTTCACTTTAAAGAATATAGCCATCCACTCCTTACTGAACCCAATGGCTGGACAAGATCAAATGAAGAAAAAGCAGAGTTAGAGAGGAAAATAGTTGACTGGATGATGCAATGGAGAATGGAGATAGTTGGGGGGTGCAGTCAAAAAAACAACTCCAAACAAGACTTATATTTAATGTGTGCCGACGTTTCGACCTACCTTGTAGGCCATCTTCAGGGCAAATAGGAGAGACGGCCGGGTGGACCGAGTAACGAACAATCCATTGTCAAATCAGTTCATTGATAACATGACAGGTTCGGTACTAAGGACTACACCTTGACAAACGCTTAACTTGGAATCCTCATACTAGACTGAAATGACAAGAAACAGTTCGCCGTTTCAGGCTTCTTCAATATTTACTAGACAAATGCTCTAAGCTCCTTACTTTGTTACGAAAAAAGTCATCCATAATGACCTTTAATGTCCCATTTATTACTGATTTGGCCCGAACTTTATCAATCTTTTAAGGAAAAACTTGATTCCCACTCAATCCGAAAATTTTCAAGCCTAGCTACCCCTTCAATTCCTGAAAACCTCCGAGGTGTCTGAAAAGAAGATGACCTCATGACCTTCTAAGTTGAATTTGTTTTCTAATTACTCCAGTATGTTGTATCTCTACTTGCCTTTATTTCATGCCATTATATATATCATTCATTATATTTACTTGATGTATTATTATTATGCAGTTGTTAATTTAAATAAATAAGTTTTTAAAAAATTGATTCTCTTCTTTTAAGCTCTTTATATATTTTCGATCATTTACTTGACAACCTATGATAACAAAAGGCTTAGCGAACCCTAAGGTTCGATGCAAATTCCACCAATAGTGCTATATTCACTGCCCAAGCTATGATCTCAAGGAAAAGTCAGATCCTTTGATCTGAATATATTTAAATATTAAAAGGAGCGGAGTGGCTCAGTAGTCGAGGAATGAGTTGCTTTTTCCGGAAATCCTGGTTCAAATCCTAGACAAGACTTTTATTTAGTCGGTTTGCAACCGGAGATGGATCATATAGGATCTTGGACCCTTCTGGGGCTCACCGAGCGTCAATAAAATATTATATAAATAGGATACCCAAAATAAGGGGGGGAAATCTGGCGGTTGAGCGTGACCTACGACAAGTCACCTCCTTGCAGAACCGTTGTCCATGATACAGTACAGTTACTACCATGTAATCTCAAGACTGGAAAATATCAAGCATTCCAGGCATTAAGCTCAATTAATGAATTAATTGTTTTTTTTTACGTTAATACGTCTTTAAAATTGCTTAAATATTAGGAGGCAATTAAAAAAAAAAACGAATCATAACAAAATCCGGTAATACAGTTTGGTGTTGCAGCTACACATCTATTGTTCCCATGAAAAATAGACCACAACTATGCCACTGGTTGCTAAAGGATCAAAGAATTCATTACCATATGTGAGGATTGTGACACGTTTGGTAGAGGGGGAGGAGCCGCCATTTTGTGGTCATTTTGCATTGTAACGATATTTCCATTGCCAATAACTTTTGACTTGGAGAAGCTACGGCATTCTTTTAAGTTTTAATCGCCAGCTGTCGTCGAAATCTATCGATTGTGTATAAAAAAATAGTGACGGTGGATATAATAAGGAGTTAGAATAAAAAATATTTTCAAAAGTATATAGTGTCGGCCTAAACACGTCTAAAATCCAAATCCAAATTCAGAGATCGTATACGGTTGGAAAGGGCCTCTCAAGAGCGAGCAAATGGTAGCAATATAACACCATATGACCGAGTCAAGCAGTGCCGGGGACGTAAAAGAATGTATCCGCCGAGCGGATCAACAACGGTGCTAGTACATCTTCAGCTGGGGCGGTTGAAATTATGCAAGTGGATGATGAAATCTCGTCTATATTGACAACGGATCAGATTGACTGCGAAGGTCGGTTATGAAGACACATTGAGCAGCAGCTAATGCACGTTTCACTACGACGTTAGTCAGCAATCTTTTTGGACTTAAGTGCGATATGTAAAATTCATTGTAGTTTAGAGGAGGTATAGTTATGGAAGGACATGGCATATTGGTGTTGGGTAACTCTCCGACTCTAAACTCTCCGAGCATGCCCTTTCTCTAAACCACACTTTTGATTTTGATAATACGTCTGTCCTAGCTACTGTTCCTAACCATGATAAACGCATCCTCTCCGAAACTATCCACATAAATTTAGATTCCTCCACTATCAATGTTAGAACTGACTCACATCACCTTTCCTCTACATACTCCCAAATTTTTAATTTATTCAAAAAACCTTAAATTCTGTTACTTCGTTACTGATGTTTCCTTTGTTACCACACTATTGACATTAATTTTGGTATTATCTTTCGACAATTTCTCATTTATTCAGTCATTATTACTCTTTACTATCTCTCTTTCATCATAATCTTTAATATTTTTTGGCTTGTCAATAATATTTTACCCATTTATTCATTTTCCCTCATTTTCCTATACTCTTTCTCCTAGACTCTTTCTAGTCCTATACTCTTTCTCGTAGTTACCTTTTTGGCCGCTAGATATCGCGGCTAGCTCTTCCGTCTTGCTCCATAACGTATTTTTCATTGTTGGTTAGCCGTTTCATCCAGCCGCTTCTCCTAGTTGGTGCGTCTTTTCTTCATATTTTATATATTATATCCTTTTCTCTTTAGTCTTTCTCCAATCCTCACACTATATATTTTCCTACTTCTCCCTTATCATTTCGGCATCCATCATGTGTTGGTAATCAATGAGTTCATATTTATAAGCATTATTTTTAATTTTCAATTTTTCAAATTTATTAATCCAATCTACTTTTTTTATATTACATCCGTGGATCCGTCATGCTACGAGATACCTATTCATTTCTCTCTACATATTCTTGTATTATTATGTTTCATACATTTTACTTATGTAACCTCTAGAAGTTCATTATCATACATTTTATATCTTTAATTTAGTAGTTTTTTTCTAAATCCTTCATATTCCACCCCTTTTTTTTATGTTAATCTTCTCATTTTGTATCTTACTGTTTACCTCCTCATTTTTCTTTCCCTTTATATTATGTTTACTTTTTTATCCTTTCTGTACATTTAGTTTGTGTATTTTATTTTATATTCGTTATCTTTAATTATTATATCTGTCACTATTTTATTTCTGTTCATTATCTTTAATTTTATTTTATTATATTCTGTCACTATTTTAATATTCGTTATCTTTAATTTTCATATCTGTCACTAATTTAATTAATTTTCTACATTGCATGTCACTATATTCTTGTTACTGTAACGATTTTTTATATATTTTTTGTTCTGTTTGTTTCTCTCTCATAGCCCTGAAGATGGTCTACATTATAGGTCGAAACGTCGGCACTAACTAAATATAAGTCTGCTACTTATTTGGTGTTTTTTTGACTGCACCCCAACTATCTCCGCTCTCCATTTTATTGTATTTAGTTTTTTAGTTCCAAACCGAAACCAAATCATCCACAAACCCAAGCAAGGGTATTTTACTACGTAGGTGCAGACATTTTTCCGTTTGTAGCGCCTTCCATTTCTTTAAAATACTATATAATACAATATATTAATTCCATTTTAAGAATCAAATTAATAAAGATAATATTTATATTTCAGGCATGCACTTTGCAATGGTAATGATGAAAGTAGTTTTGTCAAAGATGTTAAGAAGACTACAACTTAGGCCAGTCGATGACAAGATCCGCTTCGAAGAATTCCAATATAAACATAGCCTTATGACTGAAGTGGAAAACCCTCCAATGCTACAAGCTGAAGAAAGAATATGATGTTTATTTCATATTTTATTAAATATAAATGATTATTTAATCAGTTTAGTTTTATATTTAGCTCTGTTAATTTGTACATTGCAATTTATAAATGAAATAAATATTTGTAATAATTAATTGAATTATTAGTATTTAATTCAGTTCCTTAAATGTTTAAATTTAGTTTTAAAATCCTTATCTATATTACTGTTCTAAGATTTGGATTAAGCCTATACTTCGTTTATACTACACCTAATAATGCATTTTTATATATCAAAATAATAATAATAACATATGTAAAAAAACATAACACTTCATATGTAGGTATAACTAAGAGTAAGGTCTGCTCTGGAGGGATTGGACCAACAGCCTCTGACATTGGAAAGTAGTGGCGGAGCGCAGATGCCGTATGGAACCGTATGGTCGGCCACTCAAGGAAATTTACAAATCTCTTTTAATAGAGAGAATAAAAAGGTGAAATTGCAGGGAAAACAACAGTACAAGTTATAATGATACAGGCACAGATTTATTGGATATAAAACTATATAAACATATGTAGACAGACAGACACTACACACAACTACGATCCAGTCACAACAATAGACGATGCTAAAACAATGGCTGTGAGAGCACGTGCCAACATCATCTTAACGATCACTTTACAGTGTTTTCTGTCTATAATACAATACTTAATATACAATATAGATTGAATACAAAAGAGGAATTTTCCTTACAGATGGGTACTTTGTCTGACTTACGGATTGTCGTCAGTCGATGTGCTATCACTATTGTTGTTTTACCGGTTGAAGCGTTTTTTACGCTCTTCATTCAAAACTCTTAGAACGCCGTTGAGTTCGAGGAATTTCTTAATTTTGTATTGACCTTCCTCCTAATTGATTTAATAATTATAAAAATATGTCCGTGGACCCTTAGGAGGAGGAAATAAAGTCAATTACAAACAAAGTTCACAATGGAAACCCCAAATAAAATTATATTCTTCAAATATATATATACATAAAACAGTATAACATGCAATTCTTATATCTAATACAATTATTCAAATATTACTAATACAAGCCTGGTCAAGGGGATCTGAAATAGGCGGAGGTGCAGTTGTCTAGCCAGCGTCTTCTTGAGAGAATGTCTTAGTTAATGCCACCTGGAACTGCCTAATCGCTTCCCCCACCCTCACATTTGCATCCCCAGCTTCCACAAATATAAATATTCAAGCGGTAAAAACTAGATAAATTGAACTCTGGTATGGCATAATATTCATACAGTCGAATACAAACTCCTTAATACGTTATTAAATTCTTATCTTTCCAAGGTACATAGGTGATCGAATATATAATACAACTTACATAAACAATAGTCGAATTACTTCAAGACGTACTTAAACTCTATACATTAAAATAATACATACTAATCAATTCATATAATTACACTTATCAATACTCAGACATCTAATCAATTCATATTATTATACTAATCAGTACTCATACATTTAATCAATTCATCTTATTAAACTAATCATACATAATTAAATAATTCCTAATCATACATTAAATAAAATCTATGTACGTGGATAACTAATCATTTCAATCATATATATGTGGTCACCACAATTTCATACTCCCAACTCGCAAAATTAGACCCATCAAAAGCCTGGAATTGATCCAGTTGATCATTAAACTGGATAACAAGAGGACTACCTAATAAAACTTACATGAACGATAATACCACTAGCAATCGTATACAAAGCAATTGTATGGACTAGTTGAACCCAGTGTCTATATGTATTCTTACTAACATATTTCAATATCATTATTCAATAGTTATAGAGTATATAGGCTTGTTATTGTAATGTTAATTATAATTAATAGTTGTAATACTAAATATAACAATAAAAAATGGCTAACGAGGGGAATAACTAATTAAACTTACATAAACAATAATACCACTAGTTTTATTGAATTAGTTGCATAATGCAGGCTAAACCTGGTATCCTGCGTCTTAACACATCTCAATATTATTATTTACTTAAGTACATTTTTACCCTTACTAAAATTTGTATACATGGTCAAGATTACTATTGATAATATATAAAACAATAGCTATAATATAACAAAAAATATCGACTGTACAAAAAGGTTTGAATCTTATCTATTTTATTACCAGATCGGTTTCTTACCTGGGTACCTAGATTATGGTACCTCATAATGTCCACTATCCTTGGCAAAAATTACCATTTGTAGAGACGAATGCCGCATATGCACGTGTGAGCGTGATCTATAGAAGTTATACCTGCTCGCCTTAAACCCATATCTTTAACATATTTTTACCGTCTTGTATTTTATGGCGTCAATTAGTACTTACAAAAATATTTAAATTTTATAAATTATTAATAACAATTTCCAATATTATTTACATGCAGTTGATTATTCTTATTTGTGGATAATTTTTGAATAGTTCTGCCATTTAAAAATACTCAATTACTCCTTTAACCAATATCTAAAATCAAGAGACATTCCTTTTCGTTAACCCATTATATCCCGAAATAGATTTTTTTTTTTTCCTTCATACTTAGTATAATTAGAGGAAATTACTTACTTTTCACGGCAAATTTAAAGTTTCGCGATTTTTTTGCTTTTTTAGGCGTTTTTTGAAGCGTATGATTTTTCATACGCTGGACATTTAGAGGGTGAAATGAATGGTTTAGGAAATAAACAGTTATACTTGAAAATGTATCAATATTTATTGAGCAATGGTAAAGTACAGAAATTAAAATTTAAACAAAAAGTATTTATTTATAAAACATAAAGACTATTTTATGTGGTAAGCAGAAAAACATAATTTGGATGCAGAGCAACATTACATTTCACGCAACAAAATTTGGCACATTAGCCGCATCTTCTTTGTGAATCAATGGCACCTACTAGGTGATTTATTCAATCATATTTCGTTTCGTCTGTCACTTGTGTTAATTGCTTAGGTGTTACACCTCTTGGTCTCTAAATACTGAGAGAGGGAACTATTGCCAGGTCTATTCTTCGCTGAAATTCTAAAAGTGGGATTTGATTCAACTTATTGTACAAAATTCATAAATTTACAATTCCACCGTTTAGACAGAAACAAATTTATTTCTAATCATGGCATTGGTGACTGCGGCATTATTTGTGTCGGCTCTTGACTCGCAGTATTGACGGCGATGCATTACTTTCGCAAAACCTGAAAGCAGTAGTATAGCTAGGTACTGATAGATATCCTCGTGTGATAATTTTATAATAAACCCCTTTTGAGCCACTTATCTTACACTTTCTCGACACATAATGTCGATAATTTCATCAGAAAAAACTAATCTGAAAATATCTGTGGGAGCCAGATTATTTGTGCCCATATTTTCTAATATTGTAGGGGTCCGCACTGGTTCACTATCAAATTTTTCATTAGGATCTAGTTCCGTAATATTCCATTTCCTTTGTATATTTTTCTTCACAATAGTTGCAGAGCTCTTACTGGTGCCAGCAACCACTCTACATGTAAATCTTTGGTTTCACAAATATTTTCATTGATTTTTCTAATTACCCTCACTTCCTAAATATTCTTAAGAACACCTCTTCCAAGATATAAAACCTCAGGAGCGTGGCTCCCAGCATCATCCTTGTTCGTGCCGTTTCCATCGTTTGGTGGTATACCAACTAATTCTACTTCTTTGGATTCCTGCAATTCAGATGAAACTTCATCATCGAATACATCACTTAAAATCAGTTTCACAGCTGCCTCAAGTCTTTCTCATCCAATAAGTTGTAACTAAAATCAATGAAAAAAATAATGTGGAATGTACCCCCATATGCCCAGGGTATGATATTTCATACATAAAATTCAAATTAGGATTTGAAGGTAAAAAAAAAAATTATTCAAATAAGTATATCAATAAAACCTCTATTTTATGTATATAAGGAAGAAATAGTTGGGGGTGCAGTCAATACAAACACCTTAATAAGTGTAACTTATTTATTGTGTGCCGACGTTTCAGCCTACAATGTAGGCCATCTTCAGGGCTAAGAGAGAGAAACAAACAGAAAAACATAAAACCCGTTGCAGTAACAAGAATATGGTGACAAGTAATGTAGTAATGTGGTACAAGTAATGTGGAAATTAAAATAGTGGCTAGATATGATGAAATAGTGAATAGATATGATGATTAAAGATAACGAATATAAAAGTGGTTACAGAATATAATAAAATTAAAATAGTGACAGATAATAATAAAATTATAGATGATGAACAGAAATTCAAATAGTGACAGATATAATAATTAAAGAATACGAATATAAAATACAGAAAATAAATGTCCAGAAAGGATAAAAAGTAAACATAATATAAAGGGAAAGAAAATGAGGAGGTAAACGGAAAGATACAAAATGAGAAGATTAAATATAAAAAAAGGGGTGGAATATGAAGGATTTAGAAAAAACTAGTTTAATTATAGATATAAATGGAATGATACCAGACATCTAGAGGTTACATAAGTAAAATGTAATAATACAAGCATATGTAGAAAGAAAGGATTGATAAATTTGAAAAATTAAAAATTAAAATGTTTATAAATATGAAATCTAAAGTATGAAGAGAAAATAGAAAATATAAGTAAGGGAAGTTAATATTATAACTGCATACAGTTAGAAAGAAGTTGTATTAATATAAAATATGATGTGAATATAACATAAACATATAGAAAATAGGTATAGAAATTCAGTAGATGTAAAAATATGAGGCTAAATAATAATGAACTCTATGCTATTAACATATGATGGATGCCAAAAATGGTGTGAGAAACAGGTGCGAAGAAAGGTGAAGGTGGAAAGGATGGAGGTAAGATAAAGATTAAGATGTGTACTAACCAAATATAGCAAGCGGCGGCGAGAACGATCAACTGCCAAATAAAATACGTTGGACCTGTTGGAAGCGCTAACCGCGATCTCTGACGGCCAAAAAAATAACTAAGAAGGGGGAAGGGGAAATGCAATGATGCAGTGAATATAAGTGACACGTAAATAATGTAAAAAGATTAAAAACCAGGTGAAGATAGAAAACCAAGAGAAATAAGGACTAAATTAATGGGAAATGGTGGAAAGATAAAAAATAAAATAAAAGTCAATGGTCAAAATGTGTATATATAGGTGAGATGATAGGAGAACAATATGGCAATAGATAATGGAAAATAAAATATATATTTTTTTTTTTTAATTTATTTATTGATATTTACAACTGTATTACAATTATACAACAAGTAAATAGAATGCGTGTTACATAATGACATGAGAATGACAAGTAGAGAAACTACCCACTGGTAGTACTCAAATGGAAAATAAAATATGAATATAGTGTATGTAGTAAAATGTGTATGTAGGAGATGATATATAGACATGCCAGAATTCTAGAATAATTTAAGGATTTAAGGTTATTTTAGTAAATTAAAAAATTTGGAGTAGGTTAAGGATAGGTGATGGGAGTGGGTCTTGACATTAACAGTGGAGGAATCTAAATTGATGTGGATGGTTTCGGAGAGGATGCGTTTATTATAATTAGGAACGGAAGCTAGGATAGACGCATTTTCGAAGTCAAAAATGTGGTTAAAACATAGGGCGTGTTCGGAGAGTTTTGAAGCGGTTGGGTTATGGGAGGAAATGGAGTATTTATGTTGGGTAATGCGGTCTTTAAGGAGGTTTTTGGTTTCGCCGATGTAGGAAGAGTTGAAGTTAGGAGTAGAGCAAGGGATACGATAGACGACCTGAGAGCGTTGTTTTAGGGGAATGGAATCTTTTACTCGGGTATAAATATTGGAGAGTTTGTTGTGGGATTTGAAGGCGATACATAAATTGGGGATCGAGGAACGTAAGGATTTTTGAATGTTATTAGAGAGGGAGGGTATATATGGCAAGGATCTGTATATAGGGATAGATGGCGGATGTGGAGACCGGGTGTGGGTGGGTGGGTTATAATGGTGATGGATGAGTTTATTGATAACGTGGGAAGGAAAATTGTTTTTTAATAGGATTCCTTTGATGCGGTGGGTGTTGGTTTTATGGAAGCAGGAGTCGGAGAGGGATAGGCCACGGTGGATGATATTTTTGGCGACATTAATAATTTGGTGGTGCGGATGTTGGGAGTAATAATTGAGGAGTCTGCCAGAATAGATGGATTTCGTAAACCAATCTGTGGATAAGGTGTGGTCGGGATTTCTAATGATGCGGAGGTCAAGGAAAGGTAGAGATTTATTATGTTCTAGTTCAACGGTGAAATGTAGGCGGGGATGGTATGCGTTGAAGGATGATAATAAACCTGGAATATTGTTGCGATTTAGGATAAGGAGGAGGTCGTCCACATATTTTTTAATGAAAATGACATCGTCACGGAACTGGGGTAGGATGGAGTCAAGAAGGTCATTTAGGACAATATTGGAGAGGTTAGGAGCGAGGGGATTTCCCATGGCCAGTCCAGAAATTTGGTTAAAGAACTGTCCATGGAAGGTAAGGTAGCCAGATTCGCAACAGAGTTTTAGGGATTGGAGGTATGAGGACCGGTTGAGAGAGGTATGAGGTTCTATGAGAGACCAGTTGTTATCTAATATGAGGAGGGCTGTATCTAAAGGTATGTTGGTAAATAGGCTCTCTACATCGAAGGAGGTGAGAACGTAATGATCAGGTATGGTGAGGGATGCTAATAGATCACGTAGGTGAAATGAGTTTTGGATGTCATATGGGTTATTACGGCTTAGGACTTGTAAGGATGGAAGTAAGAATTTGCTAAGTTTGGATGCTGGTGAATTAATGTTAGATGTAATAGGACGGAGGGGGTTGTTGGGTTTGTGAATTTTGGGAAGGCCATAAAAACGAGGGGCTACGAAATTGTAGGAAATGAGGTTTCTGTAAACGGGATATGTTATTAATTTAGAATTGATAAGGCTTTTAAGGTGGAGGTTGATTTGTTTTTGGAGAGAAGAGGTAGGGTCTCGGGGTATAGGTTTGTAGGTGGAAGTATCCGAAAGAAGAGAAATCATTTTTTGGTTGTATTCCGAACGATTCATAATTACTGTGAAGTTGCCTTTGTCAGCTTTTGTGACAATCAAGTCGTCTTGGGATTTCAGGAAAGAGCGTGTGCGAGAAAGGTCCTTGAAAAACTGTGGGGAGAAATTAGAAGGTGCGGAATGGGGGTGTTGAAGGAAATTGGAAATGATATTCGCTAGAGAGAGACCTTATGGGTGGAATATGAGAACGATGGAGGAGGGGGTCATTATGAATGTATTCTAAGTCGATCAACTGTATTCCTTGACATTATCATGTATTCCTTGACCTCCGCATCATTAGAAATCCCGACCACACCTTATCCACAGATTGGTATACGAAACCCACTTATTCTGGCAGACTCTCCAATATTTATACCCGAGTAAAAGATCCCATTCCTCTAAAACAACACTCTCAGGTCGTCTATCGTATCCCTTGCTCTACTCCTAACTACAACTCTTCCTACATCGGCGAAACCAAAAACCTCCTTAAAGACCGCATTACCCAACATAAATACTCCATTTCCTCCCAAAAAAGTATAACCGACACACGTCTTGCCCTTTTACCTTTCTTCTTCTTATTTTCATTTGGTTTTGCTCTGTTTATTATTTCGTGTAGAGACACAAATTCCTTAAAGGATTGTTTAAATGTAATGTTATCATAGAAATTTATTTCTGCGACCATTTCAAGATTATTGCTAAATTTAGGATTGTCCTCTTTGAGATCTTCTTCCACCGAAGTGTCTCCTATTTGACATTGGCCATCTGGTGCTTCTACTTTACTTTTCAAAACCAAACTATTATTTACCAAATCATTATTGTCCTTAGAAGCCATATCTCTGAGTACCTCACGATCATTTCTAGAATTAGGACTGTTATCTTTGAGATCTTCTTTAGCCGAAGCTTCTCCTTTTGCACATTGGCCATCTATTGGCATTTCTACTCTCCTTGACAAAATCGACCCATTATTAATATTAGAAGGTGTATCAGTGAGTACTTCTCGATCACTTATAGAGGTAAGACTCACCTCTTTATGATTATCTTCAACTGAAGTATTTTTCATTTCATATTTGTCATCTACAGGCATTACTTTGTTTCTTCACAATATATCATTATTAAAGCTTCTATTTTCACTTATTGGTCTGTTAAATGGAGATACTTTAACATCTTTTAATGTTTACCCTTCTTTAAATTAATCTTACTGTCTCTTAGATCGTCATAATTACTAATAGGTCCCTCAAAAGAGCTATTTCCTTTCTTTTCTTTTCTTTCAATTCTTTTTTCCTGTGAACCCTCATTTTTTTTATCAAATTCAATAAACTAGATTCCATATTGAAATTAAAAGTTCGAATCAACGCACGCGGAAATAAAATAATAAGAATAATCAATTATAATTTTGTCACTAGAAAAAGTTAAGAAAAAAAAATTCAATCTATTAATCTGAATCATTAAACAAAAGTGATATTAAAATTATATATATATATATATATATATATATATATATATATATATATATATATTGGTTTCTACTTATCTTGACTGTTATGGAAATAATATAATATGTTTTAGATCTTGAGTTTCAGTCCTTTTATTTCTTTATTAACTTCTTAGGCGACGTTTCGAGACTAGGTTAGACTCATACTCATGCCAAGTTCCAAAGAATGAATCAGTTTTTCATTAATCAGTTGCCTCGTAAAACAGCATAAAATGTTTGTATTGCAATTGCTATGATCGATGAGTAAGTAATCCATTTTTTAGAAACAGCAGTTTATTTAATTGTTGAATCATATTAGATTATTGTTATTTTTATGTATTATGAATTAATTAATTTGCATTACACGAGCTAAGACCTTGAACATCCGAATTTTTGTTTACAGCGTTTAGATCTTGAGTTTCAGTCTTTTATTTCTTTATTAACTTCTTAATTTGATAAACCTAAAATAATACACCAAGAGAAAAATAGTTTCAAACGGAATATAAAAGAAATGATAACTATAGAGAAGTATAAAAATCGCGCTATAAACAAAAAATCGGATGTTCAAGGTCTTAGCTAGTGTTATGCAAATTTAATTAATTCATAATATATAAAAATAACAATAATCAAATATGATTCAACAATTAAATAAACTGCTGTTCCTAAAAAATGGATTACTTACTCATTGATCATAGCAATTGCAATACAAACATTTTATGCTGTTTTACGAGGCAAATGATTAATGAAAAACTGATTCATTCTTTGGAACTTGGCATGAGTATGAGACTAACCTAGTCTCGAAACGTCGCCTAAGAAGTTAATAAAGAAATAAAAGACTGAAACTCAAGATCTAAAACATTATATATATATATATATATATATATATATATATATATATATATATATATACATATATACATATATGTAAACATGTATACACAAGAAAGTGAAGAAGCTGGTAGTATAAGAAGAAAAAAAATGGTCCTTTTCAATTTTCTATTTTCTTCCTCATAAATATTTACTATTTTGTGTTTCAGCGTCTTTTTCTCAGATAATTATTAATGCAAAGTTTCAGTTTATATATGTATTTTTTTTTTAGCAAAACAACTATTATAATGCAGAGACTGAGAGTGTGCATTGTGATGCAACAGACACTTGAAATAAGAAATAAAATATCATTTATATTTATAAATGAAAAATATATAATTATAAATGAATAAATATACAGCTATATTCTTTGTAATTTTTTTAAACCAGAATCACCAATTAGTAATATAAAAAAGGAAAAGACTAAACAAAGTTATTATCTCGTTGACTACATTAGAGCAGTGTTTTTGTTATCTCCTATCACAAACTCTATTAGTATTACTTGTATCTTTACCTTGTTTTGTTAATAACCAATCACATCATGATTATGTTTATAACATTTTTATTAGATTGATCTTATCTTAGATAAGAGGTAAGGGCACTGTGTTGCTGATCTGATGGATGGATCCTCCCGTTGGCACGCCTTAGCTAAGAACACAAAAATGTGTACTTTTTCTGTATAGTTTTGTAGAAAAGTATAGTTTACCATTGATACGAACGGGATGGATTTCGATGATTTATTACCTATAAATATTTAACTTACCTGGAAATGAATTACTATTTTAACGCTTAACATAAATCGCAAATAAAATTACTTTGGTTTTACCATGTTTTTTACAAATATTTTTCTCAAGGAAATTTCAGAAAAAGTCTTTCAGAAGACATCAGACATGTTTCATCATCAGTGCCCTTTTAATGCTACATTGAATGAATATATATGCATATATATATTTATTTGACGCGAAACAGCCTTGAAAGACTACGCGACTATGATGCAGGGTTTTTTTTGTTTCAGTTTTTCTCGGCCCATCTTTTCCTCATGGTTTCACTAAAAGCCTTTTTCGTTCTTCTGTTCAGGTCTTAGGTAGAAACAATGTTTTCTCTTTCTGCTATTAGAACCTCATCTTTGAGTAATTTTTGGTATTCAGTTCTGTTATCTAATAAATCTGGTTTAATGCCCTGTTTCTTGTTTTATTTGCTGGGTGTAGGTATCCTTTTCTGAATTTGTAGCCTATAATTTTTGTGAACAATTTTTTGTTTTAGTCTCTTCTCGTTCATCCTCATCATGTGACCATAAAATCTGAGTCTTCTAACCCTCATTTCTGTTTCCAAGTCACTAATTTCAAAGTAAATTTCTTTGTTAGATTTCAGCCGGTATCCTTCTGGTGATACTTTGGGCCCGTGGATTCTCTTAAGAATCCTTCTCTCTATTTTAATATATACATATATATATATATATATATATATATATATATATATATATATATATATATATATATATATAGTTACGGTCACAGAAAGACGAGCGCGGGGAATTAGCGATTCCTGGAAGAGAACAAAGCCCCTTGTCGGCAGAGATGAAAGATACCGTTTCCAGAAAGTTCGAGACCGGTCGGTCTTGCTATTTAAAGAGAATCTCGGCGCGAGTACAGGGAGAGTATTAAAGCACACGGTACGGTTAACATCGAAAACAGCGATAAGCCAGTGTAATAGGTCAGTGACAGTTTGTGAGTGTAATTGTGTGACAGTTTGTTATATTCAGAGATTCTTACGGTCGGTGGAGATTCTTAAGTAGCGGTTGTAATTTTATGTGATTTGTACAAGCTTATGTAAATAGTTAAGCTATTTAGTAATAATAATATCTTATGTTATTGTAATAATTAAATAGAAGTTAGGCCTAGAGTATAAATATCTAAAAATATTGTTGTTGTAAATTTATTTCAGTTAATAATTTATTTGTTAGCAATTTAATTGATAATAGTTTAATTGTATTCTTTTATCACTTTTGTAAATAAATATTAGTATCTTTAATTAAGGAGCGTTTAAGTCATTTTTAATACCCAGTAGCCCGTAACAATATATATACACGTATTTATAATGTATTTATAATGTATATATATACATGTATTTATAGATATTTCATAAATTTGTATGCCTTCGATAATGAAATAAAGAAAGAATTGTTTCTCTAAAAAACAAAACAAAGAAACAGCATTCATTTTGCCTTTACTTCGTGTTTCTATTCAAATTGCAATTTAAGGGTTTCAACACCTCATCACGCTGTAACCGTACATTATTAAAACTATTCCCTCTTGTATTTTTTCTTTATAACAGTTCTTTCGAGATGGCTCTGACGCTATCGCAGGAAATGCAAAATTAAGAAAACGTTCGTATATGTATATATATATATATATATATATATATATATATATATATATATATATATATATATATATATTGTTACGGGCTACTGGGTATTAAAATGAATGAAACAATTCCTTAATTAAAGATACTAATATTTATTAACAAAAGTGATTAAAAAGATACAATTAAATTATTGAACTAATATAAATTTATAATAACAATATTCTAAATATTATAATCTAGGCCTAACTCCTATTTAATTATTACAATAATATAAGATTTTACTAATTCTAGATAGCTTAACTAGTTACAATAGTTTCTATGAATATTATAAAATTACACTACAATTTATAACTAATAATTAACACTTACAGTTCACTAGTCCACTGACCGTAAGATTCTTCAAGTATCACAAACTGACACACAGTAACAAACAGAAACAGTTTATTACACTCGCGAGACTGTTACAGTTCACTGATACACTTATTACACGGGCCGGTTCAACACTGACTAGTTTATCACACTGACACTCACTTATTACACTTATCACAGATCTTTACTGGTCTACTCTCAGGCTAAGACTGACTGCCTCGAGTTGAGGAAAGTATTTAAAGAGGCAAGGCCGAACATTCTAGAACACGGTTGGGCCAAAAAATTCTGGAATCTTCTTAATCCTTTTCCGACAAAAGAAGACGATCTAGAACAGTCCTAATCCTATTTTAACTTCTCCTGCCGACGGATTTAAGCCGCTAATCCTCTTACTTCCGTCTTCCTGCCGGCGCCCGTAAAAATAAATATATATATATATATATATAAGTTAGTGTATAGACACTCCAAAGTATAATTTATGCACTGGTCGTCCTACATTTATTATTAATTTTATTTATTCTGGATGGCCAATAAAAAATTATGCTATATTACTTATCCTGCGAAAAATGTTATATTATTTATTTTTTTTGGGTCTAGAAGGTAACTCTAGAGCAGGGGTGACCAATTCTAACTGTCATGCGTGCCAGAAACATGGGTTATGGTGTACAACTGTATACAACTGCCAATGCTGCCCGTCGTGAATATTCCATGCGATTTCCAAATAGAAGATTACCTAGTAAGACTACCTTTAACTCTACGTTTCAACTTCTTAGAGAAACTGGTACATTTGCTGCTACAAAGTGAATGACCTTAATTTTTTACGAAGAAGGATAATTAAGTCTTCTGAAACAATACGTGGTAACCAAAACGTTGGCTATCTTATAAACATTTCTCCCTATCTAAGAGAAATTTATTGACCTCCAGCCGGACCATTGCCTTCCACATTTTTCCAGATATTTGGATTTCATTGCATATTTATACATATTTGATCGAAATAAATACATATTTACAAATTAATCAAAACAAGTACAAATTTCCACATATTTTTCATTTTGGAGGTGGTTGACAGGAACTGTGAACCACAGACTGTAGCGCTGCGAATCAAACTGGATATAAGTAAGGAGAGCCTTACAGAATCATGGAAGTGTAAACTACTCCATGTAAGGTTTTACAGTTCTTTGAATACTCCGAGGATCAATTTAGAAGCGTCTGAACGTTGGTCGACAACGGGAAAAATGTTCCCCGAGACTGAGGGATTCCTTTTGGGAATACGGGAACATGCCATGGCAACAAATTCCTACAGGAAGCACATTCTGGATCAAGCAATTGAAGACAGATGTCGCCTTACGATTCAACATGTACGCCTAAATCGATTCAACATGTCACCTCTAGCTGCCAGGCATTAGCAGGTAAATAATATCTATCTAGGCACAATAATGCTGTATATATCGTATAACAGGCACTGGCTCAAAAATGTAATGTATTAACCAGACATCATCGTTTTACAGATACCAGCCGCAGGCAATATTAGAAAAAAATAGGCAGACTATTCACAGACAAATATAAAAAAAATACATCATGATCGAAGTTGGGGTTCCTGCTGATAATAACGTTTCTGTTGAGCGAAAAAATCGAAAATACCAAGAGCTCTGCGACGAGTTAAGGCATCTCTACCGAATAATGGAAGTAAAAGTACTGCCAAATATTGTATCCAGCAATGGTTTGATTCCATGTATAATTATTAATATATTTGCTATGTATTTTAAAGGATCTCAACATGTTCAAAGTTCTCCAAGCCCAATCAGGTGTCATATTATTTTCTTCTGTTTTGATTGATTTGTTTTTGTTTTTTATTTTTTTCTGACGTAAATACTACAACTAGCCGTCTTTATTTCCCTATTGAAAGCTGTGTGCAAGATAAATACCGTAATACTCGCATAACAAGGGCATTGAAATAATCTCTTTATATAGGTACTTGTGCGGAAACGCACTTCCAATGAGGATATAAATCTGATACGTCATAGCAATTTAATATTCGCATGAAATAAATATTAGTTATGTTCAACTTACCTTGAGATTACGATCAATTTGCAACATCAGATATTTTTTTTATCTGGTGACATAACTTTATAAAAACAATGATTTACGTTTTTTATGCCAATTAATTGTTTTTACAGGCTATTATGCGCGATGTGTGTAGTATAACATATGCAGTTACGGAATAATTTATTGATCTAATGTTTAATCAAGTGTTTAATTTTTTATGATTAAAGATGCTGCAGAAATGCACCTGCTTAACGCGCCCAAGTTATAAGTTCGAATCCAGGTCTCGGTGTTCTAATGTCACACCTGTTTGGATATATTATTAAATAACAGTTAATAATATTACACACTTTATTACACATATGCACATAAACACAATAGTATAACTGTAACTGTACAGGAGGTAACCTACAGGTTATGTTGTTGGTTACCAACCTAACATCCCTCTCCTTAAGTTTTAAATACAAAACAAAATACATATACACTTAAGTTTTAAATACAAAACAAAATACATTTACAATTTTTTTTTTTTTAGTAACTTATGATTTAATTTGTAACAATACCTATTTGTAAATAAAGTTTGGTGAAAGAAAAAATATGGAGCAAGAACTTACAAAAACAAACAAAATATGAAAACCAAAACAAAATACAGAGCAAGAATTTAAAAATACAAAATCTTACAAATCCAATCTTTCTGGTTGTTTAATTACTCTACCTGACCTAGTTGTAATAAAGTCAGGTAGGTCCAATGGCAAGGAACAACCTGAGTTATTTAAACCCTCAGCAGTTCTGTCTATGACTTCATAATTTGAGTCATCAGCAGTTTCATCAAAATCAAGATTGTTATGTTTGTAATAGTGTGATTCAGCATCTTCTGATGGAGGAGGATTGTATTTATTAATAAAAACTGCATTGCTCCTATACATTTTGCCATTAATTTTTACTAAATATGACCTTAATTTAAGCTTTTTAACTATAAGTGCCCTTTCCCAAAATTTAGTAAACTTGTCTTGTACTAAAACTTTATCACCCTCGTTAAATTCTACTGGTTTTCTGCAGTGCTGATTATAATAGGTTTTTTGAGAAGTTTTATTACAAACTTGTGGATCATCAATGACATGAGGTACCAGACAGTTCTCACTAATAGGAAGTTTTGATCTAAGATTCCTACTTTGAAGGAGCTGGGAAGGTGAATATTTTAGCCCTGCGACTGGAGAATTTCTATAGTTGAGTAAATATAAGTCCAAGTCAGAATTTTCATGATGACATTTTTTCAACATAGGTTTTACCAACCCTACTGCTTTTTCTGCAAGACTATTACTTTTAGGGTAATGGGGACTTGAGGTCGTTATAACGAAATTCCATTGGTCTGAAAATTTTTTAAATTCAAAAGAGCTAAATGGATTGTTGTCGGCGACTATGATTTTGGGGATTCCATAAGATGCAAAAATTGGCTTTAAACATTCTATTAGTGATGATGAAGTTTTGTCTTTGAGTTTCTTTAACTCAACCCATCTAGAATAGTAGTCCACAATGATTAAATAGTGCATATTTCGAAACTCAAGTATATCCATACCAATTTTATAGAACGGGATAGGTGAAATCTCATGAGGGAGCAGAGGTTCTCTAATATTGGACCTTTGGAATCTTTGACTAACAGTGCAAGAATTTACAAGGTTTGTAACATCAGACAAAATGCCAGGCCAGTAAAAGAATTGTTTTACCTTTTCTTTGATCTTGTTAAGTCCAAGATGTGTTTCATGCAGTAAATTCAAAATTGTCTTTCTATGCGATGGGGGAACAATTAACCTTTCATCATTATCATTATAAATTAGGCCATTTTCTACCGTGATATTGTTTCTTATATTAAAATAGTGAGCTAGTTCTCCACTACATTTTAGAGATTTTGGCCAACCACTATTATAGTACCCAATAATTTGATTTAAAGTTTCATCTGAATTTGTTTCAGATTTTAAATTCATAAGTTGTGGGTCAGAGCAATCAAATAAAACACCCACGGTGTGTACAACATCTTTCCTTAACTCATCATCTGTAACATTTCCTACAATAATATTCCTTGACCAATAAGTCAGCAATAACCATTGACTTCCCTGGGAGATACTTCAGTTCAAACTTATATGGTAAATTTTTTAATCTAAGCCGTCTGAGTCGATTATTTTTTATTTTATCCAGATCTTTCTGAATAATAGATGTTAGAGGAGCATGATCCGTGTAAACAATCACATTAGGGTGACCATAAACAAAGTTGTGGAGTTTTGAAAATGCAAATATTATGGCAAGGAGTTCTTTTTCAATTTGTAAGTATTCTTGTTCACAAGGGGTTAGAGCTCTGCTAGCATACAAAACAGGCTTTCCACCTTGTATCAACGAGCAACCAACAGCATAATTACTAGAATCAGCTTGTATCTCAACGGTCTTAAGAGGGTCAAAAGAAGCAAGTAATGTTATATTTGAGATAGCAGTTTTTAATTGATCAAAATTTTCATCATGAGATTTTGTCCAAAGCCAAACGGAATCCTTCTTAAGCAAAGATGTGAATGGGGCTACTAAATCAGATAGATTAGGTATGAAATTTCTTAAAAAATTAACCATACCCAAAATTTTTTGAAGGTCTTTAACATTTGTTGGTGTCTCCAAGTTTATTATTGACTTAATTCTTTGTGGGTCAGGTTTATGACCAAGCTTATTAAATAAAAATCCCAGATATTTAACCTCGTTAACAAAATATTGGATTTTCTCAGAGTTGAATTTAATGTTGTACTTTCTAGCAACAGAAACAACTTCTCCAACTGTTTTCTTAAGTTCCTCCTCAGAGTTAGCACAACACAAAATGTCATCAAAATAAACTATGACATTCTTTATATGGCCAAAATACTTATATGTTAATTTTTGAAAGAATTCTGGCAAAACTGACAAACCAAAAGGGGCTCTTAGATATTTAAAAACACCAAATGGTGTACTAAAACAACATAGCTTACTTGATTCCTCATCTAGTTTAATTTGATGAAATCCACTTTTTAAATCGAAAAGACAGAAGTGACTTTTGTTGGAAAGTTTTAAACTTATTTCCTCTAAGGTAAGAATTTCATAGTAGTCTCTAACCAAACACTTATTTAAGTGTTGAGGGTCAATACACAATCTTAGTGAAGAGTCAGGTTTTTCAACAATTACAAGATTATTTATCCACTCACAAGGCTAGTCCACTCGCTCTATTATGTTTGCATACAATAAATCATTTAAGCAAGTTTTTAATTTATTCTTTATTTTAAAAGGAACTCTACGAGCAGGATTTGCCTTGGGAGTAGCATCACTACTGAGTTTTAGCTTACATATGTCTGGGAAACATCCTAGTCCACGGAAGACATCCTGATTCTGTTTGATAAAATCATCAACTGGGAGAGTAACCTGATCTATCCGACGAAGTCCAAGTTCAACACAGGAACGTAGTCCTAGAAGTGGTGTTCTGTCATCATCTACGACCATGAATGAAGAGTTTATTTTCACACTGCCTTTTTGAAGTTCGAGGTTAACACAGCCGATGGGTCGAACAACAAATCCACCAAATGATTCAAGAAGTACATCAGTTTTTCTCATATTTAAATCAGCACTAAGTTTCTGTAGAACAGTAGTAGTTATAACATTTACTTGGGATCCAGTATCGAGTTTAAATTCAATAGTTTGATTATTAATTTTAAGCAAAGCCAGTCATTCATCTTTTCCATGTGTTACAGCATCACAGGCACACAGGTTTAAAGAATTTAACATAAAAACATCATTACTCAACTCTACCAGTTCATGAACTTGTTGAATCCAATTATTTCTTGCATTTCTTTGCAAAATGATTGTACTTTTTACAGGAGGAACACTGTTTACCAAATGCTGGGCATCGCCCTTTAGCATGCTTGAACCCACAGCGATCACAAGCATATAAACTATCCTGAGGGTCCTGGTGCTCTGGTGGTCTTATCATTTGTGGCTTCCGATTTACTTCAAGGATCTCTGTTGGATTATCAATCGTTGCTTTCACTGAGTGTGCTTTTAAAACTTTCATATTTAACTCTCCCATCTCGACTGTTTTGCAAAAACTAACTGTTTTTTCCAATGAAGGGTCCTCTCTTAAAAGTCTTTCTTGAGTACTTTTGTCATAAAGTCCGAGAATTATTTGGGATTTTAACAATTTATCTTCCTGTTCACCGAATTCACAAGGTGCTACTAGTGATTTTAGATCCGTAAAATACCGTTCAAATAGCTCGTTTGCTGCCTGGTTCCTACTAAAAAACTTATAAATCACCATTGTCTCATTTTTTCGTGGGGTACAATGCTTTTCTAGGACGTCTAAAACTGAATTCACTGTTTCTACAGCTGGTTTTAGCGTCGTGATTGTGGAGTACAGTTTTTATCCTTCCGATCCCAATAAGTTTTTTAATCTTGCTACTTGGACTTCTCGCGATTTCTTCCCTGTCTCTGTGGCTACAAAATAAACTTCTACTTCAGTCCGGAATCTTTTAAAGCTCTCGGAGAGGTTATCGACAGTCACGTCGAATTCTCAGGGTTTGTTGAATTCCATTGAAATCACGTTCTAAATCACGTTTTAAAGTTCAAACTAAAACGGTCTCGACTGCGCCATGTTTGGATATATTATTAAATAACAGTTAATAATATTACACACTTTATTACACATATGCACATAAACACAATAGTATAACTGTAACTGTACAGGAGGTAACCCCCAGGTTATGTTGTTGGTTACCAACCTAACAACACCCTCCAGGTATGTGATGCCTTTCAGGATACTCCAGGCAATTCACAACGAAGGCATCGAGCCTAAGAACCTGTGTGACTTTGACCTGTGCACTTCTTTCGGTAATCGCGATGTATAGTTCCAGGATGTTTGCTTTGGGAAAGATATATCTACCATAGTACATGGTTTTAGATTTGTCACTGTCCTTGATCATTATTGGCAGTTGAATAAAATAAAATTAATTATTACTATTTACATGTTATATATTACTAGCTTTTGCTTCACTAGGCTTCGCTCGCATGGAATTTGGTCTGCCACATAAAGTTTCGTGACAGATCATGTTATATAAATAATTTAATTATTTTTCAACTATAAGTTACTCGTACATCCAAAATTTCAGATGCCTAACTTCAAAACTGATGGATTTCATACAATCTTGGAACCACTATTACATAAGGGGGGAAACCCTTGAGGGTGGAACTATCCAAATTTCTTTCTTAAATTATACAAAGAACCTATCTGCAAATTTCTGCAACAAGATGCTAAGTTCCTGATTTGCCTTTAATTATGTACTATAATGGATTCTCCACAGAACACAAAAAACTGTCTGGAGGGGCACGTGCCCCCTTGCCCCCCTAAATCTGCACTTGCTGTCGTCTATGTGTTATAATGATGTATAACCTATATTGCTGTAAAGTTTCATCCAAATTCTTTCAGTAGTTTTTGCGTGAATGAGTAACAAACATACATACAAACTTTAGCATTTATAATATTAGTAGGATATACATACATTCATAGATGCCTCTACATCGCCAGTCATCAATGTTTATTGCTGCTACATTCAAGTAACGAATAAGAAAGATGGTCCGAGCGGACCTAGACGGACTCTGTGGGATCAGCAGGTCCTCCTTGACTTCACTCGGCTTATATAAACTGGGCTCATAAATTAGACGAAAAATCTGGCGTTAGAGCGTTGTCTAAGACAAATCGACATCTGCACAACCGTTGTCATAGAAACAGTACAGTCTCTATCATCTAATGAACTCAAAACCTTTCATGGGCTGTTGTCGTACAATTTTTTTTTTAATATAAAAAATTTTCTTCTGCACTTCTCTACCTCTACATATTATGCATATAGACTTCTTTCCGGATTCGAATCCATATGAACATAACAATAAAGATGTTATTTTTAAAGAGTTTTAAAAGACAATTTATTAGCTTTTAATTTGTGTTTTCAAAAAATTTATAACGGATATTTATTTTGGATGCATGACTTAAATCTGCCTGGACTCCTCTCCCCCACCATTATCCCCACTTCAGATGAGCCTACTTGCCTTGATTGGCCTACCTTGTGCATGGGTGTGAGTGCATATATATAAAAATAGATCTTATCAGGGATATATATAGGGATCACATCAGTAGTGATATGTTCGCATATAAAACTGTCATACATAGAACGTTATTCGGTGATTCTTCCATTCATATTCTTCGTTGATTTGGACGAACTAGAGCAAAAACACTTAAGGTTATCGGAAGAAAGAGATTTAAGAAAAATTATAAAGCTCAATTTTTAGCAGTGCTTTCCCGAACTAAAGGTTCTTGAAACCAAGCAGATAGAATTGGTCTTCTGCCAGCAACCAGGTATATCTAAACAAAACATATATCCTTGATTCGTCGGTTTATATATAGAAAATATGTTAACCATTCGGATTTATGTTTACATGTCTTATTCGTGTAAAAGCTGTAGTAATTGTGTTTATTTCTAGTGCTGTATTAAATTGTCCAACAGCACACTCTTGCCACAAACCGGTCCAAAAATATCTTCTACATCTTTCTTTCAAACGCTACTAATAAAAATCCATTAAAACCTAAAATGTAATATCACCAATCTATGTGTAATTGTTTGTATAAAAGACTAGTAGGGTGCCCCCTGTCCTAATGGTAGCGAATAAATAAAGTTGTGATATTAGTTTGCTTCAATTTTGACCTTATCATGGCAGCTAAGTCTCTAATTGTTTTATGTAAGTATTAAGTAATAGCTTCAAGAAATCAGATTTCAGAGAATGGCAGTTTCGATCCCTCCTAGAATCTTTTCTGCCAAGTCAGTTAGGATAGCTGATGTTCAGGGGATCGACGCTTTGTTGTATGTTTTGGTTTTAGTTCCGCATGTTGTCGCTTCGAGTTAAGTCACAAATTTTAAGTATTCATTTGTTTCCTTTTTAATATTTTCGAAAATAAATATAATCCTGAGTTTTAGAATGAAAAAGGCAGTGTAATTTTTTTTTTATTAAAATAATATTTATTGGCATTGAATACTTCCATCCATACAGCCAGCTACTTATTTATTTGGCTATCTGATAAGTTAGATGCCAACAGCACGCGGTTTTTCCCAGATGGTTACCGCCTGTTTTTCCCAGGCGGTCACCCATCCAAGTCCTAACAACGCCCGACGTTGCTTAACTTCGGTGATCGGACGGGAACCGGTGTGATCAACGTGGTATGGCCGTTGGCATAAAGTTTAATTATGGGAAATGTGTTTATTACACTAACAAGTTCATCAAGAAATGAACTTTTCAAGAAGCATTTCGAAGAATAGACTACGATGATGTAGCATACAGATTATGTGTAAGTCGGTTCTCTTATCTATGGAAAATCTTTAATAGTTACTACATACATTCAGTAATTATAAAATTATTTCTATTTTCGATGATCATAAAAAGGTAACGACTGAAAGTTAAAAGCTTGAAGCGACGACCTGCGGAACTGATGCCTACTTTAATATATTTTTTGTTAAAAGTTGATAACATAATCATTATTTATTTTATTCGGTTTCGTAGGTTTGAGAAAATGTTAGGCAACAATAATATTATTATACTATTTGATAACAATATACATTTATGTTTTCATTGAATGAATTGATTATGATTATTGTACAATAACATATATTCAAAATGGATTCTGGGATGATCAGAGTGTACCAATTGCGTGTATATATACGTACAAATCATCAATGGCTTGAATATTTTATCGTTTTTTAGATTTTAAATTAATGACAAAAATTATAGTATTGTTCATATATATTTATAGGATGTTGATAATGATTATGTACATTGGCCTGATGATTGCTGTGGCTCACCTCGTCCTGGGCCTAATACTTTGGCTTCGAGTTCGCAAGCTATATTTTTATCCTCAACATTTTGGTTTTCCTATTTTAGGAAATCTCTACCACTTCTACAAAACACTAAGTTTTGGAACATTGAACAGTAAGTAGTTAAAATAAATAATATATTTGTGATTTTGTTTGATATAGATTTGAGATGTGTTGCATTTGATCATCATTGACATGAATATTTTGTGTATATCATTGATGTTGCATAAATCGGCAAAATTTAGGCATTATTATTTTTATAGCATTCTGGTAATTATTTTATTTCTTTTTTAGAGTTTTTCCTCATTTTTATTTACATACGATTATTTCTCCAATCATTTTTGGTAAAGAATCAATTACAATTATAAGCAAATCCTCCTTATGCTAATCCATCACCTATAAAGTGGGTACCTTAAAATCTTTGAAAAAACAGTTGAGCGTGGCCTTGGGCAGATTACCTCCTTACACATCCTGTCTTTTTTCTTCTTGAATTTCGTTTTTTTTTTTTTTTTAATTATATAAAGTTATCATAGGCCCCAAGTACTTAACAGCTGAGTACTTGACGGTTTATAGATACTGAAATTATTTCCCCTCAACAACAGTTGATAATGAGGCCTCACCACCCAATCTCTATTTACAGAAACACGTATGTATTTCTGCTGCTTTGATAACTTCCGGTTTAATCGCTGTGTCATGTCTTATTTTTTAATTCCAAGAGATATTTGTAATAGATGTTTTTTGTGAGTTTGAAGGCTAATTCGATTTTATATATTCTGACCGCTTTTTTTCTCGAGAGCATTCCAGCTGATCCACTCTCCAAGATACTTAAACTCCTTGAGAATTTCTATTTTTCGTGTAATCACTTCAAAATACTTAGGTTCTATCATATACAAATGAACCCATTAAGACTGTGCAAAGTACTCAGAGGCGTACATTCGCCTGTCTGTATGCCCATACTTAGTCCTACCTCTCTGCAGACCACATTCCTCCAGTATTCTTTAATATCTCCTCTTTATCAACTTGCCACTTATGAATTTTTAATCTGCAGATTATCCGATTTTGGATATCCTCTGCCGTGATTCCTGTTCTTTTTATTTTACCAATCCATTTCATTGTTTCTGTTTTGGATTGATTCTTTTTTTTTCCGTAAAACTCGACACTTTGTTTGGTCATCCTTTTGATATGCCCACAATATACTAATTCATAACTATGTACCCTAATTCATTAAAACAGCTATAATAAATTGTAGTGTATTAAAATATATTACATGTATGGTGAAGAAGACATATCTCTTGTTAAGGTATGTACAATTATATGCATGCAATAGCAGATGAAAATGGAAAAAATGGGTTGTGCTTCAATTGGGTGTATGGTTACAAGGTGTCAGTGATTATTTCTAGTCCTCAGATTGTTAAGGTAATATATTTTTTATTTATGAATTGATATATATATATATATATATATATATATATATATATATATATATATATATATATATATATATATATTATATATATATATATATATATATATATATATATATATAATTATTATTTATAATAATAATATATGTTCACGTAGGCTTCAACGGGCTGCGGTATTGCCCGTATGTTCTTTTTCCGGGATGGACCGTGTGGTGTTGGTTTTGTTTGCCAAGCTTTCGCTCATCGTGTTGTGAGCTTCCACAGGGCTAGTCAGTATATGAAGAGCGGATTTTATTTTTTATTTTTTTCAAAGCCCCTGGAAAAGCTGATTACCTAAAATAAACTTACAAACTAACGTATATTAATAAATTTATATAGGTGCAGACATACAGCCCTTTTACTGCACCGGGTGCATTTTAAACGGATTTTGAGTGAGGATGTTAAAGGATTGAGGTTATGGGATAAAACTAGGATCAGATATCCAGTGATGGGGCTCACTGGTTGTTTGAGAATTGATAAAAACTAAAACTTAAAACTAAACTAAAACTAAATGTAATAATAATGCACCTCAGTCAAGACTGGGGGAACTTACATACTGTATCCAGCGCTGTGGCCGGCTCGCTGGTCTCAATGTGCTAAATAGCGGGTAAGTGCAGTGTTGGAGGCTATCAAAGAATTTGATATGTCTCCGGGTTATAAAATCTGTCACCGTCGGTAGTCCGAGAGAGTCATGAATTATGTCTGTCTTTGAGCGTTATGGTGTAGTATGTCGTACTACACGCCTTAATATGGTGTTTTGAAACTGTTGGAGTCTCTTCGTGGTAGTCGGAGATATGCTATTGAGCATTAGCGCTCCGTAGAGAAGGGCTGGTCTGAGGACCCCCTTGTATATCATTAGTTTGAGGCGTAATGATAAATTGGGTAAAGTAAGCAGGTGGTTAAACCTGTAGGACTTTGTCCGAGTCTGTTTGATCTTTCTCATGCAGTGCTGGGTCAACGTCAGGTGCCTGTCTAGGGTGGCGCCCAGATACACTATCTTATTGGCTGGATGGTTCTCGCTATCCCCCATTCTATAGACCGTCGGTAGAGGGCGCTTGTTTTTCTGAAACGAAAATACAACACATTCCCTCTTCTTGAGATTGACTGTAATATTTAATCTCTCCAGCTTGTCAGTTATCTCCTCTGCCTGTCGCAGAGCTTTCTTAGCGCTGAAATTGCTATATCGTCGGCGTAAGCCGCGACTGTGGCCTTGCTGTACCTCGCTCCAACAGTTTCCGCCGTGTAAATCGAAATAAGAACTGGTGATAACACAGAGCCTTGGGGGACACCACAAGTGAGATCAAAGGGGTTTGACAGCTCTTCGCCGACTCGAACCTTAGCTGAACATCGCGTCAGAAAGGACCGTATGATAGTATAGAGCTGCTCGGGAAACTCGTTGTCGTGCAGTGTCTGATTGTAAAAATATACTGTTCACGCCAGTAGGCGTTCTTTTTGTAAATAAATTAATAAATGTTGAAATGGTACATTACACCCTATCTAGCAGTTATTTGTACTAACTAAAACTTCAACAATAGACGTAAACCCTAGATAGAGCGCGTTCATACAGGTACTCTATTTGTGTATATTCAGTAGGCCTGAGAATAGGACCTTAACTATTTTTTATACCCCTAAGTGATATGTGTCGCCCATTATTATTTTAAACTTATACTTATCATTTTACTATCTAATATATATATATATATATATATATATATATATAAATTAAATAATCTTCCACGGAGAGTCACTTTTTAAAAAGAAACTTTATTGAAGTATAACAAGGTTTAAACTTAAACTAACGTGAACTATATTAAGTGAAGTAAACCTAACTATAGTATTATATATAACTCTCATGTCAAGTATATCCTCATAGTAAATGTATCATCCATTTGCAGTGCTATTATTTATTATTATTATTTTATTATTACATATTATTATTTATTCCCATTTTGCTCGAGGTAGTTCCCACGTTCAGTTAATTAAGTCATCTCATATAAATCAATAGTTTTCAACATGTGTCACGTTAACGACCGCGATATTTTTATTACAAAATTATATTTTTTCCTAACCATGATGCTACAATTTATTTTGCATGTGTTCATTTATTTACGTTTATTCACATATACACACGTTATAGAAGCGTTCATTTTTTAAAATTTCATATTAATGAATTTATTGTCATGGTGACGTGTAATTAATAATTATTCATTAATTAATTAAAATGATATGATACAATTTAATTAATTAAAATAACTATGATATATTTGAACAACAACAACCTATTCAGTGGTGCTGTTCTATTTCTATCTGGTGATTTCTGAAAGTCATTCCCTGCTCTACTTTTGCCGATGAGATTAACGCACGTTTAAAGCAATCGTTTTTGTGGCGAAATGTCGAAGCACTTCAATTGAACATAAACATGCGAGTACAAATACAAAATGATCCATCAGCACAAATATTTTCAAAACTATTACTGGATATTGGAGTCGCTGAAATAGAACTGTATCCAAATAAACAATCTATAAATTGCCTGAAAATTTCAAAACTGTTGTTCAGACAAAAAATGAATTAATTAGGAGTGTCTTCCTGGATGTACAAAATAATTAACTTGACTCTGTAATCGTGCTATTTCGGCAGCGAAAAATGCTGATGACGAAACTAACTTTACATATAGCAGTTGTTACCAGGTGATCCATTGCCCTTTAAATCAATCGATACTATTTTTGATGAAAACCGAGCTGTAAATTATCCAAATGAATTTTGTGAACAACACAATCTTTGGTTGAAGATCGGTTCACTTATTATTCTTCTGCGTAATTTGAATCCACCTAAATTATGGAATGGTACACGTTTGGTCATCAAAAATATCACCGGGAATGTTATTGAAGTTGACTGGAATCTTTTAAGAAGAAATCGTCCTGCAGCCACGTGTTCCAATGATACCATCAGAACCCATAATACCGTTCAAAAGACTTCAATTTGCTATACGCTTGGCTTTTGCTATGACCATCATCAAGTCTCAAGGCCAATGTCATAACGCGGTTTGGATCAAAAACATCCATGTTTCTCCCATGGAAAATTATATGTTGCATTCGCAAATGTTGGTAAACCATTTAATCTATTTGTATCAGCAAAGAACAGATTAACAAAAAATATTGTGCATCGATTAGCGCTCAATTAAATAGAAATAAATAGTTATAATTTAAAATATTATCATTAGCCATAATTAAAAATCAACAATGATAAACCTCATTCATTAAACTAATGTTTATATTTTATTAGTTAATAATTTTGTATATTATTTTTTTTATTATATACTATAATTAGATATGAGATGAATAAAATGTAAAAATAAAAAATCTATTTAATTCATTTTTTCCATTCATTCATTGTTTCTTTAAAATTCAAATTTTAACTTAATGTTTTTTTAAAACTATTATAACAGCCACAGCAATATATATATATTACTGATATGAATATTTTTATTTAGGAATTAGCATTTCACCCAAAAATGCAGGATAAACCCTATAGTGCGTACGGAGGTTTGAAGACTTATCTGGAAGGTCCTTTTTCCAGCCTCGGTAAGTAGCACCTAGATCTGTCATAATTAAAAACTATCAAAATTATTTTTAGTTTTAAAATTGTATGTTTAGAAAAAAATTCATTAAATATGTTATTTTATCATATAGACATAAGTGAATATAAATAATGAAAGTAAAAGCAATGGAACCGATGCATTTAGGAGCAGACCCTTCAGGTGAAGAGTCTGGATTACATAGATTTTAAAAATAAAAAAAAGCTTAACAATAATTTATTTGAGGTTAAATGTTGAAAGTTTAAAAACAAAAAAAATATTGATTTTCATATGTGTGTTTGTGTAATTCTGTATTCTATATATTATTCTAGCATATAAAGAGTAATCACTGTTTAAACATCCCAATGTCTGAAAATTTACTAAACAAAATCAAAAAGTCAATTACAAATAAAAAATATACAATTAAAAAAAATAATAATCCCTGAATAAACTGAATTGATGATGTTTCATTAGAATATAATA
This sequence comes from Arma custos, assembly GCA_037127475.1. Taxonomy (NCBI): domain Eukaryota; kingdom Metazoa; phylum Arthropoda; class Insecta; order Hemiptera; family Pentatomidae; genus Arma; species Arma custos. The sequence goes on from CM073764.1 coordinate 131,364,007, forward strand.
ATGCAATGGAGTGACAATTGAAAAAATAAAATAAAAGACTAAATATAAATAAAACATACAAAAAAAACTTATTAAGTGTAGGTTACACAAAAGCTGACATTATTTCTCCTATGCCCAGAAAGTATTTTACAACCCCCCACCTTGAAGTATTTATTTTTGTAAAAAAATAAAAGATATAATCAAAGGCTACAACAGAATTGCTAGGTTGATAAATTACCAAATTCCAAAGCCCTCAGCTGTACCTGGTAAAAGAATAAAATGTGGCGAGTGCCCAAGGAGTTGGGATAAAAAAACAAAGGTTTACTGTGCTCATTGCAGTACACCAATATGCACGAATTGTGCCAAGAGTGTGAAGTGTGAAGTGCCAAGTGTGAAGACTGCCTATAATAGTGCTTGTGATTTATATATTTTTTTTACTACCATATTATACCATTTATTGGCACATAATTATAAGTTTATTACTTATTCAGTGTTTTTTTTTACTGCACCCCCCAACTATCTCCTTTACATTAGATCATCCAGTCAACTATTTTCATCTCATACTCTTATTACTAATGTTTAATATTTTATAATTTTCATTTTTACAGTTTTGCGTTTTGTTAAATAAATTTTTATATAAAACTAAAATTAACATTTATTGTGCTCAATCCCATTCAGATACATTTAGATATGATGTATGGTTGTAAAAAAAATTGTTTTGATTTTAATTGAACATTATCAGGGAAGATTTTGAGTTAACAAATATGGGGGTCCCGGTGACCCCACCTTACCGGTTATGGAACAACTTATGCACCACACCAGTTACAGGTTAAACTATCATGGGTCATATCTTTCTCTATGTCTAACAGTCATATCTTAAAAAACTTGATGTGGTTTATTTTTAGGAAAAATAAAATTAATAAATTAATAGGTACTTATTCTGAGATGACTATAGTTCAGGAAGGTGATTCTTCTTAGATCATGTTCTACCACCAGGTTTTACCCCAATTAAGGGTACCCACATCATAGATTCTAGGAGAGTTCTATTGTCTCTGGATCTCTTAGGTCATCTCTGGCTGTTAACAGATTAAATAATATGCCTACTACTTCTGGATTTGAATCTGGGACATTGTGCATATCAACTCAGCACTCCACACACTAAGCTACCCTGCTCTCTAATAGTTATTTAAGCCTTTATGAAATTATGTAATTACATTTTGAATAAACTTTAATTTTGAATAAAATAATGAAATTAGCTGCTATGTGTAATATTATAATTAATAGTGTATAATCTTAATAATTTTAATAATTTTAATTTTCATCATAATTAGGTATACTATTATTATGTTACAGCATCGGATGCTTTATGGAAAGTTAAAAGGAAGGAATATAATATTTTTCTAAAAAGGTCACATATAGACAATAACTATTACAATAATTTCATCAAATGCGGCAATAAATTGGTGGAGTTGATGTTGGCTTCACCTTCAGCTATGGATGTACATCATAAAACGATTGCTTTGATTCTAGATGTAACTTCAGGTATATTAATATAGGTTCATGTATATATATATATATATATATATATATATATATATATATATATATATATATATATATATATATACATTTATATATATATAAATATTTATAATCTTATCTTCTTGAATGCTTGTGACAGTTTTTACAGGATTTTGTATACGCTGAATTTGTTTTCAAGTACTTCATCCAATTTATTTTCTTCATTTGCACCTGCATCTTTACAATTTGTTCCACCAAAGTGTTCTTTTTGCCCTTTGTCCCATGGAATTATTCCACATACCGATTCAACCAACAAGACATTGGTTTTGTATGGGTGGATTAAGTGTTAAGCTCTTAATTCCTAATTTCCTTTCCTACTAAGTCCATCTTTAGTAGCAGGTGACCACTAACTATTTTGAATCTTCTTTTAACTCTAACATCCATTTTATCCTTCAGAGTCTACTTTGGTAAGGGGAAATAGTCGATTATGGACTTCACTTTATGTTCAGGATATAATGTAATTTCTTCTCCAATGCTTGTGACAGTTTTTACAAGATTTTGTGATTCAATCAAGAAATGTAATATAGTATATTTATTGATTCAACTACATAACTATACCAGATAACTACTGTTTGCATCAGTACAACTCATGAAAATACACGGTGGATATTTACAATCAAACATAGAATGGGAAGGGAAGAATTACAACCTGAGGTGATGACGCCCACAGAGCTATACATAGCCAAAAGAACTGACTAAATGAGGAGAAAAGAGCACTATTATATTCCTAGAGCTTAATTTAGGAATATTTATATATCAAAGAAAACAAATAAGAAAAACAGATATTAATAACGGTTATTATTATGACAATTAAAGATACTTTTTTTGTCATAATAATCTAATCTTCATTTCTATATGAGATGATTTTATAGTTATAACCTAGTGCTATCTAAGCTGGTGAGTTTGAAATACATCAACTTAAATCTTAGAATCTGACTGGTAGTAATAGTGCGAAATAGGTCTTAGCCGTTGCAGATGCATTAATGTCATCATAAGCCATCAGGATGTTTCTTATTTCAGCTGTACAAATAATTTGTTGGCTCTTTATTCATTAATGAAATCACTGATGGCCTATCGATTCCACAAACTATTGGGGTCGATGGGCATGTTATATAATATATTTTCTATCACCAAGTTGTTATTTATGTTTTTAAAATCAACAATTCAATTGACAAGGAGTCAGCTTTCACCCACATGCTAAGAGTGGTGTAGCATACTTATCCGACGAAAATTCATCTCTAGCCTTACAGGGGTTGAAAGGGATTAGTGACAGGATCATGATTGTCAAGCTTAAATAGGAGAGTTGGGTTTATACCATATTTGTTGTATATGGCCCTGACAATAATGTACCTGCAAAAGAGAAGGACAACTTTTTCGAAACTCAGCAGGAATTGGATGATATCGAAGGAATTCTGGTAAATAAAGGAGACCTGAATGGCTGATGTGATAATAATGTGAGGGAATGGCACAGAGCCACATTGAACAGGAAAGAGTGAAGTGGCTGTAGCAAATAAGTTATTCCCTCTTAAGGATGTTTATAAAAACACAAGTGTAGAACCTGGGCATGAAGAGAAGTCCATAATAGACTATTTCCTCATACCAAAGTAGACTCTGAGGGATACAATGGATGTAGACTTGGCAGAAAAGGAAATTAGGAATTAAGAGCTTAACACTAAATCCATCAGTTCAAAATCAATGCCTCTAAGCTGAAGAGTAGGGAAACTTATTAAGTCTATCATGAAGGTTATTAAAGTTTTTCTTGTTGAATTGGCATGTGGAACAATTCCTTGGGATTGAGGGCAAAAGAACGCTTTGATGGAACAAATATTAAAGATGCAGGTGCAAACGAAGAAAAGAAATTGAATGAAGTACTTGAAAACAGATTCAGAAAAGGACAATGCTAGATATAAAGAGCACAAGATAAGATAAAGAATAAAGATATAATGCATAAATATAAAGAATCATTATTAAAGTATAATAAAGAAATAAACAGAAGAGTTCTTATAAAAAGTGAATGAATCGATAAGCTGACTACTTGAAGGTTGAACAATGCTGAAAAGGAAGGCATCAAAAGGGGGATGAAACCGTAACCAGCATAATATTGGGAGGAGGGCGATATCATCAGCGAAGAGAAAAAGTAAAATGCAATCAGTTCTCATAAATTAGGGAAAGCAGTAGGTAAAAATGGAATTTCCCCAAAAATGGTAAAATATATGGAAAATATGGAGGAGAAGGGAAGTTCCCAAATAAAGGAAGGTGTCAGTTATTGTGCCAATTTTTTAAAAAAGGTGACAATCTGGAAAGTAAAAACCACTGCGGCATCTCCTTTCTTGGCGTATCATGTAGGATTTACTCCAGGTTCCTAGAAAGGCTGCTTATGACAATTGTGGAACCAATGCTGGGTGAGAAGTTGACTTTCGAAAGAATAGAAGGACACCTTCTTATCGCCACATCTTCATATTCAGGGAGATATATAACAGAGCAGGATGAAGAAGTCTGTGCCTGTTTCATTGAAGATCTAATAAATGAACCAGAAGAAAAAGGAATTGGAATAGTTCTGAAGACCTATCTTAGACTTTTATTAATCATAAATTTAATGATTTTGTCAATTAGTTCTGTTAAGAGTTTTAAATATTAATGAAGTATCAATTGATTTTATAATGAAATTGACTAATTTTGGGTTTTTCAGAAACACTCTTTGGTGTGGAAACCAGCATGACACACCATCCAAATGTTATTGACTTTATGTTAAAGTAAGATATAAAATTTATATCGTAAATAAAATTGAATATCGTGGTTAGAGTAGCTAGTTCTATAGTTTATAGATCTTAGTTTAATCAATGGTGGGTTCAGAGCTAGTATATCTTAAAGGATAACTTAAAGCATTAAAATTTCAATTATGGCGCCCTACCTTTTTTAAACATTACCTCAGTAGAGGGTATAACTGGGAGCCACATAGAGAACCAATCAGAAGCCAGGATATAGTCACATGACCCTGTTTATTTTGTTATTTTAATTTGAGTTCAACATCCTTTGCTGCTTCTCTTATGGCAAACAGAAATACATTGTTATTACTACAATGTCATCGCTATCCCATTTATACTTTGGGTTTCTTCTCCACTTTTGTTCGGTATTCAATCACAATTACTGGATCTTTAAGTTTGTAAGAGCTTAATTTCTTTTTATCAATATTTTAATTTTTTTTAAAGTGTTCATGATATCTTATTTCCATATTTTGTCCATTTTAAGGAGATAGTGATTGGAGCCTATTTCAAATCCTCTTTTGACTATGACATCTATGATATACTTTCTTCTAACTAGAAAATAATCAGTAATAGATTTCTCTATTTCTGCCTCTTCTCTGGTATACCTATGTGTATCTCAATGTTAGAAGATAGTATTATCAATAACCAGGTGGTTCGCTGTGCACAAACTAAGAATCCTTTTGCAACTATCATTAAAGTTAACTTCTCTATATATTCCAAGAAGTCTACGCTTACTAAATATTTTTTACAACAGTTATGGCTAACAGTAAAGAACTCCAAAAAAAGTTGTAAATTTGAAATAGGTGAGCCAATTGTGAAAGAAAGCAAAAAAAGGGATGTTAAAGTTAAAGTACAATATTTTGACTTCATCAATAAAACATAAACCAGAATCAATTGAAATAAAGACAAACCAGGAATACATATTCAAATCCAAAGTTAATGTTGGTATTGTGCCCATCGGTCTTTTGGATCAAACGACCACATAAAAAATATCCAAAAAAAAACAATAAAAATAAAATCAAACATTAAAAAAATATGAAATAATATATTACCCTACTTGTCCAGGAGAATTTTTTATTTTTTAATAAAACTATGTTTTAATAAAAGCCATAAATATTTAGTGATTTATGTTCACATGTATATCAAACTGTAAAATATAATTATAAATTATGCTGCTTTCACAGTTCAAACCAATAAAAATTTTATTTAATATACAATTAAATATTACTTTAATTGGTTATTTATTTATTTATATTTAAAGTTGCAATTTATTATTAAAAATAAAAAATACATATATTTATTAAAAGTCATTTAAAAATATAATAATAATTTTTAAAAAATGGCTAGAGATATGATTTGGGGCACTATCATGTTGAAATGCCTATGCCATATAAAAATAATTATTGTGACAGTGTAAAGTAGCAAGAAGTCCTTACAGAACAGTTGTGGCTAAGTGGGAAACCCAAGGTTGTGGCATGCCTTAATGTAGGGAACTCATGTTTGTGGTACACATGACAGAAAGGGATAATCACCCCTGCTCTAGATATCAGACCCAAAAAATTAATAAATAATATTGCATTTTTTTGCAGGTTAAATAAAATAGCATCGTTTTTTTTTTTTTAAATCCAGAGTTAATGAAATTAATAGAAGCTATAATAAGACCAACCAAACTGGATACATTATACTATAGAGAATTTGCAGAATTGAGGAAAATGGTAAATGCTTTAGTAATATTATTATTAATTACACTTTTATAATACATGAACAAAATAAATTTGATTAATATTAGTTATTACAGTACATAAATTTCCTCTATGTAATGCATGATAATACACATTGTTTTAGTTTGTGGATCATGCATCAGCAAAAAACCAGTGTCCTCTTGCAGGTAAGAGCTGCTATTTCATATAAAATTTATAAGAGAATTGGAAATCTGCGATTTCTATATATATATATATATATATATATATATATATATATATTTTTTTTTTATTTTGAAGAGAAAAGATTTGTCTTCACCGGAATTCGAACCCGGGTCGCCCGCATCTCTAGCGCGGTACTCTAACCCTCTGAGCTACCAAGGCTCACATCCATCCCAGACAAATCCATTCTTTTCACCGATCCTATATCCCCAGGTTCTCGCAATTTTTGCGATTTATAGACGGGGAAGAATGTTCATTGAACATTACTTTAATTGGGATCTCTTACGTGAATTATATATTTTATAATTCATTTTTTATTTATTGTTCTTTTGGTAGTGATTATTTTTAATTATTTTTATTTTTATCCAGGGCAATACTCGATTTTTTCATGGATAACATGACTTAAACCTCACATGTGATTGATTTAGTTTTTGCTGTAATATTCTTAGCATGCAAATTCGTACATATTAAAGCAACAAGTGGTTAAAGGCACATATCAAAGAAACAAGTGTTTAGAGAGAGGAAGGAGTTAAAAATAATCACTGTACCAATATTCAAAATTGTTTCTTCTCTAAGAGGAGAGATTTTGTTAACTAATCCTCCAACTTAGAAGTTATTTGAACCTTCACTTGGTTTGTTCCTTGGAGTACAAGTTGTCAATATTATCCTAAACCTAATTCTGTATCAAATGTTATATGTTGAGACATATGAAATGTTCTATTTTATAGCTGAAAGACATTTCAGAAATGAGATCCAACTCACAAAAATGAGCAGCCTATCACATCAGATTGGATGAAAATTGTGGCACCTAATAAGTTACATAAACACTAACATTAAATAATGTATCCCAAAAGTTTATATAACACTTGGTTTAAGTTAAGTAATGATATCTTACATTTTGTTTCATTTTGAAATATAATGTATTTTTATTTATTTTTGTTATGTTATAGAACAGACCCTATCAATGGCGATTGCATCAAGAATTACAAAATATAAGCAAAGTAAAAAGTTATTAGAAAATTCGATACATGAAGTGTTCGCAACAGTATGTATTAAGATTTTCATATTATTAATGTATAAGAAAATAATATATCAGTTTCTAGATCAACATATCCATCCACATTTTAATGAAATCAGCATGGCTTTACTCAAATCCTATATTTAAATTATATAGTTTTTACAATTACTTTAAAGGATCTTTGATACATTGGTCTTTTAGAATGTGACAAATCCTTATTGACAATATATAGATCGAGTACTTTTTTGAACAAATAGATTAAGAGGATTCCCTGCAGATAATTGTTTGTTGATAATTCTTTGTACATATAATGGTAGTCCTATGACCATCAAATTTATTAAGCTATCGGAGGTTATATCTTTCACCATGTCCAATAGTAATCTCTGCTTTGTAAGCAAATAATCTAATAAACTTCCACTTATGTATTTATATTGAATTGTTTACCTGACTTATGCCAAAATCTTGATCAGTTGCCAAAAAAGCTTAACATGATTATACTCCTATGCTCCAGTCCTCTACTCTTTTTTCATATTAGATAAATACCATTCTACTGCTCAATCAATGATAAATACTTGGATCACTTCCGGTTTATCATCATTAGTATGCCAAATCAATAACATTCACTAATGTATTTCTCGAGCCAACCAACTGCATCACTTTTACCAGTAAATTTGTTTTCTGCATCATATTTCTTTAAACGTTTGCTTTCATTCAATTCATTTTTATAACTCCTTGATTAAAGATAGTAAGCGAGAGGTCTGTAACAGTGTCCCAAGTAGTGGTGTATCAGTCCCAGAAAGTATCACTTCATTTAAATATATCTGTTTAAAAACGAAGTTCCCCACAATAACTAGATAAATGGTTTTAATCAAAGGTAATTGTTATATTCCTGAAACCCTTTTCTTTCCTGAAAGAACTGGCACCGTTCCATATAACACTATTATTAAATAAACTTACAGGATGCTGTTCATTTTGAAATTCAGTAAGAAAACCATAATTAATATCTTCCTAATACTTTTTACATTTTTTACTCCTTCTTCATTCACAATGTGAATTATCATCTTCATTGTGATAAAAAATACATTCACGTAATTTTATGTTCTATATCTTATTTTGTTAAATAAGAAGAAATCTCAGTTTAAACATCAGTCTGAACTAATAAAAACAAAAAGTTAGTAACAAATAATAAAAATTAATACAATTTGTAAAAAATTACCTGTATAAACTGATTTAATGATTCTTTTATAGACTCTTGAATGTAATGTTGTGACAATTGACTAAATAAAACAATAGATTATATATAAATAAAACATATGTTCCAGCATTATCTACAGGTTACATTATTATTTCTACATAGCCTACCTATTTATAAACTATTTAACATCCCGTCGCTGTGAAGCATTTATTTTTGCAAACAATAAAAGATGTGAGTGTGTTTGTGTATGTATGCATTATATTGTTATATGTACATATAGGTATCCTATTGTCAAAGTTTTATTTTCTCTTTCTGCTCATTAATTTTTTCTAGTCGGGTCAGAGAGCAGTTTATGGTATACTTATTATTGATGGACTTGAAATATATAATATATATATATATATATATATAAGTCAAATATCACATTAAAAATATTAAACATTCATGAAAGATATAAAATATGTAAGTTTAAAAAAATATGTATATAAATAAAAAATGTGTTATATAAACAATTTTATACATATACTAGCATATTAACTATTTATATTTAAATTGAGTACCTGATAGTTGCATAAAAATAGAAATATCACATTAAAAATATTAAACATTCATGAAAGATATCAAATATGATTATAATGCAATTGGGAAAACCACAATGCAAAGCCTTATGTTTCAAAAATACACCCACTTACCAGTCTTTTTCGCCTATTCAGGCATTATCAAGACACAAAACAAAAAAGGGTTATGTGAATCACATCTCGAAGAAAAAGGTGCAATATATCCCAACGATCATCAGCCCAAACAGGCTCCAAACATGAGACAGCACCCCACCACCAAGACGTTGAACATACAAGTGAAAAGAAGGTAATACGCAACCAGCTGGGAAGGTTATAGAATCAGCTGATCCACAAACCATATCAAGTAATACTAACCTATATAAATTTCTACACATTAGCAATGTTAGCCAATTTTTTCTTTTAAAATATTCAACGTTTCCGAATAATATTGGTTCAAATTTCTACAGTCTGTTTTATAATTAACCGAAATGTCAATCTTTTGCGCAATCTGCATGGCCTCGAACAACTTTCTTCTAGAGCCATCACTATCTTTGTAAATAACTTTAACATTCTCAAAATCAAATTGATGCTTACAGGTTTTGGTATGCTGGGCCAGTGCTGTGTTAGGTTCCTTGCCACCAATATTTTTACAATCATTGATGCTGATACATTCTTTTGTGCAGCAATTGTGATGTTTCACCAATGTATATCTTAGGGCATTGTAAACAGCTAATCTCATACACATCCGATTGTTGCTGTGTAAGTATTTATCTTTTAATGGCGTGTAAAATTTGCTCATCTTGTTTGTAATCCTATTTGCAAGCCTAATATCGTAAACATCGTACTCTTTAAATACATTCCTAACACCTTCTGACAGGCCCTTAATATAAGTGCAAGCAAAGAAGACACCATTCACATTATCTCTCTCGGCACCACCACTATCCGACAATGCAAGATCCCCACCACTAGAAGTCCGGTACATATTATTGTGAATCTTGTTATAGTTCAAATTCCAATATTGTTTAATGAGGAATGAAGGGTACAAGTTAATTTCGAACATCGTGCAAATGGTCTCTTTCACAGAGCTTATATATTTTAAATCAGTCAGTTTAATTGCTTTAAATATGTTGTTTTTAAGGTTATTTATTAACATATGTCTAGGGTGATTAGATATACGTTGGCTATTGTATTGCAGATTGCGCAAAAGATTGACATTTCGGTTAATTATAAAACAGACTGTAGAAATTTGAACCAATATTATTCGGAAACGTTGAATATTTTAAAAGAAAAAATTGGCTAACTTTGCTAATGTGTAGAAATTTATATAGGTTAGTATTACTTGATATGGTTTGTGGATCAGCTGATTCTATAACCTTCCCAGCTGGTTGCGTATTACCTTCTTTTCACTTGTATGTTGAACGTCTTGGTGGCTGTCTCATGTTTGGAGCCTGTTTGGGCTGATGATCGTTGGGATGTATTGCACCTTTTTCTTCGAGATGTGATTCACATAACCTTTTTTTACATAACGTCGACTGGTAAGTGGGTGTACTTTTGAAACATAAGGCTTTGCATTGTGGTTTTCCCAATTGCATTATAATATATAATAGTGTTTCTTTTTGAGTTTTTGGCTCTATTTTAGTGATATCAAATATGTAAATTAAAAAAAAATATGTATAAAAATAAAAAATGTGTTATATAAACAATTTTATACATATACTAGCATATTAACTATTTATATTTAAATTGAATACCTGATAGTTGCATAAAAATAGAAATATCACATTAAAATATTAAACATTCATGAAAGATATCAAATATGTAAAATTATAAAAAATATGTATAAAAATAAAAAATGTGTTATATAAACAATTTTATACATATACTAGCATATTAACTATTTATATTTAAATTGAATACCTGATAGTTGCATAAAAATAGGAATATCACATTTAATCGTGAATAATTCATAGGACCCCTACTGTCCAGCTATAACCCCTTCATTGGTGGTTACATAGGTTTATTGAATAATTTGATAAACTCATGAACATAATACAATTTTTCCTCCATTTATTTATTTTCAAATGTACTCCATTCATAAGAGCAATCCATCAATAATTTTAAGAGGGGTTCTAAAACTTGGTAAAAGAATTTGTTAGTTCTATATCAAATCAAAATATACTCTAGCTTTATTCTCTCTATTTTTTGTTAAACAACTTTGCTATTTAGATGTAGTCAAATGGAATTAAATTAATTAAAACATCCTTCTTAAATGCACATGTAATTTTTTTTTCAGGCTTCACATACTGTTAGTGTGGTATTATCATACTCGATCATTTCATTAGCATGTTTACCTGACATTCAAGAGAAAGCTTGGCAAGAGCAATTTGAAATATTTGATAAAGATGTCAGAGAGCCAACTATGAATGATTTAGGGCATATGAAGTACCTAGACAGGTATATTATATATTTAAAAAAAAATTAAAATCATAATTTTATAGCCCAGAGCCAGGATTCAAACCCGGGTCTTCCACATTTCCGTTGTGGTGCTCTACCAACTGAGCTATCCTGGTTCATATTTCGGATAGGCATATCCATTCTCTTCACCGATCCCATATCCCCGTGTTTTCGAAATTTGCGATGTATACAAGGGGAAGACTGGACCTATGAAACGTTACATAACTTAAATTTTTAAATAAACAAAATATATTATTATTAAATGGTTTTAACATTCAAATAGGATATAAATGTGATCAAAATTTTAAAAAGCAGGTATCTAGTTGAACTCTAATCTAAATTGAACGAATGCAATAGTACAATAAAATAGTAATAAATAATAATATATATTTACATAATGAATAATTATTTTTCTTTTTAAAAATATGTTTATAAATGCTTTATAAGGATGATATTGTGTATTTCATTGAAGGTTTATAAAAGAAGCCCTGAGATTTGTGGCTCCTCCATTTGTTGGAAAGTATGCTAGTGAAGATATAATTATAAGTGAGTAAAATTCAAGCTATACTTTTGAATTTTAATTATTTACAAAAAAAATGAGACATAGTGCCATTTTAATTAATTATACTTGATCTCCATTTTCTTGGAATTTTCCCCCTCTTCTCATGATTCTAAGATTATGAAATACAATTGTTTCTATGGAATCTCTCCACAATCTTCAAATAATTCAGCTACGAGTATAAAGGAGTCCTGACCAGGCGGTTCATTGTTTTTTAATTTTTCAATTGACTCTAGACAATCATCGAAAAAATATGGAGGCTCATCTCCTTTAATTTATGCTCTTTCACTTATGACCACTTCTTCAATAGCAGTACTGATCTTACACCATCTTGATCAATGTTCGTTTCGTCATTAGGTACATGCCTCTTTCCTTAGATCATTGATCATCATTCTATCTCCCAGTTCTTTAAAATTATTTAAGTTTTCAGGGTTTTTAAGCTTTTATAGAACCCATAATTTCCTTTTAAGTAGCTTCCCTGTTGTAAACATCCCAGATGATCTCTGCATTCATAAAGTGATCTGAGACACAGTTTGGCTCTGTAGCAGATCTAACATCTATCATGGAGGAAGAGTGTCATTTCGATATAGGTACACCATCAATTTGATTCAAAATGCCATTTGGTGGCTTTTCGATTTCTGTGTGTAATTTGCAGTCTAGGAAACAAGTGCTTTTTATTATAATATTGTTTGCTTTTGCAATTTGGTAAGGCTTACCATTGTCGCTTGTCTGATCATGTAGTGAGTAAATGTCGGTCACAGTTCATGTACTATTTTCCCTGTCCACTTGAGCATTTAGGTCACCCTTCACGATTTGTTAATTATATTTTATATTTTCAGATGGAGTTACAATACCTCAAGGTACTAATGTAACGATCTTAATGAGACACATCAGAATGAACTCAAAACTTTGGAAGAATCCAAATGTTTTCGACCCTGATCGCTTTCTTGAAGAAAGCGATTTATTAAAACATATGTATACTCCTTTTGGAATAGGTGTTCGAAACTGCCCAGGTAAATACTTTGATTTATTGTTGGTGTGTATGAGGGGTTGAGAAACTATGAGATAAAAGTTTAAACTATTTAAATTATTAAGCAAAAAAATAAATTACATATACTACAAATATCTATAGCCAATCGTAAAAGGAAACAAACCTCTCCATTCCTCACAATGAATTCAGTTTTAGAAATGGAGGTCCGCATCCAACTCCTGAGGAAATATCCTGTCTTCTGTAATATCAGCAAAGACTTATTCCATCCTGGCACCAAACAACCCCACCTATTGGCCTACATCCATAAAAAAAACGTCCTGACATCCTTGAAATATTTATCACATCCCAGATTTCCACCAACCAAACCAATTTCAGATCCATGAACGACCTTGCATCAGATCATTCTCCCAGTTCTCCTTTTATTATATTTAAGTTTCGTTCCCAAGCCTCCCCTTCCTAGATTGACTACAGGACGTGTAAACTGTGACAACTTCTGTTATGATTTGGAGAACAAACTGGACTTGATAATTTCACTTAAGACAAAACAAGACATTAATACAGCCATCAGATAAATCTATCAACAGTACTCAGCAGATAAATCTATCTATACTAAATTAAGTAACCAGCTTAAAGCAGAAATTATAAAATTCAAAATTCATAAGTTAACGAACCTAACTGAAAATCTAACGATTACTGACAAATCATTATGGATGACCACCAAAAATATCCTTAACTTTAAAGAATTTAACCATCCACTCCTTACTGAATCCAATGACTGGACAAGATCTAATGAAGAAAAAGCACAGTTATTCGGTCAATTCCTTTCTAAAACTTTTCAGCCACATCCTGATATTATGAATCTGTCACATCATGAATATATACAAAGAGAATTAAATATTCCCGTTCAAATGACCCTTCCTCCCAAAGCATTCCATCCTTCAGAAATATCTAATATTATTCATAGATTAATATTTCTTATATTAATCTTTCTTATATTATTCATAGATTAATGCTTCTCGCAAAGCTCCTGGACACGACCTCATCACGATCTACAACTTAAAACATGTTCCTAGAAAAGCCATTCTATTCCTCCCCTACATATATAATGCTACACCCCGCACTACATATTTTCCTAACCTCTGGAAATTATCCGTTGTAAAAATGATACCTAAGTCTAAAAAGAAACCGGAATGCCCTTCCTCTTACCGGCCTATCTCACTTTTACCATTTAAGGGTATAATCCTGAAAAAGCTCATCCTGGATGCAAATAACTTTATCCCAGATCACCAGTTTAGATTCAGAACATCTAACTCCACTATCCAGCAATGTCATCGTGTGGTAGAAGTTATTTCCTCAGCTTTGGAATGTGGATTGTGTTGTCCAGTGGTCTTCCTTGATGCTGAACAGGCTTTCGACCGAGTCTGACACCCCGGGTTGCTTTACAAACTTCGTAAATTCCTACCTCCTACACCTCCTGCCTCATTATCCAATCCTACCAACGACGGTGCTAGTACATCTGGAGCTGGGGCGGTTGAAATTATGCAAGTGGATGATGAAATCTCTTGTATATCGACAACGGACGTGATTGACTTCGATGGTCGGTTATGAAGACACATTGGGCAGCAACTAGTGCACGTTTCACTACGACGTTTGTCAGCAATCTTTTTGGACTTAAGTGCGATATGTGTGGTCTTATATGGTTTCTGCACTCAAAGAAGCCAACAAAAGAAGAACACTTATCGCTGCTTAATAATAATTTCCTTGAAAAACAGTAACGGACTTTAACCTGTGCGATACGTGTAAAAAATCACAGGACTCGGACAAAGTGCCCACGTTGTCACCATCGGAGCTTAGGTTTTTAGAAATAAACCTAAAAATATTTATCTATCAACAATCAAACGATAGTATATTGAAATAAAAATTACATTCAGCATAGGTTTTTTATTTATCCCAGTTCAACTTTAATATTATCTATAAACAAAGAAAAGAAATTCTGGCTGATCTACTCTCCAGAAATCCAGTCCTCGAGTACTTCGAGAATGAAGATCAAATCCAGATCGCCAACTTAATAGACTTGTCAGCCATAAAAAAGATCAGGCTGAAAATCTTTCTGAGCTAAGAGCAGCTGAAAAGATCAAATCAAACCAGGGTATAATTAAAAAAAAAATTAAACATAAACATAGAATTTTTGTATCCCGAGCGTTTGGGAAAGAAATTGTTAAAATTATTCATGAACGCTATGGCCATATCGGCCCATCTCACATGAAAGCAACTATCAGACCCTATTACTATTTCAAGGGTCTAGGCAAAGAAATTCATTACTTCTGTAGGAGCTGCAAGATTTGTAAAGAGAACAAAGTTCGTCGTAGCCGTGCCATCGGCCTCTTCTCCCGTCTCGGCCCAGCCACAGAGCCTTTCCAGATCATGTCGCTCGACAGTGTCGGAGGTTTCGGAGGGAACCGCTCTTCCAAACGGTACATACACATCCTCGTTGAACACTTCACAAGATATGCATGGATCTCAATAAAAAAGGGTCAAACCACTAAAGATTTCATTAACTTACTCGATCCTATAGTTAAACAAAATAATGTCACAATTCTACTGGCTGGCCAATATACAGGCACTAACTCAACCGAATTCCTCAAGTATTTGAACAGTGTTGGGACTCAGATCGTTTTCTTCACATGCGTTGACAATCCCACATCGAACGGATTAAAAGAACGATTGAATCAAACTTTAGTAAATCGACTGCGGTGTAAGATCAACATTGACACTAGAAAAGCCTATTCTACCTTGGCAGAAGAAGGCATAAAGGAATACAATAATTCCCAGTCGTCAGGCAGATTTCCTCGTCGTTCGTAGCCAGCGGTAAGAGGAAGAACATTTCAAACTTCCACTCCTGCAAGCTCACTGGCTACTTCCCGCCGCCGCCTCAAGCAGCGACGTCAGAAGGGGAGGTGTTAGGTTACTTGAGCAACCTTGTGTTTTTTATTTTTATATCATTTGTGTTATTATTATCTTAATTGATTATAGACAAATGTTACCTTAACTTACTGTTGAATTTACGTATAATTTAATTCTTTACTGTTACTGAAATAAATCACGTCTTAAAAGATCTTACACATATGATACACCTGATTCTCCATCCATACTCATAGTCCCTAAAACCACAAAAAATAATAATAAAACAAGTTCCATAATATAACAATCATCGAACCCATAATTACAACTTCAACATCCCCCATCAGTACCCATTATCTTATAACCATTAATAACATTAATAATTTCCAAACAATACTAGATCTATCATTTATAACAATAATTCATCATATGGACTAATTACAACTTACGTACAAGGAGTTCAACTCATCTTCAGCCCCAATCTTCATCCAGAAGACCCACCTGCCGTCGGCAGGGGTTCTCCACTTCTCGGGGCGTCGTGAGGTAAACCGTCGGGTACTAGAAGGCTTCTCTGAGCTTTCGTAAGCATTCTTACTTCTTCGGTCTGACAGGTGCTGCCCCCTGGTGGTCATCATTATCCCGAGAATCCAATAATTATATTTAACGTTTCCAAAGGCCGGGGATTTTACGGTGATAACTGCTGATTCGGTTCCGGACTCGTGTTTGAATTGGACCTATGAGCTGCTTGGCTCTGCATCGCCATAAACTGACAGCACCTACTAGTGAGAATTAACTTTCAATAAAATATTATCAAAACTAAATGTCAAGGACCTACAATGCTTTTAACCAAAACCATATACAAAGAAAATTTATGTAATTAGTCACAAAAAGAAATAAACCTAGCAAATCTTATTTGGCATAGGATAACATATACCTACGTATTAATGTACAAATCCTTACAACCTAAACTCTTTTTAAAACCTATTAATGAGAAGAAGCAAATAAATGCTAATAATTTTCTATAATACGTAAAACTAAAAATAAACTTTTGACTTCAAATGATAACATACTTCCTTTTGATCACAAAGATGAGAGTACAATTTTTTAACACAGATTACTTTCCTTATATAAATATGAATTCGCTAACATTTTTAGCATTGAATTAAAAGCTGTAATTAATGCACATAAACTAACTTTAAATATTTAAATACAATTTTCCAAGGCCCAGTTACATACTAATTATATATTTCGGCTTATCCGCATTTCCTCCGAGTCCTACTTCGATACTTTATTGTATTTAGTTTTATAGTTCCAAACTGAAAACAAATCATCCACAAACCCAAGCAAGTGTATTTTACTACGTAGGTGCAGACATTTTTGTAGCGCCTTCCATTTCTTTAAAGTACTATATAATACAATACATTAATTCCATTTTAAGAATCAAATTAAAAAAGATAATATTTATATTTCAGGCATGCACTTTGCAATGGTAATGATGAAAGTAGTTTTGTCAAAGATGTTAAGAAGACTACAACTTAGGCCAGTCGATGACAAGATCCGCTTCGAAGAATTCCAATATAAATATAGCCTTATGACTGAAGTGGAAAACCCTCCAATGGTACAAGCGGAAGAAAGAATATGATGTTTATTTCACATTTTATTAAATATAAATGATTATTTAATCAGTTTAGTTTAATATTTAGCTTTGTTAATTTGTACATTGTAATTTATAAATGAAATAAATATTTGTAATAATTAATTAAATTATAAGTATTTAATTCAGTTCCTTAACTGTTTAAATTTAGTTTTAAAATCCTTATCTATATTACTGTTCTAAGATTTGGATTAAGCCTATACTTCGTTTATACTACACCTAATAATGCATTTTTATGTATCAAAATAATAATAATAACATATGTAAAAAACATAACACTTCATATGTAGATATAACTAAGAGTAAGGTCTGCTCTGGAGGGATTGGACCAATAGCCTCCGACATTGGAAGGTAGTGGCGGTGCGCAGATGCCGTATGGTCGGCAACTTAAGGAAATTTGCCAGTCTCTTTTAATAGAGAGAATAAAAAGGTGAAAGTGCAGGGAAAACAGCCGTACAAGTTACAACATGATGACCAGCCTGCAACCCAGACTCTGCAGGGCCAGTCAACCACGGCAGTACGGATCGACCAAAGGCAGTGCTCCAATCGAAGCTAACCCCAACAAATGGAAAGACGAGGTAAGTAAGGACTCACTAGCGGAATGGAATGGACGGTGGATGGGAACTGAAAAAGGGAGTACCCTTAGGAAATACTACCGTCGAGTGAAGATTAAAGGCCAAGTGGGTCCTTCCTCATTACTGGATGTCGCAGATATTTTAACAACTATCATCACATGATTTGCCTATAGTAATGGATTCTCAACAGTACAAAAAAACCGTCTGGGGGAGGGCACGTGCCCCCGTGCCCCCGGAATAAGTGTGACGATGGAGAAAGAGAGAGATGAGATAAAGAATGGAAAGGCTCTAGGACCAGGAGGAATAAATGTGGAATTTTTGAAATACGGTGGCCAGAAATTGAGAAAATTGATAACGGACCTGATTAACTCTACTGGATGCGGTGAAAAAGATTCCGAAAGAAATTGCGCATGGATATTTAACTTCTATATTCAAAAAAGGTGAGAAAAAGAAATGCTCAATGTCAGCTGGCTGAGAAATCAAATCAGTGTTGTAGAACAGGAACCTATGCTCTTTGATACTTCAATAGAAGAGAACATCAGATATGGGAAGACAAATGCAACTTTAGAAGAGATCATTGAAGCAGCAAAAACATCCTATTCTCACGGATTTATAGAGAAATTACCTTCAGTAAGTCTGTTAACTCAGGCACTGTTATTTTTGCCTATTTGTTCGCATGCGCGAGTAGTTATATTTCTAACAGATGATTATATTATACATTATATTTCTAAAGCCTAGTAAACACCTAAAGTCGCAGAACATTGTCAAGAACAGTTGCGATACATTGTCACGCGTCCACACCTAGCGCACTAGAGGATTCAAGCCAGTACACTAAAAAATTCGACGTGATGTCGCTACAAATTGCTATTTTTGCTTAAATAATATAAGGTTAATTAAAAAGAAAAAGTGTATCCCTAAACGTTACTGGAGGAGAACACTATTCTGGTGGGATAACTATGGCTCTGAATCTATAAGAAAAATTGAAATTAGAAGATGGGATGGGATTCAGAAATTTTGTTCGAATGAGCCCTGCTGATTTCGAAACCCTTCTGCAAATGGTTGGAGTAATTAATTAAAAAAATAAAACTGTATTTAGAGAAACTATTGCAGCCTATTAGGCTGGATATTAATATATAATAGGGACTTGTACCCAAACCAACTACACTTTTTAGAGGAAGAAACAGTTTTTTTTTACTCGGGTAATTTTTTGTGTTCTCGCCTAAACTGTGATTTTAGGTTATGGATTTTTTTCTCCATATCGTGATATGATATCTCATATTTTTTGGAGAGTTGCTCCAACGCATCCCTTCTTTTATTCCTGTTTTTGTAATCAACAGATGTCACATCCCAAAGGCAAGGGAGCGCTTGAAAATTTTCTATTAAAAGCAATGTTACCTCCATGGCGGCAAGGAATAAACTGGAGCACGTGTCCCGGAAAAAGTACACACGACGACAAGTTGCGGAACACTGTATCGTGTTCCCCGTTTTGGCGGGAGACCTGAGACTCGACAATTTTGTATCGCGACAGTTCCGGGACACCAGAAAAATGTCCCCATACATACCGAGACTTGCCCCGCGACAAAGTCGATAGGTGTGTAATAGGCTTAACACAAACCACCCCTAACCACAATAAATAGATTTAAAAACGTAATGCAACATAGCTGTTATAAAAGATGACTGTTACAAAATATAATTGCTCCCGCATGCGGACAAGGAGGCAAAAATAACGGTAGCTGCGTTAACACACAAGTACCGTTTTATTATATATATTTTTTCTTTCATTGTATTTTATGATTCTGCACAGATACATTTAAATTTGTTCAATTCTTTTTTATTTGGGACTGGTCTATTTGGTATAGCATATAATTTGTATGAATTGTAGCAAATTATATAAGAATAAATATTTGAATAAAAAACCTTTAGTAAGAGTTACATTAAAATTGTTGATCTTTTAAGATATAGTTATTAGCTATATTTTTCAAGATTTTGTAAAGATGATACTAATATATTTGTTTCTATGCTAAGGGATATGATTCAATTGTTGGAGAAAGTGGAATAAAGCTTTCAGGAGGTCAGAAACAGAGGATCGCAATTGCAAGAGCCATTGTCGAAATTGCTAGTTCTTGATGAAGCCACTTCTGCACTAGATGTTCATTCAGAAGGCATTGTACAAGAAGCACTCCGAAATAAATGCGGGATAGGACAACCTTGATAATTGCCCACAGAATGTCAACAGTTAAAAAAGCTGATGTTATTTATGCTATAAAAGTGAGTGATTTTTCCAATTCTTAAAATATGTATTAATAAAAAAATAATGGTCTATTTGTAAACATTTGCCTACATTGTTAATATTTCATGGAACACGCTCGTAAGTGCCCAATATTTTTTATTGAAAACTAGCGTTTCTATCTAAGAGCTATTTTTTACCTTTGTGCTGTTAAGATTTGAAACCATTGGTCGACATAAATTTTCTGCTATGAAAAAATATCGGTAATGCCAGGACCAATGGCAGAAAAACTAAAGATTTGGGGGTCAGAAAAACGGTCACTATAGTTTCCTAAACCCTTTTTAGTATTAAATGCCGCTTGGCTCAATGTATGGTACTGTTGGTATTTAACCTTTTAGTACATTTTCTTCTCCTTATCATTTCTTATTTCATTCTTCACATAAATTAATTATGTTTGTTTTAATTTTATTTAAAATTATTACTATGTCATAATTAAATTAATTATTATAAATTTGTATTATAACAATAATAATTAATAAGTTCTTTTCTATAGAAGCAAAATCCTCAATTAATACTTCTTTAGGTTCTTCTTGTTGTTCCTATAGCCTTTCATTTCTTTAGAATAGGCTTGTTATCTTTCTTCAAAACACAATATTTGTTTAATCAATTATTTTCATAATTTATTTTATCTTTCATATACTTCATAATCATTCTTACTCTCTTGATTGTTACTTTGAAATTTTGCATTAATTATTTTATAAATTAACATTAGTTTTCTATAAATTTTATTTTTCATAGGTCATACTCAGATAATTATTTATATCTGGGTACAAGTTTATCGATTGTTTCACATAAATATTTCTCTGAATCATTCATTTCAAGTTTTTAATTTTTTAAATTTTATTATTCAATGAAATTTACAACTGTATTATACTAATACAACAAGTAAATAGGATGAATGGTACATATTGGCGTGAATAAAGATAAGTAGAGAAATTACCCAGTGGTAGTACTCAAATATAAAGTTCAACTTAAAATCTCACGAGGCCATCTTCTTTTCAGACACCTCGGAGGATTATCAAGAATTGAAGAGGATGCTAGGTTTGAAACTAGGTTTGAGTGGGAATGAAGTTTTTCATGAAAAGTTTGATATCGGATTCGGGTCAAATCAGCAACAAATGGGACATTAAGGTCATTATGGATTAATTTGTTCGTAACAAAGTAAGGAGCATTGAGGATTTTACGAAGAATTTTGGAATGTAAGGATTGAATAAAAGAATAATTCGATGGCTTAGTGGAGCTCCAAAGCTCAACTCCGGAAGTCCAGATGGATCTAATGATTGTCATGTAAATCAGTCTTTTGTAATTAATTGGGAACTTAGAGCGTTTGTCTAGTAAATGTTGAAGTAGCCTAAACTGCGAGCTGCCTCTTGACGTTTCAGTCTAGTATGGGGGTTCAAAGTTAAGTGTTTGTCAAGGTTTAGTCCTAAGTACCGGACCTGTTCTACAGTAATCAGTGGGATGTATTTGCAGGACAGGAAGTCGGTTTACGACGGAGGTCATTTCAAGTTGAAATTTAAGACAATAAACATAATTGTCTAAATATAAGATAACTTTATATATGTGTGTGTGTGTGTTAAAATAATAATATATAATATACAATAAAATAAAAATGATATGTGATATTTAACGCTATTTATTTATAAGGAAAGTTCTATTTAGGAAGGGCGTGTTATGGAAAAAGGCTCACATATTGAACTTATGGAACTTAAGGGATATTATTATTCTTTGGCTAAGACTCAAGAACTTGAAGAAAAGGACAAAGTTATAACACTTAAGTAAGATTATGGTTGTTTCGTTTCTTTTCAACACGGTGATCCGTGTTCGAATCCAGGCCAAGACAAATCTTTTATCTTCTAAAAAAATATTCATACTTTTGAGTGAAAACTGCTTCAGTTAAATAATTCATTTTTTACATTTAAAAAAATTGGTTCTTCGTATTTCAGTAAATACGATTAGCCTTATGATAAATGAAATATATAGTCATTTACTTTGGTATTTACTCAGTAACCTTAATATATCTTCTTTTTTTTAATGAATACACTGATTTAGATATATTTGATGTACAGAATGTTATAAATTCTAATTTTGTTTTATTAATAAAGAGTTTTATTAAAAATAATGATAATATATGCTAATAAGCTTTATTAAAAATTATAATAATTAATGAATTATAAAGCAACAACTAATAAATCAGTAACAAATCACTAATGAATAAATAATAAAGTAGATGCATAATGCATTACATATTAATGAGCAGCAGAAGCAAACAGCAATGTCACCCACCATATGCAGCAAGTAAATATGCAGCAGTGCAGCCATTAGATGAGTGTTTAAATACACCCAAATCACAGAATCCAACACCTTTTTATTTCCTATTCAATTATTGTTTCTTCATAGTATACCAGTAACAGCTAATATATCCAGTTTTTTATTATTAGTTAGCTTCATTGTGACTTTGAATAAATATTATCATTTATTTAGGGTAAGAGAAATAAAACCTTTTCCAGTTGTTGATTATTCTTAATTTTTACTCTATTAGAGACGTTTCGACACTATGGTGTCATTCTCAATCTTTTCTTCTCCTGCATCTTTTAACTTTACTAAATAAATTAACAATAATTACATTACTATAAATAATTTAACATAAATGTCCAAAGATATCACACTATAAGTATAGGTACCTGGAAAGTCATACTTTTAAAAATTCCTGGGAGATCATTAGTCCTCCATGGTCAATAAAATAATATTACATTAAAAGACCAAATTTTGATCTTTGAACTATTAGATCCTTTTTCAGTTCTATGAATCATTTGACTTTAGTATAAAATAACAAAATATGTTCTAACAGCACATCAACAAAATAATACAAAGTAAAATTTTTTTTTTTTTAAATAAACATTTATTTATTATTTATTTATAAAAAATTTGGTCTTTTAATGCAATATTATTTATTGACCATGGAGGACTAATGATCTCCCAAGAATTTTTAAAAGTATGACTTTCCAGGTACCTATACTTATAGTGCGTTATCTTTGGACATTTATGTTAAATTATTTATAGTAATGTAATTATTGTTAATTTATTTATTAAAGTTAAAAGATGCAGGAGAAGAAAAGATTGAGAATGACACCATGGTGTCGAAACGTCTCTAATAGAGTAAAAATTAAGAATAAACAACAACTGGAAAACGGTTTTATTTCTCTTACCCTAAATAAATGAAGAATTAAATCCAGTTTAAAAAAATGAAAAAAAAAATTATAAGAATGATAAATATTATCCTAAATTATTGTCCCTATGAAATCAATGCTTTAAATTTAAAAACATCATGAATAATATTTTTAATAAGCAAATACTTTCAAGGTTGTGATGTCAACTGTTGCAAATCAACTATGGTTGAAAAAACTGCGGAATAAAGCTTTTAATAAAATAGTTTCTATGGATATAAGTTGGTTCGACAAGAGTGGAAATTCTCCCAGTGAATGCCTTGAGATATTGACCAATAGCCCACCAATCATTGCATCGGTAGGTACTGTGGTAAAGCAATATTATGAGTCTATGTTGAGGTTATATAGTCAATTGAAATTTCTTTTAGATCTTACGAATACTTAAGAAACTAATTCTATAAAGAATATTCACCGTTTCAATTATTTTCACACCCTTCAGATGGAAACGTATCTGATGCCGCCAGGCATGTGCCAATGGCGTACACATCGGTGTGCTCGTGCTCGGCACCTCACTCAGTGTCCAGCTGTGACAACGGGAACATCTTCACGCTATCCCCTTTTTTAATACTAAAATTAGAAATGTGTGCTGCAATCCTAAATTCCGCCGGTTATGAGGTGCAATCTGTGATTCGTTTTTTAATTGGCAAAAAACTTAAAACCAATAGAAATTCATCGGGAACTGTGTGAAGTGTATGGGAACAACGTAATGAGTAACAGTACTGTCAGGAAGTGGTGCATTCAGTTTAAACGTTAATCTCTGAATAGCCCTCTTACTTAATTGACCCCATATTTCTACTTCTGACATGGTATTCCTTTCCCTCTCTTGCCTCCCCCCTGTCCCATGAGTCACAGATTTCCAATCCATCTGAGCCTGTTCTGTTCTTCAGGAGCTGATATTATGTCATGAGGTGTTCTTATTGTCTTGGTCTCTTCTGGTCTTACCTTCCACCTATCTAAGAAACTTCATTTTGGCATCTAGGAGCATTGATTTAAGCTGTATTGTTAGAGTCCAAACATCTTAGGAGTTATGTCAATGTTTTTACAATGCAAAATTAAAATGTTTATGTTTTTTTAAATTATGTGTTTACGTCCATTTTAATAGAAAATGCATACTAACTTTATGGAGGTATTTCAATGGAAATAGGCAATCTGGCATCGTTACAATCTTTTTTTTTAACATCAACCCAATTACTGAAACTGGCAGGACTGTTAGATTATCTGCTGAAGAAATAGCAAGAGCTTCCTAAATTTTATTAAAGAAAATATCTTCATTGTATTTATAAACCAAGCTTAGAAACTTTCTGGTTTTAAAAGTTGTCAGATTAATAAATATCTTGAAAGCATAGACATGAAACTCCAATTCCAGATGTTTCTTATGCAGACAACTCTTTTCAGGAGGTTCCACACACACATACACTTATATTTGCACCTTTACATCTAATGGAAACAGGGTGGCGTTATATCCTTATGTAATTATCTGTAAATATATCATGCAAGGTTACTCTAACTTATATTAATAATATAAAAATTATTGTAAAGGTAACAGGAGACAGGGCAACCCAAGATGCCACCTTCATACTTTCGTTAAGTGTTCACGCTTGTTTATTCCTTCATCATCAGTTCAAGTGTAACTCTAGAATATTTTCCTGTTCTCATAACATTCATGATTATCAATTGTTTGAGATTGAAATCTAGAGATCATGATGCCCGATCGGCCTCTCTATTAACCAAGTCCACCAAGGTAAAAATACATATAACTGCATTTTTTTCATAATATAAGATTCTAATACCTATAGTGATTTTGTGAAATTTATATTTCCTTTAGGTAGCCACTGAATATGTTCAAAATATCAAAACAATCCAAATGCTCAACTGCCAAAAGTATGTAATAAGTCACTTTAAGGATATTCTTATACATTCAAAGAAGTGAGATTGATTGTTTTATTAATTTTTTTTCTCATGAAATCATAAAAAAATTGTTAACTATAATATATTATTTTTATTTAGGGCAGCCTTTGTAAGCCTTGTTTAGTATGCAGCTGCTTACACTTACTCGAAGACAGCTATTCGATGGTCAATGGGAACATTGTTTATATTTGGAGCCAATATTGTTATGAGTGGTGAAGTTCGAGGAACTTTACTTTTTTAAACAATCATTGATGGATCCTGTGGAATCTACAGACTCTCTGTGTTTAGGTAATTTGAAGCAAATTAACCACTGATACACCACTTTAAATGTTTATTAACATAACATACAAGAAAACAACAAAGGAGCACATGTCTGCTGTAACTCGGTACCAAAACACAACTAGAGGTTACATCCCGGTTACATGGCGGGAATTTTACAATAAATAATGTTTATACTTCAACACCTTCCTTCATAATATACTTGTAAAATAATTAAAACTAATAAATTTAACATAAATAGAATGTTCAGCAAAGTTCCAAATCTTTGTTTAGTTTCTTAAGTCTTGGACTTAGCACAGGTTTCGTTAAACCGTCAGCAAGTTGATTTTGGGTATCCACTCTCCGGATATGAATTTCTCCCTCTTGAACCTTTTCTCTGACAAAGAAGTGGCGAATGGATATATGTTTTGTACGCTTGTGCCACACAGGGTTCTCTGCTAATTTAATGGCAGCGTTATTATCGACAAAAAGCGTAGCTTCTTTGAAGTCAGTCATCTCTTGAAAAAGCCTTTTGAGCCAAACCATCTCTCTTGTACCCTCACTTGCAGCAATGACCTCTGCTTCAGTGGTAGAGATGGAAACTGAACTCTGTCTTTTACTAGACCATGATATGACACCACCTGAATACATACAAGCAATGCCAGTAGTAGACCTGCCAGTTAATTTGTTACCACCCAGATCTGCATCTGAGTAGCATTGAAGGACTGTTCTATGGTTTTTCTTGTACAATATTCCAAGTTCAGGAGTGCCTTTTAAATAACGGAATATTCGTTTGACTCTGGCTATGTCACTATCGGAAGGATTATCAAGCATTCTTGAAGCTATGTTAATGGAATAAGCAATATCTGGTCTTGTACATACCATCAAATACGTAAGCTAACCCACAGCTTCTCTATATTGAAAATTTGTTGTCTTGATGTTCCTTTACATTGTCTAAATCATCCTTTAAAATCGGAGTACTAACAGGTCGACACTCATCCATCTGGAATGTTTTGAGAAGCCTCCTAATGTAAGAAGATTGGCTTATTTTGATACCTTCCTTGCTTCTGTTAATCTCCAATGCAGGATAGAAATCAGCTAGTTTAGTCTTGATTTTGAACTCCTGTTTTAATTTGTCTAAGAGCTCCATTGCTTCTCTTTCATCCGAAGCAGCGATTAATCCATCGTCAACATATAAACATAACAAAATCTTTTTACCATTTACCTCTTTGATAAACAGGCAAGGATCTGCTGAGCTAATTTGAAAACCAATGCTAACTAGGAAGTTCTTTATCTTCTCGTTCCAACAACGTGGAGCCTGTTTGAGCCCGTATAGGCTTTTATGTAATCTGCAAACCTTCCCTGAGTTGTCATTGAAGCCTTCTGGTTGTTGAATGTAGATCTCCTCCTTGAGTTCTCCATTTAAAAATGCAGTCGATACATCAAACTGATGAACACTCATATCTTCATTGGCAGCAATACTTATTACTGTTCTGAAGGTGGTTTGACGAGCAACTGGACTGAAGGTTTTTCCAAAATCTTGACCTTTCTTTTGTGCAAATCCTTTTACCACTAGCCTGGCTTTATATCTTTCTAAATTTCCATCAGGTTTATATTTCTTGTTGAAAACCCATTTTGATGGAATAGCCCTTTTATTGTGAGGCAAATCACAGATAGTCCACGTTTTGTTCTCTTTAAGAGAAGTCATTTCTTCTTCCATGGCTTTTCGCCATTCCCCAGCTTCCTCACTGTTCATAGCATTGTGCAAGTCCAACGGCACAATTTCACTCCCTTCGACGATGTTGACATAATCATTCATAGATTTAGGTTTATTAAGTTTACCCTGACTCCTCAGATTCACGCCTCTTTTCCACACTACATCTTCTATTTCTTAAACTCTCCGCTATTGTCACATTGAATGCACATTACTTTATGACCTAATTGAGTTACTTCTGCTAAAAATTCCTTCAATTTTTGAAAGACTTCAGCCTTGGTTTTAATAAAATAAATTTTTCTAAATTTTGAAAAATCATCCTTAAATAACAGAAAATATTTAAAACCACTTTTCGAAGGGATAAAAGGACCACATAGATCAGTGTTTATAACCTGACCAGTCTTCTCAGCTCTTTTCCGACGTCCAAACTTGAGTCTATGAGCTTTTCCTTTTATGCAGCCCTCACAGAGTTCACCATCAAGAGTCAAGTCTAAATTGAGTTCTCTTTTAATTACTTCCTTCACATGCCGTTTATTTTGATGACCCATCCTTTTATGGTGAAGCTGAAACTACCCTAATGGCCTGATTATAGAGACCACCTCCAATTTGACAATAACCTGACACAAGAGTTTCTTTACCTTCAAATAATTTACAGCTAACGGCAGTGGATTCAAATTTATTCTTTGGTCTATGATCTTGAGCCGCTAAAAGCGAAAAGAGGTTCTTAGAAATACCTGGAACTAGCCAGACATTAGTGAGTTCAAATCTTCTCCAATGGTCGTTAGACGCAGCTTCAATTAAAATAGATCCCTTGCCAAGCGCCTTGACTTGAGAGCCATCAGCCGTAATAATTATATGATCATCTGTAAATGATTCAAAACTTGTGAACCATTCCTTTCTGCTACATTTATGATGTGTTGCTCCATTGTCCACATACCAAGTCTCACTATTAGTCTCCGATGCAAACACTTCTGAGGTAACTGTTAACAGAGTTGCACCTTGGCTTGAATTATTTTGAGCAAATTAGCTTTAGCAGGCTTAGGTGGTTTGCCATCGGCAAGCCAAAACCGACATTTCTTAACTGTGTGACCCCTTTTATCGCAATAGTGGCAAATTATTGAGGTTTTATTAAAATTAGCATTTTTATCCCGAACATGCTTATGAAATTGAGATGTGGACCCCTTAGCAACCAAAACTTCTTCTGAACAGCTATCACCCAGGTTACTCTCAAAAGTACATAATTCTTGGGTAAGATTATTTAAACTCCTATTCTCTTCATTTATGAGTCTCCATCCAGCAGTAAAGGGTTTGAACTTATCAGGAAGGGATTTTAAAATTTTACATATTAGTAAAATATCTTTGTTATCAGTAGGTTGCTTATCAATTTCCTCTCGCAACTGTTTCCATGCATTGGAAATTCTAGTAATAAATGTTACAGCGTCATCATCTGGCATCCACTTACTTTCAAAAAATTTATTATACAAATCAAAAATTCTGTCTTCTGAAAATGTATCAAAAAGTTGGCAAAGTCCCAACCACATATCTCTACCAGACTCATGGCATCTCACCTTTTCAAACATCTCCTCTGTCATGTTATTAGACATAACCAGCAGTGCTTGGTTGTCAATTTTATTAAATGTAGCTAAATCTGTATTATAAACTTTCACAGCTTTTTTATCAGTTGTATCAGCAGGGTCTGAAGGACACTTGTAAGTTCCATCTATTATTTCTATTGCCCTAGGTATCATTTTCAATCCCATTCTTATTTTCACCTTCCAGTTTTCCCAGTTGCTCTTCCCTTCTAACAGAGCAATCTGAGGAATCATGATTGATTTGGAATCCATATCACACACAAAAAAAACGTACCTCAGAACACTGACGTCTTACAAAACAAAAATGTAAATCTTCATTTATTTACTTCTTCCTTTCAACCTCATGCTGGGCCCATAACCTGTTTAGGTAATTTGAAGTAAATTAACCACTGATACACCACTTTAAATGTTTATTAACATAACATACAAGAAAACAACAAAGGAGCACATGTCCGCTGTAAACTCGGTACCAAAACACATCTAGAGGTTACATCCCGGTTACATGGCGGGAATTTTACAATAAATAATGTTTATACTTCAACACTCTGGGGCTCACCCATCTGCTGTGGGTACACTTAATTGAGGGGAAAACCAGTCTACTCAAGATGTTTCGTGGGGGTGTAGT
The DNA here is from genome assembly GCA_037127475.1 of Arma custos. Lineage (NCBI taxonomy): Eukaryota > Metazoa > Arthropoda > Insecta > Hemiptera > Pentatomidae > Arma > Arma custos. The sequence continues at coordinate 131,393,769 of CM073764.1, forward strand.
TTTTGTCCAATAGGATTATAAATTATCATTAGTATTTCATTAGAACTTGGCGACCAGTTCTATTCTTTTCAATAAGATTCAAGGAATTCATATCAAAGAAATGTTTTGTCTTTTACAACCACCATCCAGCTTTTGAATCCATCAGATCACCACAGCTTTGCCCTTGATCTCCGACATTCTTCGAGATCTGATCTGTCAACCATTTGGCCCCCATGACTATGTGATCCATTGAGGGAAGGAATAGAATAGAATAGAAAACAAACTTTATTCTGGGACCAAGTCCTTTTAGAATAACAATCATGAACCAAAAAAATAAAAAAATAAACATAATATACATCTGGCCAGAAGACTACATAATAATACGAATCATGAACTAATTAATAAAGTAATCAGAAGCATAGTTGATGCTCCATGGTACATCAGAAACGATAATTTCCATAAGGATCTCAAAGTAAACTCCATCAGAGAAGAGATTGAAAGGTTTGCGGATAGTCACAATGAAAGAATTAAAATCCACGTAAACCCAGAAATGCAGAGCATAGCTGAGGAGGCTTGGCATCAAATAAGGCGGCTTAAAAGAGTGAAGCCTAATGACTTGCTATTAAATTAAATTAAAATAAAGAAATCAATCAGAGTTCCGGCCAGTCCGTAAAGTGTATCACATCGTCTCCAGGTTTAACAGCTAAAAAATCGGTTGATGTGGACCAAATTGATCGACGTTTTACCACAATATAGTTTAGTGATTAGTGGAGAGGTTTGTGAATTTTGGAAGAAATCAGACCTGAGGAAGAATCTATAAAATTGAATTTAATTTCTGGACTATTAAGGTAAAATCCTTCTGTTATCTTTAAGAACAGTGATAGTATATAAAGAGAGTCCCCACCAGATCCAGCTCCGCCCATCTCCCCCATCTGGCATCTGCTGCCACTTCATTGACAGCTTTACATCGGACGAGAAAAGGGTAGCTTCAATAACCACATTGCTACTTCTCTGATTTTTCAATAATATTAAATTCAATAATCTTTGATCTCTCAATTTTTATCAATATGGCAACAATAGAAGACAAATTTAATATACTAATAGAAAAAATTACAGGCCTAGAGAGCAAGTTGGATGAAAATAAAAGATGGCAAGAAGAGGAATTAAATAAGATAAAATTTGAGATAAAGGATCTATCCAGTGATATCCAGAGTTATAGGGAAAGAGAAGAATATAATATTCGAAGGAAAAATATAGTAATATTCGGACTAGAGAGAGAAAAACCAATGGAAATAAAGACTACGATATTTAGAATATTGTATTACATTATACCAGATTTCAGACCTTATGATATAACGGAGATAAGGAAAATAAAACCTAAAAATAAAAATGGCCCAGTATTAGTGAAATTAAACTCGATAATTTTGTAAACAGATATTATGAAAACAAATCTAAATTAATGAAACTGGAAGAATTTAAAATGGTTAAAATCAAAGATGATATGCCAAAGGCTGTCAGGGAAATTAGAAAGGAATTATTGACACTTATGAAATTCCACTTGGAGAAAGGAAACAAGGCTATCCTGAGATACGACAAACTATCAATAAATGATAATTTGTTTACCCTAGAAGAGCTGCAGGCCCAAGAAGCCATAAGAAAAAGGAAAGAAAGAAGTGAAGAAAAAGAAGGAACTGTCGGTAAAGAAAAAGAGCAAAAACCAAAGGACAAAAAGTCAAAGGAAGCGACTTCCACAAGAACGGCGACAGACAAAATATTAACAACTACCGTCCCATTTCAATCGGGTCCACCTTATGCAAGCTATTCTCCAAAATAATAAACGTAAGAATATCAAGAACAATCGACGAAAGCCTACCTAAAGATCAAGCAGGATTTAGAAAAAACAAATCGGTGATTGATCATCTGTTCATACTTAATCAACTAATAGAGAAATCGCAAGAATACAACTTCAAACTCTACCTGGGATTCATCGATTTTAAGAAAGCGTTCGACAGCATATACCATGTCAATATACAACCGACATTAGAACAGCTAGGAGTGGACAAGGCATACGTTCAAATAATAGAAAATATGTACATCGAAAACAAGGGATACGTAGAAACAGAAAGAAGAGGAAAACTGTTTCCGATCAGGAAAGGAGTCAGACAAGGCGATTCCCTATCACCAACAATCTTCATCGCAGAGTTAGAAAGAATTTTCCAAGCTCTAGACTGGCATGACAAAGGGATTTCTCTCGACGGAATAAAAATTAACCAACTGAAATTTGCGGATGACATAGTTTTGATTGCAAGCTCTGAGGATGAACTCATTACAATGATCAACCAGCTGAAAGAGAAGAGTTCGAACCACGGGTTGATATTAAACCCACAAAAAACCGCAATCATGACCAACGGATCCTCCAATAATATCAGCCAAAGACTCCCAGAAATGAAGATCGCTAAAGAAGTTAGATACCTGGGACAAATCATCTCATTAGAAAAGAGGAGTCAAATAGAAATCGAATCAAGAGTCAGCAAGGCATGGAAGAGATTTTGGAGCCTGAGAAGTATATTTGAAAGCCGTCTAGAAATAAGACATAAAAAGACTGTATTCAACAGCTGCATAATCCCTGTCCTGAGCTATGGATGTCAGACATGGTCACTAACTAAAGCCTTAGAGAGAAAGATAACCATATGTCAACGAAAGATGGAAAGAATAATGCTGGGAACTGCACTGAGGGAAAAAATAAATTCACGCCGTATAAGAAAACACACAATGATTACCGATGCAGTCACCTACGCCAGAAGAATGAAATGGAACTGGGCAGGCCATGTGATGAGACAAGGTGAAGACAGCTGGGCTAGGCGAGCCGCCGAGTGGATCCCGCGCGATAGGAAAAGGTGCAGAGGCCGGCAAAGCAAGCGATGGGCCGACGAATTCAAGAAAATGTGCAGAAGCTCTCTCTGGATGCGATCAGCGCGAGACAGGGACCTATGGAGGAATATATGCCAGCAATTTCATCAGTAAGGTTCGGCTAGTCTCCGTCAAGAGACTCTAATCTCCCTTAAGGGAAGGTCTATATGTAAATGCAAAATGTTGTATTAAAAAGTGTAAATATTGAAGAAGCTAATTCTGTATATACATATAAATAAAGACTATTATTATTATTATTAATAAATGATAATTTGTTTACCCTAGAAGAGCTGCAGGCCCAAGAAGCCATAAGAAAAAGGAAAGAAAGAAGTGAAGAAAAAGAAGGAACTGTCGGTAAAGAAAAAGAGCAAAAACCAAAGGACAAAAAGTCAAAGGAAGCGAAACCTTATCATCAAAGGACAAACAGCTCAGACACATTTTTGAAATCTCATGAAGAAAAAATATCGGAGGAGAGTGGTAATAAAAACTTGGGTGCTTCAAAAACGAGTTCCAAAGACCCAAAGATTCGCAAATAGCATATACATTGGAGAGAACAACCAAAGTTAATAAGAAAAGGCATCGACAAGGACAACAAACTCACTTTCCCCAGAATGTTTGGTCAGCAAGGGGGAATATGACCTAAACCTCCCAAAAAAACATTTTAAAAAATTCCAAAATTAGAAATAGCCACACTTAATGTCAGAAGTCTATTAGTCGACTGGAAAATAGAAGAACTGGAAAACGCGATGTTTAGTTCAGATATAACAATTCTTGGATTATCTGAAGTAAGAAGAAAGGGAGAAAATATTCAATTAAGGAAAAGTAGTTATTTATTTTTTCAATATGGTCAGGTCAGTGGACATCGAGGTGTAGGATTCATGATTCGAAAAGACTTTAAAGATAATATCACGGAAATAAAAGCCGTCTCCGATAGAATTGCTGTATTAAAAATGAAGATGGACGATAAGAAACTAGTTTTAATACAAGTATATGCGCCAACGAGTGCATCGTCGGAAGAAGAAGTGGAAGATTTCTATCACCTCCTGAATGAAACAATCTCAACTCTAAAATCCAATCACCAGAATTATTTGATTATAATGGGGAATTTCAACAGTCAAGTAGGAAGAAAGGCCTGTCCAGAAGAGAACTGTGTTGGTCCATATGGGTACCCGAAATCGAGAAATAAACGAGGAGAAAGATTGGTAAAATTCAGTACAGAAAAAAAAATTAAAAATCGTTAATACCTTTTTTAAGAAGCAAAAGGGAAAGAAATGGACCTGGTTGTCTCCAAATAGATTATATCTTAATGAAATAGACAACTTTCTATCTCCGAACCATACTATTTTTAAAAACATCGAAGCATCCCATCGATTTTCATTCCAGTCTGACCACAGAATCCTAAAAGCCACTATTTATCTACCCAGGCGTCCCTTCACCAAGAAAAAACGAGCAAAATACCAAAGAATGTTACCGAAGAACTATTCATTGCAGAATTATCAAAATTATTAACTTCCGAAGAACTCAATTTTTCTTGCAAATTGCAGCACTAAATTCTAAAACGACAAAAACCAATGTTGGCTTTAAACCTCCCGAAGAAACCCTGGCATTAATCAATAAACAAAAAAGTCTCAAACAATAAAGAAATAAGTCAAAAAAATAAAAAATAGAATACAATCTTATATGCAAACTTGTGAAATATAAACTTCATTCTGACCTCGAAAAACATAACCAGGCCATTGTCGACAATTTGATTAAAAAAATACATCCGTTAAAAAAGATAGGAAGTTGATAACTCCCGGAAAAAACTGGCTTTTAAAACTTAATAATGAAAAAGGAGAAATTCAAACTAGTGGAACTGCAATAATCCCTACTGCTACAAAATTCTATAAACAGCTATACTCTGAAAAGTATTCAAACAAATTTAGACCAACCAATAGAACAAGCTGGCTTTCGAAAGGGCTTTTCTACAATAGATAATCTCCATGCCGTCAACCAAATCATTGAAAAATCGAATGAATACGAAATCTCAATATATTTTGCATTTATTGACTTCAGTAAAGCATTTGATACAGTAAAGCACTCATTTCTTATCAACAGTCTAAAACGCCAAGACATTAATAAACATATTTTGGAAATTCTTCAATGTTGGTATACCAACATCCAAGCGAGAGTAGTTCTGGACTTAAATGGAGAGGATTTTCCAATCGAAAGAGGGATTCGACAGGGCGATCCTTTATCACCTGATCTATTCAACGCGATCTTGGAAGATGTTTTCAGAAACCTTCACTGGGAGAATTTTGGGATAGACATTAATGGGAACAAACTGTCAAATCTGAGATTCGCTGATGATGTACTTCTCATTTCACACTCACCAGCTGAACTGAAGAAAATGCTAGAAGAGCTGGTCCTAGTAGGAAATGAAGCTGGGCTGGAGATAAATTTTAACAAATCAGTCTTGATGACAAATGCCGAAGAAGAAGAAATGTTTCTCCGTACCAGCAAACTCCAATGGGTTAAAGAAACAATCTATCTAGGGCAACTCATATCATTTGCAGATAGATCCAAGAAAGAGGTGAATAGAAGGATTAAAATAGGATGGTCCAAATTTTGTTCACACAAAAATATTTTCAAAAGCAACATGGACATACATCACAAGAGAAAAGTTTTTGATGCTTGCATCATTTCCTCTTTAACTTCTGAATGCCAATTTTGGCATCCAAATAATAACGATACATCTAAATCCCTAGCAACCACTCAGCGTGCAATGGTGCGAAGTATGTTAAGGAAAAGTAGAAGGGAGAAAATAAAGAAGACAGAACTACGGAAGCTGACTGGTAAACGCGATATTCTCAAGACAGTATCTGATCTTAAATGGCAGTGGGCTGGACACATTGCAAGAATGGGATCTGTTTTGTAATGAATAATTAATTAACTGATTACAAATAAAACTTTATTCATCCAGTAAGTACACATACAGCGCCATGTGGTCTTCTCCCCCACATCGACACACAATCCAAAGAGGTATATTCCTACATATATAACATTTCCCCTTTTCTAATAACTGATCCATAAATTTCTAATAATTAATACATAAATTTCTAATAGCTAATACATAAATTTCTAACAACTAATACATATATTCCTAATAACTAGTACATAAATTTCTATTAACTAATACATAAATTTCTAATAACTAATACATTAATTTCTAATAACTAATACATAAATTTCTATTAACTAATACATAAATAACTAATAAACAAAGGTATATTCTTACATATATAACAATTATATATGTATTCAATTAACTCAATTAACCGAAATTACTTAATTCAATTAACCGAAATTCAATTAACTACGATTTCAGTTGAAATTAATCACTGCAGTATTTCCATAGCTAGCGCATATTGCCCCCCCCTTGCTACGAGTTTCCAAGGAGATGTTTAGCAATATATTCTCCACTTTAGGACCAACATTTTTATGCGGAGGTGATTTCAACGCCAAACATCCCCGATTTGGCAACAGGACACAAAATTCCAGAGGAAATGCTCTTTTTTTTAATACCTGTTTGGACCTTCATTATGACTGCCTTCTACCATCTGAGCCGACATACTGGCTAACAGACACAAACCGACAACCAGCACTACTTGACTTCTTTATCACTTCTAATCTAAGCACTCTACATCACCACATAAGTGTTGATAACGATCTTTCATCTGACCATTCCCCAATCGTTCTATCTCTCTCAAGACAAGTACTCACTACAAATCATACACCGACGTTAACTCCTGGACCCATAGTGATTCGTGAATTTCATCGTATAATAAATGACAAAATTAACCTTAGTACAAGCTTGAAGACTGCAGATGACATTGACAACGCTGTTGAGACGCTTACAAAGACTGTACAAACTGCCGCTTGGCAATCATGTCACAGGCATGAGACATTCAGACATAAACAATACTTACCACCCGACATAAGGTCCCTTATTATTGAAAAGCGACGTGCACTGAACCAATGGAAAAGATCTCGATATCCTAGTGACAATCAACTACTAAACCAAATGTCTAATAAATTCAGAAAACGAGTACAGCAATACAAAAATGACATCTACAACACTCATCTGACTAACTTACAGACAAGTAATAATCCTCTATGGGAACAAACTAGAAAGATTCTGCATTACCATAATACAAAGACGTCCCTGCGTAAATCTGACAACTCATGGGCCAGAAGTGATAAAGAAAAAGCAAACCTATTTGCCTCTCATCTCACAGACGTATTTCAACCACACGACGACATATTTGACCCACAGCACAACTGTGACGTCCAACAAATTCTGACTTCGCCACTTCCTCTGTCTTTACCACCTCCACCAATCAATCCTTCAGATGTTGAATTTTGTATAAAAAAATTACCGCGCAGAAAACCACCTGGTTATGATCTTATTACACCTAAAATTGTACGACTTCTTCCTAGGAAAGGCTTAATTTTTCTGACAGCTATCTACAATTCTATTATTCGACTTACTTATTTTCCTTTAGTATGGATATTTTCAGTAGTGAAAATGATCCCCAAGCCAAACAAACCATTAAACCTAGTTACGTCCTTCAGACCTATTAGTCTTTTACCACTATTTTCCAAAATATTTGAAAAACTATTGTTAAAGCGGCTTTATCCATTATGAGAAATAAATAATTTCATTCCTAACCACCAATTCGGGTTCAGGCCTGCACATTCTACAACACAACAATGTTATAGAGTGGTTGATAGCATTGCCGTAGCACTAGAAAAAAAGTCATATTGCACAGCAGCGTTCTTGGACGTTTCACAAGCTTTCGATAAAGTTTGGCACGATGGTTTCCTGTACAAACTAAAATTAGTTCTACCGCAGGCACATTATCTGATCATAAAATCATATCTAGAAGACAGGTTCTTTATTGTTAATCAGGATGGTAAACATTCTGACTATTGCCGAATTAATGCAGGAGTACCGCAGGGCAGTATTTTAGGTCCAGTTCTGTACTCTATATACACCTACGACATCCCACAGACACCAGAAACACTACTTAATACATATGCGGACGATACTGTTGTAATGACCTTTCCCCTAATTAATTTATTAATTATTTAAATATGTCCGTGCACCCTTAAGAGGAGAAAAGAAAGTCAATTGCAAACAAAGTTCACAATGGAAGCCCAAAGAAAAGTATATTCTTCAAATATATATATATATATATATATATATATATATATATATATATATATAATAGTATAACATGCAAATAATTCTTATATCTAATACAATTATTCAATTATTACTAATACAAGCCTTGTAAAGGGATATGAGAGACGGGTACGGGCAGCTAGTCTAGTCAGCTTCTAAAGAGAGAATCTTGCTGTGATAACGCAGACGGAACTGCGTTATCGCTTCCTCATTGCATCAACATTGCATCCCCACCTCCCATAAATATAAATATTCAAGCGGTATATACTAGATAATGTGAACTCTGGTATGGTATAATTATTCATACAGTCGAATACAAACTCGCTAATACGTTCCTACATTCTTATCTCTCTATGGTGCATAGGTGAATGGAATATATAATATAACAATTTAACAATAAACAATAGTTAAATATAACTTATATAAACTCCATACATTAAATAATACATACTAATCAATTCATGTAATTATACTTATCAATAATCATACATTTAAATAATACATATAATATATATATATATATATATATATATATATATATATATATATATATATATATATATATATATATATATGTGGATCACTAATCATTTAAATAATTTATAATATATGTGGTCACCACATTACCCCCCCTCTTAATAAAAAAAAAATTGATGATTTCCATTTTTGATAGAACATATGTAACGAATAATAAGATAAATTGGGCAGCAACCAAAAAGTAACAAAAAAAAAAACACTGTCATACTTTCGACCAGTACTAATCCCAATATAGCTTCTTATGGTAGAATCTACAGACACACTTAAATTCATTAGAAAATTGGCTCCATAAGTCGCGTGTAAAAATTAACATACCAAAATCGAACCAAGTAACATTTACACTTAGACATTCAGACTGCCCCTCGCTAACACTTTATAATACACCATTGCCCAGACAAACACAGACAAAATACTTGGGCCTTACCATGGACAGAAGACTGACTTGGAAATCACACGTAATTAATTTGAAGAAAAAATTGAATCACCGACTCTCACTTCTAAGACGGCTACTTTACCACAAAAATAAACTATCTCTAACATACAAAATTATAATATACAACCTGCTAATTAAAAAAATGTGGACCTACGCCTCGCAAGTGTGGGAGTCATGCAAAAAATCCCACATACAGACCATTCAAATTTTTCAATCGAAATTCCTTCGTTATATTACACTTAGTCCCTTTTACATCACTAATAAAACATTACACAAAGATCTCAACGTGCCACTCGTGGCTGACACAATCAAGAACAACTACAAAAAAATTCGTGACTCACTTGCTGGACATCCAAACTTACTGGTACAAGTGTTACTGACAGACACATTACCACATAATCCGAAAAGGAGACTGAAACGTCTCTGGAGCAGGGATCTACTACAATAAGATGAACCATGCTAGGAGTGCCTTCAATGGGAGATTTCTCCATACACGCTTTCAAGAGAATCCCTTAGGTTTTCCGAAGAACACTAAAAATACAATATGTGCCAAATGGCATTTATATGATTTCTTTAATAAATATTTTTATTATTATTACCTAATGTTATCGTTTTCTTCAAATTCCTCTGTTATCAAAAGAAGATCATCAGATATTTCATCTCTTGGAACCATACACCATTTTCATCAGGTTCTTGTTCTTCCCCTTCTTGTTTTATCTATAGGTGACTATCACTTCGTAGCCATTTTCTACTCCTGCCATTATTTTTTTGTTAGTTTCATTACTGAACTATTATTATGTTTACTAATATATTATAGAAACCAATTCAAATTTGTCTAGATTTTTGACAACATAAAAAACGTAATAGCTCCTGAAACATTTCTGACGATAATTTGAATTTACCTCACTCTAAATCAAAGCGATAAAGAAAGGCATGGGAATGAACGAATGAGAGGTATGCGAATAATTATTCGGAAATTATAAACAATTGCTTCATGATCATAAGCTGTTTTTTACATTACTAAAATGAAATTGACTACATTAACAGAAAATTAAATGCTATTACTCCATTTTTCTCGGTAAATATGCGTAAGCTGAAGTCTTGAATTTTGATCTTCTTGAATAATTTAACTTTCCCTGTTGTTAGTATCATTACCCTTAAATGTCGAATGGTGTTTTTACACATACGGAAGTTTAGTGTATTGTTCGTGGAAGATCCTCTGTAGACGATCAGTAGTATCCGTGCAAGGATCACAGAAGATCACCACGGAACTGGACAATGACCCAAATTTCATTTTAGCCACAGCTGTCAACATTTTAACGTATTTCGGTGAGTATTTTAGTTCTTACTATCATCGGGTCATTTTAAAACTAATTTCTCTTATCATCACATTACTGTCATTAGGGCAACTTTAAAATTCTACTGAAATTGATGCTTCGCCTTGGACAGTGTCCTCCCAGAAAATGCACGGTTATCCTCTCGGTGAAGTGATCATGAAGGGTTCACAATTCGGAAGAGACAGTGTCAAATGGGTCGGTTATAAAGAATGACTGAAGAGAGAGAAAAATCTTTATTATAAAGGATACAGTTCTTCAACATTACCCATATCTATTAAATATAGACCTGGGCCATGACTAGCTCTCTTTGCATGCCTCTGGCAATGCGTAGATAAAATATGTATCATGTGCCAGATGGGTTCATGTTTCCATGTTTTATGGAAATTACACAGAATGTATTAAAATTGTGACTAAAACGTTCAGTACGCTATATTTTTTAAACAAGGATACTATCTATGATTGTTTTTTTCTTTTTAAGGAATTTAATTACCAACAAATGTCCATACGAAAAAGCCAAAATGTTTGGCTGAGGGGGCCCACGGAACGCATAGATCGATGAAATCCTGTACATCGAAAATTTCACTTGATGAGAACACGTTCTTACTTTAAGAAGTGAGCGGAGTGGATTAATGGTGGATCACTGAGTAACCATGCCGAAAGCCCTGGTTCGAATCCCCCTGCTGGATAAAATTTTATTTAGTCTGTTAGCGGCTGGAGATGGATCAAACAGGATCTAGGACTCTCCTGGGGCTCACCCAACCTCTATAAAGTTGGTACCCAAAATAAGGGGGGGATCTGGCGGTTGTGCGTGATCTAGGACAAATCACTTCCCTGCACCGTCGTTGTCCATGAAACAGTCCAGACTAGAGTCTCCTCCATGTACTGAACCCTAGACCCGTTCACGGGTTGTAGAGGTACAGGTTTTTTTTTCTTTAAGAAAATAATCATACAATGCTGTCTTACTTTTCTTTTTCTACTTCAAAGAAATTATATAACATATTTGAGAATGAAAGTTAGGTTTGTAATTATTATGAAATTTTTTAAAATTTCTGGACATATTATGGTAAAATTTTTTTTTAAAAGACGTAACGTTCTAACGTTTAATTATTTCCCGGTGTATTCATTATACCTTGAGATATTTGGTCATTAAATAGTAAATGGTTTTCATTTATAATTAAATTAAGCAAATCATCTAATGTTTTTAGTTGTTCACTCTAATTCATTAGATAAGTTCTGGCATTAATAGGTTCCATATTAGAAAAAAAAAGTAAAGAAGACTTGCTTCTCAATTTGCTATAATCGCTTTCATGTTAAAATTTTTGTCTAGTCTAAGTCTAGAAATGATAAGTGTTTTTTGTCAAGGCGGTGTAAAAAGTCAGGTGGTTGCTCCCGATGAAAAATATTAGTTTTGAATAATTCATTGGTCAATTGTTCGATTGATCTTGAATCTCTAACTGTTGAACTCACATGTTGTATTTATATAATCAGCCTCATCAGCTAATACTCAATAATCTGTTTTCATTAATCTCTTTTAAGGAATTTTTTTTCGAAACATATAATATTTTTTACTTGTCGCAGATACAAACTATAATAAATTATGCGGTTTACCATCGAAATGAGGAATGTGATCATAATCAGAAGTTTTAATTTCAAATGAATTCATGTCTGATGATAATGTTACAGTTTCAAGAGTATTTGGCATAATCCTACTAATAGTATAAATGCGAAAGTTTGTATGTTTGTCTCTCTTTCACGCAAAAACTACAGGACGGATTTGGATGAAACTTGACAGTAATATAGGTTATACATCAGAATAACACATAGGCTATAGCATGTTTTTATGTTTGTTACTCATTCACGCAAAAACTACTGAACGGATTTCGATGAAACTTATTGAGTAAAATAGGTTATAGATCATAGGCTACACCAAGAGCAGACTTATGTGAGGGCACGAAGGCATGTCCACCCCCCCCTCCTTTATAGTACATTATTAAAGGCAAATCAGGAACTTAGTACTTGAAATTTGTAGATAGGTTCTTTGTACAGTTTAAGGAAGAAATTTGGATAATTCTACCCAAGGGTTTCTCCTTTAATGTAATAGGGGTTCAAAGGTTGTATAGAATTCGTCAGTTTTGAAGTTGGACATCTGAAATTTTGGATGTACGAGTAACTTATATTTAAAAAAAATAATTAAATTATTTATTTAAAATGATCTTTCACGAAAGTTTATGTGGCACACCAAATTTCACGCGAGCGAAGCCGCGGGCATAAGCTAGTAATATTATAAATGCGAAAGTTTGTATGTTTGTCTCTCTTTCACGCAAAAACTACTGATCGGATTTCGATGAAACTTTACAATAATATAGGTTATACATCAGATAAACACATAGGCTATAGCAAGCGCGTATTTAGTGGGGGCGCACGGGGGCTCTTGCCCCCCCGACTGTTTTTTAGGTACCGTGGAGAATCCATTACAGTACATATTTAAAATCAAATCATATGATAATAGTTGTTAAAATAACAGAAAGAGCATGACTGAAACTATTTGTTTTGATATCCTACTAATCCTACTAATATTATAAATGCGAAAGTTTGTTTGTTTGTCTCTCTTTCACGCAAAAACTACTGATCGGATGTCGATGAAACTTTACAGTAATATAGGTTATACATCAGAATAACACATAGGCTACAGCAAGAGCGGATTTATAAGGGGCACGGGGGCACGTAACAGTTTTTTAGGTACTGTGGAGAATCCATTACAGTACATAATTAAAGGCAAATCACATAATAATAGTGGTTAAAATAACAAAAAGAACATGGGTTAAACTACTGTTTTGATATCCTACTAATATTATAAATGCGAAAGTTTGTATTTATGTTTGTTACTCATTCACGCAAAAACTACTGAACGGATTTGGATGAAACTTATTAAGTAAAATAGGTTATACATCATAGGCTACAGCAAGGGAAGATTTATGTGGGGCACGGGGGCATGTGCCCCCCCCCCGTTATAGTACTTATTGCCGTTATTAAGGCAAATCAGGAACTTAGCATCTTGAAATTTGTAGGTAGGTTCTTAGTATAGTTTTATTTCATTCCAAATGTTCAATTCCTTTAATATAATAAGGGTTCAAAGGTTGTATAGAATCCGTCAGTTTTGAAGTTAGACATGTACGAGGGATGAAGGATGTACGAGTAACTTATATTTTCAAAAAATAATTAAATTGTTTATTTAAAATGATATTTCACGAAATTTTATGTGGCAGACCAAATTCCACGCGAGCGAAGGCGCGGGCATAAGCTAGTAATTAATAAATAAACAATAAAGTGATATATCTTAAAATTAATTAAGTACTAAGATTTAATACTTACAATTATCGACTTCTTTCTTCCGGATCTCTTCGAAGAGATCGGCACTGGGTACGTGACATATGCGATAACGTATGAGTGATCAGGCCGACCATTTATAAGCCTAGCAGGATTATCTGTTTTATAAAAATATAAAATAAATTAAAAATAACAATAAAAGGAAGCAAACAAATATTTAAAAAAATGAACTAAATTAATTAAATAAACCATTTATTTTTAGATGCCTAGTCAAAACAAAATAATTCTCTTTCAAGGCGTCACACAGTAGGGCGAGATCGCTAAAAAGCGCTTGAAAAGGTTTCAATCAACTGTTTAAATTCAATCAATATAGGTTTAGTACATTTGCTTAGGCCTACCTTTTAGGGAGAATTAGAACTGAAATTTTAGAGCCCTTTGTCCACTAAAAAGCTAAAGGGAGCCTTTAGACGGAGTAGAATCACGAGGAAATATTATTGCTTAAATATTATCACTTAAAAGCAAATAGTCTATAATTTTTTTCTTATTAAAGGCAGATAAATTTAATGTCTCTCGTCCAATTACTGTCCAATGATAGTAATAGGAGCAAAAAAATGACTAATCTTAAATTCAAACCGAAAATCGAATTAAACTACAGAAGAACTAGGGAATTCAAGGTTTTCAAAGCATTTTTTTTTTCAAAAGACTCCCGTAAAAAATGGTTTCTCATGAACTCCCTGAAATAAATATTAATTAGTCATCAAGGATGCGAATGAAGATCCTGAAAGTGAATTAGCTGCGTAAACCTGCGAAATTTGGATACTGAGCCCAAAAAAATCGCTAATTCCATGCCTGCTTAAACAAACAAATGAGAGACGGGAGATCTTAATCCTTTTGTTCTTTACTCCATTCTGATATTTTGTCAGTTGTCGTTTATTTGTTTGATTACGCTTACCATGTCATCGATAAAAGTGAAAATCCGTGTCCTTGTGGAAGAATTATTAAAGTCAAAGGAGCAAATTGCGCACACTTTATTTAAATATTTAGTGGATGATTTTCACCTGTCCGATCTTCATCAACAGTTAACTGAAGATAGGTTAAGATTGAGTACAATTAATAAATTTAAAACAGAATGTTCCCGCATTTATACGAACGAGGATATAATGCACAACCTCCTCATCTCTTCAGACCCTTTAGTTTCATGTCATTACGGACTTAATGGCTACCAATCGCACTGGATCTTGAGGATGATGATGCTAAAAAGTTAATTTCTCATGTTGAGGGAGCATCAGGTGAAATTAATGAAACTGCAATGGGTGTAGTTTAGCTTTAATGTAGCTTTTTTTTTTTTTTTTTTTTATATAAATTTTAAACCTATAAAAATTTCATTTGTATTACATGGTTAATATAATATGAATTTAGGAATGATACATTACATAACTTTTTTGAAAAATCTTTTTCTATTTCTTGACAATTGTCTTTTATGCTGAGCATTTCATTACCCTCTAATTCGTTTCATAGTATATACTATCCAACTAATTGGTAACACAAACAAGTCTGCCAAATTTCTAGGCTGTACTTCAATCTCCTGAGGATTTATGGGTTGTTGGCGTTTGCCCCACTGTGCGTCGACCTTGTCCTGTTTTGGCAGTGTCACTCCTATTGAATAATTAATAAGCAATGCGTCATAAAACAGAGAGGTTCCTGGATTGGGACCCGTGGTATGATCTTATATGTTCCCACCATTATCCCCAGGTAAGGTGAGCCTAGTAACCTTGACTGGCCTAGCCTTTGCATGACAATGAGTGTGTAGTGCGTATATAAAACTAGATCTTAAGGGATCACGTCTGTAGTGATATGTCTACGTATAAAACTTTCGTACATAGAACATTATTCGTCCGTTCGTATTTCGTAGATGGTTTCCAATTTCAGTTTTACAGAACTGATATTTCCTTATTCTATCAAGAATACTAAATCTTCGTTGGTTTGAACGATCTGGATCAAAAACACTTAAGCTTATCGGAAGAAAGAGATTTAAAAAAATTGATAAAGCTCAACTTTTAGCAGTGCTTTCCCGAACTAAAGGTTCTTGAAATTGGTCTTCTGTCAGCAACCAGGTATACTAAACAAAGCGTATAATATCCTTGATTCGTCGGTTTAGTAATATATTTAGAAAATATGTTTACCATTCGGTCTGCCGGGAGTTTGATTGAACTAATGAATAATAACAAAACTAAAAAATAATAAATTTCCTTTTGACATTAATAATTAAATTCTGAAATTAAAAATTTTCTATATCGACCAGCATTTCTTACTAAGTTATATAAACCACTATTAAATTCTCCCCATTCAGAAGATCTATTAGTTTTTGTTTTGAGAACAGCTCATGTTTAAAGTATTTTTTTCTATACGACTTCAAGACGGGACATACTGCCAGGAAGTGAAAACTATTTTCAATTTCGTGTAGAGAGGAAATTATTTGACTGGAAGATCCAATGTAAGGATGGAGATAGTAGGTGGTGCCGTCAAATCAAACACCAAATAAGTGAATACTTATTTATTATGTGTGGCGACGTTTCGACCTACTTTGTAGGTCATGTTCAGGGCAAATAAGAGCGACTGCTCAGAAACCGTGCAACTTACCCAACATGACGTGACAGAACCAAAATATTCTTGCTACTCCTTCCACTACATCCCGACCTCTGCATCTATATTTTTCCCTATAATAAAATAAGGGTTAGGCAGATAAACAATGAGGAGGGACAGGAGAAAAGTGCCGGTAGCGAAATCTAAACGGTGCTGGTTATCACCTTCGTCATAAAAATGGCCGCTATCAAAGGGAGACCTTAACTAAACAAATATCTTATATTATGACCAAATTACACAAAATAATTATAAATTGTAGCCTATGTGTTATTCTGATGTATAACCTATATTACTGGAAAGTTTCATCTAAATCCGTTCGGTAGTTTTGAGTGAAAGAGAGACAAACATAAATACAAACTTTCGCATTTATAATATTAGTAGGATATACATACATATATAGATGGCTCTACATTGCCAGCCATCAATGTTTATTGCTGCTACTCTCGAGTTGATTATGATTATTGTACAACAATAATTCTGGGATGATCAGAGTGTACCAATTGTGTGTATATATACGTACAGATCATCAATGGCTTACATTTTTTATCGCTTTTTAGATTTTAAATTAAGGACAAAAATTATAATATTGTACATATATATTTATAGGATGTTGATGATGACTATATACATTGGCCTGATGATTGCTGTGGCTCACCTCGTCCTGGGCCTCATACTTTGGCTTCGAGTTCGAAAGTTATATTCTTATCCTCAACATTTTGGTTTTCCTATTTTAGGGAACCTCTACCACTTCTACAGAACACTACTCATAGGATCTTTGGACAGTAAGTAGTTAAAATATATAATATATTTATGATTTTGTTTCATATAGATTTGAGATATGTTGCATTTGATCATCATTGACATGAATATTTTGTGTTTATCATTGATGCTGCATAAATCGGCAAAATTAAGGCATTATTATTTTTATAGCATTCTAGTAATTATTTTACGTCTCTTTTAGAGTTTTTCCTCATTTTTATTTACATACGATTATTTCTCCAATCTTTTTAGTAAAGAATCAATTACAATTATGAGCAGATCCACCTGGTGCTAATCCATCATCTATAAAGTGGGTACCTTAAAATCTTTGAAAAAACAGTTGAGCGTGGCCTTGGGCAGATT
Organism: Arma custos; assembly: GCA_037127475.1. Classification (NCBI taxonomy): domain Eukaryota; kingdom Metazoa; phylum Arthropoda; class Insecta; order Hemiptera; family Pentatomidae; genus Arma; species Arma custos. The sequence continues at coordinate 131,411,284 of CM073764.1, forward strand.
ACCTCCTTACACATCCTGTCTTTTTTCTTCTTGAATTTCATTTTTGTTTTTTTTAATTATATATAGTTATCATAGGTCCCATGTACTTATCAACTGAGTACTTGACGATTCATAGATACTGGCCGAACTAAAACATATGTAATATGTAAATGATAATAATTGAATTGTAAATCTATTAGGAAATAAGAAATATTTTAAAGTTTCAATACATGGTAAGGTGATGAGGCCTTACCTACATAAACACGTACTCAGAGGCGTACATTTGCCTTTCTGTATATTCATACTTAGTCCTCTCTCCAGACCACATTGCTCCAGTCTTCTTTAATCTCTCCTCTTTATCAACTTGCCACTTATGAATTTTTAATCTGCAGATTATCCGATTTTGGATATCCTCTGCCGTGATTCCTGATTTTTTTATTTTACCAATCCATTTCATTGTTACTCTTTTTTTTCCGTAAAACTCGACAATTGGTTTGGTCATCCTTTTGATGTGCCCACAATATGTAAATCTGTGTTTCCTAATATTTCTGTGTCCTTAAGAGGTCCTGAGACCTAACTTTGCTGCTTGTTTTTGAAATTCAAGGATCTCTTCCTTGGCCTCCCCCCAGCTTTCATCCACTAAAGTCATGTCATCTGTAAAAGCTAGCAATCTTATTTTAATCGTTTTGTGCTTTTTTTCCTTGTCAGATTTCACCATGACTATTTGTGTTCCATTCTTTACTTCTTTTACTATTAAATCGTAGTGGAGGTGATCTATCTCCCTGATGGAAGCCTCTTTTTATCTAACAGGCATATGAAAGTTCACCCAATAATTTTTTTTGGAAAACGTTTTGGTTTCTTATTATTTCATTTAATTTATTTTTATTATTACTTGAATTTATTTATCCATAATGATTATTTATAAGAAGTTTCATAGTTAAGCCTCATGTATTCATTCACAACCACTCCTCATAGCTTTCTTAAATTAATTGCAATGGGTGTAGTATTAATAAATACTACTGCCTCGTCGATATTATTTTCCTTTTAATTTTCGCTAAATCATTATTAGTCTTTCTGTACTCGTAAATATTAAGTTATAATTTTCTTAGTCAATTCTGTTTTTGTTTTTTTTTAATTTTAATTTTTCTCTTCAATTTCATTAATTTATGAATTTTGTTATTTTTAACATTATTATTATTATTATTGTATTTAAATTTTATTTTTATTGTATCTTATCTATTCAGCCATGATGGCCTGTAATGTGGGTCAAATCTGTGGTTTCCAATAAATAATTTCTTACTATTAGTGAATATATTTGTATTTTAAAGATTAATACTAACTATCCTAATTCATAACTAAGTACCCTAAAACAACTATAATAAACTGTAGTGTATTAAAATACATTACATGTATGGTGAAGAAGAAATTTTTATTTTCTAGGTGGGTACAATTATATGCACGCAATAGCAGATAAAAATGGAAAAAATGGGTTATGCTTCCATTGGCTGTATGGTTACAAGATGTCAGTGGTTATTTTTAGTCCGCAGATTGTCAAGGTAATATATTTTTGTTTTTTAAAGAGAAATGATAAAAAAATAAAAATTAAAAAATAAAAATATTTATAACTCATGAAAAATGACCAATAATTATAAAAAATTATTAATAAATTTTTGATTTATGAATTGATATATATATATATATATATATATATATATATATATATATATATATATATATATATAATTATTTCTAATAATAATCATATATGTTCACGCAGGCTTTAACGGGCTGCGGTATTGCCCGTATGTTCTTTTTCCGGGATGGACCGTGTGGTGTTGGTTTTGTTTGCCAAGCTTTCGCTCATCGTGTAGTGAGCTTCCACAGGGAGTCAGTATATGAAGAGCCGATTTTTTTTTTCTATCCCTCCTAGAATTTTATTTACATTTATGTACAATTACAATTACTGCAATGCTTCTATACTAACTAAAAGCCTTCTCTTACCTTGCGGTATTTTAAGGCATTACAAATGGACTGAGTCCGCTGATGGCGATTTATACTCTAACCGGCAATGCCGCTTTCCTTATATAATACAAAACGTGGAGAGAATATGAAGAGCGGATTTTTTTTTTTTTTCCAAGCCCCTGGAATGGTGATCATCTGAAACAGACTTACGTACTAACGTATATTAATAAATTTATACATGTACATATATACAACTCTTTTCCTGCACCGGGTGCATTTTAAGATGGATTTGAGGATTTTTAAGGATTGAGGTTATGGAGTATAACTAGGATCGGATATCCAGTGATGGGGCTCACTGGTTGTTTGAAAATGATAAAAAAGTAAAACTAAAACTTGAAACTAACTAAAACTAAGAGTAATAATAATACACCTCAGTCGATACTGAGGGAACTTACATACTGTTGCCAGCGCTGTGGCCGGCTCGCTGGTCTCAATGTGCTGAATAGCGGGTTAGTGCAGTGTTGGAGGTTATCAAAGAATTTGATATGCCTCCGTGTTATAAAATCTGTCACCGTCGGTAGTCCGAGAGTGTCATGAATTATGTCTGTCTTTGAGCGCTGTAGTGTAGTATGTCGTACTACACGCCTTAATATGGTGTTTTGAAACTGTTGGAGTCTCTTCGTGGTAGTCGGAGATATGTTATTGAGCATTGGTGCTCCGTAGAGAAGGGCTGGTCTGAGGACCCCCTTATATATCATTAGTTTGAGGCGTAATGATAAATTCGGTGAAGTAAGCTGGTGGTTCAACCTGTAGGACTTTGTCCTAGTCTGTTTGATCTCTCTCATGCAGTGCTGGGTCAACGTCAGGTGCCTGTCTAGGATGACGCCCAGATACACTATCTGATTGGCCGGATGGTTCTCGCTGTCCCCCACTCTATAGACCGTTGGTAGAGGGCGCTTGATTTTCTGAAATGAAAATACAACACAGTCGGTCTTCTTGGGATTGACTGTAATATTTAATCTCTCCAGCAGTCAGTTATCTCCTTACAGGCCGCCTCTGCCTGTCGTAGAGCTATCTTAGCGTTCAGTGAGCTACTGTAAATTGCTATATCGTTGGCGTAAGCCGCGACAGTGGCCTTGCTGTACCTCGCTCCAACAGTTTCCGCCATGTAGATCGAAAAAAGAACTGGTGATAACACAGAGCCCTGGGGCACACCACAAGTGAGATCAAAGGGATTGGACAGCTCTTCGCCGACTCGAACCTTAGTTGAACGTCGCGTCAGAAAGGACCGTATTATAGTATAGAGCTGCTCGGGAAACTCGTTGTCCTGCAGTGCCTTACATAGAAGACTATGGGACACTGAATCGAACGCCTCCGTGCAGTCTATAGATATCATAGCGGTTGCCATGTTCTTAGCGGTGTTCTCGCTGACTTCCGCGTGTAGCTTCGCCAGATGGTGGTCCGGGCACAGTCCGGCTTGGAAGCCAGTCTGTTCCGGTGGGATTAGTGCTACTTCCGAGCAATAGGTTTTGAGATAATTAAGAATAATTTTCTCAAAAACTTTGCACATGTGCGGAAGCAGGCTAATAGGTCGGTAGTCGGCTGGCTGATTTCCGGTTCTCGCAGGCTTCAGGAGCGGGAAGAGGGCAGCTCTTTTCCATGCCTCAGGGAAGTATCTCAGCCTGAGACAGGAGTTGTAGAGGTCTGTCAGATGAGCTAAGCCTCTCCGCGGTAGATGTTTCAACAATACAGTCTGTATCCCGTCGGAGCCTGGAGCTTTACTATCTAGCGAACGACGGAGTATCGCCTTCAGCTGCTTCGGAGATACAAATATATAATTGTTGCCGATCACTTCTGTCGGTAATTCGGACGTGTCTATGGTCCGTTTTGCTATTACGTCACCGTATTGATCTGCAAACTTAACAGCCTGTTCCTGGTCTGTTAGTATCTTGTCTCCATCCTGAAGCCTTGTGTAGTCTTGTGTAGTCAGGTCCTCTTTCTGGTGCTCGTCCTAAGCAGCTTCCAGAACTTTCTATGGTCACCATATGTGGACCGAAGTTTTTCATGCCACTGAGCAGTCCGCCATTGTGTCATGAGGTTTCGAATCTGAGTGGTAAATGAATTTACCACCTATTTCTCATAGTCTCTGGTCTTGAACCACTTGTTCTTCCACTTATTGCGGAGGGCGATAAGTTTTAGAATATGATCAGGTGGGAGACGCAGAGCTGGTGGTAGGGGCCTGAACTTGGGGATTGCTGCATCAGCGGCGCTTCTGATTACATCAGTGAAGTACTCTATATAGAGGTCTACTTCACTCGTCGTACGTAGAGTAGGTGCCGTCGGAAGATTATGGTAAATCTGAGATTTAAAATATTCCCAGTCAGCCTCTTGGTACTTGTACCTATTCGGCGGAGGTGGCACCGGTGCTTCCCCGTCTAGCAGGTAAAGCACGGGTAGATGGACCGTCGTTATTAGATCGAGCGTGACTCAATCGATGAATCGGTGCGGCTGCCGTGTGAGTAGGAGATCAACCGTAGACCTAAAAGAAGGGTTGCCCTATGCCTAAATGTATAGGAATCAGGATGAACCACGTTGAACGGCGATTTTAACACTATCTTCCCTGCTGCGTTACAAGAGTTGTTATTCCAAAGGGAATGTCGGGCGTTCAGGTCACCCACTACCCAATGGTTTGTCCTCTTGGCACATTCGTTGAGCAATCTCTGAAATTCTTCTGGGGATGCGCGAGGCCTCCGGTATAGGCATGTGATAGTGGTGAGTTTGTCCAGAAGAACTTGGACCGTTACGGTGTGTAATTTCTGGTCCGTGATAGCCGCAGGTGGGGGAAGTTTCCTCCACTTGATGCTGTGGCGAATCGCTACTAGGACTCCATCATGTTGATCTCCCGCCAGATCGTAGCCTGGTATGCGCACACGCTGGTCGCTCACTCTGGTGTCGTTGAGTACAACTTTTGTGGGGTCGCTCTGTGCTATTAAGGCGTATACCTCCGTAATCTTCGGTAAAAGTCCGTCTGTGTTAAAGTTCAGTAACGTTAAGTTGCTATTCACGGTGATAAACCAGAGAGCATCTCGACGAGTTTAGCTGTAGCTAAACTAAGTTGTTTAATATTTTCCGCCAGGGCCAGGGCCCATGAAGGAGTCTGTTTCCAGTCGTGTAGTGGTGGGGATGTCGGCTCGGGTCGGTCCGCTGCAGCTCGGGCCTGAGCCCTAGTTTGTCTGAGGTGGGGGAAGTCCTCTTCCCTGATTGGCCCGGTAGGGCGGGTGGTCTCTGGCTGGGTCTGTTTAGTGGTGGGGGGTACCCTGGTTGTGGCCGGTCTGGCCTGAGTCGGGGCAGGCTTGGCGAACTTTTTCTTTAAATTTGCTAGTCTCTCGACTAGCTTTTTTCTAAATTCGCATCCCGTGAAGGAGGCTACGTGCAAACCGCCACAGTTTGCACACATCACTGGGACCTCGTTTCTAGGGCATTGCGCTACAGGGTGGGGTCCGGCACACCTGACACAAGCCACTGTACGCCTACAGTGGTTTGTGGTATGCCCAAATAGCTGGCATCGATGGCACTGTACGATGCCCTTCTTTGCCGTGTAAGGCTTGGCCTTAAAGGTAACACTCCCTAAGGCCCTAAGTTATTGGATTTTGGCCAGAGTAACTTCTGGACCGGTTGTGATGATAATTAGGGGAAGATCTGATTTCTTCCCATCCTTATCACTCTTTTGCACCCTTCTTACATCAAGGATGCCGGGCAATCTGTCTGCGAGTTCGCTCTTAGCGTCCTCTAGGTTAAAATCTAGATCTAGGCCGTACAGAACAAATTTTTTGTTCTTTGGCCCTGTGGCAGTAGAGTAAGTATGGAACTGACTCTGTGATTTTGTGAAGAAATCAATCATGGCCTTATGGCTTTCAATAGAGGAAGGAAATATCCTGACTCCATTCTTTATGCTTTGAACTTCAAAGCCCAGAAAACCTTGGGCTTTTAGTTCGGCTACGGTCCGCACAGCGCTAGTAGCGCCACTGAGGACGATGGGTCGTCTTTTTGGGGTGGTCTGTCTGTTAACTGTCTCACTGCATGCACTACCACTATTACATGCACTAAGAGAAGAAAATTTATTTGACGTACTCACGACAAATGTAGAGCTGGAGAAAGAGGTTGCCCGATTGGCCACTCTGCAGGTCTTCTTGGGTAGAACGAATTCTACCTCGGCCGCCGCACAGCGCTCCTGACGGGCTTTCCTCGAAGATGAGGCTTTCTTACTGGCTCCCGCCTGTTGCTGGGTTGATGTGCTGTCCAATTCCATCGCTGGCATCGCGCACATATACTCACAACTAAACTCGGGGACACTCACTGAAAACAGGGACTCTCACTGGAGCGACGCTGCCCGTACCCAATAGGGTGGCTGCCTTGGCTAGTTCCACACAAGGTGTGGGCCTCGACAACTTCCAGGCGCTGATCCTCGTGAGTAGAAAGCGTAAGATGCAGGCTGGTAGTTAGATCCTAAGATGTTCACTGCTCGGCTGCTGGGGGTGGAATGGTGTGACTCCTGTTGGTGCAGGTTCGGGTATTTGAGGCCGGTGGTGGGGATGAGGTTGGTGGTGGGGGTTGGGTGTGTGGTGGGGACGAGTGGTCTCCTCTGATTGGCCCGGTGGAGTGGGCTGCTGGTGAGCGTCCTTCTGTCCAGGTTGAGATCCGCTGGCGAGATCTGAATACTTCAGGTCCGGGCGTGTCGGTCTGCTGATATTCTTCACTGGGGATGCTGCTGCTTTCTTCTCCTGGTGCGCCTTTATGATGTCTTTTCTCACTGGGCACTCTCTTGAAGATGCCGGGTGATTCCCATTGCAATGGAAGCACCTTATGACTTCTGTCTTGGGGCATTGTTCTGTCGGGTGACGTTTTGTACATAGGCCACAGGTCACTATACGTCCACAATACTTATATATGTGTCCGTACTGTAGGCAGTTTCTGCACTGCACTGGTCCTCCATCTTCTTTAAAGTGGCTTACTCGAAAAATACAGTCGTATATCGCCCGTATTTTTCTGATGTCTTCCAATTTAACGTGTGCACAGATGAGTTGTATGGGCTCGATGTCGTATCGATGACCGTTGAGCCCAAACGTCTTGCCATCCTGAATCCTGGAAGACGCTCCTTTAACTCCTTGATAATTTCCTGAAGGTCAATGTCCATGTCAAATCCATACATCACTTTGACCTCTTAGTCCCACGGGGTGCATAGGTGTGAAAAAGTACATTTTCACCTATACGCAGAATCATCTGCGCTTTGATGTGATCTTCCTCATTTTCAAAGTAGACTCGTAGTTCCTGAGGAGATGCGTTCGTCAGGAACTTGGTGATTTTGTTGGATTTAAATATGTCTCTCAGCATGGGCTGTGAGATGGGCGGCGAGATGATAATCGGTGGTGGCCTCTTCTTGGCTGGGATAGCCGTGGAGCTGTTGGTTGATGGAGCCTCCTCAGTCCTCAGGCTCGCATATTTATTGCTGACCGTAGTAGGGGCAGGTCCAGCTTTGGGGGTAGCCCGCACCTTGAAAGTCATGCCCTTCGAAACTTTTTGGAAAGGGCCTCCTTCGTCTGTCGGTTCTTCGGATTGTCTCTTTTCACCACGGTGAGCTTCAGTCTCCATTTCAGTAACTTCTCCTTCCGCCATGTCTGAAGATGTCGCCACTGATGGGATGGAATGCACACAGGTGAAACTGTCGAAACGGACAGACCGTAACGACGACACTGTGGTGGGGGGCGCTCTTGCCAGAGCGACGCTACCCGTTTGGCTGCAGAAGTTTTACCCACAGGAGACGTGTGGATTCTGCAACTTAAGGCGCTAATCTAGGCAAGATCGTCCGGACACAAGGGAGCACTGCGAACAACACTTCACAAGAGGTCTTCACTGGAGTTCTTCTGGTGAGGTCCGTCTTCTTCGGCTGCTGCTGCTTGCTTGGTTTGCAATGTTCCCTTTGATGAAGAGTGGTTTTTTTTTTGGTTTTTTTTCGTGTTTTTTTTCGGATCCCTCAGTAAACGAAAACATGAAACATAATAAAAACAAGTAATTAGTAAAGTACTTATAGATATAAATTGTCCTTATTCTACTTAAAAGTAATGGAAGGTGTACTTACTTGAATAAGTATTGAAATTAACCATTTTCAGGTAAGATATTATCTGAAGGTGAGGGGCCTTCTCTGGTTGAGTAACTTACAGGCTAAAACTAATACTAAAACTTATGGCTAAAGGAGAGGGGTGGTGGGAGGAGGATAAGGGAAAGGAAAGGAGTTAGGGGAGGGTTTAGGAAATAGGGAAGGGGAAATTAGGATGTGATGTTGACGGGGTTTAGGGGCCCCTTCCTACCCTGCCACCTAGCAGGAAGGGGGGTGGGGTTATTGCTCGGAAGAGTGGGTTGTGAGATGCAGGGAGGTTGTCAAAGAATTTCAAGTGACACCTAGTGATGTGAGTCTGTACAGTGTTTAACTGTAGTTCGTTGTGTATGTGTTCCATGTTACGTCTTTCTAATATAGTGCCTCTCGTGATCTTCTGTAAGATGCTGTTTTGGTATGTCTGTAGTGACTTCAGGGCTGACGGAAATAGGTAATGAAGGAGTGGGGCTCCGTGTAGTAGTGTGGGTCTGAGGACTGCTTTGTAAAGTAGGATCTTGAGTCTGAGTGACATCCCCGGTGAGTAGAGTAAATGTCTGAGTTGATTGGCTGTGGCTCGTGCTATGTGTATTCTGTGTTGTGTGTGAGCTGTGAATGAGAGGTGTGATTCGAGTTTCATGCCTAGGTATGTGAGTTGATTTATGTTTTGTATTGTTTGTCCGTTTAGTGTTGGTTGTGTTTTAAGTGTTTTCCTGTAAGAAAAGGTGATGGCGTCTGTTTTGTGCGTGTTTATGTCTTGTAACTGTTCTGTGATCAGTTGGGCTGCTTTTTGGGCCTTGCGCATGGCTTGATCAGCATTCATGCTAGCACTGTAGATTGCTATGTCATCAGCATAAGCGGCTATTTGCACGTTGTCGATTTTCTGCCCCACTATTTGGGCAGTATAAATGTTAAATAGTATCGGCGCAAGGACCGAGCCCTGGGGGACCCCACAAGTGACTGGGCGTATTGTAGATAGTTCAGTTTTGACACGGACAGAGAAAGTCCGGCCACTGAGGTATGAGCCTATTATGTCGACGAGTTGGTCTGGTAATTGGTGAAGCCTGAGTTTTTCTATCAGAATAGAATGAGATACAGAGTCGAATGCTTGAGTGCAATCGAGGGATATCATGGCTGTAGCGAGGTTTTTATTTAAGTTGTGAGCTGTATCGTGTTGTAATTTCGCTACGTGGTGATAGCAGCTTACTCCGCGAGAGAACCCCGTTTGCTCGGGGGGTATAATGTCATGTGTTTCGCAGTGTTTACGTATGTGTATGATGACTAATTTCTCGTATATTTTTGAGATGTGATTGAGAAGTCTGATGGGCCGGTATTCTTCCGGTACAGCTCCTCGTTTTTGGGTTTTAAGAGTGGATCGACAATAGCATGTTTCCACTCCGTAGGGAAGTATTTAAGGCGTGAGCATGAGTTAAAGATATTTAAGAGAAACATGAGGGGTTTCCTAGGTAGTTGTTTGTATAGGACATAAGGGGTGTTGTCCTTTCCAGAAGATTTGTTTCCCTTGGTATTTCTCAGAATTGCAGTCAGTTCTTTATATGTTGAGAATATGGTGTTCTCTGAGCTAACGCTTAGAGGGCGGTGTTGGTATGGTGTGTTTGTTCGTGCTGAGTCACATTCAACGTAATAGTTGGCGAGTATAGTAGCCTGATCTGCGGGAGTGAGAAGCTCATCGCAACGGTGGATTTTGACCGATTTGGACTTTGTGTTGTGACTCCTGACTAATTTGCAGAAGTTATGAGGATCGTACGAGTCCGGCGTAATTGGTCATGCCATATGGAGGTTTTCCACTGCGACATTAGGGATGTGATTTGTCTGGTCATGTTGTTTATTATGGGTCTGTAAGTAGGATCTTTTGTCCTGTACCAACAGTTCTTTATGTTGTTTCGTTGTTTTATGAGAGCGAGTATATGTTGTGGTGGTTTGCGTAGGTGTATGGGTGTTGGGTTAAATGTAGGTATAGAGGCTGATGCTGCGTCTTGTATAGTGGTGAATAGTGTGTTTATGGCTGTGTCAACGTGTTCTATGGTTGTGAGTGGGGTGATGTTTGGTATGTTTGTGTGGACTAGTTTTTTGTAATGTTTCCAGTCAGCTAGTTTGAAGTTGTATTTGTAGTCAGTAGGTGGTGTTGTTGTTGCGTTTCTACCTAGTTCGTAGAGTACGAGAATGTGGTCATTGTCACTGAAGTCTATTGTCATGCAGTTTGTAAATCTGTGTGCCTGTTGTGTGAGGAGCAGGTCTAGAGTGGAAGTGTATGATGGGTTTGAGTGGTATCTGTAAGTGTGAGCGTTGGGGTGTATGATTGTGTATTTTGTTTTTGTTAAGTGGTTTCCTAGTGCGTTGGGTTTTGTACAGTTCCATGTGTGGTGTTTGGCGTTTAGATCTCCTAAGATGATATGTTGTCTGTCAGTTTCGTTTTCTCAAAGTAGTGTTTTGATAGTGTCGAGTTTGGCGTTCGGTTTTCTGTAAATGCAAGTCAGTTTGTAATTGTGTTTAAGTCTGACAAGTACTGTGATAGCTGTGTGTTTGTCATCGTTGAGTGTGTTGTTGTTTATTAGTCTGGAGGGGAGGTCGTTGCGCACTAATAGTGCTACACCTCCATGCTTAGTCTGTGAGTCAAGTCTGTATGTGTGGTAGCCTCTAAAGTATACGTGTGTATGTCCGTTTAGTTTTGTGTCTGTAAGTGCGACAACGGAGGGCCTATAAGAGGCCAGAAGGGTTTCTAGCTCGAGCTTTCGCTTAACGAGCCCTGTTATGTTATAATTTATGATAGTATGTCTATCCATGTCGAGGATTGAAAGAGTTTTGAAGCACGACGTTGAGTGTGCCCATTAATGTCATAAACATTTCTTTCATGTCCTTGAACATGTTTATGAGCTCATTTGCCCATTCAGGTGTGTCATCCTGATTAGGATTTTTGGGGGGAGGGATGACTCCCGAAAAGGTGACCCCTGCAAACGAGTGCGGGTCAGATTTTGTACCACTATTAGTGGTTTCTTTTTTATCGGTATTGTCCTGACGGACATCAATTTTGTTCTGAGCTCTCGCTTTTATGAGGTTCAGTCTACTTTCGCAATTGCGATAAGAAGCCACATGTGGGCCTCCACAATTTGCGCATTTGGGGGGGGGCTGTTTTGGGACAGTCATTAGTGTTGTGGTTTTCACCACAACGGACGCATTTAACAATGCGCCCACAGTAATTTTTAGTATGGCCAAACTCCTGGCAAGAATGGCATTGCCTGGGGCCGTTTATATTTTTCATTTTCTCTACACTGTACCCCATATAATCAATAGGGCCCAGTTTAGAGATTTTATCAAGGGTTACATCGTAGTCCGTGGTAACTACGATGCTACTTAAATTGCGGTTGTGTCCATGTTCGTCTGTTTTTGTCATTCTCCAGGCATTTTTGAACCCAGGTAGGTGGGTCTGGAGATGATTTGTAATAGAATTAATGGGGTGATCAATATCAAATCCCTTCAGTATGTATCTTCTCAGGGGTTTAGTACCTCTGGGAGCATATGAATGGTAACTTATATTGTTGGCACTGTCTAACAGTCCAACGGCAGTCTTAAAATCTTGTTGGGTTTGTAGGAATATTTTGTTTTCGGTCTTATTAGACCGAATGAAAAATGATGCTATGCCCGCATCGATTAATTGGCTTCTGAGAGCCACAGCGGACATTGCCGGTCTTATTACAATAGGAGCCGGCTTGTGAGTGTTAGTGTTTTGTGGTTGTGGTGAAATTGTATTTGTATTAGTATTTGATGATGTAGTAGATTGGTTGTTTAGAGGTGAGAAAGAGTTTTTAATAGTGGTCGGTGTTATTACCGGTCTAGGTATGAAATTCATCGATTTTTTTGCTTGTACTAATTGGTAACCGTCCGCGTCAATTTGTGTTATGTTTGTTCGTTTTAGTTTTGACTTATATAATAATTAAAAATTAAATCTACTTTCTACTCACTGATTAATAATAATCCACTAATTGATGTAAAACAGTCAAGGAAAATAATAAAAAAGAGTGTACTCACATTTTAGCGTGTTTAAGAAACACGCTAAGAAAATCCGTTACACCACGTGGCAAAGGACGCTATGAGGGGACGCTAACGATTTTCTCTGTATGGCGGTCAATCACAGACTGATGAAGAGTGGATGGTGGAATCAGGGTATATATACCTTAGGGGCGTGGTCTCGGTCGAAGTCTGCTTTCCCATTGACTCGCTTGTGCCGGGTCGTGTTGTGTTCGGGTGGGTTCGTGTGTGTTCGGTATTGTCGTATGTGTGTGGATGGTAGGTTAATGTGTTAGTCTTTTGTTTTATGGCAGGATAACAGATTTTACTAAGTTTGTAACCGTTTTCCTTATTGAAATTATTGGATTCTTTGATAATTTCAATGGCCTGCGGAGGTGATAATTATTTTCTTTAACTAGTATAGCTGTGTTTTCGAAACGTATGTGGTGGTTGGTGTTGTAGAAGTGTTCTGCTACAGCCGATTTTTCCGTCTTGAAGTTTTTGACACTAGATATGTGCTCCTTTATCCTTCTTTCGATGGTCCTTCCGGTTTGTCCTATATAGACCTTGCCACAGGAACAGGGTATGCTATAGATGCCTAGGGCACGTAGACCTAACTTGTCTTTGGGCTTCGGTAGGATGTGAGCCATTGTTTTGTCAGAGGAGAATGTTGTCTTGATGTCGTGTTTCTTTAGAATCCTGGCGATTTTTTCTGAAGTACCTTTGATGTAAGGAATGGTTGTCTCTGTTTTAGGTTCGTTGTCTGTTTCGTTTTGTCTTGTTTTTTGTGTTTTCACTAGCGTTCTACCCGTTTAATAGTTTCTTGGTCGTATCCGTTTTTCAGGAAGGCTGTTCTCAAGTGTCTCATCTCTTTAGGGAGCTGTGACGGTTCAGTTATCATTTCAGCTCTGTTGAGTAGAGTGTTGATGATTCCTTCCTTCTGAGAAGGATGATGGTGTGATGTGGCATGAAGATATCTGTCTGTATATGTAGGTTTACGGTAGACGGTGTATCCAAGGTAGTTTCCTTTCTTCTCGACCAGAACATCCAGGAAGAGAAGTCCTCAACGATGGAACACACAAGAAACTGGACATAGACCCCACTAATGACATTAAAAAGAAAATCTAGACCATCATCAACACCAACCAGACACTGAAAGCAAAACGCCTCATAATATCTGACCCAACCCCACCAATCCTATACAGACAACCTAAAATACACAGATGGTATCCCTATGTGACACATAGTCAGTACCATTGGCTCGCCTACATACCACCTATCCAAATACATCTCCGACATAATTAAAACCCAGACTGGCAGAACACAACACAACATTCGCAACTCCAAACAATTTATAGACATAGAGCAAGCTTCGACGTCAAGTCGCTCTTCACCAAGATCCCTGCCGATGAAGCCCTGAATCTTATGAAAAATCTTCTGAGCGAAGAAGAGTACTGACTGACGGAGATATGCATGAAGGAAACATATTTTCTGTTCAATGAACAGTACTATAAACTATAAACAAATGGAAGGCAAAGCCATGGGATCAGTATTGAGCTCACCGCCAGCGGAACTGTACATGGAACAGTTCAAACAGAAGGCACTCTCCATCGCAGCCCAAAAACGTGAATATTGGTTCAAATACGTGGATGACTTATCATGTTATTATCTTAGTGCAACTCTCATGCTAAGTATATCCTCATAGTAAAAGTATCATCCATTTGCAGTGCTATAATTATTTATTCCAATTTTGCTCACGATAGTTCCCACGTTCAGTTAATTAAGTCATCTCATATAAATCAATAGTTTTCAACATGTATCACGTTAACGACCGCGATATTTTTATTACAAAATTATATTTTTTCCTACAATACAATTTATTTTGCATGTGTTCATTTATTTACCTTTATTAACACATGTTGTACGTAATAGAAGCGATAATTTTTTTTAAAATTTCATATTAATTAATTTATTCTCATGGTGCCGCGTAATTAATATTTATTAATTAATTAAAATAGTACGATAACATTTTACTCCAATCTTTACCCAATTCAAGCTGGAGTCCTACAGGGCAGCGTCTTGGCTCCTATCCTATACATATTGTACACCGCTGATATCCCAACTACTCCTGAAACCTTCCTTGCAACGTTCGCAGACGACACAGCCATCCTATCATCTCATCCAGATCCCGAAATGGCTTCCTCGAACCTCCAAAGGCACCTTTCTCTCATTGAAATTTGGTGTAACCAATGGCGGATCAAAGTCAACGAGGAAAAATGCAAACACGTGACTTTTACACTTCGCCGGGGAGCATGTCCTTCTGTCTAATTCAATGAAACCGTCCTACCCATTTCCGACACAGTACGATACCTTGCCTTTCTCCTAGACAAAAGACTTACATGGAATCCTCATACCAGACTCAAAAGACAAGAACTTAACAGACGATTCAGCCAACTATACAGATTACTATGTAGGACCTCCCATCTTTCAATAGACAATAAACTACTAATATACAAGACCATCAAACCTATTTGGGCCTATGGACTGGAACTGTGGGGGACCGCGAAAAAATCGAATATCAGACGCATTCAATCCTTTCAATCCAAAGTCGGAACTATTGTCAATGCTCCTTATTATGTCTCCAACAAAACCCTCCATAATGATCTCAACATTCCTTTCGTCTTCGATCTCATCCCGACTAAATTTTCAAACTTTCACCAAAACCTTGCCTGTCATCCCAACCCCCTGGCTCAGTCATTATCCAGTTCCACACATCCATATAACCCACCCCGCCGCCTAAACCGGCAATGGCCCCGAGACCTGATATAAAAATGTTATTTGGAGTAATGGCACTGGCCAGATTCTCCACTCACGACCTGTATGTGTGTGTGAAGCGCCCTTAACCAGCTTCCATTGGCGTTTAATGCCAGTGACGCGGCTGGGAAAGGGGGCTGGTGCCTCCCGGACTCCTGCTTTGCCCTCATTCATGAGGAAAAAGCTCAGTTCGGGGACCCCAGGCAAATTGTAAATAGAGTATGAATGTGTACAGTATATTTCTTTTATGTTTTATTTATTATTATTATATTTTTTATTATATATATATAAATATATATATATATATATATTTTTTTTTTTTACTTCATTTTTGTATATATTTTTTCGCTTGTATATATTTATTTATGCATTTATTTCGTTTATATCATTGATTTTTTTTATGGAATGATTGTAAGCTACATAGCACCATTACTTATTGCCCACAACAGGCAGATTGTAATGCTTCAATAAAGTGTTTTCTTCTTCTCTGAAGTACGATAACATTTTAATTAATTAAAATAATTATGATATATTTGAACAACTACGACAACCTAATCAGTGGTGCTATTCTATTGCTATCTGGTGATTTCTGCCAGACATTCCTTGCTCTACTTTGGCGATGAGATTAACGCGTGTTTAAATCAATCGTTTTTGTGGTGAAATGTCGAAGCACTTCGATTGAACATAACCCTCACAGTAACATGATAGGTCCGAGAGGCCTGTTTACAAAAATATATCCCCCTCCAGACCGCCCCTTTGAGTTCGGAGCCGGCTTCCACCACCTATTCCTCGAGGAGATATGCTAGTAGTGTTCTGGCCCTTCAACAACGCAAGACTCGTCATTGAAAGCTGAGTTTCCCCTCTTTTTTTTTGTGAAGTACCAGGCTTCAGAGACCTATGATGTACCTTTTACGTAAATTTCGTATAGACCTTGCAGGCCTATAATGTTACTTAACAGTATGATAGGTCTGAAAAGTCTACAATATTTTTTTTATTATAACCAAATCGTTTTAATATATAATACATTTTTTCTGTTTTTAAGCCTAATGACTGTCCGTTTTATAATAAAATAATGTTTGTTCTCAAATTGGGGTCAACTCCAACAAATTCTCCTGCGGCTGTTTATTTCACCAAAAAAATAATAGAACCAGTTAAAGGGAGTCATCGAAACTTGACTGGAGACAACTGGTTCACAAGGATTCCTCTCGCCGAAGAACTTTTAGAAGACTACAATCTCAAGTACATTGGAACGATTAAAAAAAAAAAAACAAGCCACAGCTACCCATTAAGTTTACTGATATGAAATACCAAAATCGTCAAGTTGGGTGCTCGTTGTTTATTTTTAGAAATAATCTAACTGCAGTTTCGTATATGCCGAAGAAAAACAAACTTGTATCTTTGGCTAATAAACATGTGAAAAGCGTGTGCAGTGTAGAAAGTAAATTATTTTTGGAATCTTAATCTCAATGGGCTTGAAAAACCTAGCATGTCTCTTAGCGGTTAAAATGTCAAGGATAAACATGTGAGTACAATTACAAAACGATCCATCAGCACAAATATTTTCAAAACTACTACTGGATATTGGAACCGCTGAAATAGAACTGCATCCGAATACACAATCCATAAATTGCCTGAAAATTTCAACACTGTTGTTCAGACAAAAAATGAATTAATTAGGCATGTCTTCCTGGATGTACAAAATAGTTACATTGACCATAATTGGCTCTGTAATCGTGCTATTTTAGCTCTAGAAACTAACTTTAAATATACCAGTTGTTACCAGGTGATCCAATGCCCTTTAAATCAATCGATACTATTGTTGATGAAAACCAAGCTGTAAATTATCCAACAGAATTTTGTAAACAATACAATCTTTGGTTGAAGATTGGATCACTTATTATTCTTCTGCGTAATTTGAATCCACCTAAATTATGGAATGGCACACGTTTGTTCATCATAAATATCACCGGGAATGTTATTGAAGCAGGCATGTTGACTGGAATCTTTTAAGGATAAATCTTCCTGTAGCCACAATGTCCTAACGCGGTTTGGACCAAGAACATCCATGTTTCTCCCATGGACAATTTAATGTTGCATTCGCACGTGTTGGTAAACCATTTAATCTATTTGTATTAGCAAAGGACAGATTAATAAAAAATATTGTGCATCGATTAGCGCTCAATTAAATTGAAAAAAATATTTATAATTTAAAATATATTTAGCCATAATTAAAAATCTACTAATAAACCTCATTCATAGATTCATAGATCAAAAATCTATTTAATTCATTTTTTTCTATTCATTCATTATTCTATTAATTTCTTTAAAATTCAAATTTTAACTTAATGTTACGGGCTACTCGGTATTAAAATGAATTAAACAATGCCTCAATTAAAGATACTAATATTTATTAACAAAATGATAATAAGGATACAATTAAACTATTAACAATTAAATTATTGAACTAATATAAATTTATAATAACAATATTCTAAACATTTATTATCTAGGCCTAACTCCTATTTAATTATTACAATAATATTAGATATTACTAATTCTAGATAGCTCAACTAGTTACATTAGTTTCTATGAATATATTACACTACAATTTATAACTAATAATTAACACTTACAGTTCACTAGTCCACCGACCGTAAGATTCTCCAAGTATCACAAACTGACACACAGTAACAAACAGAAACAGTTTATTACACTCGCGAGACTGTTACAGTTCACTGATACACTTATTACACGGGCCGGTTCAACACTGACTAGTTTATCACACTGACACTCACTTATCACAGATCTTGCGTGGTCTACTCTCAGGCTAAGACTGACTGGCTCGAGGTGAAGGAAGTATTTAAATAAGCAAGGCCGAAAATTCTAGTACACGGTGGGGCCAGAAAATTCTGGAATCTTCTTAATCCTTTTCCGACAAAAGGAGACGATCTAGAACGGTCCTAATCCTATTTTAACTTCTCCCGCCGACGGATTTAAGCCGCTAATCCCCTTGCTTCCGTCCTTCTGCCGGCGCCCGTAACACTAATATTTTTAAAACTATTATAACAGCCACAGCAACGCGTGGCCGGGTCAGCTAGTATGTATATATATTTTACTGATATGAATATTTTTATTTAGGAACTAGCATTTCATCCAAAAATGCAGGATAAACCCTATAGTGTGTACGGAGGTTTGGAGACTTATGTGGAAGGTCCTTTTTCCAGCTGCGGTAAGTAGCACTTAAACCTGTCATAATTAAAAACAATCAAAATTATTTTTATTTTTAAAATTGTATATTTAGAAAAAAAAATCATTAAATATGTTATTTTATCATATAGATATAAGCGAATATTTTTATATGCAAATATTTTTTTGTTGATTTGAAGAAATCTCCCACTGTATCTAGACTCATTAATTCAAATGGTTCCTTTGGCGGACCTAAATTCGATAAAAGACCCATTCTTTTGGTTCGTGCTTAATTCTTCTCCATGGGAAACTTTGTCGTGTTTATTTCTGCTAAATCAACGTTTGTAACTTTGATTTTATCCTCTGTTTCAAAGGTTTCAAGTATCGGATTGTGAGATAAAGCATCCGCCTCTCTATTTTTTTCCCGCGTTGATATTGTGGCAACACTGATTGTAACAGTAGTTGAGCCTCCATAGAGAAACCAAAAAAAGTGTGCTCTTGTAGTGCTCGCAATAAAGCTTATTAAAATAAATCTAAGACTGGACTTTTATTAACCAAATATTATAACATGGTGTCAGGTGAAACCGAGTGATTAACAAAGTAAATAGTCGAATAAGTGTACCAACAGTGATGATAAGATACGACCAACCTCGTTTTACGATGGAGTTCAAACCTCCTGCAGAATTAACGTTTTCGGGCTATCCCGGAAAGTTGGAAAAACTGGAAACAAAAATTGGAAAACTATCTGTTAACAACCGAGAAGGATAAAAAAGAAGATAAAGTTAAAACAGATATTTTACTCAACTTGATTGGTGATGAAGGTTTGGCTATTTTTATTACGTTTGGAATATCTAGTGAAAAGTTGACATATAACGCTGTAATTACTAAATATGATAACTACTGTAAACAAAAGAAGAACCTGTTGTTTGAGCAGCATACATTTTTTAAAACATTTGAGGCTTGATGGTCAGGCTATCAGACAGTGCTTCGCACTATTGGAGCAAACTGTGAATTTGGTGATCAGTTAGAATCCTTAATTAGGGATCAAATTGTTTTACACTTAACAGATCAAGGTCTACAGGAAAGAATATTAAGAGAAAGTGAACTAGATTTAATTAAAGTGGTCGATGCTGTAAAAGTTTCTGAAACTACACAGGAACAAGTTAAAATAATACAAGAAAAATCTGTACAAGTACACGGATTAAAAAGAGGTAACAATAAAGCCTATTATAACACAGCTAATGATGAAGGCAGGAAACTTAATAATAATCTTAGGTTTAAAAATGGGAATTACAGCAGTGGTGTGAACAACAATTATGATGCGGTATACTATCAGTGTCGGAAGTGTGGAAATAAACATAGAGCCAATAATTGCCCAGCATATGGAAAGAATTGCAGTTTATGCAATAAGCCAAATCATTTTGCAGTTGCATGTTTTAAAAACAAGAAAAATATAAGTTTAGTTCAGCAAAATAAATATGAAAGTGAACAGGATTATGCGGAGTCCCTTATTGACTCTTGTGAATTAGTTGAGAGCTCAAAGAAAATTTGTAAAATTGATGCTTTACAGCGTTCCCAAAGTTTAAATATTAATAACAAGGAATTGGAGTTCAAGCTTGATACGGGAGCTGAGATTAATGTAATGCCAATAAGTTGTCTGTTCAAATTGGGAGTAAGTACTGACCATATATATATATATTTGTATGTATATATATATATATATATATATATATATATATATATATATATATATATATACAAATAATTCTGGAGGCATTTGGAGGAAATCAGTTAAAATCGTCAGGAGTTATTAATTTAAAATGTAGTGCCAATAAAGTGAGGAATTGCCAACTCAGTTTTGTTGTAGTGGATGATGCAAACAATAATAAAATGGTTGCAACTGGGGTTGCATGGTTGTGTTAAATTAAACTTAATTAAAAGAATAAATGAACTTACAGTTGATAGTGAAAAGAAAATGGAAATTTTAAAGAGGAATGGAGACATATTTCAGGGAACTGGGCTGATAAAAAATTATGAGTGTCACATTAAAGTGGATAAATCTGTAGCATCAGTCATCAGACCTCCTAGAAGAGTACCTTTAGCTATTAGGGACAGGTTGCAAGAAAAGTTGAATACGTTGGAGAGAGAAAAAATTATTGAAAAAGTGGATTGTCCGGTGACATGGCTCAGCAATCTTGTAGTTATCGAAAAATCAGATGGAGGCCTTCGAATATGCTTGGACCCAACTGATCTGAACAAAGCCATTATTAAAACACCTGCTTTAATACCTAGCAAGAAGTAACTTCTCACTTATCAGGTAAATGTTGGTTTTCATTACTTGATCTTAAGGAGGGCTTTTATAACATTAAACTGGACAAAGAATCATCTAACTTGTGCGCATTTTCAACACCATATTTTCAGATATTCCTGGACTTATAATATATTTTGATGACATTCTAATTGCAACCGAGACCGAAAAAGAACATGATGAAGTGTTAAATAGAGTATTAGAAAGGGCTAGGTCAAGTAATTTAAAATTTAATCCTAGTAAATTTCAATATAAAACTGATAAAATTACATTTTTGGGGTTTGAGTTTAATGAAAATGGGATGAAAATTGACCCAAAGAGAATAGAAGCTATTAAAAGTTTGGAGAACCCTTGTAATAAGAAGGAATCACAGAGAATTTTGGGCATGCTTAGTTACATAAGAAATTTTATTCCAAATTTTGCTGACTTAACTTCTAATTTGCGTAACCTTTTGAAAAGTAATGTGGAATTTATTTGGACAGGAGCCCATTCAATGCTTTTAAAAAATATTAAAGAATTAATTACAAAAATTCCAGTATTAACACACTTTGATACATCTAAGGAAATAACTATAGAATGTGATGCATCTAAGGATGCAATAGGATGCTGTTTAATGCAGGAGGGACAACCTATATCCTATGTGTCAAGGTCGTTGTCACCAACAGAAAAGAATTTCGCACAAATTGAAAAGGAATTATTAAGTCTTCTTTTTGCAACATCTAAATTTCATTTATACATCTATGGCCGTAAAACTTTTGTCAGAACAGACCACAAACCTCTAGTGTCTCTAATTAAAAAGAATGTTGGAGAAATACCATCACCCAGATTGCAGCGGATTATTCTTAAATTAATTAAATATGACTTAGATTTGAGATATGTGCCAGGAAAGGAATTATATATTGCTGATTTGCTGTCAAGAGGTTGTGAAAATGAGGAAAACATCAATTCTGAAGAAGATTGTTTTAGTGAGATAATTCATGAAGTAGCATCTAATAATTATCAATTGCAGGTCACACCTAGAAGGAAAAAGATTCTTGACGAAGAAACCGCCAAGGATAAGACATTGCAATGCCTTGTGCAGTACTATATGAAAGGATGGGCTGTCAATCGTAAAGATGTACCTGAAGAAATAAAAGTATATTACAAATTTAAAGACGAAATTTGTGTTAGTGGAAACTTAGTATTTGTTGGCCGAAAGCTGTTGGTGCCTATTTCTTTGAGGAAAGAAATGTTGGAGAATCTTTATAGTCCACATTTAGGAATCAGCAAAACACAAGCAAGGGCAAGACAAATATTTTACTGGCCGCAAATTAACTCAGATATTGAAGAGTATATATTGAAATGTAAAATATGTGAGGCTTTTGGGAATCAAAATATAAAGGAACCTTTATTGCCTTACCCTGTACCATCAAGGCCTTATCAACGGGTCGGTATAGACTTCTTCCAATTAGGAAACTATTCCTACTTAATAGTAGTGGATTACTTATCAGCCTGGTTTGATGCTGTAAAGATGCCATATAAAACAGCTGAAGAAACAATTAAGGCTATCAAGCCAATATTTGTCACTCATGGCATCCCTGATGAAATTGTGGCTGATAATATGCCTTTCTCATCCTTTTAATTCAAACAATTTTGTCAAGGATGGGAAATTATATTGACTAACACCAGTCCACACTATCCACAATCAAATGGAATGGTGGAGAAAGGAGTTGGTATTTGTAAAAGCCTCTGGACATGATTTCAATTTAGGATTAATGTAGTATAGGAACTGCCCAATTACAGGATTGTCAGTAAGCCCAGCACAAGTACTGATGAGCAGACAACTAAGAACAGTGCTCCCAACTATTGAGGAAAACCTTCTGCCAAATGTTGTTAAAGTGATGGAGGATAAGGAGTTTAAACAGCAAAAGGCTAAAATATACTAAATAAATAAAACATCACAGGAGAGAAGAGGGTTCAATGAGGGTGAAAGTGTGGTCCATAGATCAGGAAGGAGATGGGAGCCCGGCCAGATTATTAAACCCAGATCAGCGCCCAGGTCCTACATAATAAGGACTGAGGATGGTGAAACCTTAGTTAGAAATTCGGTCCATCTCCGAAAATCGGGAAGTCCTTCTGCCAATGATGGAGAGCAGAAAAATGATCCCACATTGGAGAGTGCTGAAAGTAATGAATCGAAGATGAGACTCAGCTGGTTCCAGCTCATTCGCCTCAGCATCCACAAGATAGTCCTGCTATGTCTAGATATGGAAGGCGAATTATTAAGCCAAGAAGATTGGTGGAAGAATGACTTGAACTTTAATTGTATAAATTGTGGTGTTGATTTTTTTCGTATCTATTTTGAAAATTCATTTTATGTTTCAATCAATTTTATTTTATTTCTATGTTATTCTTGAATTTAAATAAAAGGAGGGAGATGTGGCAACACTGATTGTAACAGTAGTTGAGCCTCCATAGAGAAACCAAAAAAAGTGTGCTCTTGTAGTGCTTGCAATAAAGCTTATTAAAATAAATCTAAGACTGGACTTTTATTAACCAAATATTATAACAGATATATAATATTACAATTATATTGTGTCAGGTATAAAATTAAATTTCCTAAAGCTTCATCAGGTCTGGGCTTTACCTTCAAATTTTCCAACGGCTTGTGATCAGACACTAATGTAAATTCTCTTTCGATTAATAAATGTTGCCAAAATACAATGGCTTCTTTAATTGCTAAACATTCTAAATACATTGGGGGGTCTTCTTTATTTTACCATAAAGTTTTATTCTATCAAAACATTGTTGGCACTCTTCAGTCCATATAAACTCTGTATCTTTTTTTAATAAAACAAACAAAGGTCTAAGGCTCTTAGAGTAGTCTTCTATAAATTTGTGATAAAAATATATTTTACCCCACGTAGAGTCAAAATTTATTTTACCCCACGTAGAGTCCCTGAGTAGTTCGACACACGTTATGATGATGATGTATTGTGAGTAAGCCCAGGGCTACCCAGACCGAAGAATGGAGAGCAGGGGAGAAGAAGGCCGGATAAAGAAGGAAACTATGAACAATACAGACCTACCTTAAATATGTAATGTCATTTTAATTCTCATTTTTTGTTACCATTGTCCTCGAATTACCTTAATAAAAAAAAATTATGTTTCATTTCATACAGTCCATTAAACATCACTTTAAAACACAACCAGAGAACAGAATTATTGGTAATATCCCCATCTCAAAGGGAATACCTTAGTTCGAACATTTGGTCCTAACGGGCCGGATATTTCCAAAATTTTGAACATTGATCTTAGCGAGCCGGATTTTTCTAAACTTTTCAAATTGAAATAATTATGCTCATGTGAAGGCTCATTCTATAAGTTTGTTAATTAATTGACTCATCCCATTGTGGTGACCACATATATTATATATTATTTAATTGAGTAGTGATCCACATATACATGTATTATATGTATTATTTGAATGTATAATGATAGATGATATTAAATGTATAATTAGTTATATAATATGATTTGATTAGATGTAGCCGTATTGATAAGTATAGTTATATTGATTGATTTGTATGTATTATTTAATGTATTAAAGTATGGAGTTTAATACGCGTCTCTTTAAGAGATAGAATTAGGTATTCGATATTGTTTATTGTTAGATTGTATATTTCACCGATTCACCTATGTACATTGGCGGGATGAGTATGTATTGCGTATTAACGAGTTTGTATTCGAATATATGAGTTTGTCTCCGTTCCTATTGGCGGATAAAAGAGAGGGGAAGGTGATATGAGAAAGTGGAGGAAGTGTTAGTCAGTTTGAGGCATTATTATTTTACGGCACTTCCATTTCAGGACTCATTGAAGACGCTCACCTCCCGCTTCTCAAGGCTTGTATTAGAAATTATTTGAATAATTGTATTAAATATAAAAAGTGATTGCATGTCATATTATTTTATGTGTATATATATATAGAATAGAATAGAATAGAAAATAAACTTTATTCTGGGACCAAGTCCCTTTAGAATAACAATAATGAACAAATAAAAAAAACAACATAAAATTCATCTGGCCAGAAGGCTACATAATAACACAAATCATGAAATAATCAAGTGTGAACAAAACATTGTAAAAATAGAAATAGATAAGAAAATAAATAAATAAAATACAAAGAACTTGACTGGTTTTTAACTAATTGTAGAAAATAAATATATTTATATTAACAAAATAATGATTAATAATATTAATACAGTAGTTGATGACGAAATTGCTAACTAAAATAATTGATTAGCATAGTATGCGATAATATATTTAAAAAGTCGGTATCATCATTGTTGTTGGAAAAATAAACAAAACAAAGGGTAGCGGGATCGAGTTTACAATACTGATATATTCAAGCAGACATTTGACCTGCTTGGAGAGCGACTTTTTGAGATGCCAAGAGATGATGGAAAAGCAGGGATTTAAATGAAGCTAGTGAAGAGGAATGGCGAATGAAAGGAGGGATTGAATTCCACACAGTGGTGGAGCGGGCGAGAAAGGAGCGCTAGAATGCCTTAGTTCTGTGGGAAGGAATGTAGAAATCGGAAAGGCGAGATCTTGTTTTGTGCTGCTGGACAGAGGATTTGAATGGGAGGAGACTATAGATATATGAAGGGTGTTGCGAGTTGATGGATTGGTATAGAAAAACGCTAAGGAAATATTGTCTACGGATGGGAGGGAAGAGCCACTTTAACTCATCATAGTGATGTGACACCCGGGATCGCCTCGGAGTACCAAGGACAAATCTTAAAGCGCAGTTCATAATTCTTTTTAAGCGGCTCTCAAGCATTTTCGAGAGGCCCCCGTATACCACACTACAGTAGTCGAAGGGGGGGAAGATGAGGGATGATACTAGCAGCTTCCGAGTAGGTTGTGTAAGGAGATGCCGAGAACGATGGAATAATTTTAGGGAACTAATTATTCGTCGGGATATTTGGGTGACATGTGGTTCCCAGGAAAGGTTTTGGTCAATGGTAATGCCTAGGTTTTTAACGGAGGAGCTGAAACTGATGGGGTGGTCGTTATATATATATATATATATATTTGAGAATATAATTTTATTTGGGGCTTCCATTGTGAACTTCGTTTGTAATTGACTTTATTTTCTCCTCCTAAGGGTCCACAGATATATTAAATAATTATTAAATCAATTAGAGGAAAGGGTTCCCCTTTCCATCCTATAAGCTGTTCTTGGAATTTTTATTCAACAATTGTATTTCTCACATGTGCTTGAGTCTTATATAGTTATGTTTAATTAACATTTGAAAATGTTAATTCTCTTGAGAGAAATGGTTAAAAGTATTGTACCTTTTCATTTTTATTTTTTTCTCAACAATTTTCTCTCTCACATGTGCTTGAGTCTTATGTATGTTTAATTAACATTTAAAAATGTTAATTCTCTTGAGAGAAATGGTTAAAAGTAATGTACCTTTTCATTTTTACTTTTCTTCTCAACAATTTTCTCACTCTCACATGTGCTTGAGAGTATTATGTGTGTTTGATTGACATTTAAAAGTGTGAATAAGCTTGTGAAAAATGGTTAAAAGTATTGTACCTTTTCATTTTTACTTTTTTTCTCAACAATTTTCTCACTCTCACATGTGCTTGAGAGTCTTATGTGTGTTTGATTAACATTTAAAAGTGTTAATAAGCTTGGGAAAAATGGTTAGAAGTACTGTACCTTTTCATTTTTATTGTTTTTCTCAACAATTTTCTCACTCTCACATGTGCTTGAGAGTCTTATGTGTGTTCGATTAGCATTTAAAAGTGTTAATAAGCTTGAAAGATTCTTAGAAATACAGCACCTCAACAATCATACTTCTCATAAATAGTGTTGTGATATTTCTCTCATGAGTAAGTTTATATTTTTGAATAGGATGGGATGACTGAAATCATGAAATACTCACCTTGTAAGTTCTAGAGATAAGGTAAATCACAACAGGCATAAAGGATAAGGTTGAAAATGTATTCATGTTTTGTACAATCAATCTCATGTGGACACAATGCAATGATTTATCAATTAATTTCTAAATTGTTTAAGAGTTTGAATGTTTCCAATGAGGATTTAATTCACTAGCAGATACTTATGTTTCATTTAATTCTCTATCTGCATTCAAGTTATCATAGTTACAGAATTTAAGAATTCAATTATCAAGTGTGTATTTAAATCACTAGCAGATACTTATGTTTCATCCAATTCTCTATCTGCACTTAAGTTATCATAAATTACAAAATTTAATATTTTAATTGTTTTAAGTCCACTGTAAGAATAACTTGTTAAAAAATGTTCACAACCTTGAAGGTATATAGTTTTTACATGAAGTTTAACTCTAAATTCCTCTATTAATATGTGATACTAATGATGAATAATATTAACACTGTGTTTCAATAGTAATTGTATTTTACAGGCATGTATACCTTTTAAATTTAAATAAGTTATGTTACTTTAGGTACACTAAGAAATCTCATCACTCTTTAGCATCATATTAGGACACATTTCACAATATTGTAACAAAACAACTTCAACTACATCAGTTAGCCTCGCCTTCATCTGGAGTGTAGGTTACGCGCAGGTTACCGTTCTCCCCACTCCACCAGCGATGTTTTTCCTGCATCAAGAAAATTTTGTTGAAGATGTATCTGAAGTATTTTTGCATTTTGGTCCATCACGCGTGGGTTTGTAATTTTTCTCTGCTTCAATAATGTTTGTTGATGCCATTTTCTACTTTTACATTTTGTGTCGATCTAAATTGTGACATATTTTTATTTTTGGTACATTCACGTCTTTAATCTGTTATTGTTCGGCCATTATTTTCCTGCCCTCCCCTTCGGTCTGGTAGGCTGTTTATTTCTTTATTATATATATTATCGATCGTCTATATTTTCTATCATCATGCCCAATTCTGACACCGAATATGTCACGCGAGAAACTGCGCTCGAACGATGCGATATCTCAAACGTAACCGGATTTAGTAAAATTAAGTCGGAAGATATCACCGACAATGAGGCCGATAGCTTTGAGGCCAAAGTCCTTGCAGCCAGAGAAGACTGGATAGAATTTCGATCCGCTTGGGATCAACGTGACTCGTTGCAGCTTCTCATCGGTGACGGCGACAAGTTTCCAACAAAGGAGTGGGAAAATCTGTACGACTCTCTTAGAAGTGAAGTAATCTCTGCGAATGGGGTCCTTTTAGCCTTAAAAAATAGAACTGCGTCCAAAGGAAATCTAAAGCCGGAGGGAATCCAAGCTATTTCAAGCCATTCATGTGGATCAGGACTCGCTCGCATTCAAATTCCCACGTTTTCAGGAGACTTGCTACAATGGATTCACTTTAGGGACACCTTTAGGTCCATGGTCCACAATCACCAGACCATAAGCAAGGTAGAGAAATTTCACTATTTGATTTCCGCACTCAAAGTAGAAGCTTATGCCTTGATTTCCAAATTTTCTGTTTCGGAGGATTCATATGATCAAGCGTGGGATAAGGTGGTACATACATATGACAACCCTATAGTTTTAGCTCGACTCCTCATCCATCGTATAGTCGACTGTGAAGCAAGATCTGTGAAGACAAACTTCCAACGCTACGAGCTGTTCATAACAGGAGTTGCTGACAGCATTGAAGCATTTAAAGCCCTTAAGCTGGAAAATGCAAGTGAATTTATTTTGTCAACTCTTGCCTTACGAGCACTCGACCCTGAAACTCGAAAACAATTCGAACTTTCGCGCGAATCCAGCAGGGAGCTTCCGAACACAGAAGATGTCCTCAATTTTGTAAGACAAAGAAAACTTGCCTTGAGCATGTCACAGGACGTTTCAACATCAATCTCAAACGGAAACAAATCAGTGTCAAGTCCTCGACGAACCTATCCAAGCAGGAATCCCTCGCATGATGCCGTTTCTTTTCACACTGCAACTAATTCCAATGAACCCTAGGAATCTAAATTAAGATCATATAAATGTCTGCAGTACCAGGGATTTCATAACTTAGCCAAGTGTGAAGACTTTATCAAAATTCCTTTGGAGAAACGCATCGACAAGATCCGCTTTTGGCATATTTGTTTTAATTGTCTTCGCAAGGGCCATTGCGCCAGAGATTGTCGATCAAAATATCGTTGCCGCCAATGCAAGAAAGCCCATCACACGTTGATTCACAGAGATCTCAAGACAACTGAGAGAGATGAGGACACACCGAAGAAGGAAGAAAGGTCTTTCATTGGCTTCAGCTATAGCCAACAGGTCTCAAGCCCCAACAGTGTTGTTCTCCTCGGAACTGTTCGGACTCTTATCAGAGGACCTAGGAGGGACTTTCACTCTGCATGCGCACTACTCGATTCCGGAAGCCAGCACACGTTTATGACTACCTCCTTAGCAAAGGAAATCGGAGCTAAAATTTGTCCATCAAAAATATCCATCTCCAGTCTCGCAGATTCACCATTGCCTACGCAATTAGTTAAAGGATCCACACAGTGCGTTCTACGCACCTATTTCGAGGATAAGGAATTTGAAGTAAACCCGTTAGTCATTGATCAGATAACGTCAGAATTACCACATGTCACTCTACCCAATTCTATCACAGACAGGTTCATGGAGTTACCGCTAGCGGATCACCAGTTTGGCGAGCCTATGACCATCGACATTTTATTAGGGGGTGACATATTCCATCAAATAATTACAGGCGCTTCCATTCCCTCCGTTCTGAATGGCTTGTCATTGATTCCGACATCATTTGGGTTAGTGGTCACAGGCTCCATTAAGGGGACTCCCCCAAGTTCTCACCATGCCTTCTTCATCGAAAGAGACTGCAACATTGAAGAACAAATGAAGGCATTTTGGGAGATAGAGGAGCCTAAGCAAGTGGACAGAACGAATCCTGAAGATGCCAAGTGCGAGGAACTTTTCTGCAGGACACACACACGTGACTCAACAGGCCGCTTTACTGTTCTACAGCCCTTCAAGGAAGGAATCCTCATTGGAGACAATAGGGACATTGCATACCGCCGTTTCTATGCGTTGGAAAGTCGTTTCAGAAAAGACCCCATATTCATTCTAAGTACGTTCAATTCAAGCAGGAATATATCGATCTGGGACACACATCTCTCGCAACAAGCACAACTCCCTCCTTGTCTTTATAAAGAAATCCCCAGGATCCCAAAGGAATACGCCCAACTTAATCTATTTTTCGACGATCGGGGTATCCTCAGGGTGGGCGGAAGATTAGAAAACTCGTCGCTACAGCCTTCGACAAAGCATCCAATACTCCTACCTCGCGAGTCACATCTAGCCCAGTTGGTTGTCGACCATCTCCACCAAACCCATTTTCATGCGGGACCTTCATTGACGTTGGCGCTCTTAAGAGGCAAATATTGGATCACCAGAGCAAGCAAATTCATTCAAGGACGTATCCGTTGCTGCACAAACTGTCGTCTTTTAAAAGCAAAGCCTTCAGCGCCTTTGATGTCTGCTCTTCCTCAAGAAAGATTTCAACAGTTTAGAGCTTTTATACATGCGGGCGTGGATTATGCAGGACCATTTATGATAAAGGAGTCAAGGAGAAGAAATGCCTCTCAAGGCAAGGCATATCTATGCCTCAAGTGCTCCTCACTTTGGAGACCTCTGGGAGGCCGGAGTAAAGTCCGTCAAAGGGCTATTGGCGAATTGTTTGGTGAAACAGCCGATGACTTTTGAAGAACTGACGACGGCACTCGTGAAGATCGAATTTCTTCTAAACTCTCGACCAATGAGTCCTCTGAGTGAAGATCCTAACGATTTCAATTTCCTCACACCGGGACATTTTCTGATAGGAACTCCTATTGGTGCACTGCCAGACTCGGAGTCCAATGATGAGTTTACCACTCCACATCTACCCACTTGGGATTAAATAAGGTATCAGATAAGGTCTATATGGGCAAGATGGCGGAAAGAATATCTGCACTCATTACAGACTCGAGCCAAGTGGACCTAGCGTTAACCCAGCATCAACGCAGGAGACCTCGTTATTCTGCTGGAGCGAAGGTCTACATTGGGACAGTGGCCGGTTGGAAGAGTAAAATCCACTTATCCTGGTCGAGACGGAATCACTCGCGTCGTCGACGTGCTAACCCCGTCAGGCAAAACCCTAACTAGAGCAGTCACCTCTATAGTTCCGTTATTCTATCCTGAAGGGGAAGATCCTTCAGGAGCTTGATTTTTTTTTCTTCATATTTTTTTAGTTCCTTTAAGGTAATTTTAAGATGGAATCTTCTTTATGTTTCATTATTATTCAAGGCACTAAACTTTACTCACCTTTACACTTTTATACACCTTTACATTATATATAAGTAAATTTTTTTTTGTTTACAAGTGTATCCATTTATTTGTACCGTTTCTTTATTGATGTAAAGAGTTTATGGATTCTATTTTCTTTTCTGTATGTAGATAGTTTATGCATCCTACGCTCATTTGTCTTTATGTAAATTAGTAGAGACTAATTTAGGTGGGCGGCTTGTTCACGGCACGCCGTGAAATACATCTAGAAGGCTGGGGACAGGAATTTTCGGTCGAGAACCTGGCACCCCACGTAGAGTCCCTGAGTTGTTCGACACACGTTATGATGATGATGTATTGTGAGTAAGCCCAGACCGAAGAATGGAGAGCAGGGCAGAAGAAGGCAAGATAAAGAAGGAAACTATGAACAATACAGACCTACCTTAAATATGTAATGTAATTTTAATTCTCATTTTTTGTTACCATTGTCCGTGAATTACCTCATTAAAAAAAAAATTATGTTTCATTTCATACAGTCCATTTAACATCACTTTAAAACACAACCAGAGAACAAAATTATTGGTAATATCCCCATCTCAAAGGGAATACCTTAGTTCGAACAACCTAGATATTTCACCGATTTCTGTGCAAACTTACACTTGGTTAATTTAAATTTAAATTTTTCTTTCTTTACAGCCTTGAAGAATTCATTTAGATACCTCAGATGTTCCTCAAAAGAGTGTGAAAATAATAATATATCATCAATATATTCATAGTAAATGCGCTCAAACCATTTCTTCTTATTATGTTTGCTAGGATTCTTGGGAAAATTGCTGTTGAATTTTTGAATCCGAATGGAAGAACATTAAACTGATAATGGCCTGTTTAAGTAACAGGAACTAGTTTTTCTCTATCTTCAATTTCAACTGGTATAGACCAAAATACAGAGTATATATCTTAACACCCTAAAGTATGAGCATTCATAGCATTTGACTAACATATCTTCAATACATGGGAATGGTTGAACTTCTGGGACCACTACTAATTTATTTAGTTGTCGAAAATCTACACATAACCTTTTTTTACCTTCTCCTTTTTTAAATGCAAGTGTAACTGGAGCTGCAAAAGGTGAACTTGACTCTGATACCAGACCTGCGTTCAATAATTCTAAAACTTGTTTCTCAATATCTAGCCTATCGGGTAATGAGCAGCTATAAGGTCTTAGAGAGAGATATTTTTCAACTGTTAGCTTAATATGTGCAGTGCCTGCATCCATTTTTCCAACATCATATTTATTAATAGTAAAACAATCTATATTATCTTCTACTAATATTCAGTTATTTCTCTTTGTTCTTCTTTATTGAAGTGATAATCATCACCTTCACATACGTTTACAAAATTCTTAATAAAGTCATTTCTTTTTATTTTAACTAATGCAGAACTCTTTTTTGGTACCATATCCATAGCCCATCTAACTGTGTCATCATTTCTTTGTTTATTGATTCTATTTAAACTATTTCTAGTTTGTAGTCTTTGCATAATATTCAAATTTTCATCTTGGATTAGATTAAAAGTTCGTATAGCATCTAATCCTAGTACAATTACATATTTAAATGTATGACTGTCAATAATATGAAATTCCATAACTTGTTGAATATTATAGCATTATCGTTAGGTCCATATGCAATGAATAGGGTTTATAGTGCTTCTTCAGTTCTCAGCTTCACCAATAAGAGTCTATCATTTATTGCTTTACAGTCTATGATCAGGTGAGAAATGTTCTTTTGGAAAAAGCTGGCCACTTCTTGGATGCTCCTGAAAACTTACTCCTAAGTAAATGAGAATATGTTCCCTTACTTCTGTTTCTCCAGTGCCTTTTTTCTTGGTCTCCATAATTCCCAATATGTCCACTTTCGCTTTCTTCCTCTCTTCAGCAAATTCCAATTCTTTACCCTTTAGCCCTTTGACGTTCCAAGTTCCCAATCTGCAAATCCTTTTTCCGTGCCATGTCCTGTACCATGATGTCTGATCGGCTCTGTGTTAATCTCGAGATAACGGGGTATAGGCCCGTTACCCCAAAGCCTGATGGAGGGATTGCCTCCTTGGAGTCGTCAGGCCGGCAGGCTCTCTCCCTGCTTAGATCATACAGCAGTTAATTACCTGAGATGGAGTGTTTATTGCATGCTCTACATTAGGTTTTACAGAGACAATGGCTCTTGATCCATTTTGACACCCATCAGGCTGCAGAGAGACTTTGCCGCCTCTGTCAGCCTATTCCTGGGGGGTAGAGATAGAGGTCGGTCTTAATCCCTCTCATCTAAATATGTCTGTTTAAAAACAAAGTTTCATTCAATATCTAGATATAGAAGTTTGATGAAATTCATCACACATATGTAGAAATAAG
This sequence comes from Arma custos, assembly GCA_037127475.1. NCBI lineage: Eukaryota > Metazoa > Arthropoda > Insecta > Hemiptera > Pentatomidae > Arma > Arma custos. The sequence goes on from CM073764.1 coordinate 131,444,392, forward strand.
AGTAGACTTACAAATTATTTTATTCCTCAACCCGTAACCAGTATGGTGGTATGATGTGCAAGGAGAAGTTGCATCTCATGGCATGACAGCTCAGAATTATTTTGTAAAAATAGGATCAAGTGGTGTTCTACTCCACATGCGGTAAACGTATGACCCCGTTTACTTTACAGATTAAAGATGCTGTTGTGGTTTTAATTTTGAGGAGAAATAAAATTAATTAATTAATAGCTACTTATTCTGAGATGACTATAGTTCAGGAAGGTGATTCTTCTTAGATCATGCTCTACCACCAGGTTTTACCCCAATTAAGGGTACCCACATCATAGATTCTAGGAGAGTTCTATTGTCTCTGGATCTCTTAGGTCATCTCTGGCTGTTAACAGATTAAATAATATGACTACCACTTCTGGATTTGAATCTGGGACATTGTGCATATCAACTCAGCACTCCACACACTAAGCTACCCTGCTCTCTAATAGTTGTTTAAGCCTTTATTAAATTATGTAATTACATTTTGAATAAACTTTAATTTTGTATAAAATAATGAAATTAGCTGCTATGTGTAATATTATAATTAATAGTGTATAATCTTAATAATTATATTTATTCAAATTACATCAAATTAGAAAAATTCTCTGTTCTACCGCTTTCTTGTAAAATAAATATAAATATTTTCATCATAATTAGGTATACTATTATTATGTTACAGCATCGGATGAATTATGGAAAGTTAAAAGGAAGGAATATAATATTTTTCTAAAAAGGTCACATATAGACAATAACTATTACAATAATTTCATCAAATGCGGCAATAAATTGGTGGAGTTGATGTTGGCTTCACCTTCAGCTGTGGATATACATCGTAAAACGATTGCTTTGATTCTAGATGTAACTTCAGGTATATTAATATAGGTTCATGCACATGTATATATATAAATATAAATATTTATAATTTCTTCTTGAGTGCTTATGACAGTTTTTACAGGATTTTGTGTACGCTGAATTTGTTTTCAAGTACTTCATCCAATTTATTTTCTTCATTTGCACTTGCATCTTTACTATTTGTTCCACCAAAGTGTTCTTTTTGCCCATTGTCCCATGGAATTATTCCACATACCAATTCAGCCAACAAGACATTGGTTTTGTACGGGTGGATTAAGTGTTAAGCTCTTAATTCCTAATTTCCTTTCCTGCGAAGTCCATCTTTAGTAGCAGGTGATCACCAACTATTTTAATCCTCTTTTAACTCTAACATCCATTGTATCCTTCAGAGTCTACTTTGGCATGGGGAAATAGTCTATTATGGACTTCACTTTATGTTCAGGATATAATGTTATTTCTTCTCGAATGCTTGTGACAGTTTTTACAAGATTTTGTGATTCAATCAAGAAATGTAATATTGTATATTTATTGATTCAACTACATAACTATAGCAGATAACTACTATTTGCATCAGTACAACTCATGAAAATACATAGTGAATATTTACAAGCAAACATAGAATTGGGAAGTGAAGAATTACAACCTGAGGTGATAACGCCCACAGAGTTATACATAGTCTGAAAAGAACTCACTAAATGAGGAGAAAAGAGCACTATTATATTCCTAGAGCTTAATTTAGGAATATTTATATATCAAAGATAACAAATAAGAAAAATATATATATTAATAACTGTTATTACTATGACAATTAAAGGTACTTTTTTGCCATAATAATTTAATCTTCATTTCTGTATGAGATGATTTTATGGTTATAACCTAGTGCTATCTAAGCTGGTGAGTTTGAAATACATCAATTTAAACCTTAGAATCTCTCTGGTGGTAATAGTGTGAAATGCGTCTTAGCCGCTGCAGGTGCATCAATGTCATCATAAATCCATCAGGCTGTTTCTTATTTCATCTGTACAAATAATCTGTTGGCTCTTTATTCATTAATGAAATCACTGATGGCCTATCGATTCCACAAACTATTGGGGTCGATGGACATATTATATAATATCTTTTCAATGTCCAAGTTGTTATTTATGTTTTTAAAATCAGCAATTCAATTGACAAGGAGTCAGTTTTCACCCACATGCTAAGAGTGGTGTAGCATACTTATTCGACGAAAATTCAGCTCTAGCCTTACAGGGGTCGAAAGGGATTATTGACAGGATCATGATTGTCAAGCTTAAATAGGAGATTTGGGTTTATACCATATTCATTGTATATGGCCCTGACAATAATGTACCTGTAAAAGAGAAGGACCCCTTTTTCGAAACTCAGCAGGAATTGGATGATAACGAAGGAATTCTGGTAAATAAATGAGACCTGAATGGCTGATGTGATAATAATGTGAGGGAATGGCACAGAGCCACATTGAACAGGAAAGAGTAAAGTGGCTTAGACAATGGAGAAAGAATTCTTAGGCTGTGCCTGGCCAATGGAATGGTTGTAGCAAATACCTTATTCCCCCTTAAGGATGTTTATAAAAACATAAGTGTAGAACCTGGGCATGAAGAGAAGTCCATAATAGACTATTTCCTCATACCTAAGTAGACTCTGAGGGATACAATGGATGTAGACTTGGCAGGAAGGAAAATTAGGAATTACGAGCTTAACACTACTAAATCCATCAGTACAAAATAAATGCCTCTAAGCTGAAGAGTAGGGAAACTTATTAAGTCTACCATGAAGGTTATTGAGATCTTCTAGATTACGTTCAAGTTTTTCTTGTTGAATTGGCTTGTGGAATAATTCCTTGGGACTGAGGGCTAAAAGAATGCTTTGGTGGAACAAATATTAAAGATGCAGGTGCAAATGAAGAAAAGAAATTGGATAAAGTACTTGAAAACCGATTCAGAAAAGGACTATGCTAGATATAAAGAGCACAAGATAAGATAAAGAATAAGGATATAATGCATAAATATAAAGAATCCTTATTAAAGTATAATAAATACCAGAAGAGTTCTTATAAAAAGTGAATGAATCGATAAGCTGACTACTTAAAGGCTGAACAATGCTGAAAAGGAAGGCATCAAAAGGAGGATGAAACCGTAGCCTGCATAATATTGGGAGGAGGACAATATCATCAGCGAAGAGGAAGGGGAAAATGCAATCAGTTCTCATAAATTAGGGAAAGCAGTAGGTAAAGATGGAATTTCCCCAAAAATGGTAAAATATATGGAAAATATGGAAGAGAAGGGAAGTTCCAAAATAAAGGAAGCTGTCAGTTATTATGCTCATTTTTAAATAGGTGACAATCTGGAAAGTAAATCTCACCCAGGCATCTCTTTCCTTAGCGTATCATGCAGGATTTACTCCAGGTTCCTAGAAAGGCTGCTTATGACAATTGTGGTACCAATGCTGGGTGAGAAGCAATGTGGCTTTCGAAAGAATAGGACACCTTCTTATCGCCACATTTTCATATTCAGGGAGATATATAACAGAGCAGGATGAAGAAGTCTGTGCCTGTTCCATTAAAGATCTAATAAATGAACCAGAAGATAAAGGAATTGGAATAGTTCTGAAGGCCTATCTTAGACTTTTATTAATCATAAATGTAATGATTTTGTCAATTAGATCTGTTAAGAGTTTAAAATACTAATGAAGTACCAATTGATTTTATAATGAAATTGACTAATTTTGGGTTTTTCAGAAACACTCTTCTTCGGTGTGGAAACCAGCATGGCACACCATCCAAAGGTTATCGACTTTATGTCAAAGTAAGATATAAAATTTACGTCGTAAATAAAATTGAATATCGTGGTTAGAGTAGCTAGTTCTATAGTTTATAGATCTTAGTTTAATCAATGGTGGGTTCAGAGCTAGTATATCTTAAAGGATAACTTAAAGCAGTAAAATTTCAATTATGGCGCCCTACCTTTTTTAAACATTACCTGAGTAGAGGGTATAACTGGGAGCCACATAGAGAACCAATCAGAAGCCAGGATATAGTCACATGATCCTGTTTATTTTATTATTTTAATTTGAGTTCAACATCCTTTGCTGCTTCTCTTATGGCAAACAGAAATACTTTGTTATTACTACAATGTCATCGCTATCCCATTTATACTTTGGGTTTCTTCTCCACTTTTGTTCGGTATTCAATCACAATTACTGGATCTTTAAGTTTGTAAGAGCTTAATTTCTTTTTATCAATATTTTAACTTTTTTTCAAGTGTTCATGATATCTTATTTCCATATTTTGCCCATTTTAAGGAGATAGTGATTGGAGCCTATTTCAAAAATTGGAGCCTCTTTTGACTATGACATCTATGATATACTTTCTTCTAACTAGAAAATAATCAGTAATAGATCTCTCTATTTCTGCCTCTTCTCTGGTATACCTTTGTGTATCTCAGTTTTAGAAGATAGTATTATCAATAACCAGGTGGTTCGCTGTGCACAAATTCAGAATCCTTTTGCAACTATCATTAAAGTTAACTTCTCTATATATTCCAAGAAGTCTAGGCTTACTAAATATGTTATAGAACAGTTATGGCTAACAGTAAAGAATTCCAAAAAAAGTTGTAAATTTGAAATAGGTGAGCCAATTGTGAAAGAAAGCAAAAAAAGGGACGTTAAAGTTAAAGTACAATATTTTGACTTCATCAATAAAACATAAACCAGAATCAATTGAAATAAAGACAAACCAGGAAATACATATTCAAATCCAAAGTTAATGTTGGTATTGTGCCCATCGGTCTTTTGGATCAAACGACCACATAAAAAATATCCAAAAAAAAAGCAATAAAAATAAAATCAAACATTAAAAAAATATGAAATAATATATTACCCTACTTGTCCAGGAGAATTTTTTATTTTTTAATAAAACTATGTTTTACTAAAAGGCATAAATATTTAGTGATTTATGTTCACATGTATATCAAACTATAAAATATAATTATTAATTATGCTGCTTTCACAGTTCAAACCAATAAAAATTGTATTTAATATAAATATTACTTTAATTGGTTATGTATTTATTTATATTTAAAGTTGCAATTTATTATTGAAAATAACAAATAAATATATTTATTAAAAGTCATTTAAAAATATAAAAATGATTTTTAAAAAATGGCTAGAGATATGATTTGGGGCACTGTTGAAATGCCTTATAAAAATAATTATTGTGACAGAGTAAAGTAGCAAGGAGTCCTTACAGAACAGTTGTGGCTAAGTGGGAAACCCAAGGTTGTGGCATGCCTTAATGTAGGGAACTCATGTTTGTGGTATACATGACAGAAAGGGATAGTCACCCGTGCGCTAGATATCAAACCCAAAAAATTAATAAATAATATCGCATTTTTTTGCAGGATAAATAATATAGCATCGTTTTTTTTTGGAAATCCAGAGTTAATGAAATTAATAGAAGCTATAATACGACCAACCAAAGTGGATATATTATTCTTTAGAGAATTAGCAGAATTGAGGAAAATGGTAAATGCTTTAGTAATATTATAATTAATTACACTTTTATAGTACATGAACAAAATAAATTTGATTAATATTAGTTATTACAGTACATAAATTTCCTCTATGTAATGCATGATAATACACATTGTTTTAGTTTGTGGATCATGCATCAGCAAAAAACCAGTGTCCTCTTGCAGGTAAGAGCTGCTATTTCATATAAAATTTGTAAGAGAATTGGAAATCTGTGATTTCTGTATATATGTATATTTTTATTTTTTTTTATTTTGAAGAGAAAAGATTTGTCTTCGCCGGAATTCGAACGCGGGTCGCCCGCATCTCTAGCGCGGTACTCTAACCCTCTGAGCTACCAAGGCTCACATCCATCCCAGACAAAGCCATTCTTTTCACCGATCCTATATCCCCGGGTTCTCGCAATTTTTTCGATGTATAGACGGGGAAGAATGTTCATTGAACATTACTTTAATTGGCATCTCTTACGTCAATTATATATTTTATAATTAATTTTTTATTTATTGTTCTTTTGATTGTAATTATTTTTATTTTTATCCAGGGCAATACTCGATTTTTTCATGGATAACATGACTTAAACCTCACATGTGATTGATTTAGCTTTTGCTGTAATATTCTACCATGCAAATTCCTACTTATTAAAGCAACAAGTGGTTAAAGGCACATATCAAAGAAACAAGTGTTTAGAGAGAGAAAGGAGTTAAAAATAATCACTGTACCAATATTCAAAATTGTTTCTGGTAATTATGGAGAAAGAGTCTCCCTTCGATCCACTGCCATTTTCGTGACATAGGCGATAAACAGCGCCCTCTACATTTCGCTACCGGCACTTCTCACTCGCCACACAGTGTTTGCATTAGTAGGACCTAACAGGACAAAGTTTTTTCCGAAATGATTTGTATCAGTTGCAGTTTCTTACTCTGATTTTGATGCCAGTTTCGGCATAGATGAAGTTTTTTTCGTTTGGTTTCTACGTGGAGTCATTTCCGAATCTTTTAACTGTCCCTTAGTGCACATCACAATGCAAAGAATATTTGGACTTAATTCATTATATACTTCATTATAATACTTAATTGGTCGAAAGAAATGCAAAAATGCCGAAAAAAAAAGTCCAGCTGGGTCCTACTAATCCAAACGCTGTGTGGCGAGTGAGAAGTGCCAGTAGCGAAATGTAGAGCGCGCTGGTTATCGCCTAAGGCACTCCCCCCTGTGACATCAAAATGACGTTACAAAACTGGAGGTTATCGAAGGGAGACTCTTTCTCCACAATTACTAGCGATGGGCTTAACTGTTACTTTTCAGTAACAGCTCTAACCGTTACTGTGATTTCTTAACTACTACTAACTGTGATTCGTGATTCTGTCGAAATGTTACCAACAGTGATTGCGCCGGCGTACTTAATTCCACATCTTGAATAGAACGATCACAGAATATGCATTATAAGGATAATAATTACTTGTAATTAATTACTTATAATTACTTGTTATTATAATTATAATTACTTGTTATTATAATTATAATTACTTGTATAATTCACTATAATCCTGTCAATATACAAACAGATGGAATTATTTGCAATATCCGAAATAACGTAAATTTTGCTCTTATGGTTTAACCCATTCAAACGACGATTTTTTTCAAACACGGTCCCCAGGTGCGAAAATTTTTTTTTCTTTATATTGTTTATTTTTAATAAAAAAACGTTTACAATGGAAATCACTCAATTCGTAAGTGAATTCACATAAATAACACCGGGTGTGCAGCTCGCTCCTCGGGAAAGTTTTATTAAAATGTTTACCAAGTGTGCAATGCAAGGTAAAATGAAAATACATTATTAAAAAATGTGTAAACATTTATTTCAATAATAGTTAGATAATATAAAATCGCTATTTTGTTTCCAATAACAAAGAACAGAATATAATGTACTTTACAGATTTCCTTAGTTCAAGAAAAATCTTATTTCGACGACTAGTTTATTCGAAATAACTGATCTAATAATTTAAATTTATTACTGAGTAGTTTATTTTCTACAATAAAATTAATGATAAAAGGATGCAATCCCTTACGACGCCCTAACAACAGTAATCACTCATTTAACCTAAATCACAGTATTCACAGTCAATTCCGTTCGCCGACGACCAGTCCCCAAATGCGAAGAACAGTTTAGAACTGTTGCTGTAGTCCCAATAACAATCACACTTCAATTCCGTTCCCCGACGACCAGTTTTCAAATGCGAAGAACAGTTTAGAACTGTTACTGTAGTCACAATAACAATCACGCATCAATTCTGTTCGCGTTCTATCGCCGATCACCGACGACCAGTTCCCATATCTGAAGAACAGTTTGGAACTGTTACTGATGAATTTCTAATCACAGGTAGGGTTCTACCGATACCCAAAAATATCGATACCAGGCCTTTGCGATATATCGGAACAAAGTATCGATACTGAGAAAATATCTAAAGAAAAATATCGATATCACCCGGTATCGGAAGATTTTTAGTCGTTTAAAAGCACGGTTCGTCAAATGGCTACAAACATTCCATTGCCAGGAAAACGTCACACATTGGATAATCAATCAAATAGTGAAAGGCCTTTTATTTTTTATTTTTTATAGGAATAATATGGTTCTTATTCGATATTCTCAAAGTATCGAAAGATCTTTCCGATATTTTACAGTTGACTGATATCTAAATTTTTATTATGTTATTAACGCTATCTATACATATCAGGGAAAGTAATTAAAGAGAAAAAATAATACACACGCATAGGAAAGGACATTTTTTCGATATTAGAAGAATATATACTCATTCGAAAGATCTTTCCGATATTTCAAAGATGTTTGATATCTAAATTTTTTATTATGTTATGAACCTTATCTGTACATATCAGGGAAAGTAATTAAAAGGAAAAAAAACAACATATACATGCATAGGAAAGGACATTCTTTCGATACTGGCAGAATATGGTACTCATTCGATATTCTCAAAGTATCGAAAGATCTTTCCGATATTTCAAAGATAGTTGATATCTAAATTTTTGATTATGTTATGAACCTTATCTGTACATATCAGGGAAAGTAATTAAAAGGAAAAAAAACAACATATACATGCATAGGAAAGGACATTCTTTCGATACTGGCAGAATATGGTACTCATTCGATATTCTCAAAGTATCGAAAGATCTTTCCGATATTTCAAAGATAGTTGATATCTAAATTTTTGATTATGTTATGAACCTTATCTGTACATACCAGGGAAAGTAATTAAAAGAAAAAAAAACATATACATGCATAGGAAAAGACATTCTTTCGATACTAGAATCATATGGTACTCATTCGATATTCTCAAAGTATCGAAAGATCTTTCCGATATTTCACAGTTAACTGATATCTAAATTTTTTATTATGTTATTAACGCTATCTATATATCAGGGAAAGTAATTAAAGAGAAAAAATAATATACACGCATAGGAAAGGACATTTTTTCGATACTGGCAGAATATGGTACTCATTCGATATTCTCAAAGTATCGAAAGATCTTTCCGATATTTCACAGTTGACTGATATCTAAATTTTTTATTATGTTATTAACGCTATCTATACATATCAGGGAAAGTAATTAAAAGAGAAAAAATAATATACACGCATAGTAAAGGACATTCTTTCGATATTAGAAGAATATATACTCATTCGTTATTCTCAAAGTATCGAAAGATCTTTCCGATATTTCAAAGATAGTTGATATCTAAATTTTTTATTATGTTATGAACCTTATCTGTACATACCAGGGAAAGTAATTAAAAGAAAACATATACATGCATAGGAAAAGACATTCTTTCGATACTAGAATAATATGGTACTCATTCGATATTCTCAAAGTATCGAAAGATCTTTCAGATATTTCACAGTTGACTGATATCTAAATTTTTTATTATGTTATTAACGCTATCTATACATATCAGGGAAAGTAATTAAAGAGAAAAAATAATATACACGCATAGGAAAGGACATTTTTTCGATATTAGAAGAATATATACTCATTCGAAATTCTCAGAGAATCGAAAGATCTTTCCGATATTTCAAAGATGTTGATATCTAAATTTTTTATTATGTTATGAACCTTATATGTGCATATCAGGGAATGTACTTAAAAGGAAAAAACAACAACATATACATGCATAGGAAAAGACATTCTTTCGATACTAGAATCATATGGTACTCATTCGATATTCTCAAAGTATCGAAAGATCTTTCCGATATTTCACAGTTAACTGATATCTAAATTTTTTATTATGTTATTAACGCTATCTATATATCAGGGAAAGTAATTAAAGAGAAAAAATAATATACACGCATAGGAAAGGACATTTTTTCGATACTGGCAGAATATGGTACTCATTCGATATTCTCAAAGTATCGAAAGATCTTTCCGATATTTCACAGTTGACTGATATCTAAATTTTTTATTATGTTATTAACGCTATCTATACATATCAGGGAAAGTAATTAAAAGAGAAAAAATAATATACACGCATAGTAAAGGACATTCTTTCGATATTAGAAGAATATATACTCATTCGTTATTCTCAAAGTATCGAAAGATCTTTCCGATATTTCAAAGATAGTTGATATCTAAATTTTTTATTATGTTATGAACCTTATCTGTACATACCAGGGAAAGTAATTAAAAGAAAACATATACATGCATAGGAAAAGACATTCTTTCGATACTAGAATAATATGGTACTCATTCGATATTCTCAAAGTATCGAAAGATCTTTCCGATATTTCACAGTTGACTGATATCTAAATTTTTTATTATGTTATTAACGCTATCTATACATATCAGGGAAAGTAATTAAAAGAGAAAAAATAATATACACGCATAGGAAAGGACATTCTTTTGATATTAGAAGAATATATACTCATTCGTTATTCTCAAAGTATCGAAAGATCTTTCCGATATTTCAAAGATAGTTGATATCTAAATTTTTTATTATGTTATGAACCTTATCTGTACATACCAGGGAAAGTAATTAAAAGAAAACATATACATGCATAGGAAAAGACATTCTTTCGATACTAGAATAATATGGTACTCATTCGATATTCTCAAAGTATCGAAAGATCTTTCAGATATTTCACAGTTGACTGATATCTAAATTTTTTATTATGTTATTAACGCTATCTATACATATCAGGGAAAGTAATTAAAGAGAAAAAATAATATACACGCATAGGAAAGGACATTTTTTCGATATTAGAAGAATATATACTCATTCGATATTCTCAGAGAATCGAAAGATCTTTCCGATATTTCAAAGATGTTGATATCTAAATTTTTTATTATGTTATGAACCTTATATGTGCATATCAGGGAATGTACTTAAAAGGAAAAAACAACAACATATACATGCATAGGAAAAGACATTCTTTCGATACTAGAAGAATATGGTACTCATTCGATATTCTCAAAGTATCGAAAGATCTTTCCGATATTTCACAGTTCACTGATATCTAAATTTTTTATTATGTTATTAACGCTATCTATACATATCAGGGAAAGTAATTAAAGAGAAAAAATAATATACACGCATAGGAAAGGACATTTTTTCGATATTAGAAGAATATATACTCATTCGATATTCTCAGAGAATCGAAAGATCTTTCCGATATTTCAAAGATGTTGATATCTAAATTTTTTATTATGTTATGAACCTTATATGTGCATATCAGGGAATGTACTTAAAAGGAAAAAACAACAACATATACATGCATAGGAAAAGACATTCTTTCGATACTAGAAGAATATGGTACTCATTCGATATTCTCAAAGTATCGAAAGATCTTTCCGATATTTCACAGTTCACTGATATCTAAATTTTTTATTATGTTATTAACGCTATCTATACATATCAGGGAAAGTAATAAAAAGAGAAAAAATAATATACACGCATAGGAAAGGACATTCTTTCGATATTAGAAGAATATATACTCATTCGTTATTCTCAAAGTATCGAAAGATCTTTCCGATATTTCAAAGATAGTTGATATCTAAATTTTTTATTATGTTATGAACCTTATCTGTACATACCAGGGAAAGTAATTAAAAGAAAACATATACATGCATAGGAAAAGACATTCTTTCGATACTAGAATAATATGGTACTCATTCGATATTCTCAAAATATCGAAAGATCTTTCAGATATTTCACAGTTGACTGATATCTAAATTTTTTATTATGTTATTAACGCTATCTATACATATCAGGGAAAGTAATTAAAGAGAAAAAATAATATACACGCATAGGAAAGGACATTTTTTCGATATTAGAAGAATATATACTCATTCGATATTCTCAGAGAATCGAAAGATCTTTCCGATATTTCAAAGATGTTGATATCTAAATTTTTTATTATGTTATGAACCTTATATGTGCATATCAGGGAATGTACTTAAAAGGAAAAAACAACAACATATACATGCATAGGAAAAGACATTCTTTCGATACTAGAAGAATATGGTACTCATTCGATATTCTCAAAGTATCGAAAGATCTTTCCGATATTTCACAGTTCACTGATATCTAAATTTTTTATGATGTTATTAACGCTATAATTATATTATATACGCTATATATTGTACATATCAGGGAAAGTAATTAAAAGAGAAAAATTAATATACACGCATAGGATAGAATATGGTACTCATTCTCAAAGTATCGGAAAATATTTTTAGAATATCGAAACAGTACCCTGTTCTTCTAGTATCGAAAGAATTTCCATTGCTATGCATATATATTATTTTTTTCTTTTAATTAATTTCCCGGATATGTACAGTTAGGGTTCATAACATAATAAAAAATTTAGATATTAGCCATCTGTGAAGTATCGGAAAATATTTTTAGAATATCGAAAGAGTACCCTGTTCTTCTAGTATCGAAAGAATTTCCATTGCTATGCATATATATTATTTTTTTTCTTTTAATTAATTTCCCGGATATGTACAAATATTGTTCATAACATAATAATAAATTTAGATACTAGCCAACTTTGAAGTATCGGAAAATATTTTTAGAATATCGAAAGAGTACCCCGTTCTTCTAGTTTCGAAAGAATTTTCCTTTACTATGTTTATATATTATTTTTTTCTTTTAATTTATTTCCCTGATGTGTACAGATATTGGATATCGAAAGAGTACCCTGTATCGAAAGAATTTCCATTGCTATGCATATATATTATTTTTTTTCTTTTAACTTATTTCCGTATATGTACAGATATTGGTCATAACATAACAATAAATTTAGATATTAGCCATCTGTGAAGTATCGGAAAATATTTTTAGAATATCGAAAGAGTACCCTGTTCTTCTAGTATCGAAAGAATTTCCATTGCTATGCATATATATTATTTTTTTTCTTTTAATTAATTTCCCGGATATGTACAAATATTGTTCATAACATAAAAATAAATTTAGATATCAGCCATCTGTGAAGTATCGGAAAAATATTTTTAGAATATCGAAAGAGTACCCCGTTCTTCTAGTTTCGAAAGAATTTCCATTGCTATGCATATATATTATTTTTTTCTTTTAACTTATTTCCCTGATGTGTACAGATATTGGTCATAACATAATAATAAGTTTAGATATTAGCCATCTGTGAAGTTCGGAAAATATTTTTAGAATATCGAAAGAGTACCCTGTTCTTCTAGTATCGAAAGAATTTCCATTGCTATGCATATATATTTTTTTTTTCTTTTAATTAATTTCCCGGATATGTACAGATAGGGTTCATAACGTAATAAAAAATTTAGATATCAGCCATCTGTGAAGTATCGGAAAATATTATTAGAATATCGAAAGAGTACCCTGTTCTTCTGGTATCGAATGAATTTTTCTTTGCTATGCATATATATTATTTTTTTTCTATTAATTTATTTCCGTTATATGTACAGATAGGGTTCATAATAATAAAATAATAGGGTTCATATAGGGAAAGGAAACATATCATTCTATTTTTTTGAGAATATGGAATGAATGTGCCGTAGGATATATACAACTTTTTATTCAGGTTTCGTTTGGATGAGCAAAAAAAAAAAAAAAGTTAGTTAACTGTTTCGATATTTAGTTTTCCATACCGATATCGATAAAATATCGGAAGAAAAGTATCGATACCAAAATATCGGTATCGAAAGGAAAAGTATCGATACTGTACCCATATCGGTAATATCGGTAGAACCCTAATCACTGGTAGATCTGTGACTTTTGAGTAGCAGTGAAAAAGTAACAGTTCGTGATTTCTGGCCCATCACTAACAATTACCTTGTTTCTTCTCAAGAGGAGAGATTTTCTTAACTAATCATCCAACTTAGAAGTTATTTGAACCTTCACTTGGTTTGTTCCTTGGAGTACAAGTTGTCAATATTATCCTAAACCTAATTCTGTATCAAATGTTATATGTTGAGACATATCAAATGTCCTATTTTATAGTTGAAAGACATTTCAGAAATGAGATCCAACTCACAAAAATGAGCAGGCTATTACATCAGATTGGATGAAAATTGTGGCACCTAATAAGTTACATAAACACTAACATTAAATAATGTATCCCAACAGTTTATATAACACTTGGTTTAAGATAAGTAATGATATCTTACATTTTGTTTCATTTTGAAATATAATGTATTTTTATTTATTTTTGTTATGTTATAGAACAGACCCTATCAATGGCGATTGCATCAAGAATTACAAAATATAAGCAAAGTAAAAAGATATTAGAAAATTCAATACATGAAGTGTTCGCAACAGTATGTATTAAGATTTTCATATTATTAATGTATAAGAAAATAATATATCAGTTTCTAGATCAACATATCCATCCACATTTTAATGAAATCTGCATGGCTTTACTCAAAACCTATATTTAAAATTATATAGTTTTTACAATTAGTTTAAAGGATCTTTGATACATTGGTCTTTTAGAATGTGACAAATCCTTATTGACAATATATAGATCGAGTACTTTTTTGAACAAATAGATTAAGAGGATTCCCTGCAGATAATTGTTTGTTGATAATTCTTTGTACATATAATGGTAGTCCTATAACCATCAAATTTATTAAGCTATCGGAGGTTATATCTTTCACCATGTCCAATAGTAATCTCTGCTTTGTAAGCAAATAATCTAATAAACTTCCACTTATGTATTTATATTGAATTGTTTACCTGACTTATGCCAAAAATCTTGATCAGTTGCCAAAAAAGCTTAAAATGATTGTACTCCTATGCTCCAGTCCTCACTCTTTTTTCATATTAGATAAATACCATTCTACTGCTCAATCAATTATAAATACTTGGATCACTTCCGGTTTATCATCATTAGATATGCCAAATTAATCACATTCACTAGTGTATTTCTCGAGCCAACCATCTGCATCACCTTTACCAGTAAATTTGTTTTCTGCATCATATTTCTTTAAACGTTTGCTTTCATTCAATTCATTTTTATAACTCCTTCATTAAAAATAGTAAGCGAGAGGTCTCCTGTGGTTTCTGTAACAGTGTCCCAAGTAGTGGTGTATCAGTCCCAGAAAGTATCACTTCATTTAAATATATCTGTTTAAAAACGAAGTTCCCCACAATAACTAGATAAATGGTTTTAATCAAAGGTAATTGTTATATTCCTGAAACCCTTTTCTTTCCTGAAAGAACTGGCACCGTTCCATATAACACTATTATTAAATAAACTTACAGGATGCTGTTCATTTTGAAATTCAGTAAGAAAACCATAATTAATATCTTCTTAATACTTTTTACATTTTTTGCTCCTTCTTCATTCACAACGTGAATTATCACCTTCCTTGTGATAAGAAATACATTCACGTAATTCTATGTTCTATATCTTATTTTGTTAAATAAGAAGAAATCTCAGTTTAAACATCAGTCTGAACATTTATTAAAAAAAACAAAAAGTTAGTAACAAATAATAAAAATTAATACAATTTGTAAAAAATTACCTGTATAAACTGAATTAATGATTCTTTTATAGACTCTTGAATGTAATGTTGTGACAATTGACTAAATAAAACAAAAGATTATATATAAATAAAACATATTTTCCAGCAGTATCTATAGGTTACATTATTATTTCTACATAGCCTATCTATTTATAAACTATTTAACATCCCGTCGCTGTGAAGCATTTATTTTTGTAAACAATAAAAGATGTGTGTGTGCATGCATGTGAGTGTGTTTGTGTATGTATGCATTATATTGTTATATGTACATGTAGGTATCCTATTGCCAAAGTTTTATTTTCTCTTTCTGCTCATTAATTTTTTCTAGTCGGATCACAGAGCAGTTTATGGTATACATATTATTGATGGACTTGAAATATATATATATATATATATATATATATATATATATATATATATATATATATAAATAAGTCAAATATCACATTAAATATATTAAACATTCATGAAAGGTATCAAATATATAAATTTAAAAAAATATGTATATAAATAAAAAAATGTTATCTTCGAAAAAAAATAGCTTTCAGTCAATTTATTTTATTCTTTCATAAACAAGACGTTTCGGCAACTTAAATGCCATTTTCAATATTAAAATACATCAACATTCTAAACATAACTTTAAAAAAAGTTATAAGTAAAAAATTCTGCAAAAAAAACTACAATCATAAATATGTTATACAATCCAAAAACAAAAAGACTTGTCCGAAAACAGTTAGCAAAACCAAGCATAGATACCTCAATAAAGAAATATTTAAAAATTATTTTTTTTTCTCTTTTTCCTGGGGATTCACTAACCTCCCATGGTCAATTGTCCACTACTGGCTTGAACTTTGATATGTAAGGTAATGTGTGTTATTATGATTATATTATTTGTCTCTTACTGCTATTTAAAAATCTTTATGTATTAAAATATTTTTATTTTTTTTATTTATTTTATTTTATTTTTTTTTTATTTTAAAAAACGACAACAAAATTTAAAATACATAATTATTAAATTAATTTATTTTAGACTTAAATAGTTTAATCACAATATGAAAATTTACAAATATTATATGGAAACAGTCAAAAGATATATGAAAATATATTGGTAGGTTATAAGTATTCATTACTGGCCTTGCTTTGAAGTTAAAAATCCTATTATATATTATTGCTTTTTTAATTTTAAAACGACAGATGAATACAGTTTGCTTATTTCTCCAGCCTCTTTTCTGTCATTTACTATGCTATTCATATTGTCATTTATGTAAAGTGCCTCTAAATATCTTCTCTTTACTGTGTTTTTCTCTCTATGCAAAATCTTTGGTTTTTTAAAATTAAAGGTATGTAATTCTTTTTTACAATGACTTGATAGTGCTGTATTAGTTTTAGAGGTGGGTTTTAGACTATTTTTATAGAATGCTGATGTATTTTAATATTGAAAATGGCATTTAAGTTGCCGAAACGTCTTGTTTATTATGAAAGAATAAAATAAATTGACTGGAAGCTGTTTTTTTTCGAAGATAAAATTTACATAGAAATAGAGTCCAGCATATTAGATAAGAATTAAAATAAAAAAATGTGTTATATAAACAATTTTATACATATACTAGCATATTAACTATTTATATTTAAATTGAGTACCTGATAGTTGCATAAAAATAGAAATATCACATTAAAAATATTAAACATTCATGAAAGATATCAAATATGTAAATTTAAAAAAATATGTATAAAAATAAAAAATGTGTTATATAAACAATTTTATACATATACTAGCATATTAACTATTTATATTTAAATTTAGTACCTGATAGTTGCATAAAAATAGGAATATCACATTTAATCGTGAATAATTCATAGGACCCCTACTGTCCAGCTATAACCCCTTCATTGGTGGTTACATAGGTTTATTGAATAATTTGATAAACTCATGATCACAATACAATTTTTCCTCCATTTATTTATTTTCAAATGTACTCCATTGATAAGAGCAATCCATCTATAATTTTAAGATGGGTTCTAAAACTTGGTAAAAGAATTTGTTAGTTCTATATCAAATCAAAATATACTCTAGCTTTAATCTCTCTATTTTTGATTATACAACTTTGCTATTTAGATGTAGTCAAATGGAATTAAATTAATTAAAACATCCTTCTTAAATGCACATTTTTTTTTTCAGGCTTCACACACTGTTAGTGTGGTATTATCATACTCGATCATTTCATTAGCATATTTACCTGACATTCAAGAGAAAGCTTGGCAAGAGCAATTTGAAATATTTGATAACGATGTCAGAGAGCCAACTATGGATGATTTAGGGCATATGAATTACCTAGACAGGTATATTATATATTTAAAAAAAAATTAAAATCATAATTTTATAGCCCAGAGCCAGGATTCAAACCCGGGTCTCCCACATTTCCGTTGTGGTGCTCTACCAACTGAGCTATCCTGGTTCATATTTCGGGTAGGCATATCCATTCTCTTCACCGATCCCATATCCCCGTGTTTTCGAAATTTGCGATGTATACAAGGGGAAGACTGGACCTATGAAACGTTACATAACTTAAATTTTTAAATAGACAAAATATATTATTATTAAATCGTTTTATCATTCAAATAGGATATAAATGTGATCAAAATTTTAAAAAACAGGTATCTAGTGTATAATTAAATTGAATGAATGCAACAGTACTATAAAATAGTAATAAATAATAATATATATTTACATAATGAATAATTATTTTTCTTTTTAAAAATATATTTATAAATGCTTTATAAAGATGATATTGTGTATTTCATTGAAGGTTTATAAAAGAAGCCCTGAGATTTGTGGCTCCTCCATTTGTTGGAAAGTATGCTAGTGAAGATATAAATATAAGTGAGTAAAATTCAAGCTATACTTTTGAATTTTAATTATTTACAAAAAAATGAGACATGGTGCCATTTTAATAAATTATACTTGATCTCCATTTTCTTGGAATTTTCCCCCTCTTCTCATGATTCTAAGATTATGAAATACAATTGTTTCTATGGAATCTCTCCACAATCTTCAAATAATTCAGCTACGAGTATAAAGGAGTCCTGACCAGGCGATTCATTGTTTTTTAATTTTTCAATTGACTCTAGACAATCATCGAAAAAATATGGAGGCTCATCTCCTTTAATTTATGCTCTTTCACTTATGACCACTTCTTCAATGGCAGTACTGATCTT
This sequence comes from Arma custos, assembly GCA_037127475.1. Lineage (NCBI taxonomy): Eukaryota > Metazoa > Arthropoda > Insecta > Hemiptera > Pentatomidae > Arma > Arma custos. The sequence continues at coordinate 131,463,054 of CM073764.1, forward strand.
ACACCATCTTTATCAATGTTCGTTTCGTCATTAGGTACATGCCTCTTTCCTTAGATCATTGATCATCATTCTTCCAGTTCTTTAAAATTATTTAAGTTTTCAGGGTTTTTAAGCTTTTATAGAACCCAAACTTTCCTTTTAAGTAGCTTCCCTGTTGTAAACATCCCAGATGATCTCTGCATTCATAAAGTGATCTGAGACACAGTTTGGCTCTGTAGCAGATCTAACATCTATCATGGAGGAAGAGTGTCATTTCGATATAGGTACACCATCAATTTGATTCAAAATGCCATTTGGTGGCTTTTCGATTTCTGTGTGTAATTTGCAGTCTAGGAAACAAGTGCTTTTTATTATAATATTGTTTGCTTTTGCAATTTGGTAAGGCTTACCATTGTCGCTTGTCTGATCATGTAGTGAGTAAATGTCGGTCACAGTTCATGTAATATTTTCCCTGTCCACTTGAGCATTTAGGTCACCCTTCACGATTTGTTAATTAGATTTTATATTTTCAGATGGAGTTACAATACCTCAAGGTACTAGTGTAACGATCTTAATGAAACACATCAGAATGAACTCAAAACTTTGGAAGAATCCAAATGTTTTCGACCCTGATCGCTTTCTTGAAGAAAGCGATTTATTAAAACATATGTATACTCCTTTTGGAATAGGTGTTCGAAACTGCCCAGGTAAATACTTTGATTTATTGTTGGTGTGTATGAGGGGTTGAGAAACTATGAGGTACAAGTTTAAAGTATTTAAATTATTAAGCAAAAAAATACATTACATATATTATAAATATCTATAACCAATCGTAAAAGGAAACAAACCTCTCCATTCCTCACAATGAATTCAGTTTTAGAAATGGAGGTCCGCATCCAACTCCTGAGGAAATATCCTGTCTTCTGTAACATCCACAAAGACTTATTCCATCCTGGCAAACAACCCCACCTATTGGCCTACGTCCAAAAAAAAAAAAACGTCCCAACGTCCTTGGCATATTTATCACATCCCAGATTTCCACCAACCAAACCAATTTCAGATCCATGAACGACCTTGCATCAGATCATAGCCCAGTTCTCCTTTTATTATATTTAAGTTTCGTTCCCAAGCCTCCCCTTCCTAGATTGACTACAGGACGTGTAAACTGTGGCAACTTCTGTTATGATTTGGAGAACAAACTGGACTTAATAATTTCACTTAAGACAAAACAAGACATTGATACAGCCATCAGATAAATCGATCAGCAGTACTCAGCAGATAAATCTATCTATACTAAATTAAGTAACCAGCTTTAAGCAGAAATTATAAAATTCAAAATTCATAAGTTAACAAACCTAACTGAAAATCTAACGATTACTGACAAATCATTATGGATGACCACCAAAAATATCCTTCACTTTAAAGAATTTAACCATCCACTCCTTACTGAATCCAATGACTGGACAAGATCTAATGAAGAAAAAGCACAGTTATTCGGTCAATTCCTTTCTACAACTTTTCAGTCACATCCTGATATTATGAATCTGTCTCGCCATGAATATATACAAAGAGAGTTAAATATTCCCCTTCAAATGACCCTTCCTCCCAAAGCATTCCATCCTTCAGAAATATCTAATATTATTCATAGATTACCTTCTCGCAAAGCTCCTGGACACGACCTCATCACGATCTACAACTTAAAACATGTTCCTAGAAAAGCCATTCTATTCCTCCCCTACATATATAATGCTATACCCCGCACTACATATTTTCCTAACCTCTGGAAATTATCCGTTGCAAAAATGATACCTAAACCTAAAAAGAAACCGGAATGCCCTTCCTCTTACCGGCCTATCTCACTTTTACTATTTATGGGTATAATCCTGAAAAAGCTCATCCTGGATGCAAATAACTTTATCCCAGATCACCAGTTTAGATTCAGAACATCTAATTCCACTATCCAGCAATGTCATCGTGTGGTAGAAGTTATTTCCTCAGCTTTGGAATGTGGATTGTGTTGTCCAGTGGTCTTCCTTGATGCTGAACAGGCTTTCGACCAAGTCTGACACCCCGGGTTGCTTTACAAACTCCGTAAATTCCTACCTCCTACACCTCCTGCCTCATTATCCAATCCTATCAACGCCGGTGCTAGTACATCTGGAGCTGGGGCGGTTGAAATTATGCAAGTGGATGATGAAATCTCTTGTATATCGACAACGGACGTGATTGACTTCGATGGTCGGTTATGAAGACACATTGGGCAGCATCTAGTGCACGTTTCACTACGACGTTTGTCAGCAATCCTTTTGGACTTAAGTGCGATATGTGTGGTCTTATATGGTTTCTGCACTCAAAGAAGCCAACAAAAGAAAATCACTTATTGCTGCTTAATAATACTTTCCTTGAAAAACAGTAACGGACTTTAACCTGTGCGATACGTGTAAAAAATCACAGATCTCGAACAAAGTGCCTACGTTGTCACCATCGAAGCATAGGTTTTTAGAAATAAACCTAAAAATATTTATCTATCACTAATCAAACGATAGTATATTGAAATAAAAATTACATTCAGCATAGGTTTTTTATTTATCCCAGTTCAACTTTAATATTATCTATAAACAAAGAAAAGAAGTTCTGGCTGATCTACTCTCCAGAAATCCAGTCCTCGAGTACTTCGAGAATGAAGATCAAATCCAGATCGCCAACTTAATAGACTTGTCAGCCATAAAAAAGATCAGGCTGAAAATCTTTCGGAGCTGAGAGCAGCTGAAAAGATCAAATCAAACCAGGGTATAATTTTTAAAAAAATGAAACATAAACATAGAATTTTTGTATCCCGAGCGTTTGGGAAAGAAATTATTAAAATTATTCATGAACGCTATGGCCATATCGGCCCATCTAACATGAAAGCAACTATCAGACCCTATTACTATTTCAAGGGTCTAGGCAAAGAAATTCATTACTTCTGTAAGAGCTGCAAGATTTGTATGGAGAACAAAGTTCGTCGTAGCCGTGCCATCGGCCTCTTCTACCGTCTCGGCCCAGCCACAGAGCCTTTCCAGATCATGTCGCTCGACAGTGTCGGAGGTTTCGGAGGGAACCGCTCTTCCAAACGGTACGTGCACATCCTCGTTGACCACTTCACAAGATATGCATGGATCTCAATAAAAAAGGGTCAAACCACTAAAGATTTCATTAACTTACTCGATCCTATAGTTAAACAAAATAATGTCACAATTCTACTGGCTGGCCAATATACAGGCATTAACTCAACCGAATTCCTCAAGTATTTGAACAGTGTTGGGACTCAGATCGTTTTCACATACGTTGACAATCCCACATCGAACGGATTAAACGAACGATTGAATCAAACTTTAGTAAATCGACTGCGGTTTAAGATCAACGATGACACTAGAAAAGCCTAGTCTACCTTGGCAGAAGAATGCATAAAGGAATACAATAATACGATCCATAGTTCCACCCATTTTGCACAGTCGTATCTATTGCTCGGCCATAAATCTCCTATATCTCCGCTTGTTGGGAACACTCCATACTCTCTAGAAGAAGACCGCAAGATAGCCTTCCAGAATTCAACGAGGAGCTTCAACATCAATAAAAATGTTGATAAAAATAGAAAAGTACATATTTTTATTTTTTATTTATTTATTTAAACCCTGCCGTGCCTGTTCCAGGCAATACGGGTGTTAGCAGCGAGGTGTTGGGTCAGCCTCATAACTGCATGTTAGGCTTGATCTTCGATGATCTTCAACTAGTACTCATCCTCTTCATTCAATAATTCTCCCATTGGCTGCCGGTCTTCTGAGCATATTGAAATGGGTCAGGCCCACTGCCGTTTTCCACCCATATACAAAATTCTTATAGTAAGGATAATTTTCTGCTGTGACCAGCTGGGGGAAATCGGATTCCGTAAGGACAAAGAGGCCGGTTTTCATCAGCAGTGTAGTCCTCAATCCTTCATAGGCGGTGCAGTCGACAATGATGTGCTCAGCAGTTTCCGGAACATTACAGCTAGGGCACAAGGGGTCAATGTCCATTCCATGGCTGTGGAGCTTAGCCCGGAACCCCCCATACCCAGTGAAGAATTGCGATAGCCAATAGTCCGGGAGGACCCACTTTGCCGCTAAGCGCGACCGGACGGTGGGAAAGTACTTCCTCAAGGTCGATCCCTTCGGGGTGTTCAACCACCGCCGGGTCCAATCTTCTATTGTATCCTCCCGGATGATGTTTTTCCACTTGTTGGGGTTCTCAGCAATCCTCGCTCTCAAATTTTCCGGTAAACCTGCTGAGCCTTTTGTTTTCATATCTCAACACATATCTCAACTTCTCTTAGGAGGAGGTCGAGAGGTGCCCCTCCCCCTAAGACTTGCACCGCCTCATGGGAAGTAGTTCGATAGGCCCTGGTGACCCGCAGCAGAGCCGTTCGCTGGATCGTCGCCAACTTCCTCTTTTATCGGTGCGAGAGATTCTTGCTCCAGGCAGGGGACGCATACCTCAGGATACCTATGATCACTCCTTTATATATAGTCATATTAGCTGGGTACCTGAGGCCCCAGAAAGCGCCCCCAATACGACTCAGGCCGTTCAAAGACTGGGCCACCCTGTTTCTCAAGTAGTCCAAGTGAGGGGTAACATTGAATCCTCTCCCGAACCTCACTCCGAGGTAGGTGACCACCTCACTTGGACGAATTCTTGCTCCTTCTATTACCAGGTTTATTGGGTGGGCCCCATCCGTTCTTCCCTTTAATAGAACGGCTTGGGTCTTTGAAGCGGCCATCATCAACTTCTTCCTCCCGCACCATACCTTCACTATGTTGGCGCATCTTTCCGCTTCTAACTTTAAGCCGGCTCTGCTGTTAGAGGTCACCACTACTGCCAAATCATCTACATAGCCAGTGGCAGGGAACCGCTCTTCCTCAAGTACCCCAACAACTCATCAAATACTAGCTTCCATAGAGCTGGACCAAGTACTGAACCTTGGGGACATCCTCGCTCTATGGAAGCTTCTACCTCATAGGAACTACCACTGACTTTAACAATCCTATCCTGTAGGTAGCTCCTTACCAATGAGTATAAATTGCTGAGGGCCTCATATTTCTGCAGCTGCTGGAGCACGAGAGGCCACCAGACGCTGTCGAAGGCAGAAGATATGTCAAAAAGTAGTAGCATGACATACCGTTCTACCTTCTGTTCGACGTCCGCTCGCACTCTCAGCAGGGCATCAGTAGTTCCCTTGCCCTTCGTCGAGCCGTATTGCCGTGGGTGACTTGCTCTCGTGAAAACTGGTGTCAAACTGGTCATAATGAGTTTCTCCAGGACCTTGCTCATCAGAGGGAGGAGGCAAATGGGTCTGTACGATTTCGGGAGCTGCTTATCCCTGCCCCCTCCCTTGTAGAGGAGTCTCAGGTCGGCGATCTTCCAAAACTTAGGGAAGTATCCCCTATCCAGACAATCATTATATATTGTCAAAAGTTTTTCTTCTACATAGGGAATACTATTGCTTAGAATCGCCGCGTCAATAGCATCGAGTCCTGGAGCGCGACTAGTTTTCTGCTTGCCCGGGATCATATATGTCCCATGGTGGGCACAAGTCCGTCCCAGGCGGGTATACCGTGGTTCGTCTCACAAAGCTATCCTCTTCACTGTTCTGGGATGGATCATCTCTGGGGTACGTCGCCTGAACGTAGATACCTACTGCTTCTCAAAGTTAGCCGCGTGGACATCTCCATTTTTGAGAGCAGCAAATGGTTGCTGCGAACTAAACTTGTTCATAGCTACCTTATAGCATATACCTCAGGGGTACCTCGCGGACTCCTCGACTATAAAATCATCCCAGGACTTCCGCTTCTGTGAGCGCACCGCGTTTCGATATACTCTGGCCTTAGACTTGTACGCATCACGAAGTGTAGCGCACCTCTCTTCGCAACTACACCTCTGGTTCAACCGCCGGGCTTTGTAGAGGTCTCTCTTTAATGTCGTTAAGGCCGGCGTCCACCATGGGACAGGTCGAGCACTCACCTTCCCGTGGTGGAGGGATTCTTCGGCAGCGTCGCGGCTTATATCAGTCCTGGATACCCTATAATCCAGGTCATCCATTTGATCTATCTCCGCTGCATCCCATTCATCATTTACTAATCCATCCACCAATGCAGACGGGAAGGCATTCCAATCGCCTCTACGGGTTAAATAACCCTTCGAAATGCCGTGGGAATATTCTGAATTTTCCACCAACCTAAAGGCTATTGTTTGGTGGTCGGAACTCGTCTCAGATCGGAGGGTCCAATCGACGATACGGTTCGCAAGCATCGGCGACGCCAGCGTTACATCGATCCAGCTCTGACCCCTTGCACTGGAAAATGTAAGGGTAGCAGAGGGTTCGTTCAGAACCACAAGCTGGTTTCTAGCAACGAACTCGCCGAGCTTAGCGCCTCTTCTATTCGTTCGATTAGATCCCCTGACCGTGTTCCAGGAGTTGGTATCTGAGCATATGATCACGTTCCTTGTGCTAGCCGTGATCATTTCCAAGGCGGATATATCATCTTCAATGTCGTTTCCATCAGGTAGGTATGATGAGACCAGCGTGAAGGCAACATTATCCCACCTGATATAGCATACGACGCAATCCGCCGTGGAATACTTTCTCAGATCCATCACATCGAGGTTCGGGTTATTAACCACTATGGCTGCCCTGGGCCTCCTCTCTCCACTGTCCAGAGCTATTACTCTCGATGTGAGGCCAAACCCCGTTACCTTGTTCCCACGGCAGGTCGGTACCTGGACCGCCATTACATCATAGCGCAGTGAGAGAGCTCGGAGCTCACTGGCCACTACCTGTCGGCGGCCCATGTTGAGCTGAAGGATGGTGAGCTTATTCATAGAAGGTCCTCTTCGCTACCTCTTTTGCCCACTTCATGCACTGGACACTCTCGACTGCCCGCCTTGTGCTTTCTTTGCCTTACTGGAGCATTTGCCCGTTCGCAATTTATGCATGTCGGGGCAGCTCGTTCCTGTTTCTGTGGGCAGTCTTTAACTATATGGCCAGTGGATGCACACCAAATGGAGGTTACGGCATTTGATGTGCATGTGGCTTTAGAGTGCCCATAACCTTGACATTTACTGCATCGGGGCGCGTCGAGGTAATCCTTGAAGCCGATGTTCCACCATCCTCCTTCTAAATTTCCCATTTCCAAAAGAAGAAACCTGACTACCGGGTGCACTTCTATCACCCAATTCCTTGTGAGCCCGTTTCTGGCCTTTGAAGAAAATAGGACCCTAATGTCATCAATGACCAGCGGAGTGGGGACCGACTTCTCGGATATTCTTCCCCAGAGAAATCTCACCATCCCCGCAGAATCCCATGAGATGGGGACCCCCCTGACCTCGAGTTTGGGTTTCTTTCTTAAAGCCAGCTTAGCTTGAAGGCCACTATCTCTCAATGCCTTACTTCCTATCACTTTTGCGGCGTCGCTACCATCCTCTATACGGACCAAGACGGAGCCTGCCTTGGTCGTACAATGGAATACTATACGGACAATGGAAGCCTTGACACCGATATCAGTTGGTGACGGCAGCTCATTTACAATGTCCGCAGGTCTTTTACCCTCACCACTTATAGTAATATAAGTCGGCCGAGTTTGTTCGGTCGGTTTCTTGGGCAGGGATTTCACAATATCCGCAATGGTTAACCTTTCTTCTTTCTGACCCGCTTGAGTCTCTCTAGGGATCTCTTGGTCCATGGGCGGATTACCTAATTTGTAGCCTGCTTTTGCCTTCTTTTTTCGCCTTTTGCTTTTAACCAGCTGAAAGGCCTCATTTACCTCGAGCGATTGCTCTACGTCTCGTTGAGGAATTTGATCTTTATCAGACGGTCCTGGCTTGGGTTTTGGAATGGAAACAGGACCCTGTACTGTCGTTGTTTCTGCAACCTTGGAAACTCTGGCGTCAACAACTATTTTCCTAATAATTTCTTGAATCTGGTTGGATGTCAATGCTTCTATTAGAGCCTTATGTACGAGGGATGAGACACAACGAAGGTTTTCCTCGTTACTGTTTCCTATAGATCAACTATATCAACCAAAGATTTCACACTATTGCTAATATGTTCACGCACTGTGCTGACATGTTTTTTGTCCTGCTTGGCTAGGAACAGATGTAGATCCTGCTGTATTCTCCTAGCTTCTAAAAGGAGAGTCGAATCCAGCTCTGATTTAGAACTAGCTACCGGAGAGATATTTCTTGGTCTTTTAACAGTACTTTTTTTAATCCCAGTTGGTTCGTTCATGATTTCATTACCAAGAACTATTATCACTAGTGGTAAAGAAAGGGACAACTTATCCAATAGTCTTATGCACTCCAAACCACAATAGCTTTAAATGTTCACTTCACTTCAAAGTCTAGAAAGTCAAAAACTTAACCTAAAAAAAAAAACTCAAACAAATATACACTAATAAAACGGGGAAAAAAACTATAACCACTAAGAGAACATAACGATAACAGAAATATTAGAACATAAAAGCACAAAAGGACCAAGAAAAACTCTTTCAAAATCAGAAAATATCGCGATCAAAATTTATAGCTTTTTCGAAAAGTACATATTATCAACGTTGGTGATTTGGTCTACGTCGAAAATGGAAATAAGTTGAATTGCAACAAGCTTGATCCAATTCGGATAGGACCATTCCCAGTCGTCAGGCAGATTTCCTCGTCGTTCGTAGCCAGCGGTAAGAGGAAGAACATTTCAAACTTCCACTCCTGCAAGCTCACTGGCTACTTCCCGCCGCCGCCTCAAGCAGCGACGTCAGAAGGGGAGGTTTAAGGTTACTTGAGCAACCTTGTGTTATTTTATTTTTATATCATTTGTGTTATTATTATCTTAATTGATTATAGACAAATGTTACCTTAACTTACTGTTGAATTTACGTGTAATTTAATTCTTTACTGTTACTGAAATAAATCACGTCTTAAAAGATCTTACACATATGAACGAGACTCATAGACCTGATTCTCCATCCATACTCATAGTCCCTAAAACTACAAAAAATAATAATAAAACAAGTTCCATAATATAACAATCATCAAACCCATTATCTATTACAATAATTCTATGCACTAATAATTACAACTTCAACATTCCCCATCAGTACCCATTATTTAATTACCATTAATAATTTCCAAACAAAACTAGATCTATCATTTATAACAATAATTCATCATATGGACTAATTACAACTTACGTACAAGGAGTTCAACTCATCTTCAGCCCCAATCTTCATCCAGAAGACCCACCTGCCGTCGGCAGGGGTTCTCCACTTCTCGGGGCGTCGTGAGGTAAACCGTCGGGTACTAGAAGGCTTCTCTGAGCTTTCGTAAGCATTCTTACTTCTTCGGTCTGACAGGTGCTGCCCCTGGTGGTCATCGTTATCCCGAGAATCCAATAATTATATTTAACGTTTCCAAAGGCCGGGGATTTTACGGTGATAACTGCTGATTCGGTTTCGGCCTCGTGTTTGAATTGGACCTATGAGCTGCTTGGCTCTGCATCGCCATAAACTGACAGCACCTACTAGTGAGAATTAACTTTCAATAAAATATTATTAAAGCTAAATGTCAAGGACCTACAATGCTTTTAACCAAAACCATATACAAAGAAAATTTATGTAATTAGTCACAAAAAGAAATAAACCTAGCAAATCTTATTTGGCATAGGATAACATATACCTACGTATTAATGTACAAAATCCTTACAACCTAAACTCTTTTTAAAACCTATTAATGAGAAGAAGCAAATAAATGCTAATAATTTTCTATAATACGTAAAACTAAAAATAAACTTTTGACTTCAAATGATAACATACTTCCTTTTGATCACAAAGATGAGAGTACAATTTTTTAACACAGATTACTTTCCTTATATAAATATGAATTCGCTAACATTTTTAGCATTGAATTAAAAGCTGTAATTAATGCACATAAACTAACTTTAAATATTTAAATACAATTTTCCAAGGCCCCGTTACATACTAATTATATATTTCGGCTTATCCGCATTTCCTCCGAGTCCTACTTCGATACTTTATTGTATTTATTTTTTTAGTTCCAAAATGAAACCAAATCATCTATAAACCCAAGCAAGTGTATTTTACTACGTAGGTGCAGACATTTTTCCGTTTGTAGCGCCTTCAATTTCTTTTTTAATAATAATTTATCAAAGTACTATATAATATAATGAATTAATTTCATTTTAAGAATCAAATTGAAAAAGATAATATTTATATTTCAGGCAATCACTTTGCAACGGTAATGATAAAAGTAGTTTTGTCAAAGATGTTAAGAAGACTAAAAGTTAGGCCAGTCGATGACAAGATCCGTTTCGAAGAATTCCAATATAAACATAACATTATGACTGAAGTGGAAAACCCTCCAATGATACAAGCCGAAGAACGAATATGATGTGTAATTTACATTTTATTTAATATGAGTGATTATTTAATCAGTTTAGTTTAATATTTAGCTTGGTTAATTTGTACATTGTAATTTATAAATGAAATAAATATTTGTAATAATTAATTGAATTATCAGTATTTAATTCAGTTCCTTAACTGTTTAAATTTAGTTTTAAAATCCTTATCTATATTACTGTTCTAAGATTTGGATTAAGCCTATACTTTGTCTATACAAAACCTGCATTTTTTATATATCAAAGTAATAATAATAACATATATAATAAGCATAACACTACATATGTATAACTAAGAGTGAGAGCTGCTCTGGAGGGATTGGACCAACAGCCTCTGGCATAGGAAGTTAGCGGCGGAGCGCAGATGCCGTATGGGACCGTATGGTCGGCAACTTAAGGAAATTTACCAGTCTCTTTTAATAGAGAGAATAAAAAGGTGAAAGTGCAGGGAAAACAGCCGTACAAGTTACAACATGATGACCATCCTGCAACCCAGACTCTGCAGGGCCAGTCACCCACGGCAGTACGGATCGACCAAAGGCAGTGCTCCAATCGAAGCTAACCCCAACAAATGGAAAGACGAGGTAAGGAAGGACTCTCTTGCGGAATGGAATGGACGGTGGATGGGAACTGAAAAAGGGAGTACCCTTAGGAAATACTTCCCCACCGTCGAGTGAAGATTAAAGGCCAAGTGGGTCCTTCCTCATTACTGGATGTCGCAGATATTTTAACAACTATCATCACATGATTTGCCTATAGCCCGGTACTGTAATGGATTCTCAACAGTACAAAAAAACCGTCTGGGGGAGGGCACGTGCCCCCGTGCCCCCGGAATAAGTGTGACGATGGAGAAAGAGAGAGATGAGATAAAGAATGGAAAGGTTCTAGGACCAGGAGGAATAAATGTGGAATTTTTGAAATACGGTGGCCAGAAATTGAGAAAATTGATAACGGACCTGATTAACTCTACTGGATGCGGTGAAAAAGATTCCAAAAGAAATTGCGCATGGATATTTAACTTCTATATTCAAAAAAGGTAACAAAAAGAAATGCTCAAACAATAGAGGAATTTGCATGATTCCAAAAATTCGATAAATGAAAGTTTTGGGCAGATTGATTAGAGATGAATTAGAAGAAACAGTCAGACCAGAAGAAGCGCAGTGTGGGTTCACTGCTGGGAGATCATGTGTCGATCATATTTTCACAGTTCGCCAGCTGTTGGAAAAATGTGAAATGAAATTTATCTGATATTTGTAGATCTGAAAAAAAAACATACGATAATGTGCCCCGAAACTTATTATGGGATGCACTTGTAAAGAATTCTATTAGCAGACCGCTGAAAGACCTTATCAGAAGAATATATAGCAGCAACCAGTGTCAAATTAAAGCTGGTAGGAATTTGTCACCAGAATTTTAGACCAGTACAGGTTTACTGCAAGGCTGCTATATGTCACCTTCCCTATTTAAAATCTACATTTCAACGGCTTTAAATGAATGGGATAAAAAATGTAAGCAAATAGGAGTAAGGATAGGTAACAGCCATATCCATAATCTACTTCTCGCGGATGATTAGGTAATTGTCACTCAAGACCACGAGGATCCAGAATACATGCTACGAAACCTGTGGGAGACATGATAGTAGGGGCCTTAAAATAAACTTCAGAAAAACTGAATGTATGACCATATATGATCAGGAGGACCTCGTTGTTGAAGAAAATGTCATAAAACACGTGGATAATTCCAATATTTGAGCTATGCAATGGAAAAGAATGGAACATCGGAAAAAGAATTAAAATAAAGGATAATTAGAACCCGCAAAGCTATTGGTTGCTTAACTCGGTCCTTTGGAGCGACAATATGACGAAAGATACCAAGAAGCTCATATACAAGTCCGTAATTGAAGCATATGGAGCAGAGAGACTTGGATGATAAGCGCTGTTCTAGGAAAAAAGCTACTAGCTACTGAGATGGACTAATGGAGGAGAGCTGCCAGGCTAGAAAGAAGGACTAATGCCGAAATTAGAGAACGGATACAAATTCAACAAAACATCCTCCAAAATATAGAGAAAAAAATTGGAATGGTATGGTCATCTTAGAAGAATGAAGGAAGAAAGATTACCCAACTGAATTCTCAATTGGAGTGCCCAAGGGAGGAATCGGCGAGGAAGACCTCGAAAAAGATGGTTAGAAGGCATTGAGGAAAGTATGCACGGCCATAGACGGGATCCAGGAGGGGCACGAGAAGACGTGCCCTACCCCAAGGCGGTGTTTTGTGTACTGTGGAGAATCCATTACAGTACATACTTATAGGCAAATCATGTGATGACAGTTGTAAAAATAACAGAAATAACATGAGTGAAACTATTGTTTATATATTTTAATAAACCTTCCTATAAATACTACAAGTGTATTTCTAAGTTATTGTAGATTTTTTTGCCCGCCTGCCCGTTGTGCCCCCTCCATAAAAAAATCCTGGGTCCGCCCTTGTGCACGGACATGGTCTGAGGGAGGAAGATATACAAGAGGAAACCCTTAGAGAAAAAGGAAAAGATAATTAATAAGCATATAACCTTATAGAATAAATTGAAATATAATTAATATTAATTTCAGTATATTCCTTGAGAATTTTTATAATTTGTAATATTATGATTAAAATTAATTAATATTGATGGTGCCATTAAATAACAGTAAGAAAGAAATCTTATCCGTTCCCAGAACCTTGTTTCATGGGTTACAGAAATTCAAATGAGCATCATTGTTGAGACGATTTAACTTAAAATTAAGCCGTTATAATCTTTTAAATGTTATACGAGCTTTAGTTAGTGTTCAACATATTGGTCGTTCAATGAAATCGAACTTACTAATTCCTAACGGGATATTGTATTTAGGGAAATACTTTTTTCTCGAGAAAAAAAATATGTGTTAAGTGAAAAATCCAGAAAATATTTACAGTTAAAAAAGTAAGTTCAGTGTTAATTATCAAACAAAAATGAATACGTATTATGCTATTAAAGTGCAATTTTCAATTCTATTAATTATTTTAAAATACACATTTCTGTCTAGAAACGGGTTATTTGATTATTTGTTTCCGTTAAATATATATATATATATATATATATATATATATATATATATATATATATATATATATATATATATATATATTCGATAAAATAAAGTGAAAACAAAAAAAATATGACATACTTTAAATCACCAACCAAGAATTGAAAAGTAATATCTTTTTTCTTTTTTTAAATATTTTGTTTAATTTTATTTTAAATTATTTACAAATTTTAAAATATTGGTGGGATAATCCCTTACAATGAATAAAGTAATATAGAATATGTCTACAGCCCCGGTGAATAAGTGGTTAAGTCAGATTTTGTTCAGAGAGATTTAACTGCTTTCAGATAACCGTAATCGTATCATTCTCGTAGTTTTTGGGCTTTAAATGGAGTTGTAATATAAGCAATAACTCCTTTTCAAGCCAATGCCTTACTTAACCACTTATTCACTACGAAAATAACTCGATTCCACTTATTTAAGTACAAGAAACTCATTTAGGAGAAAAGTAGACTTAATCACTTATTCACCAGATATATATTAGATATATGGCGTGTTGTTTCGTGTTTAAAGTTTTTATTTTTAATTTTGTACTATATAGTGTTTTTCTAAATTAAAAATAAAAGTATTTTTACAGTTAATATTTAAGAGTTCGTGCATTTCACTTCCAGGATTCAAGTGAATAAAGTCATTCTAGATACTTATCATCCGAGGTAAAAATGAAGAACAAGACCATTTTAAAGGTAAGGTTAAGTTTGATGACTGATACCTCTGAGTGCTCTGAGTTTAGTATAAGGGATTTTATGTATCTAACGAATGGTTGCGTGAGGTTGGTCGAGAAGTAGTCAGGTTTTTCCCCAGGTACATCAGTTTATAGAGGCTGGGTGAGCCCCAAAAGTGAGTGCAGAGCCCGCAGTGCTACCCTGAACTGATCCGCTTCCTTTTCTAAGCATAATCGAAGTGAACTGTGTTAAGCTGTAAAAAGCCTATTCCATCACAACTCATGAAAGGTCTGTACTTAGTATTTTCTGTAAGTGTTAGAGACTGTTCTGTTGAGTGAGGTTGTAGGTACACGGTTGTGCAGGGAGTTGATTTGTCCTAGATCACGCTATATGGTTCCTTCTATTTGGGTCTGCTCTAGTAAGATATCCAGATCCAACAGTGTCCACCCCATGCTGTTATTAAATAAATAAATTATAGATTTCTAACATTCTAACAAACACTTATTTTCCAATTACTCTTTAAGACTTGCTAGAATACAACTCCACAATTCCAACAGAATTAAAACCTAACGACATTAAAAAATAATAACAAACACAACAGTGGCTAAAAGAAAGAAAAAAATTGACTTTTTTGGATAGTTGTACCTAGGAGATGAGTTAACTTCGACAGCTTTAGGAATGTAAAACAAATTACAACATAAATTTAGACCATACATTGCACTTCAACTGATGAAGTAAATATAAGAAATGTTACATTATCTCAAATATGTTATGAGAATGTACATTACATATTATATGTGGCTGATTCGGAAATTTTTATAGCTGTGGCAATTTTTATTCTGTTAACTTGGGTGGATCGATCATGGGGGATATGCAGACTGGAGTTCACCCTGCCTCCGTAATGATGTAACAATTATGTTATGGTAACCATTCTATGCAAATTTCAATGTTATTTACTTCATTGATTTATTGGGAGCAATGTAGCTCTGAGTGTGGAGAGCAAAGATGCAGTATTTTGATTATCTATCCCTGCAGAAGACCTGCAATATGGGTCGAAACGTTGGCTTTCCAATAAACTGCTTTTACTACTACTCTCCTACTTGGGGAGATTTAGCCCCCCCCCTCCCACTCGGACTATTTTCTTCCTCAAATTTCGACCATATATCTGCTCGAAGAGGTGGAAAGTAGGATAATAACATTAGTTCTTAACTGAGGAGATAAAATTAATAAAATCCGTATTACGAACAATTTCCTTATTAACCTTGAGTCTTCTGCCACACATTCAATCCACCATAGTCGCGGTCGGCCGACTCTCCTCCGTCCATGCAGATCTCTCTCAGGAAATGTTTTGGAACTTTCCCCTCGCTCATCCTGGCCACATCCCAAGCCCATCTTAGTCGGGATCGTTTAATGGCATTAAACACATGAGGCTCATCACAGAGATCATATATTTCTTAATTTTTTCTTTGTCTCCACTGTCGGGTATCGATAGTTATTTTTGTATTCCAAACGAATATTTTTAAATTCTAATTAAAATCCAGATATTTTTGATTTATATAATTCTTGCAATTGAAAAACTAATTAAAAGGAAAAAGAGAGTAATTTTCAAAACATATGTTTCAATATTAAGTGTGATGTTTGAAAAACAAAACAAGCTCAGTCTCAAGATAGTTGTCTTGTGAGAAGGTTGCTACTCTTCATTTTGATTTTGTCGCCACTCTCTCTCCATCTTCTTCAACTTCAATTGTGTCAAATCTCACCAGTAAAACTTCTCGTTTCATTTAATTTTGGACTTACCGGTAAGAGACATTCAGTTATTTTCTACTCATCAACATTTCGAAGCATCAACTCATCGCTATCAACTCAACACTTTTTAAGAGCTCAGTTCATTTCTCAGTTTCTTATTGATTCACAGGCCATTAATAATTTTTGTTTGAAGACTGAAACCTTATAGTAAATAAGTTTTATGTATATAATTAATGGTAGATACTAGCTTAGTGCATTTTCTTTTTCATAATTCTTGCTTTAATTTTTAATTAACTTTTCTTCAATTCTATGTATTTGGGGAAATTTCCATCCAATCAAAATTACCTGTATTTTTTTTTTTATTCAAAATTCACTCAGATAGAAGGTTGGTGAATTATTATTACGAGCCCCTTCTTCCACACCCACCTTCCATCAATAGAGACCGGCCCAAATATTTTTCGGAGGATCCTGCGTTCGAATACAAGAAAATTTCGGTTTGCATCCTTCGTTATTTTCATGTTTCCGCATCCGTATGGGCGAATCAGGGTCTTATATTGGATGATTTTAGTTTTTCTTGTAAATATCCTACTTGCTAGATATTGTCTCAGGCCAAAATAGCAGTAGTTGGTTGACAATATTCGTCTACTGGTTTCTACCCCGATTGCGTTGATGCAAGTGACTTGAGATCCATTGATGTGACTCTAGATAAATTTAATATTTTAATTAATATATATTTTTTAAACTAACATTATTCACTAAATTGAGATAACCAATTATGGTAATTAGTTTTTACCTTATGTTTCAGGTTTGGAAGAACAATCAGGGAAGCTATGACATCGAACAAAAGAAAGAGTGAGTTTATATTAATATAAACATAAATTATAATTATTATATAGAATAAAATAATTATAACTGATTGATTTAATATTAATATTTTCGATTTATTTGTTTCTTTACTCTGTTTCAGAGAAAACGAATATCAAAAACTAAGGACTATTTTAAAATGCGTATGTTGAGATTTATTTTATCGTTAAATGTTAAGGCGCTACTAGAAGATTTAAAAAACAATTCTATAATTCTTAAAAAAATGTAATTAACTTACTAAATAAGGCAGCGTATCTCTCATCGAAAGTCCAAGAATTATCGATTAATAACCGACTGAAGATAACTTTCATAATTTCCAGCACATAATGAAAGAAATGTTTCAATAGCTGAGAAAAGTTATATGTAAAATATTACAACTTCACATTTCTTATAATACATTTTTCACTATTATTTTAAATATAATGTATTTGTCACACTTCTTTTAAATAGATTGAAACAGAAAATGTCACTTGATTCGAAAAATTTTTACAATTAATTGAACAAGTTTCCTATCTAATTCAAAAGTCGTATTAATAAGATACGATTGCGATAAAAATGTTATAATTGATTGAAATATACTTATAGTATTTTAACAACTACTATACCAAAGAATTATGCAAAATGGCAGGCCAGCATTATACACTCGTCTTTTCATGTGAATGTCTGTAAGGGCATAAGCTGATGATTACAAGTAATTAACTAGACTACAAATGTCTCCTTTCAGCTTGAAGAGAATATAACTGTTTATTCCAGCTGTATCAAGGGCACTATAAAAGTATCTAATGAGCCAGCGTCTAGATGTTCTTTTCGTCGAGTAACTATGAGAAAGTTTTTCATGGACATCCACACCTCCTTTTGACAAATTGTAAAATTCTACCACTTCTGGCTTACCTCATGATGGATTTACCTCACCTTAGTCATGCTTGGTGGTCAAAAGAATAACACATTTCTTTAGTTCATCATTCTTCGCAACAAGCATTTTATCCGGTAGGTACAAAAACCGAGATGTTCCCACAGGTATTCCTTTTGGTGAAATCGTCGAAGGAGGTATCTCGCGTTTGCTTTTTCGTTCTAACTAGGGTGAGTTTACGATCAAGAAGCTCTTCTGCAAGCTCATATGAGCAAAACCAATTATCTACAGTGACATTGCGATTACTTTTTTTTAATTTTCCAGTCACTTTCAGCCCTAATGAGCTGGCACCAGTAAATTAGCTGTTATTCGTTTTATGGTATTTTTCCCAATATAAGGGATTCGTGGTGGAGTACACGAATGGTACTGTGGGGTTTTCGTCAACCCGAAACATGAATTTTCTTGGAATTCGGGTAACAAAGACAATTGGCTCACCTTGTGTAGCAAAACCCTCTCGTCCACAACTGGAATACGACTGGCAGGACAGGTACTCAAAGTCTTAACCCTTGGAGATAATTTTGGGGATGCGGGTGCATTTCAAAGCATCCAGGGGTCGGCCCTAACCCCACCGTACCTTTTGAGGGTTAACCCATTGTTGAAATATCCTTATGAATGATTTTTCTCAACAGCTAAACTACATGGACAAGAAAGACAAGATCTTCTTAGGATTGAGTTTCGCATCCACCATTGGTCTTGCGTTGGTTGCACCATTCAACGTGTTCTTCCTTCAAGCTCCTGTTCTGGATTTATTTATAAAAACAGAAACTCCCGGAAATGTGAGTAAAATATAACGAGTTGGTTCTGAATTAAACTATTATTTGTTGTACATAAATATTTACTTTGATTGATTATTGTGATAAATTGCAGTCGTATAACCTCAATAGGACTGCAGAGGTAGCGGCCATCAAAGTGTTCGGATATGGTTACTATATAGTAGGAGGTATAACCTTTATATTTGGCATCATTCAGGTAAGGAATCGTTCATCTTAAATTATTAGTACTATATTACTAATAGCTGGTTTACTATCTGACTGCCTGACTCGCGCCGAGGGGGTATTTAAATAGGCAAGGCATTCTAGACACACGGAAGTGGGGGGAGGCCGTTCTGGAACCTTCCAGAGCCATCTTCTCAATCTCTTCAGCCGAACGGCTTAAGACGTAAATGCCTTCCGCCCGTCTTTCTCTCTGTGACCGTAACAATATTTTTTAAGAAGCATGGATAGATAATCAACAGTCAATTTTACTGTGTATTTTTTAGGGCTAGGTAACTATATCTCCAGGATTTAATTATAATTTTTTTTTCAGATAATGGCTTCTGAAATAGCTTCTCGTAACATAATGGCCAAAATTAAGACCGCCTACTTGTCAAAGCTGTTGTCGATAGAAATCAGCTGGTATGACAAATCACAAGAGCAATTTGTCAGTACCGTGTCACAGTAAGTCTTTAAATTAATCAATTATCGTATATCTCAACGTATTTTTAAAATTAAATATCTGTTCTCGACAGCCTATGACTACCCATTGAAAAAAATCAATACCCCAATAGAAAATATCTTAAATCAAATCAAAATTCGTGTGAGGGTTAAGTTTGATCCATGTAAACCGTTGAAATCTGAAAATCGAAAATCTTTGCTGTTGAGTACAAGAGACAAAATATAACACAATAGTGTAGTTACATTTATTTGAAAATTGCTTGTGATTTTGCGGGACTGTTTGTTTTTTCATTTAACGTCACTTTATGCTACTATGCTTAATCGGACGGTGCTATAGTAGAAGTTCGAAATACTACATACCCAGATATGATTAGAGTAGGGATCTTTAACGAGAACCCAAAACTGCACAATCTTGGGACTCCCGCTTACGTTTCATCCGAAGGACGTGATTACCAAGGATTTTTGTATTCGCATTAAGAAATCATGGTGACAACCTCCGGGCTACGAACCCCCGATCTTGGGCATAGTTGGTTGTTAATGTTAACCACTACACCAGAGGCGACACCTTTATCACATAATCGTGTAATCCTAGGAAAGAAATTTGCAAACATCAATTGGTGATATGGTAATCGAATCTTTCGATTATCTTGATCTTTTGTTATTAATGTCATTTGTTATTTTTGTTAATGAATATATGAAATGACTAGGTTTGTAAGTCTTATTATTTAATTCATTGTATTCACAGTGACTTGCAGAAGATGGTGATTTTATTTGACAGTGCAATGATCAATTTAGCAGAAACGGTTTTATTCTTCATTTTTAGTAGTCTGGCTTGTATCATAGCTTCTTGGCAGATTGCGCTTTTGAACATCGGAATGATTCTGATCGTTATGGTGATAATATACTTCATGCTGGAAGTAAGTTAATCTTGACTCTTTCAATGTCAATATTTGTTACCACATAAAATAAAGTGATTATCTCTTATTGTAAAATATTCTAGAAGAGTAATATTTTATTATAAGAAGAGTAGTATTCTAAGCGAGGTCGCTATAGCTTCCCTCTTTTGGAGATAAACGTTGTACTTAGATTATAACAAAACATTTTATAATATGAATATTACATTCGTTTTTATATTATTTTTTTTTAATCAGGCATCAAAAAAGAGTGGAAAACCCTGGCAAGAGTACTTAAGGAAATGCACAAAAATTACTTCCGAAGTACTTGGAAATACACGTACTGTTGCAGCATATAGTGCTGAATATAAAGAAATTGAAAGGTGCTTTTTATTCAACAATACAATAAATAAAAATACAAGCTTGAATGAATTTTTATTTTATTTTTTATTATTTATTAATCTTTTGAAACCATAAAAAACAAAAACATTAATTTGATATCATCACTAACATTTAGATATGAGAGCACATTGAAGGTTGCCTATGCATGTGAACTAAAATATTCAACTTTCATCGCTGCTGGGAAAGCATTTAACTATTTCCAATTATGTATTTGCAATATGATCGCTTATTACTTTTGTGTAAGACTGTACCTCTCAGACGATTTCGATCCTGGATACCTGGTGGTAGTAAGTAATAAATTGTTTTATATTGAGTATGCTTTTCTATTCAGTTCCTATTTTATGTACCTCTATAGCGAAATGTGTGCCGATAAAACACTCCTATAAACTAGTTGCTTTATTGCACTGAGCACTGAGTAATTTCTGAAAAATATACCACGCTTCCGCCATATAAGTAATAAATAAAACTAATTTTGATACATTTATCAAACTCTTAATTTATTCTTCAATATTTATTTTGTCTCCTTCAAAATAATCGCTCACCCGACATCATATCTTAACAGAGAGAGTAAAAAAGTAAAAGTTCAGGGAAATTACAAAAATACTAGTTATTACGATACTGGATATACACTGATGTATTGGATATACAAAGCTATATGTAGATATATAGAGAGGTAGACACAGACGCTTCTCACAACGATCCAGCGACAACAATAGAACGAAGCCAACTGTCCCGGTGCTCTCACAGTAAGTGCCCCACGCCTACTGTGGCGTCTTCACAAGGAAAAAGCCCCAAGCCTACTGAACAATGGCTGACATAAGAAAACTAGAGTCTGAGGACTTTGAAGCGAGAAGTAAAGCACGGGCGAGGTCGGCTCCCTTGGGATTCCCCAACCCCTATCCGCCAATTAATCGCAAGTATCTACTCAAACACCCTATCTTGGAAATCAAATACTGAAGGATGCGGAGAATGATGATTTTTCATTACTTGCCCAAAATTGAAAAACAGTAGCGGCAACCATTAAGGCAAATAAAAGTAGACCAAAACAGTCGTTTTCAAATGGGAATAAAATAGGAAAACAGAAATATTTCTTTTCTACAAAAAAAAGAAGACCAAAAACAAAGAAAAAAATAAATTTACCAACTCAAGCAGAAAAAGATCTAATTCCTCTTAATACATTTCCCTAACCCATTCGAGACCGATTGCATATCGTGTGTGCAATTTATATCCGAGGCTATAAGACGGCCTGCACACCGCTTGTAATGTGCAATTATCAGTTATTCTGAGTAAACTAGTCGTCGAATAAGATTTTTCTTGAACTAATGAAACCTGTAAATAAAAATCAAGAAGATTTTGGAATACAAACAACATTCTCTTTTATATTTAAATGATTTTAACAATAAGTAGAGGCCTTTGAATCTGAAATTATAAAATATAATTCAATCATATATGATTAGTAATCTAAATTAAACAGTAGAAAGATCATGAGAAAAACCTTTTCATAAAATAAATTAACATTTTCCTAACATACAAATGTCCATAAATTGATAATATTGATAATGCACCTTCTTAGATTCTTCTTACCTTCTAGGTTTTAGCACACATCCATACAATATACACCTGTACATTCATGCTCAATACCATTTACGACCTCAATATGGCGACGGATTCAGCTCATAGGGTAATGAATTTCCTGGATACTGAAACAAGCTTTGGTAAATCGATCGAACAAGGCGTCGAACCTAACACATTTAAGCCTCATATATCTTTAAGAGATGTTCAATTCTCCTACCCTACGAGTTTACACACAAAGGTATTAGTCATTTCAATTGTAACTCGATGAAATTCTTTTATTTCCACTGCCTTTAATTAAAACAAAGCAATATACATATTTAAAATTTAAAATATAGGTGCTCAATGAACTGACATTAGAGATTGAAGAAGGTAAAGTCACAGCAGTTATAGGAAACAGTGGTGCTGGGAAGAGTACAATCGTAAGCCTGATTTCACGCCTTTATGATGTCACTACTGGTGAGGTATGTAGGAGTATGTCAGAAACCTTTTAATACGAATATGAAATTACATATAGAAGTAAAAGTAGTTTTCAAAACAATAACATTTTCTTTTGATTAGATCTTTGTTGGAGGTGTGGACATAAAGAAGCTCAATGTCAGCTGGCTGAGAAATCAAATCAGTGTTGTAGAACAGGAACCTATGCTCTTTGATACTTCAATAGAAGAGAACATCAGATATGGGAAGACAAATGCAACTTTAGAAGAGATCATCGAAGCAGCAAAAACATCCTATTCTCACGGATTTATAGAGAAATTACCTTCAGTAAGTCTGTTAACTCAGGCACTGTTATTTTTGCCTACTTGTTCGCATGCGCGAGTAGTTATATTTCTAACAGATGATTATATTATACATTATATTTCTAAAGCCTAGTACACACCTAAAGTCGCAGAACATTGTCAAGAACAGTTGCGATACATTGTCACGCGTCCACACCTAGCGCACTAGAGGATTCAAGCCAGTGGACTAAAAAATTCGACGCGATGTCGCAACAAATTGCTATTTTTTCTTAAATAATATAAGGTTAATTAAAAAGAAAAAGTGTACCCCTAAACGTTACTGGAGGAAAACACTATTCTGGTGGGATAACTATGGCTCTGAATC
Organism: Arma custos; assembly: GCA_037127475.1. Taxonomy (NCBI): domain Eukaryota; kingdom Metazoa; phylum Arthropoda; class Insecta; order Hemiptera; family Pentatomidae; genus Arma; species Arma custos. Next base: position 131,486,216 of record CM073764.1, read on the forward strand.
TATAAGAAAAATTGAAATTAGAAGATGGGATGGGATTCAGAAATTTTGTTCGAATGAGCCCTGCTGATTTCGAAACCCTTCTGCAAATGGTTGGAGTAATTAATTAAAAAAATAACACTCTATTTAGAGAAACTATTGCAGCCTATTAGGCTGGATATTAATAATATTAATATATAATAGGGACTTGTACCCAAACCAACTACACTTTTTAGAGGAAGAAACAGTTTTTTTTTACTCGGGTAATTTTTTGTGTTCTCGCCTAAACTGTGATTTTAGGTTATGGATTTTTGTCTCCATATCGTGATATGGCATCTCATATTTTTTGGAGAGTTGCTCCAACGCATCCCTTCTTTTATTCCTGTTTTTGTAAACAACAGATGTCACATCCCAAAGGCAAGGGAGCGCTTGAAAATTTTCTATTAAACGCAATGTTACCTCCATGGCGACAAGGAATAAACTGGAGCACGTGTCCCGGAAAAAGTACATACTACGACAAGTTGCGGAACACTGTATCGTGTTCCCCGTTTTGGCGGGAGACCTGAGACTCGAATGTCCCCATACATACTGAGACTTGCCCCGCGACAAAGTCGATAGGTGTGTACTAGGCTTAACACAAACCACCCCTAACCACAATAAGTAGATTTAAAAACGTTATGCGACATAGCTGTTATAAAAGATAGCTGTTACAAAATATAACTGCTCCCGCATGCGAACAAGGAGGCAAAAATAACGGTAGCAGCGTTAACACACAAGTACCGTTTTTTTGTATATATTTTTTCTTTCATTGTATTTTATGATTCTACATAGATACATTTAAATTTGTCCAATTGTTTTTAATTTGAGACTGGTTTATTTAGTATAGTATATAATTTTTGTGAATTGTAGAAAATTAAATAAGAAATAAATATTTGAAAAAAAAACCTTCAGTAAGGGTTATATTAAAATTGTCCAATCGTTTAAGATATAGTTATTAGCTATATTTTTTCAAGATTTTCTAAAGATGATACTAATATATTTGTTTCTATGCTAAGGGATATGATTCAATTGTTGGAGAAAGTGGAATAAAGCTTTCAGGAGGTCAGAAACAAAGGATCGCAATTGCAAGAGCCATTATCAGAAAACCGAAATTGCTAGTTCTTGATGAAGCCACTTCTGCACTAGATGTTAATTCAGAAGGCATTGTACAAGAAGCACTCCGAAATGCAATGCGGGATAGGACAACCTTGATAATTGCTCACAGAATGTCAACAGTTAAAAAAGCTGATGTTATTTATGCTATAAAAGTGAGTGATTTTTCCCATTCTTAAAATATGTATTAATAAAAAAATAATTATCTATTTGTAAACATTTGCCTACATTGTTAATATATCATGGAACACACTCGTAAGTGCCCAATACTTTTTATTGAAAACTAGCGTTTCTACCTAAGAGCTAATAGCCTTTCATTTCTTTAGAATAGGATTGTTATCTTTCTTCAAAACACAATATTTGTTTAATCAATTATTTTCATAATTTATTTTATATTTCATATACTTCATAATCATTCTTACTCTCTTGATTGTTACTTTGAAATTTTGCATTAATTATTTTATAAATTAACATTAGTTTTCTTTAAATTTTATTTTTCATAGGCCATACCCAGATAACTGATTTATTCAGAGCGCACACAAGAGTACAAAAACAAGCATGAAAACAGGAAGCAACAACCACTCAGTAAAAACTACCACTGCCATATGTATCCAGTGGTGGCATAATCACACATACAATTACACTTAATAATAATATTAACTATGTGGGGAATTATCAACAACACCCACCCTTAATTCCACATTCGGTCTAAGATTTAGGGTATTATATTATAAAGATTTAGGGTAAACAAGATTTACAAGTTTACAGAAATATTCAAACTTAATTCTTGTTAATGCCTTAGTTAATAAGTCTGCTATTTGTTCTTTAGACTCAATATAAATTATTTTTACAATTCCCTTACTCACTAGGTCTTTAACATAGTTATATTTAATATCATAATGTTTAGATCTTTTTGTTTCTAAGGTTTGAGCTATTTTATTTGTCCCTTTATAATATAAACATGGATCTATTTTTGATCTTTTAAATCCCAAATCAAGAATTTTATTATTTATGTAATTATTCCAAGTTTTAGGACTTTGCCTTAGACCATATAGTGCTTTAACCAATTTTAATACCTGCACTTCACTGCACTTGAGACCATCCGGTGGCCTCATATACACAGGAACTGATAACTCACTTTTTAAAAATGCTGAACGCACATCTAGTTGGTTGATGTAGAGATCACGTTCAACAGCCACAGAGAGCAGGATTCGAAGAGTGACCATCCTTGCCACTGGGGCGAACAAGTCTTCATCCTCTGTTGAAAGTTGTTGGTAGCCCCTTGCTACCAAACGAGCTTTCTTCTTGGGTGCACCATCCACAATTTTTGAGGTAAAAATCCATCTACTATCAATTATTGGCTGGTCTTCTGGAGGGTCAACCACCTCCCAAGTCTGATTTTCTTCTAAAGAAGACAATTCATTGTTTATGGCTTCTTGCCAATCCAAGTCCTTGATGGCATCATCATAACTTTGAGGAGTATCACATGCAGAGAGAGCCATCTCATACGCCAGTGATGTGACAAAATCTTCAAGATATTTAGGCTTCATTGTCATTCGTTTCGATTTTTTTTCTGATTTTTCTTCTTCTTCATCTAATGATTCGAAACCATAAAAATCTTCTACATCATCAGTAGTAGACTTCCTTGGGTTATCTTCTTCAGGCAGAATCACAATATGTTTAGTGTCAGTAACAGGCAATTCTTGAGATGTTTCTGGTCTTCCATTTTCATCAAAAATAACATTACGGGCAAACTCTATTTTCCTCGTAGAGGGATTCCACAGCCTGTAACCGTTTTCGCAGAAACCGACAAGAAAAAGTCTCTTTGACCTTTCACCAAGTTTCCCTTTCCTGTCCTCTTTATGGATGTGAGAATATGCTGGGCATCCAAAAACTTTTATTTTCTTGAGATCAGGTTCAAATCCATACCATCGCTTTGCAGGAACTTCACCATCGGGTAGGGCATTTGTAGGTAGTCTATTAACAAGATATGTCGCTCACATAATAGCCTCTCCCCACATTTCCTTTTCCAAATTACTATCAAACAGTAGGCATCTAGCTTTATCAAGCAATGTTCGATTCATACGTTCCGAGATGCCGTTCTGGGATGGATTCCTCGGCATAGAATATTCTAATACAATTCCTCTTGTTTTACAAAAATTAATAAAATCATGAGATACGTATTCACCTCCTCTATCGCATCTTAAATTTTTCAGTGACACACCAAATTTAGTTTCAGCCATTGCCAAATACCACTTAAATTTTTCAAATACTTCTGATTTATGCCTTAATAAGTAAGTAACACAAAAGTGACTAAAATTATCAACAAAAGTAACAAAATAATTGTACCCATCATAAGTGGGAGGTGTTATCTTACCACAAACGTCACTTGATACTCTCTCCAAAATTCTTGTGGACTTCCTTTCATCCGGGATCCGCTTAGCATAAGGTAGCTTTGCTTGTTTACCTTTCATACACACCTCACATAGTCCAACCGGGTACTTAGAAGAATGTCCCATTCTTCTGTGCATCAGATCGTTTATATGGCCTGTCACATTTGCATATTCCTGAAATACATTGAGTTTGACAACATATAAACGTCCAAAAACTTGTCCATATAACACTTTGTTTCCATAAAATATCATTACAGACGATTTTTCAAAAATCACGCGACATCCTTTTTCTTCTAATTTCCGAACTGATAACAAATTGAATGCTAAATTTTCACAAATGAGAACGTCAGTAATTTGAATTCGAGCACCGTCATCAGAAAAACATGATAAGTTACCTTTTTGAGTTGCTCTAACACATTGTCCTTCCTTACACTAATGTTAACTTTTTCCGGACCAATGTCTTTCAAATACGGTCTATAATCATTTTTCACCATGTGACTACTTGCACCACTATCAACAACAAACATCAAACTTGCAACCTTCTCACCAGGTGTCATCAAACATGTGTCCTTCTTAACAACTGATAAACAATCCACACTCTTTTCATTAAAAGATGTCATAAATGTAAACTCTTCCTCATTGGACACTCCAGCTACGTGTTTATTTCTTAATTTCGGACAATTGTTCTTCATATGTCCCTGCTGTTTACAATAATAGCATTTACCAACAAATGAGCTGGATTGCACATTAACTTTAGCATCCTTTGTTTTGGTAAATTTGAATTTGGCCTTTGGATGTTTATAAGACACAAAAGCACTCACCTGCTCTTCCTTCTTGCCTCTTCTCTCCTCTTCTGCAAGTAGAGTATTTTTCACATATTCTAGGCTAATTGTTGATTTGTCCCTATTGCACAAAATATCCAATGCAGAGACTACACTGTCGAAATCCGAAGGCATAGCCACCAATAACTGATTGACGATCTCCTCTTCATCCAATTTTCCGCCGGCCACTTTAACCTCGGATGCGAGGGATTCAAATTCCTGGAAGAATTCTTGAAGTGCCTTATCCTTTTTAAACTCGAGCTTCCGCCAGATCTTTTGAGCAGTCACAAGTGATTTCATACCTTTCTTCTCATACGTGGATGAGAGGGCATCAAACATTTCATTTGCAGTCGTCTTATCTTTGATCATCGACAAAATACTGTCTGCCAAACCCTGAACAATTATGTTTCGTGCTTTGATATCATCTTGTTTAAACTTTTTAAGTTCCGCTTGCTCAGTAAGGGCTTCTTCCGTCAACACATGGGCCACACCATTTTGCTCCAACAATAGCTTCATACGAAAGCTCCAATTAACAAAGTTGGCTCCATCAAACGGCTTAATTCCCAACAGAATATTTGTCGCACTGGCCATCGTTTAACCGCGTAATAAACCCAGAACACAGTAACAAAAACTTCAGACCACGTGCGATAATAACCTCGAAACGGATACGCACTAAATTTCCGAAATCACGTTTATCAATTTTCCACTTAAGAGTTTCCTCAGACGTCTGGGCCCATAACCTTTTGTAATAAATAAAAGGAAATAATAATAAACACAATATAAACGTGATGATAACTGATTTATTCAGAGCACACACAAGAGTACAAAACCAAGCATGAAAACAGGAAGCAACAACCACTCAGTAAAAACTACCACTGCCATATGTATCCAGTGGTGACATAATCACACATACAATTACACTTAATAATAATATTAACTATGTGGGGAATTATCAACAACAAAATGATTGTCTATCTAAATCTAATGATTTATTAATAATAATTTATTATTAATAATCTAGATCTAATGATTGTCATGTAAATCAGTCTTTTGTAATTAATTGGGAACTTAAAGCGTTTGTCTAGTAAATGTTTAAGTAGCTTAAGCTGCGAGCTGCCTCTTGACGTTTCGGTCTAGTATGGGGGTTCAAAGTTAAGCGTTTGTCAAGGTTTAGTCCTAAGTCCCGGACCTGTTCTACAGGAATAAGTGGGATGTATTTGCAGGACTGGAAGTCTGTTTACGACGGAGGTCATTTCAAGTTAAAATTTAAAAAAATAAAAATTATTGTCTAAATATAAGATAAATTTATATATATATATATATATATATACGAGGGGTGATCAAAAAGTTCCAGGACTGTTGAGATTGCGCGGCAATGGAGTGTCATAGAGCAGTGCGGTTGGCAGCATTGTTTAGCGTGACTCTTCCTGAGCTCAGCTGTTTATTCAGTTTGTTGATAACCTTCTTCATTGCAAAGTTACTGCTGTTTTCGTAAAAAAAAGTGTTTTGTGTTCGGCGATTTTGTGAAATGAATGTAAAGGAAGAGCAACGCGTTTGCGTAAAGTTTTGTGTGAAGTTGGGTAAAATGTTTACTGAAACTTTTCAAATGTTGCAAGTGGCTTTCGGTGATGAATGTCTGAGTCGGTACAAAAGGTTCAAGGAAGGCCGGACATCGTGTGAAGATGATTCTCGTTCAGGGCGCCCATCAACTTCGACTGACGACGATCATGTTGCAAGATTGAACAGTCTCGTGCGTTCTAATCGTCGACTAACCATTCGTGAGATGGCTGAAGAATTGAACATTTCATTTGGTTCGTGTCAACAGATTTTAACAGAAAATTTGCAGATGAGAAGGGTGGCTGCAAAGTTTGTTCCGAGACTGTTGACTGAGCAGCAGAAAGAACACAGAGTTCAAGTTTGTCAGGAACTTCTTGAAATGGCAAATGCCAATGAAAACTTCTTAAAACAAGTCATTACTGGAGATGAAACGTGGGTTTATGGCTACGACGTGGAAACGAAGGTCCAGTCATCACAATGGAAGACAAAATCCTCCCCAACCCCCAAAAAAGCACGTCAGGTCAAATCAAACGTCAAGGTCATGCTTACTGTTTTTTTCGACTGGAAGGGTGTTGTTTACCATGAATTTCTTCCACGAGGTGAGACCATTAACCGCTTTCGTTATCTTCAAACCCTGAGAAATTTGCGCGAGGCAATAAGGAGGAAGAGACCAGAGTTGTGGCGGAGCGGTGAGTGGGTGCTGCATCATGACAATGCACCTGTTCATTCCGCACTTCTCATTCGCGACTACTGCACCAAAAATGGAATGACGGTCATTCCCCAGCCTCCATATTCACCTGACCTTGCCCCTGCAGACTTTTTCTTGTTTCCAAAACTTAAGAGACCCATGAAGGGAAAGAGATTTGAGTCCGTAGATGACATTAAAAAAAATCGCTGGAGCAGCTACACACCATTTCACAAGATGATTTCTCAAAGTCCTTCACACAGTGGAAACATCGTTGGGAAAAATGTATAGCTTCCCAAGGAGAGTACTTTGAAGGGGACGACGTCCAATAGCCTGTAGATTTTTTAAATAAATTAATAAAAAATCAGTCCTGGAACTTTTTGATCACCCCTCGTATATATATATATATATATATGTGTGTGTGTGTGTGTGTGTTAAAATAATAATATATAATATACAATAAAATAAAAATACTATGTGATATTTAACGCTATTTATTTATAAGAAAAGTTCTATTTAGGAAGGGCGTGTTATGGAAAAAGGCTCACATATTGAACTTATGGAACTTAAGGGATACTATTATTCTTTGGCTAAGACTCAAGAACTTGAAGAAAAGGACAAAGTTATAACACTTAAGTAAGATTGTGGTTGTTTCATTTCTTTTCAAAGCTGTAAAAAAAATAATCTAAATATATATATAAAGTTAATAAATGTAAAGAAGTTACTAATTTCAGTGAGTACTAAAAACAATCAATGATAAATTTTTAAATAGTCACTTATGTATTATATTAATTACTTTTTTCTATAATTATTCTTATTTTTCATATTTAGAAAAGAAATTGTTCCTACGGAGGAACTGATTGAAGAAACTTCAGAATATGTTGATGACAATTTGGAGGTACCCTGTAATTTCTTTAATTATAATGTGATCATTGTTGAATTTAAGATGAATAGTTGTAAATTTTGTTTTCTCTTTCTAGGTTCCAGTGAAAACAAACATACAGTGGTCGAGTAAGAAAAACCTGAAAATAATGGTTGTATGGTTCTTGTCTATATTGTTTGGTATTCTTATGTCAGTATTTCTTCCTGCATTTTTCTACATATTTAGTATCTTTTCCCAGGTAATGGTTTTTAGTAGGAATATTCGTAAAGTTTAACATTTTTTTAAACATGTTTAATATGCCACATTGTTTTTAGACATTTACATACGACAAACATGAAATGAATTGGATTGCCCTAACCAACATTGGTTATCTTTTTGGATTGGGTACCATTGTATTTTTCGTAGTGATGTTGTCTGTAAGTAAAGTTATCCTACTCACCAATTAAATGCATTATTTAATTTAACTTCCAATTCTCAAATTATAAAACTCAAAATCAATTTATAGAAATTAGAATTCATCTAAAGAAAACTTTTTCACTTTCATTCTATCACTAAACGATACAAATATTTGTGACACAAATAAATTTGCTGTCTACGAAAAATATAAACTAAAATGACACCTAGAGAACTCATCTATTTGTTCTTATTTAGTTGAATTCTTTGAATGAGTCATGGAATAAAATACAAAGATTTTGAAAAAGTCAGGAGATAATTTGCAGAATTAATTACTTTAAAAAAAACAAACTATTCTATATAAAATGTAACAATGATTGTTAAAAGAAATAAGTCACTTATTCATACTTTAATATTTTATTTTTATTTATTGTTGTTTTCATGGTAATTGTTTTTAAATATTTTTATTTTGAAGAGAAAAGATTTGTCATGGCTGGGATTCGAACCCGAGTCGTCCGCATCTCTAGTGTGGTGCTCTAGCCATTTGAGCTACCAAGGCTCGTAACCAAGCCAGACAAATCCATTATAAGGCCGGTGGAGAGAATGAATTTGTTTGGCTTGGTTACGAGACTTGGTAGCTCAGACTGTTGACGGTGATCCGTGTTCGAATCCAGGCCAAGACAAATCTTTTCTTTTAAAAAAAAAATATTCATATTTTTGAGTGAAAACTGCTTCAGTTAAAAAATTCATTTTTTACATTTAAAAAAATTGGTTCTTTGTATTTCAGTAAATACAATTAGCCTTATGATAAATGAAATATATAGTCATTTACTTTGGTATTTACTCAGTAACCTTAATATATCTTCTTTTTTTTAATGAATACACTGATTTAGATATATGTGATATACAGAATGTTGTAAATTCTAATTTTGTTTTACTAATAAAGAGTTTTAGTAAAAATAATGATAATATATGCTAATAAGCTTTATTAAAAATTATAATAATTAATGAATTATAAAGCAACAACTAATAAATCAGTAACAAATCACTAATGAATAAATAATAAAGTAGATGCCTAATGCATTACATATTAATGAGCAGCAGAAGCAAACAGCAATGTCACCCATCATATGCAACAAGTAAACATGCAGCAGTGCAGCCATTAGATGAGTGTTTAAATACACCCAAATCACAGAATCCAACACCTTTTTATTTCCTATTCAATTATTGTTTCTTCATAGTATACCAGTAACAGCTAATATATCCAGTTTTTTATTATTAGTTAGCTTCATTGTGACTTTGAATAAATATTATCCTAAATTATTGTCCCTATGAAATCAATGCTTTAAATTTAAAAACATCATGAATAATATTTTTAATAAGCAAATACTTTCAAGGTTGTGATGTCAACTGTTGCAAATCAACTATGGTTGGAAAAACTGCAGAATAAAGCTTTTAATAAAATAGTTTCTATGGATATAAGTTGGTTCGACAAGAGTGGAAATTCTCCCAGTGAATGCCTTGAGATATTGACCAACAGCCCACCAATCATTGCATCGGTAGGTACTGTGGTAAAGCAATATTATGAGTCTATGTTGAGGTTATATAGTCATAGAAATTTCTTTTAGATCCTACGAATACTTAAGAAACTAATTCTATAAAGAATATTCACCGTTTCAATTATTTTCACACCCTTTCCTCTTGTTTTAAACTTATAGAATTACTAGATGAGTTTCTCTTTAGGATTTTACTGTATATTGTATTGTATTGTATAAAATACAATCTATATCATCATCATCATCATTATTATCTGACCGTGTCTGCCGCCTAAGCTGGGTGAGGAGACCCTTTGTAGAGCCTGACTGAAAGTGCACCATCTATATTTTCTAATCAAATTCATTCCTTTGTTCATAAATACGAGGGCTATTCATAAAGTGAGTTACGTTTCCATCTGATGCCGCCAGGCATGTGCCAATGGCGTAACATCGGTGTGCTAGTGCTCGGCATCTCACTCAGTGTCCAGCTGTGACAAAGGGAACATCTTCACGCTATCCCCTTTTTTAATACTCAAATTAGAAATGTGTGCTGCAATCCTAAATTCCGCTGGTTATGAGGTGCAGTCTATGATTCGTTTTTTAATTGGCAAAAAACTTAAAACAAATAGAAATTCATCGGGAACTGTGTGAAGTGTATGGAAACAATGTAATGAGTAACAGTACTGTCAGGAAGTGGTGCATTCAGTTTAAACGTTAATCTCTGAATAGCCCTCTTACTTAATCGACCCCATCTTTCTACTTCTGACATGGTATTCCTTTCCCTCTCTTGCCCCCTCCCCCCCTGTCCCATGAGTCACAGATGTTCAATCCATCTGAGCCTGTTCTGTTCTTCAGGAGCTGATATTATGTCATGAGGTGTTCTTATTGTCTTGTTATTGACTTGGTCTCTTCTGGTCTTCCCTTCCACCTATCTAAGAAACTTCATTTTGGCATCTAGGAGCATTGATTTATGCTGTATTGTTACAGTCCAAAAATCTTAGGAGTATGTCAATGTTTTTACAATACAAAATTAAAATGTTTATGTTTTTTTAAATTATGTGTTTACGTCCATTTTAATAGAAAATGCATACTAACTTTATGTAGGTATTTCAATGGAAATAGGCAATCTGGCATCATTACAATCTTTTTTTTGACATCAACCCAATTACTGAAACTGGCAGGACTGTTAGATTCTCTGCTGAAGAAATGGCTTTAGAAAGAGCTTTCTAAATTTTATTAAAGAAAATATCTTCATTGTATTTATAATCCAAGCTTAGAAATTTTCTGATTTTAAAAGTTGTCAGATTAATAAATATCTTGAAATCATAGACACGAAACTCCAATTCCAGATGTTCTGATGCAGACAAATCTTTTCAGGAGGTTCCACACACATACACTTATAATTTGCACCTTTACATCTAATGGAAACAGGGTGGCATTATATCCTTATGTAATTATCCGTAAATATATCATGCAAGGTTAGTCTAAGTTATATTAATAATATACAAATTATTTTAAAGGTAACAGGAGACAGGGCAACCCAAGTTGCCACCTTTATATTTTCGTTAGTGTTCACGCTTGTTTATTCCTTCATCATCAGTTCAAGTGTAACTCTAGAATATTTTCCTGTTCTCATAACATTCATGATTATCAATTGTTTGAGATTGAAATCTAGAGATCATGATGCCCGATCGGCCTCTCTATTAACCAAGTCCACCAAGGTAAAAATACATATAACTGCATTTTTTCATAATATAAGATTCTAATACCTATAGTGATTTTGTGAAATTTATATTTCCTTTAGGTAGCCACTGAATATGTTCAAAATATCAAAACAATCCAAATGCTCAACTGCCAAAAGTATGTAATAAATCACTTTAAGGATATTCTTATACGTTCAAAGAAGTGAGATTGATTGTTTTATTTTTTTTTTCTCATGAAATCATAAAAAAATTGTAAACTATAATATATTATTTTTATTTAGGGCAGCCTTTGTAAGCCTTGTTTGGTATGCAGCTGCTTACACTTACTCGAAGACAGCTATTCGATGGTCAATGGGAACATTGTTTATATTTGGAGCCAATATTGTTATGAGTGGTGAAGTTCGAGGAACATTACTTATTGGGTAAGAATAAACATAAAAGTTATTTAGAAAGAAATAATAGAGTAGAGCAGCTCAGTGCGTAGAGTGCTGAGTGGCTTCCAAGTCCAAATCCGGCTGTGACAGTAAAATTATTTCATTTTTTAAACAATCATTGATGGATCCTGCGGAATATACAGGCTCTCTGTGTTTAGGTAATTTGAAGTAAATTAACCACCGATACACCACTTTAAATGTTTATTAACATAACATACAAGAAAACAACAAAGCAGCACATGTCCGCTGTAACTCGGTACCAAAACACAACTAGAGGTTACATCCCGGTTACATGGCGGGTATTTTACAATAAATAATGTTTATACTTCAACACCTTCCTTCATAATTTACTTGTAAAATAATTAAAACTAATAAATTTATCATAAATAGAATGTTCAACAAAGTCCCAAAGCTTGGTTTAGTTTCTTAAGTCTTGGACTTAGCACAGATTTCGTTAAACCGTCAGCAAGTTGATTTTGGGTATCCACTCTCAGGATATGAATTTCTCCCTCTTTAACCTTTTCTCTGACAAAGAAGTGGCGAATGGATATATGTTTTGTACGTTTGTGTCATACAGGGTTCTCTGCTAATTTTATGGCAGCGTTATTATCGACAAAAAGCGCACCTTGTCAGTTATCCCTTGAAAAAGCCTTTTGACCCAAACCATCTCTCTTGTACCTTCACTAGCAGCAATGACCTCTGCTTCGGTGGTAGAGATGGAAACTGAACTCTGTCTTTTACTAGTCCATGATATGACACCACCTGAATACATACAAGCAATGCCAGTAGTAGACCAGCCAGTTAATTTGTCACCACCAAGATCTGCATCTGAGTAGCATTGAAGGACTCCCCTTCTATGGTTTTTCTTGTACAATATTCCAAGTTCAGGAGTGCCTTTTAAATAACGGAATATTCGTTTGACTCTGGCTATGTCACTATCGGAAGGATTATCAAGCATTCTTGAAGCTATGTTAATGGAATAAGCAATATCTGGTATTGTACATACCATCAAATACATAAGCGAACCCACAGCTTCTCTATATTGAAAATTCGTTGTCTTGATTTTTTGGTGTTCCTTTTCATTGTCTAAAACATCCTTTAAAATCGGAGTACTAACAGGTCGACACTCATCCATCTGGAATGTTTTGAGAAGCCTCCTAATATAAGAAGATTGGCTTATTTTGATACCTTCCTTGCTTCTGTTAATCTCCAATCCAAGATAGAAATCAGATAGTTTGGTCTTGATTTTGAATTCCTGTTTTAATTTGTCTAAGAGCTCCATTGCTTCTCTTTCATCCGAAGCAGCGATTAATCCATCGTCAACATATAAACATAACAAAATCCTTTTACCATTTACCTCTTTGATAAACAAGCAAGGATCTGCTGAGCTAATTTGAAAACCAATGCTAACTAGGAAGTTCTTTATCTTCTCATTCCAACAACGTGGAGCCTGTTTGAGCCCGTATAGGCTTTTATGTAATCTGCAAACCTTCCCTGAGTTGTCATTGAAGCCTTCTGGTTGTTGAATGTAGATCTCCTCCTTGAGTTCTCAATTTAAAAATGCAGTCGATACATCAAACTGATGAACACTCATATCTTCATAGGCAGCAATACTTATTACTGTTCTGACAGTGGTTTGGCGAGCAACTGGACTGAAGGTTTCTCCAAAATCTTGACCTTTCTTTTGTGCGAATCCTTTTACCACTAGCCTGGCTTTATATCTTTCTAAATTTCCATCGGGTTTATATTTCTTGTTGAAAACCCATTTTGATGGAATAGCCCTTTTATTATGAGGCAAATCACAGACAGTCCACGTTTTGTTCTCTTTAAGAGAAGTCATTTCTTCTTCCATGGCTTTTCGCCATTCCCCAGCTTCCTCACTGTTCATAGCATTGTGCAAGTCCAACGGCACAATTTCACTCCCTTCGATGATGTTGACATAATCATTCATAGATTTAGGTTTATTAACTTTACCCTGACTCCTCAGATTCACGCCTCTTTTCCACACTACATCTTCTATTTCTAGGTCTTCATTTTCTTCTTCTTGGGATTCTTCTTGATCTTCCTCATATTCTTCTGGATTTTCTTCTTCTTTCATAGGTATTTCTTGAGATTCTCCTTCATTTTCCTTATGATTTTCCGGGTTCTCTTCATAATATATTTCAAAACCTTTTTCTTCAATGGGATAAGATGAAGATTTTTCACATATCAGTGCTTTGAGTGACTCCTGAAATATGAGGTCTCTTGATCTAATTAGATTATTTTTGGGAAGACTCGGTATCCATTGTCCCCATCATATCCAACAAGTACTCCTTGAGTAGCCTTTTTATCAAATTTTCTTCTATTTTCTTTAGGTACATGGACCCAACATATGGATCCTGTTACACGAAGATTTTTTATTCCCGGTTTTGTACCTGTCCAATGTTCAAATGGAGATTTACCTTTTTCTAATGTAGGACCTGTTCGATTTAATATATAGGCTGAAGCATTGATCATTTCTGCCCATAGCTCCTTAGGAAGAGATTTTTCTCCTGAGTGCATGAGGGCTCTTGCAGTTTCTACAATGGTCCGGTTTTCTCTCTCAGCACATCCATTTTGTTGTGGCGTATATGGCATAGTATATCTGATTTCAATACCTTTTGATTTGAGGAAGTTTTCTACTCTTTCATTTTTAAACTCTCCGCCATTGTCACATTGAATGTACATAACTTTATGACCTAATTGAGTTACTTCTGCTAAAAATTCCTTAGATACATAGATCAGTGTTTATAACCTGACCAGTCTTCTCAGCTCTTTTCCGACGTCCAAACCTGAGTCTATGAGCTTTTCCTTTTACGCAGCCACCACAGAGTTCACCATCAAGAGTCAAGTATAAATTGAGTTCTCTTTTAATTACTTCCTCCATATGCCGTTTATTTTGATGACCCATCCTTTCATGGTGAAGCTGTAATAAATTATGGTCTTTGATAGGAGCAGATAGATTGTTATTTTCTGACTTACAGCTATCTGTTGTGGGTACTACCCTAATGGCTAGATTATAGAGACCACCTCTAATTTGACGATTCCCTGACACAAGAGTTTCTTTACCTTCAAATAATTTACAGCTAACGGCAGTGGATTCAAATTTACTCTTTGGTCTATGATCTTGAGCCGCTAAAAGCGAAAAAAGGTTCTTAGAAATTACAGACATTAGTGAGTTCAAATCTTCTCCAATGGTCGTTAGACGCAGCTTTAATTAAAATAGATCCCTTGCCAAGCGCCTTGACTTGAGAGCCATCAGCCGTTATAATTACATGATCATTTGTTAATGATTCAAAACTTGTGAGCCAATCCTTTCTGCTACATATATGATGTGTTGCTCCTTTGTCCACATACCAAGTCTCACTATTAGTCTCCAATGCAAAAACTTCTGAGATAATTGTTAACAGAGTTGCACCTTGGCTTGAATTATTTTGAGCAAATTTAGCTTTAGCAGGCTTAGGTGGTTTGCCATCGGCAAGCCAAAACCATCATTTCTTAACTGTGTGACCCCTTTTATCGCAGTAGTGGCAAATTATTGAGGTTTTAATAAAATTAGCATTTTTATCCCGAACATGCTTATGAAATTGAGATGTGGACCCCTTAGCAACCCAAACTTCTTCTGAACAGCCATCACCCAGGTTACTCTCAAAAGTACATAATTTTTGGGTAAGATTATTTAAACTCCTATTCTCTTCATTTATGAATCTCCATCCAGCAGTAAAGGGTTATAACTTATCACGAAGGGATTTTAAAATTTTACATATTAGTAAAATATCTTTGTTATCAGTAGGTTGCTTATCAATTTCCTCTCGCAACTGTTTCCGGGCATTGGAAATTCTAGTAATAAATGTAACAGCGTCATCATCTGGCATCCACTTACATTAAAAAAAATTATTATACAAATCAAAAATTCTGTCTTCTGAAAATGTATCAAAAAGTTGGCAAAGTCCCAACCACATATCTCAACCAGACTCATGGCATCTCACATTTTAAAACATCTCCTCTGTCAAGTTATTAGACATAACCAGCAGTGCTTGGTTGTCAATTTTATTAAATGTAGCTAAATCTGTAATATAAATTTTCACAGCTTCTTTATCAGTTGTATCAGCAGGGTCTGAAGGGCACTTGTAAGTTCCATCTATTATTTCTATTACCGTAGGTATCATTTTCAATCCCATTCTTATTTTCACCTTCCAGTTTTCCCAGTTGCTCTTCCGTTCTAACAGAGCAATCTGAGGAATCATGATTGATTTGGACTCCATATCACACACAAAAAAAAACGTACCTCAGAACACTGACGTCTTACAAAACAAAAATGTAAATCTTCATTTATTTACTTCTTCCTTTCAACCTCATGCTGGGCCCATAACCTGTTTAGGTAATTTGAAGTAAATTAACCACTGATACACCACTTTAAATGTTTATTAACATAACATACAAGAAAACAACAAAGGAGCATGTGTCCACTGTAACTCGGTACCAAAACACAACTAGAGGTTACATCCCGGTTACATGGCGGGAATTTTACAATAAATAATGTTTATACTTCAACACTCTAGGGCTTACCCACACATGGGTACACTTAATTGAGGGGAAAACCTGGCAGTTAAGGGTGATCTCGAGCAAATCACCTCCATGCACAACCTCTGTCCTAGAAACAGTACGAGCTCTACCAAGTGCTCTACTCAAGATGTTTCGTGGGGGTGTAGTTTTTGTCCAATAGTATTATAAATTATCATTAGTACTTCATTAGAACTTGGCGACCAGTTCTATTCTTTTCAATAAGATTCAAGGAATTCATATCAAAGAAATGTTTTGTCACTAAAGTAGAGCCAAAAACTCAAAAAGAAACACTATTATTTATTATAATGCAATTGGGAAAAACCACAATGCAATGTTTCAAAAAATACACCTACTTACCAGTCGACGTTTCGCCTATTCAGGCATTATCAAGACACCAAAATCAAAAAATGGATTCTATAACCTTCCCAGCTGGTTGCGTATTACTTTCGTTCAGTTGTATGTTGAACGTCTTGGTGGTGGGGTGCTGTCTCATGTTTGGAGCCTGTTTGGGCTGTATTGCACCTTTTTCTTCGAGATGCGATTCACATAACCCCTTTTTGATTTTGGTGTCTTGATAATGCCTGAATAGGCGAAACGTCGACTGGTAAGTATGTGTATTTTTTGAAACATAAGGCTTTGAAATGTTTTGTCTTTTACAATCACCATCCAGCTTTTGAATCCATCAGATCACAACAGCTTAGCCCTTGATCTCCGACATTCTTCGAAATCTGATCTGTCAACCATTTGGCCCCCATGACTATGTGATCCATTGAAGGAAGGAATAGAATAGAATAGAAAACAAACATTATTCTGGGACCAAGTCCTTTTAGAATAACAGTCATGAACGAAAAAAAAAATAAACATAATATACATCTGGCCAGAAGACTACATAATAATACGAATCATGAACTAATTAATAAAGTACTCAGAATTATAGTTGATGCTCCATGGTACATCAGAAACGATAATTTCCATAAGGATCTCAAAGTAAACTCCTTCCGAGAAGAGATTGAAAGGTTTGCGGATAGTCACAATGAAAGAATTAAAATCCACGTAAACCCAGAAATGCAGAGCATAGCTGAGGAGGCTTTGCATCAAATAAGGCGGCTTAAAAGAGTGAAGCCTAATGACTTGCTATTAAATTAAATTAAAATAAAGAAATCAATCAGAGTTCCGGCCAGTCCGTAAAGTGTATCACATCATCTCCAGGTTTAACAGCTAAAAAATCGGTTGAAGTGGACCAAATTGATCGACGTTTTACCACAATATAGTTTAGTGATTAGTGGAGAGGTTTGTGAATTTTGGAAGAAATCAGACCGGAGGAAGAAACTATAAAATTGAATTTAATTTCTGGACTATTAAGGTAAAATCCTTCTGTTATCTGTAAGATCAGTGATAGTATATAGAGATAGTCCCCATCAGATCCAGCTCCGCCCATCTCCCCCACCTGGCATCCGCTGCCACTTCCTTGACAGCTTTACATCGGACGAGAACAGGGTAGCTTCAATAACCACATTGCTACCTCTCTGATTTTTAAATAATATTAAATTCCTTAAAGCGAAACCTTATCATCAAAGGATGGAATCCTCATCCACAAAAACGGCGACAGACAAAATATTAACAACTACCGTCCCATTTCAATCGGGTCCACCTTATGCAAGCTATTCTCTAAAATAATAAACGTAAGAATATCAAGAACAATTGACGAAAGCCTACCTAAAGATCAAGCAGGATTTAGAAAAGACAAATCGGTGATTGATCATCTGTTCACACTTAATCAACTAATAGAGAAATCACAAGAATTCAACTTCAAACTCTACCTGGGATTCATCGATTTTAAAAAAGCGTTCGACAGCATATACCATGTCAATATACGACCGACATTAGAACAGCTAGGAGTGGACAAGGCATACGTTCAAATAATAGAAAATATGTACATCGAAAACAAGGGATCCGTAGAAACAGAAAGAAGAGGAAAACTGTTTCTGATCAGGAAAGGAGTCAGGCAAGGCAATTCCCTATCACCAACAATCTTCATCGCAGAGTTAGAAAGAATTTTCCAAGCTCGAGACTGGCATGACAAAGGGATTTCTCTCGACGGAATAAAAATTAACCAACTGAAATTTGCGGATGACATAGTTTTGATTGCAAGCTCTGAGGATGAACTCATTACAATGATCAACCAGCTGAAAGAGAAGAGTTCGAACCACGGGTTGATATTGAACCCACAAAAACCCGCAATCATGACCAACGAACCCTCCAATAATATCAGCCATAGACTCCCAGAAATGAAGATTGTTAAAGAAGTTAAAGAAATACCTGGAACAAATCATCTCATTCGAAAAGAGGAGTCAAATAGAAATCAAATCAAGAGTCAGCAAGGCATGGAAGAGATTTTGGAGCCTGAGAAGTATATTTGAAAGCCGTCTAGATATAAGACATAAAACGATCGTATTCAACAGCTGCATAATCCCTGTCCTGAGCTATGGATGTCAGACATGGTCACTAACTAAAGCCTAGCTTTCTATCAACTCCTGAATGAAACAATCTCAACTTTAAAATCTAATCACCAGAATTATTTGATTATAATGGGGGATTTCAACAGTCAAGTAGGAAGAAAGGCCTGTCCAGAAGAGAACTGTGTTGGTCCATATGGGTACCTGAAATCGAGGAATAAACGAGGAGAAAGACTGGTAAAATTCAGTATAGAAAAACAATTAAAAATCGTTAATACCTTTTTTTAGAAGCAAAAGGGAAAGAAATGGACCTGGTTGTCTCCAAATAGATTATATCGTAATGAAATAGACAACTTTCCATCTCCGAACCATACTATTTTTAAAACATCGAAGCATCCCATCGATTTTCATTCCAGTCTGACCACAGAATCCTAAAAGCCACTATTTATCTACCTAGGCGTCCCTTCACCGAGAAAAAAACGAGCGAAATACCAAAGAATGTTACCGAAGAACTTTTCATTGCAGAATTATCAAAATTATTAACTTCCGAAGAACTAAATTTTTCTGAAAATATTCAGAGAGCCTACAGCACCCTCGAAAAGGCAATTAAAATTGCAGCACTAAATTCTAAAACGATAAAAACCAATGTTGGCTTTAAACCTCCCGAAGAAACCCTGGCATTAATCAATAAACGAGAAAGTCTCAAACAAAAAAGAAATAAGTCAAAAACATAAAAAATAGAATACAATCTTATATGCAAACTTGTGAAATATAAACTTCATTCTGACCTCGAAAAACATGACCAGGCCATTGTCGAAAATTTGATTAAAAAAAATAAATCCGTTAGAAAAGATAGGAAGTTGATAACTTCCGGAAAAAAACTGGCTTTTAAAACTTAATAATGAAAAAGGAGAAATTCAAACTAGTACTGCAACTGCAATAATCCATACTGTTATTAATTAATAAATAAATTAATAAAGAGAAAAGTTTTTGATGCTTGCATCATTTCCTCTTTAATTTCTGGATCCAAATAATAACGATATATCTAAATCCCTAGCAACCACTCAGCGTGCAATGGTGCGAAGTATGTTAGGGAAAAGTAGAAGGGAGAAAATAAAGAAGACAGAACTACGGAAGCTGACTGGTACACGCGATATTCTCAAGACAGTATTTGATCTTAAATGGCAGTGGGCTGGACACATTGCAAGAATGGGATCAACACATTGGGCTAAGGCAACAACGGACTGGTATCCAATACACCGCACTAGGAGAAGAGGGAGACCAGCTACGAGATGGCGGGACGACACACAAAACTTCTTCAGAGTATTATGGCACCGTTCTGCTTGGAACAGACGTAGCTGGGGTAAATTGGGAGAGGCTTATGCCCAAAGAAGGGCCTTTTTTTCTTTTTAAAACCATGTAAAAATGTATATAAAAGAAAAAGGAAAAAATAAATCTTATTATTATTATAAATCAAAACTCCTAACAAAAGAATAATTCTACTAAATTGGGAGATTAATGGGCTATATCCCACACCCGAGATTTTGCAAATGAAAGAGGAGCGACTTGTTGGGCCAACTCAAGTGGTTTTAGTGGGTTGGAGTCCCACACTATCTGAGGATTTTTTTGGTCTCAGGTGTCTATTGAGATTTTCACCTTGTAGAAAAAAAAATGAAGTAATTAAGAGTAGCAAAAACATAATAAAATTAGAAATAGAAATGAAAAAACATGAAAAGTACGTACGATACTTGAAAGGATTTTAACTATAAATATATATGTCGAAAATAAATATATTAATATTAACAAAATAATTATAAACAAAATTATAAACGAAATTACTAAATAAAATGACTGGGATAGCATGCAATAAAGTATTTACATAGTCTATATTTTTTTTTTGGAAAAATAAACGAAACACATACGCAACGAGATCGAGTATTCAATACTAATTTATTCAAGCGGAAGATTGACCTGCCTAGACAGCGTATTTTTGGGATGCCAAGAGGTGCTGGAAAAGCAGGGATTTAAATAAAGCCATTGAAGAAGCATGGCGGGCGAAAGGAGGGATTGAGTTCAACATAGTGGTGGAGCGGACGAGGAAGGAACGCTCGAATGCCTTGGTTCTGTGGGAAGCATGTAGAGATTGGAAAGGTGGGATCTTGTTTGTGGTGCTGGACAGAGGACTTGAATTGGAAGAGATTGTAGAAATATGAAGGGTGTTGGGAGTTAATGGATTGGTAAGGAAAAGCACTAAGGAAATATTGTCTATGAATGGGAGGGAAGAGCCACTTTAACTCATCAGTGATGTGACACCCGGAATCGGAAGGACAAATCTTAAAGCACAGTTTTAAGCGGCCCTCAAGCATTTTCGATAGGCCACCGTATACCACACTACAGTACTCAAAGTGGGGGAAGATGAGGGATGATACGAGAAGCTTCCGGATAGATTGTGTAAGGAGATGCCGAGATCGATGGAATAATTTCAGGAAACTAATTGACTGTCGGGATATTTGGATGACATGAGGTTTCCAGAAAAGGTTTTTGACAGAGGAGTTGAAACTGATGAGGTGGTCGCTTGGGGAATTGGAACCTAGGGAATTGGAACCTAGAACAATGGCCTGAGTTTTCATTGCATTCAATTCCAGTTTGTTCAGCTTTGCCCATGCACTGATCCTATCTAGGTCTTGCTGAATACTGGGAAATGAAAATGAACACAATTAAAGAATAATGAAAAGATAAATGATACGTAAATAAGGAAATAAATTAAACAACAAACCAAAAAAAAAGAATGTAGAAAGGAGATAGTTGGGGGTGCAGTAAAAAAAACACTGAATAAGTACTAGACTTATAATTATGTGTCGACGTTTCGACCTACAGTGTAGGTTATCTTCAGGGCGATTTAGAGAGAGAAGCCGTTGGGTGCAAAGGCTGGCTAACAATGAAATCAGGTCGAAACTTCGGCACATAATTACAAGTCTAGTACTTATTCAGTGTTTTTTTTTTTACTGAACCCCCCAACTATCTCCTTTCTACATTTGATCATCCAGTCAACTAATTTCCTCTCATACAAAAAAAAAGAAGATAAGAAGGAAAATAAAAAAATAATAATTAAATGAGTCAGCCATTCATAAAGATCCTTCAGATATGTGTTGGCACCGATGAACTTAGTAGCATTGTCGGATAGAATTTTGGATGGTAATCCTTGTCGGGAAACAAATCTATTGAGGCAAGCAATGAATGCATCGGACGTCAGTTGTGTCACAAGCTCTGGATGTAATGCAAGTTTTGAGCAAAATCTTTAACAGGTACTGCATTTGTGAACTCTATGGCAAATTATCCTTCGAGCTGAAACGACCCAGTAATTTCGTTGCAGCAGGGAATGCAGCAGTTGCGGACTGGAATGAAGATACATTCTATGGTAATGGTCAATTAGTACTTTAGTCAAATGTGCCTTTCGAGGAAGTAAAATGGTGTGTCTTGCATTGTAGGGCGAGAGAAGATTCCTTAAGCGACCGCCCAACCTGAGTATCCCTTTGTGGGGCTGAGAAACTTAAATTATGTCAGACTATTTAGGAATCAGTCGGAAAATAATGCTGTTGAACGCACTTTATTAGTAGTTGAATTCCTTCAAAAATTTCCACAGTAGTTTTAGTGTAACAGTATACTCATACATTTTAATCAAATTACTAATATATCCTTAAATTGTAATATTTGACTAAACAAAAACTTAAAAATACTTAATTTTCTAATTGATTGACTACAACAATATCAATGATATAAATGTCAGATATTTGAAAAGCCAAATGGTATTAGGGTGATTAGTCCACTTGAGCTCCTTATCCAATCTATTAATTCATTAAAACAAAATTATATAGTACCTGAGTCAGGTTTTTGTATTACCAGTCAAAGTCAGAATGAAATCTCCAATTTTTATATTTTGTGGTATTTTAAACTGTTATTATCAATTTCCTTTGCAATATTAACATATCTGACAGAGCCACCTCATTAATTATCTAAAATATAATGAAAATTAGTTAATGCTTTTCAGTAACCATAATACATTCATATTTATTTTTATATCTGAAGAATAAATTTTTGCATAGAGTGATAAATGCTCTAAGCATGGCTTCTAACCTGGCAGGCCCTACCTTGATCATGACGAGTCAGTATCCTGCAGCCAGGCAAGCAATAAAGCAACTCTACAGAATCGCTAATACTAAACCATCTCTTAACATATTATCAGACCATAGAGGAAAACCAGTAGGTTAAATATGACTAATCTAAACATATATTTCTTCAGGATAAATATTCAAATTGTTGCCCATTTCAGGAAATAAGCGGGAATATCAATTTTAAAGATGTCACGTTCTCTTATCCTACCAGGAGCCAAGTGCAAGTTCTCAACAAGTTTAATCTTACTATCGAAGCAGGAAAGACAGTAGCTCTTGTAGGAAACTCCGGTTGTGGAAAATCAACCATCATTTCACTTCTAGAGAGGTTCTATCTTCTTACTGAAGGACAAATAGTGAGTTTAATTTAATTTCTTTGAAGTGTTCATATAAATTTGATTATATCATTGAATATACATTTCATTGACAACTCTAGGCTGTCATTATCCAGCTCTGTATAGAAGTGCACATGCGAACTACCAAAAGGTATTATTGTAATTGTGTAGGCATCAGCTTCATAGTATCGAATTATTAATAGACAAGTTGTCCATCTTAAACTATGTCATTTACCTCAACAGACACTTAAAAATACTTAATTTTTCAGTTAATTGATGGTAACGACATCAATAATATAAATGTCAGATACTTGAGAAGCCAAATGGGTCTCGTCTCACAGGAGCCTGTTTTATTTGATACAACAATAAAAGAAAACATAATTTATGGCTTAGAAGAAGAGGTTACAATGGATAAGATTATCGAAGCTGCAAAAATTGCTAATATTCACAACTTTATAATGAAGCTTCCTCAGGTAATTAATTTTCTTATTTTTACATTGTTTAAACTTTTATGTATCTTTTAATTATTGAAGAACAGATGAATATTTCTAGAAAAAAAGTGGGGATTATGCCCCTCCTTTCATTCTTTTTTCAATTTTGTTATTTATTATTAAAATATTGTGATAAATGATAATATTTATATTAAGACCGTGGAAAAATTCCAAAGAAAAGCCCTTAAGTCTCCAAACTAAAACAGAAATTTAAGGTATCAGATAGATAGATATATTTTCAATTTCTGTTTTAGTTTGGAGACTTGAGGGCTTTTCGTTGGAATTTTTCCACGGTCTTAACATTTATGTAAGGTCTCTTTTTTATCTTTCCCTTATCAATATTGATAATATTTATATTTATTTAAAGAGAAAAGATATGACCCCGGCCAGGATTCGAACCCGGATCCTCTGTTTCTCCGTGACAGTGCTCTAACCAATTGAGCAACCGGAGTTGGTTAGAGCACTGTCACGGAG
The DNA here is from genome assembly GCA_037127475.1 of Arma custos. Taxonomy (NCBI): domain Eukaryota; kingdom Metazoa; phylum Arthropoda; class Insecta; order Hemiptera; family Pentatomidae; genus Arma; species Arma custos. Next base: position 131,510,257 of record CM073764.1, read on the forward strand.
AGACAGGGATCCAGGTTAGAATCCCAGCCGGGGGCATATCTTTTCTCTTTAAATAAAAATATTTAAAAATTAAAAACAATTAACACATGATTTTACTGAGAAGGGAAAGGAAGCTAACATTAACTGTATTACTAAAATAGAGCCAAAAACTCAAAAGAAACACTATTATTAATTATAATGCAATTGGGAAAAACCACAATGCAAAGCCTTATGTTTCAAAAAATACACCTACTTACCAGTCAACGTTTCGCCTATTCAGGCATTATCAAGACACCAAAATCAAAAGCGGGTTATGTGAATCGCATCTCGAAGAATCAAGTAGTATGTTGTACGTCTTGGTAGTGGGGTGCTGTCTCATGTTTGGAGCCTGTTTGGGTTGTTGATCGTTGGGATGTATTGCACCTTTTTCTTCGAGATGCGATTCACATAACCCGCTTTTGATTTTGGTGTCTTCATAATGCCTGAATAGGCGAAACGTCGACTGGTAAGTAGGTGTATTTTTTGAAACATAAGGCTTTGCATTGTGGTTTTTCCCAATTGCATTATAATTAACTGTATTATTTAAATTTACTCAGTCTAGAAGCCCTTGATGTGAGATTGATATAACCAATATATATATAAATATTTTTTTTTTCCATTAAATATTTACCTATTTATCTTCATTTTTTTATAATGATTCTATAATAAAATGTTCATGGTTGAAAATAACCGATTTATTCTTAAGAAGACATAAATTAATGAAGCAGCAATAATATTATTTTCTTATGACAATGACCAGCGGGAGTTATTCAATAATTAACTGATACTTTTAAGGCTATTACATTATTACATTTATTACTGATACTAAAACAGCTAAATAACAATCTACCTCAATTACCTGGAACCATCTGTTTTGTTCCTTCTACCATTTTTTTTGTATCCACTCTATTGCCATTCTCTCCTTATGCTCCAACCATTTGATGCATTCGTTTTGATGTACAGGATGATATTGGCTTACCCATACATTTCTAGTAGCTCCTGATCTCCGTAAAACTCTTTTGAAAATTTTTATTACATACTGAAGGACAAAAGAAGATTGGTTATCACCATCAATTATACTTTTAAAATTTAATTAACAATCAATTATACTTATACTAATTCAGTTCACATCAAACTGACACACCAAAATGACCGTGTGTAGCGGCCTTAAGCCCCCAGCCTACTGAGTCATCCTTCAAGCTCTCTCCCATAATGGCTGAACACAAACACAGCATAACAAAGTGCACATACCAGCATAATCTCAATGGTTACTTTACAGTATTGTCTATCTGTAATACAATACTTAATATAGAAAAAAGATTAAATACATAAAAGGAATTACTTCAACACACCCTCCTAATTCCGCATTACTGAATACATATAAAATACATGAAGGGAATTACTTCAACAAATAATTCATACATTGTTACAGGATTGATCTTCTTTTTTGTATTGATAGTTTCTAAACTATAAACTGCAATACAACTCTACCTTCAGGAGCAATATAATTGACTAGTAGGGTAGAATGGACTAGTTATATATGTACAACCTAGTTGGGTTAACGATTATATTGTTGTTATGATTCTGAATAGCTCTCAGATTTTATCCTGCATATGTATATATGAATTCTGTGAAAATCTATAGCCTGCTGTATTATCTGTTATCATGTTATCACCATAATCCCATCTCTAAAATTTTCCTTTCGGGTTAGCAACTACAGACAAAATGGTAACTTCCCCTACACTCCACGCTTTTTAAGTATTTATAATGTGTTGAGGGTCAAAATAGGTTGAGTAGTAAAGGTGAGCTCCTATCTGAATGTATATATGTATTGGTTAATGGACCTATTTCCAGCTCTCAGGAGAAATTAATATTGTTGAGCGACTCAGGAAGCATTATTGTTACGGCCACAATATACGGCTACTGGGTATTAAAATGACTTAAACTATTCCTTAATTAAAGATACTAATATTTATTAACAAAGTGACAAAAGAATACAATTTAATTATTAAACTGATATAAATTTACAATAACAATATTTTAAATATTTATTATCTAGGCCTAACTCCTATTTAATTATTACAATGATATAAAATATTACTAATTCTAAATAGCATAACTATTTACGTAAATTTGTGCGAATACCATGAAATTACGACTACTACTTAACTAATTAACTACTACTAATTAACACTTACAGTTCACTAATTAAAGTCCACCGACCGTAAGATTCTCTAACTATAACAAACTGACACACAATTACACTCAAAAACTGTCACCGTTCCTGACACACTTATTACACTGACTTATTACTGATTCAGATGTTCATCACACCGCCTGGTTTAATACACTCTGTCACACTCGCGCCGAGAGGGTATTTAAATAGCAAGGCCGACACGGAGTGGGGGGAATCTCCCAGAAGAATCTCTTTAATCTCTGTCGACAAAGGGGCTTGATCCTTTGCAGGAACGTTAATCCCTTGCGCCTGTCTTTCTCTCTGTGACCGTAACATAATTATGAAGAACGAGATCCGGTACAGACGTTTGATGACCATAAATGTATGTATTTATTTAAATCTTTATGCTATAAAGGTTGTGTGTATCGTTTGAATTTGCTTTTACTGTCCCGAATGAAATATAGTTCTCATTGAATCCACAGAGATAAAGGTTTCACGCTCAATAAAATATTACGTGTTATAATCGGTTTTTATTTGAGTCTAAATTTAAATTCAATTCAATATATATTTATGTTCTAGACTTATGATACTTCAGTTGGAGAAAGAGGTTCAAAGTTATCAGGAGGACAGAAGCAGAGAATCGCAATTGCCAGAGCTGTTCTCAGAAATCCGAAGATCCTACTTTTGGATGAAGCTACTTCTGCTCTGGATATTGAGAATGAGAAGGTACATGAGTATTTTAAACTAAACGTAACCAGTTGACGTCCAATACCTTGCAGTTCAACCAAAAACTATCACAACATTTATTTGATTTCGATATTTCTCAGTATTAAGCTTATTTTATTCTATTTTTTAGGTAGTACAGGAAGCTTTAGAGAATGCTTCTATTGGTAGGACAAATATTGTGATAGCACACCGACTGTCAACAATCCGTAAAGCAGACAAGATAGTAGTTATCCAGAATGGTGAAGTGATAGAGGAAGGGAACCACGAACAGCTGATGGAGAAAAAGGGCTATTATTTCAAACTCCTTAACCGATAAATAACCATCATTGTTGGTTCAATAAATTGATTACATTTTATATTGAATTCAGTTCCCATTATAGAAATGAAGAACTTATTATAATATTTTATGGCGCCTAAGACTACACCAAATTTTACACAATTTTATTTAAAAATGAACCCACAAAAAAGCCAATTGGTGTTTTAAATTATTAAAAAGCTCATAATCTTAGGTTTTATTTGGAACCTTTTCCAGCTTCCCAGCTGTATGGAGAAAAAAGTTACAAGCGTATCTGTAAACCATTGTTTTAGTTTCGGAAACCACAATAATGTCATGCTTTATATTTATATTTTTTTAAATATTACCCTCAATAACGAAGATACACCATATATAAATAATATTTTAAGGTAGAGAAATAACTAATTCAGGTATGCAAACATTCAAAAACTGATTTAAGCAAAATGTCAGGGATTGGCAGAGATTCTTCCCTTAGGGTGGCGCCATTACCCCACTCTCCCCTACTACCACTGGGTAGTTTCTCTACTTGCCTTTGTCTCTGGACATGATTTATCTTTCATTATATTTACTTGATGTATTCTGTATAAAGTTGTAAATTTCAATAAATATATTTAAATAAAAGTTTCTGCTAATGTAGAAAGTAAGAAAATTCAAGTTTTATTAGCCTTTTATAAAACTAGAAGTTGTTGAAGTATAAACATTATTTATTGTAAAATTCCCGCCTTGTAACGGGGATGTAACCTCTAGTTGTGTTTTGGTACCGAGTTACAGCGGACATGTGCTCCTTTGTTGTTTTCTTGTATGTTATGCTAATAAACATTTAAAGTGGTGTATCAGTGGTTAATTTACTTCAAATTACCTAAACAGGTTATGGGCCCAGCATGAGGTTGAAAGGAAGAAGTAAATAAATGAAGATTTATATTTTTGTTTTGTAAGATGTCAGTGTTCTGAGGTACGTTTTTTTTGTGTGTGATATGGAGTCCAAATCAATCATGATTCCTCAGATTGCTCTGTTAGAAGGGAAGAGCAACTGGGAAAACTGGAAGGTTAAAATAAGAATGGGATTGAAAATGATACCTAGGGCAATAGAAATAATAGATGGAACTTACAAGTGTCCTTCAGACCCTGCTGATACAACTAATAAATAAGCTGTGAAAGTTTATAATACAGATTTAGCTACATTTAATAAAATTGACAACCAAGCACTGCTGGTTATGTCTAATAACATGACAGAGGAGATATTTGAAAAGGTGAGATGCCATGAGTGGTAGAGATATGTGGTTGGGACTTTGCCAACTTTTTGATACATTTTCAGAAGACAGAATTTTTGATTTGTATAATAAATTTTTTGAATGTAAGTGGATGCCAGATGATGACGCTGTTACATTTATTACTAGAATTTCCAATGCCCGGAAACAGTTGCGAGAGGAAATTGATAAGCAACCTACTGATAACAAAGATATTTTACTAATATGTAAAATTTTAAAATCCCTTCCTGATAAGTTCAAACCCTTTACTGCTGGATGGAGACTCATAAATGAAGAGAACAGGAGTTTAAATAATCTTACCCAAAAATTATGTACTTTTGAGAGTAACCTGGGTGATAGCTGTTCAGAAGAAGTTTTGGTTGCTAAGGGGTCCACATCTCAATTTCATAAGCATGTTAGGGATAAAAATGCTAATTTTAATAAAACCTCAATAATTTGCCACTACTGCGATAAAAGGGGTCACAAAGTTAAGAAATGATGGTTTTGGCTTGCCGATGGCAAACCACCTAAGCCTGCTAAAGCTAAATTTGCTCAAAATAATTCAAGCCAAGGTGCAACTCTGTTAACAGTTACCTCAGAAGTTTTTGCATCGGAGACTAACAGTGAGACTTGGTATGTGGACAATGGAGCAACACATCATATATTTAGCAGAAAGGAATGATTCACAAGTTTTGAATCATTTACAGATGATCATGTAATTATTACAACTGATGGCTCTCAAGTCAAGGCGCTTGGCAAGGGATCTATTTTAATTTTAAATGCGTCTAACGACCATTGGAGAAGATTTGAACTCACTAATGTCTGGCTAGTTCCAGGTATTTCTAAGAACCTTTTTTCGCTTTTAGCGGCTCAAGATCATAGACCAAAGAATAAATTTGAATCCACTGCCGTTAGCTGTAAATTATTTGAAGGTAAAGAAACTCTTGTGTCAGGGAATCGTCAAATTGGAAGTGGTCTCTATAATCTAGCCATTAGGGTAGTACCCACAACAGATAGCTGTAAGTCAGAAAATAACAATCTATCTGCTCCTATCAAAGACCATTATTTATTACAGCTTCACCATGAAAGGATGGGTCATCAAAATAAACGGCATATGGAAGAAGTAATTAAAAGAGAACTCAATTTAGACTTGACTCTTGTTGGTGAACTCTGTGAGTGCTGCATAAAAGGAAAAGCTCATAGGCTCAAGTTTGGACGTCGGAAAAGAGCTGAGAAGACTGGTCAGATTGTAAACACTGATCTATGTGGTCCTTTTATCCCTTCAAAAAGTGGTTTTAAATATTTTCAGTTATTTAAGGATGATTTTTCAAAATTTAGAAAAATTTATTTGATTAAATCCAAGGCTGAAGTCTTTCAAAAATTGAAGGAATTTTTAACAGAATTAACTCAATTAGGTCATAAAGTAATGTGCATTCAATGCGACAATGCGCGGAGAGTTTAAAAATGAAAGAGTAGAAAATTTCCTCAAATCAAAAGGTATTGAAATCAGATATACTATGCCATACACGCCACAACAAAATGGATGTGCTGAGAGAGAAAACCGGACCATTGTAGAAACTGCAAGAGCCCTCATGCACTCAGGAGAAGAATCTCTTCCTAAGGAGCTATGGGCAGAAATGATCAATGCTTCAGCCTATATATTAAATCGAACAGGTTCATCATCAGAAAAAGATAAATCTCCATTTGAACATTGGATAGGTACAAAACCGAGAATAAAAAATCTTCGTGTAATAGGATCCAAATGTTGGGTCCATGTATCTAAAGAAAATAGAAGAAAATTTGATAAAAAGGCTACTCAAGGAGTACTTGTTGGATATGATGGGGACAATGGATACCGAGTCTTCTCAAATAATAAACTAATTAGATGAAGAGACCTCATATTTCAGGAGTCACTCAAAGCACCGATATGTGAAAAATCTTTATCTTATCCCATTGAAGAAAAAGGTATTGAAATATATTATGAAGAGAACCCGGAAGATCATAAGGAAAATGAAGGAGAATCTCAAGAAATACCTATGAAAGAAGAAGAAAATCCAGAAGAATATGAGGAAGATCAAGGAGATTCCCAAGAAGAAGAAAATGAAGACCTAGAAATAGAAGATGTAGTGTGGAAAAGAGGCGTGAATCTGAGGAGTCAGGGTAAACTTAATAAACCTAAATCTATGAATGATTATGTCAACATCGTCGAAGGGAGTGAAATTGTGCCGTTGGATTTTCACAATGCTATGAACAGTGAGGAAGCTGGGGAATGGCGAAAAGCCATGGAAGAAGAAATGACTTCTCTTAAAGAGAACAAAACGTGGACTATCTGTGATTTGCCTCATAATAAAAGGGATATTCCATCAAAATGGGTTTTCAACAAGAAATATAAACCTGATGGAAATTTAGAAAGATATAAAGCCAGGCTAGTGGTAAAAGGATTTACGCAAAAGAAAGGTCAAGATTTTGGAAAAACCTTCAGTCCAGTTGCTCGTCAAACCACCTTCAGAACAGTAATAAGTATTGCTGCCAATGAAGATATGAGTGTTCATCAGTTTGATGTATCGACTGCATTTTTAAATGGAGAACTCAAGGAGGAGATCTACATTCAACAACCAGAAGGCTTCAATGACAACTCAGGGAAGGTTGCAGATTACATAAAATTTTTTTATTACATAAAATGGCTAAGATTACATAAAACTAATTTAAGATTACATAAAATGGCTCAAACAGGCTCCATGTTGTTGGAACGAGAAGATAAAGAACTTCCTAGTTAGCATTGGTTTTCAAATTAGCTCAGCAGATCCTTGCCTGTTTATCAAAGAGGTAAATGGTAAAAGGATTTTGTTATGTTTATAAGTTGACGATGGATTAATCGCTGCTTCGGATGAAAGAGAAACAATGGAGCTCTTAGACAAATTAATACAGGAGTTCAAAATCAAGACTAAACTAGCTGATTTCTATCTTGGGTTGGAGATTAACAGAAGCAAGAAAATAAGCCAATCTTCTTACATTAGGAGGCTTCTCAAAACATTCCAGATGGATGAGTGTCGACCTGTAAGTACTCCGATTTTAAAGGATGATTTAGACAATGAATACGAACAACAAAACATCAAGACAACAAATTTTCAATATAGAGAAGCTGTGGGTTCGCTTATGTATTTGATGGTACGTACAAGACCAGATATTGCTTATTCCATTAACATAACTTCAAGAATGCTTGATAATCCTTCCGATAGTGACATAGCCAGAGTCAAACGAATATTCCGTTATTTAAAAGGCACTCCTGAACTTGGAATATTGTACAAGAAAAACCATAGAACAGTCCTTCAATGCTACTCAGATGCAGATCTTGGTGGTGACAAATTAACTGGCAGGTCTACTACTGGCATTGCTTGTATGTATTCAGGTGGTGTCATATCATGGTCTAGTAAAAGACAGAGTTCAGTTTCCATCTCTACCACTGAAGCAGAAGTCATTGCTGCAAGTGAGGGTACAAGAGAGATGGTTTGGCTCAAAAGGCTTTTTCAGGAGATGACTGACTTCAAAGAAGGTACGCTTTTTGTCGATAGTAACGCTGCCATTAAATTAGCAGAGAACCCTGTGTGGCACAAACGTACAAGTAGTAAGTACGGAGTGGATACCCAAAATCAACTTGCTGACGTTTAACGAAACCTTTGCTAAGTCCAAGACTTAAGAAAGTAAACAAAGATTTGGGACTTTGTTGAACATTCTATTTATGTTAAATTTATTAGTTTTAATTATTTTACAAGTAAATTATGAAGGAAGGTGTTGAAGTATAGACATTATTTATTGTAAAATTCCCGCCTTGTAACCGGGATGTAACATCTAGTTGTGTTTTGGTACCGAGTTACAGCGGACATGAGCTCCTTTGTTGTTTTCTTGTATGTTAATTTAATAAACATTTAAAGTGGTGTATCAGTGATTAATTTACTTCAAATTACCTAAGCAGAAGTCATATATTGCTGCGAATGTGGGATTAGTAGTTAATCAGGCCAAAGCTAAATACATGGGCGCGGAAGGACCTATTAAGCTGAATGATTTTATTAATATTGGGGGCCTTAATATTGAAAGAGTATACTTCTTTACCTACTTGGGCACCACCTTAACGAGCGACAATAATGTTTCGATAGAGATAAAGAAGAGATTGATGAGGCTATTAAATGCTTCTTCGGTATAAAACGACATTTAAAAAGCAATCTCTTTTCGTGGAATACAAAGAAGATTCTACGAGTATACAAAACGCTCATTCAGCCCGTCCTTTTATCTGGTTCAGAAGCCTGGGTCATAAAGAATCTTTCGAAAGGAAGATTTTACTGCGAATTTAAGGAGCTATGAGAGAAGGGGAAATAAAACCGTTCATGTACCTGGGATTAATGCAAATTTCAAAGTTTTACTAGGCTTCCGAAATAAGGTCGACTATTGAGAAGGCTTAGAGCACTGTTTTATTGCTTCAAGAAACTTCTCTCTAGTAATGTATTTATTTCTCTTAAAATAAGACTGGCAAAAAGATTTATTTCTTCGTGCTCTATTATACATGGTCGAAGAACCATGAGTCGTTGTCTAGGATTTTGTGTTTCTCAGGGTGCTACCATCAACGTTTAGGTGTTTACTATTACCCCCACATGGTGGGGCAATTCCGCCATAGCCGTTGGGTAATTCCGCCACATGCTTTATTTAACATATTTTCAGCAATAGGGATGAATAGGGTAATGGATAGTACTACATATATTGGTATCCAACATAATATATATGCGTTTTATTGAAAAATATATCAGTAGGTATCACATTTTATAAGCAGAAAGTCATTAATTTCTGTTTTCATCTAGTTAATATATAATTTTATCTTCTTTACAACACCACCTTTAGATTTGTTTGTTCCTTGAACATCTTTTCTTTTATCAGGTCTATCTTTCTTCTCCTTTTTGATTTTAGCTTCTAGGCCTACCTTTCTTTTTTCTTTTGACTGCTTCTGATCTTCATTTTCCACAAAAACAGATTTCATGGATGTTGCTGTCAGAACCGCCATATGGCGGTATTGCCCCACACAAACATGGCGGAATTACCCCACTACGCTATTACGGTAGTTGAAACCTTACAGCTACTAAACTACTTGATGAAAACAAATGAAATTTTAATTGAAAATACATGAAACTATAACGAACCAACTTATGCTTTAATAGAAATAAGAAACACTTACCTTCAACCCAATATCACGGGTTGTAAATGTTGGTAAAATAACAAAAAATGATGAAAATTCACTCATATTCAAACAAAACTGTTATTACAGACAACAACATCACTGACGATACTGCCAGTTGTTTCCGTGTCTGTCGCTATCGGAGAACCGGACCCTCGTTCGTCTCCCCACAACGCAACAACCAAAAACGAGGGGTGGCGGAATTGCCCGAGGTGGCGGATTTGTACCACTCTCCCTTACTCAAATAAAAAGTTCAGCTTAGAAGGTCACGAGGCCATCTTCTTTTCAGACGTCTCGGAGGATTATCAGGAATTTAAGAGGTTGCGAGGTTTGAAACTAGTGGGTTTGAGGGGAAATGAAGTTTGTCATGAAAAGATTGATATCGGATTCGGGCCAAATCAGCAATAAACGGGTCATTATGGAATACTTTGTTCATAACAAAGTAAGGAGTATTGAGGATCTTACGAAGGATTTTGGATTAATACAAGAGGAATTTGATGGCTTAGTGAAGCCCCAAAGCTCTACTCCTGGAAGTCCACATGGGTCTAGTGATTTTCATGTATATGAGTCTTTTGTAATTAATTGGGAGCTTAGAGCGTTTGTCTAGTAAATGTTGTTGTAACCTGAAACGGCGAGGCTGTTTTTTGTTGTTCAGTCTATTATGAGGATTCCAAGTTAAGCGTTTGTCAAGGTGTAGTCCTAAGTACCGGAGCTGTTCTACAGGAATCAGTGGGATGTTATTAAAAGATACAGGAGGGCAGGAAGTCGTTAGTTTACGACGGATGTGAAGAAACTAGAGTTTCAACATTGTTTCTACTATCCAAAATTGGTGAATTGTTTTGGATAAGTAATAAAGAAATCTTTGGATGATGTACGAGATAAAGAATGATGGTAAAAAATTAAGAGGGATCAGGTGGCTCGACGATGTGGAGGGTGGCCTGAAGGCGATCGGTGTAAACCGCTGGAGGCACCTTGCGGCGGACAGAGGCGAATGACAGATGAAATTAGAACATAGGCCCATGTTCTTCAAGGATCGTAGAGCCCAGTTATAAACAAAAAAAAACATGGAAATCTTTGTTTAATTACTTGATTCTCATTTCTCATTCTAAAGATTATTCTATAACTTTCCATTGATTTTTAATTTGTTATTGTATTTACCGTTCTCATAACCTTTGTTACTTAATAATTATTATAAACAAATTATAATTTGTTTACAAGATTTGATTTTACTATAATTACTAGGACTTGTTAAAGAATAATAGGAGGTTTAGTGAACGTCTACAAACAGACAGGGTAAGTGATTAAATGAATTAGGAATAAATTTCTGTGTGTATGTCGTGCATTTGTTTTAAGGAAGTCATAATTGAAAAATAGAGCAAACAAAAGCTATTTGTTTCTGCACAACTGTTATTCTAGAAGCAATACAGTATATCTACCGTTTACTGAACCCAACTCCCTTCAAAGGCACAGGTTTGTTGTGTTTTTTCTAAGAAAATAAGTGACAATTTTTATTATAGCTGAATTCTCCAACCCTTTAAACCAAGCTATAAATGGAATTTTTTTCAGCTTATTAGAAAACCATTTTGATGCTGAGAGAAACCAAAAGGTTTCCATCTATAAGTAAAAACTTGAGTACAAAGTTTTTCTATTCAGACAAGATCTAGGCATTTATAATGAAATTTACTTATTTATAAAAAAGAAAAGGACAATCCTCATTTCTCATGAACTGAATAAACTCCATTTCAAATTAAATAGCCCTAGAAAATTCTGTATTTTATGCCGCAAAACTAATTCTGACGAATATATGAAGAATTCATGGAGGATGGAGATAGTTGGGAGTGCAGTAAAAAAAAAAAAACACCAAATAAGTCAAGTCAAGTCAAGTTATCAGTATAAAGAGTAAACTTTCTGCCAAAAATATAATAATAAATTTTCTTGAGAGCGAAAACGATAGACAAAGCTTCTCTGTATAGTTGGCTATAGTTCATCTCGGTTTTGGTCAATGCACGAGATGCAAAAGCGATAGGTTTTTCTACGCAAGTACTCCTGCTACCCTGGTTGGTCTGGACTAAAGGGTGTTAAGACTCTATCGCTAGAAATTTCATTTTTCAATAGTTAAATGGCTGATTCACATCTAGAAGACCAGTCGAATTTTTTTTGCTTTTGTAAAAGTAATCACAATGGTTACATTAGCGTTGAAATATTTGGAATAAATTTGGCATAATAGGTCACCATGCCCAAAAACCTCTTGACGTCTTCTTGACTTACTGGTTGTGGTGTCTTCATAATAGCCATGACTTTGGCTGGGTCTTTCGAAATTTTACCTTGTTCGAATACATAACCTAAGTATTGAATTTTGGTTTTGAATAGGGAAAACTTATCTTATACTAAGTAAAGTGTCTCTGTTGTTTTTATATCCTTATATCGAACCTCTACTTCTGCTACTCCAATGGGGGCAAACATACCAGGAGAGTAAGAGCGAAATCGGATGTTGGGATCTCTTAAGTTTCTTATTCAGGTTCAGGCGATTAAAATTTGATTCATTTAACAGTGTTTGTCCTGCTCCGCAATCTACTTCAAATTGTTGAATTATGTTGTTGATTTTTACTTGAACGAAATACATCTGTGTGTCTTGATCCTGACTGTTTATTTCATATATTGTGTATTGATCATGGAGGAATGAGTCTTCTTCTGAGTCTACTGACTGCACTCCATTTTTTACTGACATTAATCTTTTTAGACACACTTTTTCGACATGACCCGACTTCTCACAGTATTGACATTTTAATTTAGTCGAAATAACTCTACAATTTTTTGAATTGATTATTTCTACCACATTTTAAACAAAGCCCTTCAATTCCAAGGTGTTTAAGTTAAAGCGTGTGTGTCTTGAATTTGATTTATCTCTAGGTCTTGAATTATAATTATTTTGACTCCCTAGACAAATTGTATCCTTCATTTAAAGAAAGAATTTGTTAGTCGAGTATCTTCAACTTACCGTGAATAAGTTCTTGGTCTTCATTTTGGCCTCGGAGGATGGTGATGTGAAAAGACCTTTTTTTCTGTATCAAACGATTTTTTTCTAATCCTGAAACAGAATACGTTTGGTACTTTATCATCAGTTAGTACAAAATATTTCTCTTAAATAAACAGAATTTTATGATATACAATTTCCAGGTCGGTAACTTTAAATATTCTGTTATACCACATTTATTAGTTTATAGTTATTAGATTTATTGTTATAATGATGTAAAGGCTTTGGCTGGGGACTTGAAGGTTCGATACCACAAATCTATCGATATCGATTTACATCTAAACCGTAATTCATAATGAAATAATTTCTGCTACGTTTTGACATAATATCTCGGAAGTTCACTAGGCGGCTCAGCGCATCCATCATATCCACTATGCTGATATGGTACATGCTTCGCGATTCTGACTTGTTTGAACTCTTCAACCTTCCCGTGGATTCTTCCTTCTTTGGAAGTATCATTCTACACAACACAGTATTCTCGAACACCTTGGTGTGTTATTCTTCACTCAAAGTTAGCGTCCAAATTACAAATCCATACAGGATAGAAAGGAGAATGATAGTTTTGTAAATTTTGGATCTCGAGATTCTGGGTAGTATTTTGCCTAGTTTAGCGGTTCCCAACCTTTATAGTTGTGCGGACCACCAAATTTGAAAAAAAAAACTTCGAGGCCCACAAACTAAATATAAACATACAATAAATACACAATATTATAGACGTCTGTATACAATTGACGAAACTGTTCGAGCTTTTTCTAGTACATTTTCGAATTTCATACTGAAATGTATAAAATCACAAAATATTCTACAAGAAAAAAATTATTTTATTTACTGATGATAAATATCAATCAATGAGATTTTTTACATAATTTGTCCCCAACAAGTAAGTCGATATCTGGTTTAAAATTGGAGGGTTTCAGTCTCTGATTACTTTTGAGATTGTATTTATTTGTTATAAAAAGTAATGTAGAGAAGGTTCGTTTCCACAAATAGGTTGTTTAGAACTTCATAAAATGTGAATGTTCTTGCCCAACATTTTTCAATTTTTTTTATCTATGCTGCGCGGCCGTCTTATGAAGTCATTGGGTGGGAACCGTTGTCCTGGTTCATAAGAACATTAGATTAGTATCATTAAGTTCAGGGGTCTTCAATGGAAAATAAAAGTTTATAAAAATATATTGAATTAAATTGTTGGAAAACTGGGTGATATAATGGAGGATGGAGATAGTTGGGGGGGGGGGGGTTGCAGTAAAAAAACACCAAATAAGTCAAGACTTATTTTTTATTTGTGCCGACGTTTACACAGTTGACCCCGCCTCCTCTCTTATTAGCCCTGAAGATGACCAACAAAGTAGGTCGAAATGTCGGGACAAATAAAAAATAAGTCTTGACTTATTTGGTGTTTTTTTACTGCAACCCCCCCCCCCCAACTATCTCCATCCTCCATTATATCACCCAGTTTTCCAACAATTTAATTCAATATATTTTTATAAACTTTTATTTTCCATTGAAGACCCCTGAACTTAATGATACTAATCTAATGTTCTTATGAACCAGGACAACGGTTCCCACCCAATGACTTCATAAGACGGCCGCGCAGCATAGATAAAAAAAATTGAAAAATGTTGGGCAAGAACATTCACATTTTATGAAGTTCTAAACAACCTATTTGTGGAAACGAACCTTCTCTACATTACTTTTTATAACAAATAAATACAATCTCAAAAGTAATCAGAGACTGAAACCCTCCAATTTTAAACCAGATATCGACTTACTTGTTGGGGACAAATTATGTAAAAAATCTCATTGATTGATATTTATCATCAGTAAATAAAATAATTTTTTTCTTGTAGAATATTTTGTGATTTTATACATTTCAGTATGAAATTCGAAAATGTACTAGAAAAAGCTCGAACAGTTTCGTCAATTGTATACAGACGTCTATAATATTGTGTATTTATTGTATGTTTATATTTAGTTTGTGGGCCTCGAAGTTTTTTTTTTCAAATTTGGTGGTCCGCACAACTATAAAGGTTGGGAACCGCTAAACTAGGCAAAATACTACCCAGAATCTCGAGATCCAAAATTTACAAAACTATCATTCTCCTTTCTATCCTGTATGGATTTGTAATTTGGACGCTAACTTTGAGTGAAGAATAACACACCAAGGTGTTCGAGAATACTGTGTTGTGTAGAATGATACTTCCAAAGAAGGAAGAATCCACGGGAAGGTTGAAGAGTTCAAACAAGTCAGAATCGCGAAGCATGTACCATATCAGCATAGTGGATATGATGGATGCGCTGAGCCGCCTAGTGAACTTCCGAGATATTATGTCAAAACGTAGCAGAAATTATTTCATTATGAATTACGGTTTAGATGTAAATCGATATCGATAGATTTGTGGTATCGAACCTTCAAGTCCCCAGCCAAAGCCTTTACATCATTATAACAATAAATCTAATAACTATAAACTAATAAATGTGGTATAACAGAATATTTAAAGTTACCGACCTGGAAATTGTATATCATAAAATTCTGTTTATTTAAGAGAAATATTTTGTACTAACTGATGATAAAGTACCAAACGTATTCTGTTTCAGGATTAGAAAAAAATCATTTGATACAGAAAAAAAGGTCTTTTCACATCACCATCCTCCGAGGCCAAAATGAAGACCAAGAACTTATTCACGGTAAGTTGAAGATACTCGACTAACAAATTCTTTCTTTAAATGAAGGATACAATTTGTCTAGGGAGTCAAAATAATTATAATTCAAGACCTAGAGATAAATCAAATTCAAGACACACACGCCTTAACTTAAACACCTTGGAATTGAAGGGCTTTGTTTAAAATGTGGTAGAAATAATCAATTCAAAAAATTGTAGAGTTATTTCGACTAAATTAAAATGTCAATACTGTGAGAAGTCGGGTCATGTCGAAAAAGTGTGTCTAAAAAGATTAATGTCAGTAAAAAATGGAGTGCAGTCAGTAGACTCAGAAGAAGACTCATTCCTCCATGATCAATACACAATATATGAAATAAACAGTCAGGATCAAGACACACAGATGTATTTCGTTTAAGTAAAAATCAACAACATAATTCAACAATTTGAAGTAGATTGCGGAGCAGGACAAACACTGTTAAATGAATCAAATTTTAATCGCCTGAACCTGAATAAGAAACTTAAGAGATCCCAACATCCGATTTCGCTCTTACTCTACTGGTATGTTTGCCCCCATTGGAGTAGCAGAAGTAGAGGTTCGATATAAGGATAAAAAAACAGCAGAGACACTTTACTTAGTATAAGATAAGTTTTCCCTATTCAAAACCAAAATTCAATACTTAGGTTATGTATTCGAACAAGGTAAAATTTCGAAAGACCCAGCCAAAGTCATGGCCATTATGAAGACACCACAACCAGTAAGTCAAGAAGACGTCAAGAGGTTTTTGGGCATGGTGACCTATTATGCCAAATTTATTCCAAATATTTCAACGCTAATGTAACCATTGTGATTACTTTTACAAAAGCAAAAAAAATTCGACTGGTCTTCTAGATGTGAATCAGCCATTTAACTATTGAAAAATGAAATTTCTAGCGATAGAGTCTTAACACCCTTTAGTCCAGACCAACCAGGGTAGCAGGAGTACTTGCGTAGAAAAACCTATCGCTTTTGCATCTCGTGCATTGACCAAAACCGAGATGAACTATAGCCAACTATACAGAGAAGCTTTGTCTATCGTTTTCGCTCTCAAGAAAATTTATTATTATATTTTTGGCAGAAAGTTTACTCTTTATACTGATAACCGGCCACTGACCCATATTCTGCACGAGAATGTACATCTTCCAGCAATGATGTCTGCTAGGCTTCTTCGCTACGCAACCTGGCTCACAAATTTTGACTACCAAATTGAACATACAAAGACAGAAGAAAATGTACACACCGATTTCCTTTCAAGATCCCCTATCCAAGAAAATATGTCCCAAATTGAACAAGGAGAAACAAGAATCTTTTTTAACAAGAATCTTGTTAATTTCTAATGAAACCATATACAGTAAAACTTCTACTAACGGACACCCCTAAATAGGGGTCACTCCCCATTACCGGACGATTTTTTTTTTGCACCGGCATTTTAATACACTGTTTAAGGCATTTGAACTTATATTTAACGAAACCTCTCATTAACGGTCATGGACAGGCTGTGTTGGTAATAAATCGATTAAAAAAAAAATCTCTTGTGTGACTTTATCCCTTTCCCGTTTCTCGGAAACAATTAGTTGTTTCCGGTCTAAGAAAACAGGGGCAGCTGTTTACTTTTGAGTAAAGGTTTTCCACATAAATACTTGTTTTATTAAAATTTAGTTCTATTCTAACCATCTTGGCAGGCAGCTAAAAATTTCTCCCTCACGTAAGAGACTCACTTTAGAACAAAAAATAAATGTAATCGACGTTTATGACCGTGAAAAGTCAAGTGTACGTGCGCTAGCGGTAAGACTCAATATCGGTAGGACACAAGTTTTTGAAACACTCAAAAACCGTGCGTTGCTTTTCAAATTATGGAATGAAATTAAAAACAAAAAAATTAAAAATGTGTTCCCGAACAGAAAAACAAAATTGACGTCATTCTTGAATGGTTTATCCGTGCAAGGGCAAACAATTATCCGATTACAGGACCTCTTATTTAGGAAAAAGCTCGTGAAGTGGCAAACAAATTGAATTTAAATGGATTCAAAGAATAAAACGGATGGCTCGAAAAATTCAGAACCAGGAACAACATCAAATATAAATTTATTTGTGGTGAAGCAGGAAGCATTGATGATGAGATCGTGGTTGAATGGGCTCAAAAATTGCAAGGTATGATAAAAAATTACTCTGATAAAGACATCTATAATTGCGATGAAACCGATCTCGTTTTCCGTGCATTACCCGATAAAACAATGACTTTAAAAGGAGAAAATTGTTCAGGGGGTAAAATTTCAAAAGAAAGGTTAACGGTTCTTTTATGTGTAAACCTTGCTGGTGAATTCGAACCTTCTATGGTTATAGGTAAAACCAAACAACCCCGTTGCTTTCGAGGAGTTGACGTGAAAAAACTAGGTGTAATTTGGGAATTTAATTCAAAGGCATGGATGAACCAGGGCAGTTTTCTCTGATCGGCTAACGAAATTGGATAAAAAAATGCAAAAAGAAAGACGAAAAATTTTACTATTTTTAGATTATGCATCATCTCATCGTAAATGGAGTTAAAAAACATTCAGTTAATCTTTTTCCCACCGAACACCACATCGAAATGCCAACCATTAGACCAAGGGATAATTAAAAACTTCAAAGTTCATTACCGTTCAAAAGTTTTAAAAAGCTTGTTAGCTAAAATGGAAGACGCCTCTACATTTTTTCACCTGTCAAAATCAATCTCAGTTCTCGACGCTATTTTTTGGATTATGTCTTCGGTTCGGGAAGAACTGTGAGAAACTGTTTTTATAAAGCGGGATTCAGAAGAACCGATTCCGTAATTCCTCCAATGAGCCGATAGAAGAACTAAATAGCTTCTAATATGTGAAACAATTGGAGAAATTAATGAAGGCTATAGGTCTGTGGTGACCACATACATTATATATGATTGAAATGATTAGTTATCCACATATATAGATTTTATTTAATGTATGATTAGGAATTATTTAATTATGCATGATTAGTTGGATGAATTGATTAAATGTATGAGTATTGATTAGTATAATAATATGAATTGATTAGATGTATGAGTATTGATAAGTATAATTATATGAATTGATTAGGATGGATTATTTTATGTGTAGAGTTTAATTACGTATTCAATATTGTTTATATAAGTTGTATTGTATGTTCCGTTCACCTATGTACCTTAGCGAGATAAGAATGTAATAACGTATTAACGAGTTTGTATTCGACTGTATGAATATTATGCCATACCAGAGTTCAATTTATCTAGTTTTTACTGCTTGAATATTTATATTTGTGGAAGCTGGGGATGCAAATGTGAGGTTGGGGGAAGCGATTAGGCAGTTCGAGGCTGCTTTAACTAAGACATTCTCTCAAGATTCTTAGACTGACCTGGCTGCCGGCTTACCTCCTTGCTCATATCCCCAAACCAGGCTTGTATTAGTAATATCTGAATAATTGTATTAGATATAAGAATTGCATGTTATACTATTTTATGTATAGGTATATTTGAAGAATATAATTTTATTTGGGGTTTCCATTGTGAACTTTGTTTGTAATTGACTTTATTTTCTCCTCCTAAGGGTCCACGGACATATTTTTATAATTATTAAATCAATTAGGAGAAAGGTCATTACTGGTCGATTGATGAAAGTGTGGTTACTGATGATAATTCTACGGACATTGCTAGGATAGTCAAAACTTTGGAAGAAAATCGTAGGAGTGAAGAAGAATTTGATGAGGAACAGCAACAAGTCAACGAATATGTAAAATTTCCTGAAGCATTACAGTGTTCAAAAAAAACTGAAAGACTTTTCAAATGGAGTTATGGCAGTATACTGCTTCTGTGCCAACTTCCTTACCTTTCCCTAAATAAATCCTCTTTCTCACTGTGTGACATCAGAACATTCTGTTATTATATAATTTAGTTTTATCTAACCTTTTATGTGTTTTTTGTATTTATATTAAACCTTATTATAAACTTTTGGAGTGATTCAACTTATTTAATTGGCGCCCGAATAGGGACTATATATGGAGAATAATTGTATGTGACTTATATAAAGAGAAGAAATTGTGTCCGAAAATCAATCTACACCAGAACCTTTTCTAAGGCAAAATATTTAGAAGCCAACTGTATTTTAAAAAAGTCTCCATAAAATATCTTGAACCATTCTTTTGAACGTTTTATTATCGATTACAAGGGAGACCTTGCTGCCAATCTTGGAAATTCAATATTCACTATTTATACCGTTTATAAAATATACGAACAGATAATTTTGGACCCGTAAGGGTAGATGATAGGAGGAATTTGCTGACGTGGAGGTTCAGCTGTAGGGTGGGATATCTAGAATTGAGGTTGGGATTCCCGAAGCTTGGATTGGAAGGTCTGAGTCCTGTTAAGGAAAGTCGGAGGCTTGAGTTGGGAGGTTTTAGGCGCCCGACTCCGAGGCTGTTGCAGATTTGTTGAAGTGCAGTTATTCTTTCGTTGCTCTGTGGATGTTGTGCTAGTAGATTGTTGAAGTTGGAACGAAGTTTTGGGTAATTCAGTGAATTTTGTAACGTTGTCGACTTCAGGTGCTTGAGTCGTAGTCTTCTCTATTCTATCTTTTATTTTATAAGTTCTCTGGCGATGGAATTTTTTATAAACCGCACAGCCTCTATAGTTTGCGGGATGATCTCCACCAAAGAGGACACATTTTGCAGGTTCGGAATTAGATTTTTGGCAAGTGCCAATAGGGTGTGGTAAATATTAAAATTAAAATACATAAGTATCAAGGTATCTGAGTGGTGGAAAGTAAAGATGGGAGGGAGAATCTGAGATATATATAAATAGCGAGGATAATCATTGTAGAATCTCATATATTACTAACAAAGTGACAAGGAAAGTAATAAACAATACAGTAAGTAATAAAAATTGAGGCATGAGTAATAAAAAAGAAAATGAAGAAATATGCAAAAATAAGGTAACAAGAATAAGAAAAGTAATACAGATAAGTTTAATAGGAATGGCAAAATACGTATGTACAAACATAATATTTTATTTATGGTTCTTTTTAATTATTTAAATATTTTTTTTTAAGTTTTGAAGAGAAAATACCGGCCAAGACATAATCTTTTTTCTTCAAAATTATATATATATATATATATAATTTTGAAGAAAAAAGAAAAAAAAATATATATATATTTATAATTTATTTATTTATAACAAAGTAATTACATTTGCATCTGATTTATTTATTCAGTTGTTTCCACAAAGAGTCACACAACAAGCACAATTCCCAATAAAAGGTGTTTATGTAAAAATGAACCTTAACCCATAAGAATAGATGAAAATGTTTATTTTTTTTTATCAATTGTTGAAAATCATATTTTATTATTACTTAATAAATATTATACAATTAAATGGTAACCATAATACATTTACATGTAGACAAACTTTACATTGGTGACATTATTTACGACATTTATAACAATGTTATGAGATTTCTGCCATTGTAGAGTTTCATAAAATATATCTATAAATGTATTAATAATAATAATAATACCCGGCACAACAACTCGTCACCAAGTCTGGGCCGCCAATCAGCTCTATTCTGCCAATCCGTCTAGCTTCTAGCATTAAGAAGGGTACGGGCATCCGCAAAGCTTCCATCCACCTCACGTTTGGTCTCCCTACTTTCCGTTTGCCATGAATTCCTTCTGTGAGGATCTTCTTGGGAATCCGAACGCCCTCCATCCATGCCAGGTAATCTGCCCATCGCAGTCGGCCAAGTTTTATTGTCCTGATAACATCTGAGGTCTTATAGAGGTTGTATATTTGTGTTGTATCGCCGTCTCCATATTCCACCCGCTTATATTGGATCACAAATCTTCTTCAGGATTGTCCTCTCAAAAATTAAGGCCTTTTCTCATCTGCCTTTGTTATCTATATATCTAAAAATATACTAAATCTAAACTACATACTAAACATACACAAATAATAATTGCTTGGATGTTATTTAAATTTATATAATTGAATAGTGGTTTAAATTTGTCTGTGTCCATAAATTATAACTGAAATTAAATAATCTTAAATTACTTAGACATTTCCACCTTTTGTAAATTTAATTTATTAGTATAGCACTGGCTAGATCAGCATTATTTACTATAATGGAGAAACCATTAACTGTGCTACAGCTCCACCCCAATCTAAAAATCAATTCTTTTTTTTAAATTTCTATTATAAATAGAACCAATTTATTAAGTGAAAAGCTGTTTCCATTCCACATTTCTGAGATGCCCATTAAACATTAATAATCATCAATGTTTAAAGAATTAAATAACTTTATAATAAATCTTACTAATATTATAAATGTGAAAGTTTGTATGTTTGTCTCTCTTTCACGCAAAAACTACTGAACGGATTTGGATGAAACTTTACAGTAATATAGGTTATACATCAGAATAACACATGGGCTATAGCAAGCGCGGATTTAGGGGGGCGCACGGGGGCACGTGCCCCTCCCCACCCCTGACAGTTTTAGAGGTACTGTGGAGAATCCGTTATAGTACATAATTAAAGGCAAATCAGGAATTTAGCATCTTGAAATTTGCAGATAGGTTCTTTGTATGATTTAAGAAAGAAGTTTGGATAATTCCACCCTTATTATAATAAGGGTTCAAAGGTTGTATGGAATCCGTCAGTTTTGAAGTTAGACATCTGAAATTTTGTACGAGTAACCTATAGTGAAAAAATTTAAATTATTTAAATAATTAAATTATTTATTATTTTAAATTATTGTTAAAAAGCACTGTCAAGAAACTTTGTGCGGTAGTCCAAATTCTATGCGAGCGAATCCGCGGGCAAAAGCTAGTAAATTTATAATCAGACTCTTTTCTCAACTTGCAGCAATGGTGGGTCTTTCAGTTCCATTAATATCTGTGCTTCAAATTCAAGATTTTCAAATTTTAGGTCTTTATTTACTAAAGAAAGTTTAGTTCTTCTCAACACTTTTGACAACGTAATTTTCATCTGTGTCATTGCAAAAGTCATACCTGGAACAAAAAAAAAAAAATCTTTTAAGCACTTTTAAAACATTGGATTTATTAATGAACAATTATTTCATTTTATATAATATTAACAATGGTTGCTTAATTTCTTTGTCCGATGCATCTTTGGGGTCCCGGCCACCCGATTTTATGAAAAGCTGAAGTGGCTTTACCTTTCCTATCATCGTGAGTACTTCCTAGCATCCTTTCTTTACCAAGTTGACCAATCCCACCATTTTACATTTTCAATCTCCTTCAAATCCACAGTCCACCACATAACACCCGTTCTCGGCTCTCTGATCTATATACATTCATTCATTCATTCAGCCAACGCCCGTTCGTGGCCTTTCGGCCATCCGACGCCGTGCCGCCCAGTATAAACGAGCTCGTTCCTCTATCGTTTCCTCACAAGTGACGTCCTTAAGGCCATCGCAGGTCGTGAGGTGTTCTGCAATTCCTTCAGCATTGGAACATAAGGGGCATAATGGTGAGTCAACCACCCCAATCTGATGCAAGTGCTTCTGAAGGAAGTCATGTCCGGTTGTCATTCGGAAATTTGCCACTGCTACGTCTCTCAGAAGGTCCCGGGTATGTTTGATTTTGCAATGCCTTCCCAGGGCTTTCCTTCTGCAGCCCTTCTTCTTGTTCTTTTGACAGATTCGCTGAAAGTGCTGTTGATAATGCGGCAAGCGCTGTGGTAGGAGATCGGGTGGATCGGCTGCTCCATGATACATCCTTGTTAAGCCAAACTGTCGGCCTTTTCATTATCCAGAGACCGCAGTGTCCTGGCACCCATTGCAGTACTATGTCTGTCCTTGCTTGCAGCTGCTGAAGTCTTTCCTGGCAGACGTTTATTTCTTTTCCTTCTTGTGGCTCTGGTGAGCAGATTGCCTGTATCGCGGATATTGAGTCCTAGAAGAAGACCACTTTCTTCGAGATTACTAGTAGGAGCAGTTCTTTAGCAGCTTCACTGATGGCACATACTTCTTCAAAATTGGTGCCATTTTTCCCAACTGCTAGGGCTGCTTGCACTTCTGTCGAGTAATATCCTGCTCCGCTTGCCTTGGACATGGCTGACCCGTCTGTGTACAGGTGTATCTATTCTGCGGATGGATATCTGTCGTTAATCATGGCGACAGTGTGCGCCTTTAGTTGGAAAGTGGGAACGTCAGCGTTTCTTAGGTTGATTCCCGGTATTGTGGTGCACAACGGTATTTCCGGCTACTCTTTTA
The DNA here is from genome assembly GCA_037127475.1 of Arma custos. Classification (NCBI taxonomy): domain Eukaryota; kingdom Metazoa; phylum Arthropoda; class Insecta; order Hemiptera; family Pentatomidae; genus Arma; species Arma custos. The sequence goes on from CM073764.1 coordinate 131,533,929, forward strand.
TGTATGGCTCTCGCTCTGGCTCTTCTAGTCCGTATTTTGCTCTTATTTCTGCTACTTTGTGCAGTGGTGTAGTTTAGGTCTTGAGTCATTGGTTCGCATTTTTGTATTTCTCCCAAAAATTGTCACTGGACCTCAATGCTCTTTCAAAGAATTTCACTGTTGCCTTGTCCCTGCGAGTGTCTAGTGGCTCTATGTCGGTTTGGCTTTCTAATGCTGTGATGGGAGTTGATTTAGCAGCCCCGCAAATGAGTCTTAATGCATTGTTTTGCACTATTTGGAGCTTGTGTTTCCGTAACGGACTTTTATGAAACGTTGACTTAGAAAGTGGTTTAACCAAATATGCATGTTTCCTGCCACCCCGCTCTCAACCATTTTTTGAGAAGGAGTTTTCTGCTCACTGTATTGTAGGCTCCCTTAAAGTCAATGAAACACGCCAGTGTAGCCATATTTCTGTGGAATCCATCTGTTATTCACTGAGATAGCTTGTTTATTTGGTGTGTGGTGGACTTGTGCTTTCTGAAACCTGCTTGTTCATTTAGGATTAGATTAGTGTGTTTTAAATACGTGTTCAGTCGATGGTTTATCATCCTTTCCATCACTTTACAAAGGATGGATGTCAGACTAATAGGTCTGTAGAATTGGAGCTTTTCAGGGTCATTGCCTTTTTTATAGATTGGAAGAATTATTGCCTTTTTCCAGATGTCTGGAATACTGTGATGCCATATTTCATTCATAGATTTTAGTAGCGTGTTTAGGGCTGTCTTTCTCAAATGGGTAATAAATTCAGGGTATGTGTCATCTGGTCCGCAGCTTTTACCACACACTATTTTGCTTATGGCGTGCTTTAGCTCAGAAATGTTGAAATCGGATACAAAAAGATTGGCATCTCCCTTGTTCAAAGCAGTTGAGGGATTCTTGGGCTTCCGATGGTTTCTAAAGACTTGACAGTATGGCCTTGATGAGTAGCTTTAGCAAAATAGATTTGCAATTTCTTTCCTATTAACGGCTGTTATTTTCCCACATTTTACTGGATGTGCTTTAAAGCTCTTGCTTTCATTGTTTAGCTTGGCGATAAACTTGTGCGCACGCTCTGGTGCCATCCTTCCTAAAGTCGATATCAGCAATAAAATTTCTAAATTTGTTTCTCTTGCTAGTTATGATTTCATTCTGTAGTCGAGCCTGTGCTTTCCTGAGGTCTATACAATCTTTTAAGCTGTTGGTACGTTCAGCTTTTTTCTTGGCATTATCTCGTTCCTTCTTGAGTGTGGCCAGTTGTTCACTCCAGAAAGGTGAGTACTTCTTCACTTGCCCTCTCGGGATGTGGAGCCTGGCGGCATCCAGAATGGAGTTTGTGATCTTTCGCACTGCATTATTAGGGTTCCCTGTAATGAGTTTTTCATTAAGCCTTTCGTTAGTATCTTCAGCGTAGGCTTCCCAGTTGGCCTTTTTAAAGTTCCACCTGCTCAGTTTCTGTCTTTGTTCAGCATGGCGTTTTGGGCTCACTCTCAGAGAGAGAATTCTGTGTCCACAGCCAGACGGGTCCCCTAACAGTTGGTGTTGACACCTAACAGTATTGGTGTGGTAAGATTAGGTCAGGCTTTCCCAAGTGACCAGAGAAGGAGAGAAAAGTGTGTTCTGTCACTAAGGGACAGAGTGGTGAGTTGTCAATAAAGTTTTCCATGATTCTCCCCACTACTGATGTCCTCTGGTATCCCCATCTGGTTGACGGGGCGTTAAAGTCCCCTATAACGATGGTATTGCTATCAATAGCCTGACGTCATTAAGGGAGTTGTTCGGTGGGTTATAGGCTCCTATAACTCGTAAGTGATTTTTATCAATCCAGCAGTCAATCTGTATAGCCTCAAGCTTGTCTTCTTCGTCAAAATCCAAGATTTTGAACTTGTATGGTATGTCCTTGATTATACCAACAATCATTCCTGATACCACTTGTCTCCTTCTTGGTAATGAGTGGATCGTGTAGTCCATCTGGTAAAATATAGTTGCGTCAGTTGTGGCTCCTGCCTCTGCCACTAAAACGTCAATTTGGCAGTAAATCAAAATTTTCTTCAGCTCGCTAAACTTGGATGGGCTCAGTCCGCCTGCATTCAAAAAAATAATATTTAAACAACGTGATCTCTTCCTGATGAGGGCGTCGTCTGTAGGGCTCTGAGAAGGGCCGTTTCTTCTCCTTCTGGGTTGTGGCGTGGTAAAAGACGAAGAATTGTAGTTCATTTGGCATCACCCAGGGTACACCACGCGGAGGCGAACTACGTTGTACCCCATCTATATACAGCATCCCAACGAACAGCAGGTTTTGAAAGAGCTTTCCTTATCCGATCTTCCTCCCTTTGGAACTATACCTTCTGCCATTCGACATTCCAATAATCTTCCAACCTTCAAATCACGTATATTCCATCACCTAATATCCCTACAATTCCCTAAAATAAGGAAATTGTAAGATCAGTTTTGAGATAAAATTCTCTCATTTGATGAATGAATGATGTTTTTAATGTACTCTTGAATTTCTGATTACGTATGTGTATATATTAGTGTGTGGGATATAAACCACGTACATATGTATAGTATCATCTAGTTGGACATTTTAAAGAAGGAGAAATAAGTGTAAATCACTGATAGTGTTACATATTTAACTATTAATTGTTTCTCTTATATAATTATTGTTAACTTATTTTAATTTTTTCTTTCTCTTCTTCTAATCTGTTTTTTAAAATATTGTTATTAGAGCTATTTTTTGCATTGTTATTATTTTTGTTATTTTACTCTTTCTCACTTACTAAATTAATTAATCTCACTTTGTGATAATTAATTAATTGTAATTATTTTTTTACTCTAAGGTATAATAGCTTACAATACCTGTATTGTTATTCTAAAGGGACTTGTCCCAAAATAAATAAAGACATTATTATTATTAGTATATATATATATATTATATACTGACTGGAATTTATAACTTCATTTGAGGAAGTGAGAACTGAGAGTCAATTAACTGTCTTTGTAAAAAGGCATTTTAATTAAGCATCAATGAATTCTAAAACAAATAATATCAGATTCACAAATAATATATATACACACTTATATACGTAGAAAGGTCCATAAGTTTGCAGCCTGTCCTGCTTCCCCTCCTTCAAACATGCCGGGACCTGCACGCCTATTCAGGTCCATGCCCATCGCCCACACTTCCTCAGGCCTGTCAGTTAGTGTCCAGCCTTGAAGGAAACTCCCCATTTCTACAATGTTCAAACTCGAGTACCGTGCGGTTATTAAAATCTTTTGTAAAGAGGGTCTTACTCCTGTGCAAATTAAAAAGTACTTGGATTGTGTATACGGGCTGTCCTCCCCCTCCTATTCCACAGTGAAAGAATCAGCAAAATTATTTAAGTTAGGGAGAGAATGTCTAGAAGATGACCCACGTCCCCCTGGTCCCCCATTGGAAGCTGTCACTTCTGAAACAATCCAACTTGTGGAATCTGAATTGCTGTCTGACCGGCGACTGAAAACCAAAGAAATAGCAGCGAGGTTGGGGCTTTCAAAAACATGTGTTTTGAGGATCATCAAAGAACATTTGCGTATGAACAAGGTTAGTGCAAGATGGGTTCCAAAAATTCTTTCAGCTGCTCAAAAACAGGAACGAGTTCACTGCTCCAAAGAATTGGGGAAGCTCCAAGCAGCAGTGGAAGAACATTTTTTTAACAAAGAAGAAAATAATTTTTTTCATCGTATAGCAATGTTGCCAAAGCATTAAGTGTGTTGAACTTAGATAAGAATACATTAAAAAACAGTAAGACCAGTTTCTTTCATCTTTCCTCCTATCCCAGACCGTAAACTTTTGGACCTTACTTTGTGTGTGTGTTTACTTTTTGTGTCTAGAAACTATTTTCTATATCTACTGATATCGTGCATATTTATTTAATTTGTACTTGGAAAAATTTATCTCTATTGATTTAGTTATACATCGGTAGTGGAAATACAAATTTTATTTAAGAGACCTTGTTACAAAGACATCATTCTTTATGAATTGAAAACAAGTTTTATTTGCCATATATCTTCATTGGGTCTGTCATCACAACCATTTGATTAATAGTTCTTAGAGTGAGACAAGCAAGAGTTTGGATACACTAATAGAATTACAATTTTGATATGTCGATAAGATCATATCAGTTAATGAGTAAATGACAAGTGAAAGAAGAGAAGATGAAGTAATGTGAAAGAGGGCTGCAAAAATAAGTTATAAAACTGATATTTTTGTCTCCTCAATATTGTTTAGCGTGGTCTTTCATCACCATCTACTTACATCCATATCAAAACATTTTTGAGAATACTTCTAGATATCCCCTTCAAGTCAGTGTGATCTTCCATAGTAAGATAAAGTAAGTAAAAATAAAATTGTAATTTTTAATTATTATTCTATTTTGCAAAATATTCACCTGGGCAGCTTCGAATCCCAATTCCAAATGGTGCAAAAGAGTACTTAATTCCTTCACCTTCTTCGAGAAAACGATCTGGGTCAAACACTTTCGGATCTTTCCAGTAGTTTGGATCCTTTCTCATAAAATCCAATAGGTAAACCACAACTGCATCTTTAGGTATAATCACTCCATCTGAAAATGGCATAAATGATGTATTATATCCTGGTTCAGTTTTTTATTTCTACTATAGGAGATAAAAAATGTCTTTCAAATAAAATTGTTAATTTTACTATCACAAAAAAACAAAATGATGAAAATGCTTCATGCATATACAAAATAAAATCTGAATTATAGAAATGATGGTCTTTATTTACAGAAGGATAACAGCACATCAACTCTATTGTTTTAATAGATATCCAATAAAAATGTGAAAATCTATTTGTGTTTTTTATGAATGTCATGTATAGTGAAAAATTGGTTGGTTGTTGATTTTCTTCAGTTAAGACCATTGCCACACAATGTTTACTGGAGCACTTCGTTACAAAAGATGCTAAGCAGGCTGTATATACAAAAAATAAATTTTCCTATTTTATTTTTAATAACACGTCTAAAGTCATTATTAAAATACAGATGTAATAAGAACCAAATGATTAGGTTTCTACATATATTTCTTGCAAAAACGTTCTGCCACATGTTAGGTTTCTGGCGCCATGTTTCAGTTTTCAACATTTTCTCCTTGGATTGAAAAAATTTTCCCCATACTTCTTCAAAAGAGGTTGTTTATGGTTTACGGAGTTTAAAAATGCTCTTCTGGTTTCAGGATGGCTATATATGGTATGCTGATAAATGACAATTTTGTGCGCATTCCGATGTAATGAATATAAGGTAATGTGGAGAAAGTATACACTAGATCTTACAAAGTTTAACTTTAAAGTTCTGTAAAAATATTTAATTTAACCCCTTCGTGAGCGATTGCACCCCATGTGTGCGTTTGATTTCCGAGGCTATAAGATCGTGTGTGCAATAACAGTAATATGCAATTATCAGTTATTCTGAGTAAACTAGTTGTCGAAATAAGATTTTTTTTCAACTAATGAAATCTGTTAAGTACAGGAAAACAAAATTTAGCATTGGTTATACTGCTGATTTTTTCATTATTCAACTTATTTTTTTTTTAACTTTTTAAAATTTTCTTTGCATTATATTCTATTCTTTATTATTGAAAGCAAAATAACGATTTTATATTATCTAACTATTACTGAAATAAATGTTTATAAAGTTTTTAATGATGTATTTTCATTTTACCTTACATTGCATACATGGTGTTGAATCCACTCCTCGCAATAAAAATTTTCCATGGAGCGAGCTGCACACCTCAATGGTCTTAATTATGTGAATTCACGTAAGAATTAGGTGAATCCATAATAAACATGTTTTTTTTTTTATTAAAAATGAACCATGTTCAAAAAAAATTGTTGTCTCAAATTGGTTAAAGCTAGAATTTCCCTCTTTTTTTTTTTCAAAAATGTTTAGGTGTTAGATTCAAGCTTATTGCATAATATTAATATTAGCAGTATTAATCGTGTCCATTTTGATGAGATCGGTCATTTAATTTAGTAATACTTAAAAACAAATTTGCAATATCATTCAAATACATTACACCAAATAAGAAGTTTTTAAATATTATTCTAAATAACAAATTAATTCGTAAAAATGTATCAAATAAGAAGAATAAAGTAGTTCTACTCACCAACTGCTATATCTTCAGAGGCTTGTTTTCCAACAAAAGGAGGTCCACAAAATCTGAGAGATTCCTTGATGAACCTTTAAGAATATATATTATTTTCTTATTATCCATGCAATAGATCAGGATTTTACATTAATTTGTATTTATGTTATTAGTTATCCAATAAGTTTTTTTCCTTAATTAGTTCATTCAGATAATATCCAAATATGATCTTGTTATAGACACATATATTTATTATTTACTTTCTTTTCATCATACATCATGTAGTTTCCAATGTTTTTGGAAAGATTAGTTTTATATATACATATATATATATTATTCAACAAAAAATTATTCATACACCTGGATTATCTGTGAAAATATTTTTAATTATTTGTTTTTAACAAGAAATAACATCGGATCCTAATAACAAACAACATTCCACATTATTTTTATGCAACTTTAGGGAATTGGAAAATTGTGTAATTTAATTAACATCAAAACTTCAAATTTTATAGGCAAAAAAATTATTCATACACTGACACTAGTCTTATATGTAATAACTTGTAGGTACAAAACAAACTATGTTATCAGCTCAATGTTCACTAACCTAAACCTTATTTCTTGACTTAAGAAATGTACTCGTTTAATCCAGTATTCAAAGACAATTCCACGAAGATTGATCATAAATCTAAAGAATTAAGTAATTGTTGAAAAATGAAATTGTTAAATTATTTAAACAAGGGTTGAGTTACCGATGTATTGGAAAAAAGGTGGGATATTCTCATGCAACCGCGCAATATATTATTAAAAAGTTTAAAACCGGATCTGTGGATAATAAAAAACACACAGTCAGAAAAAGGTTGCTCACAGTGCATGAATTCCGAGAAATCATGAAAAAGGCGCAAAAAAATCCAAAAATGAGTGCTCGTGATCTAACAACACACATCACATCGACTATTACATCCCAAACAGTGAGAAATCGGCTGCATGAAGCAGAATATAGAGGTAGAGCGGCAAGAAAGAAGCCCTTCATAAATGAAACAAACCGGAAGAAAAGATTGGAATTCCCTCGGAGGTATGTGAACAAACCACTTTTATTTTGGAAAAATGTATTGTTTTCTGAGGAAAGTAAATTCAATATATTTGGATCGGATGGAAGAAAATTGGTTTGGAGGAAAAAAGGGAAAGCTTTTGAAGCCAAAAACCTACTTTAAAGCATGGTGGCAGTAACGTCATGGTTTGGGGTTGTCAAACTTGCAATAATCGATGGAATTATGAATGCTGAAAAGTATGTGGATGTGTTACGAGGTAATTTAAGAAAAAGTGTGCAAAAGTTAGGAATCGAGGGCAACTATTTGTTCCAGCAGACCCCAAGCACACGGCCAAGAAAACGAAAGAATGGCTGTTGTACAACGTTCACCAGATCTTAACCCTATCGAAAATTTATGGGCACTATTAGAATTGAAAATTCGAAAATATATGAGTTCTTCACGAAAAGAGTTAATATGCCATCTTAAAAAAGCTTGGGAAGAAATTGACTCTCAGGAGACTAACAATCTGGTAGAATCAATGCCCAGAAGACTTCAAGCAGTGATAAATGCCAAAGGATTTCCAACAAAGTACTGAAAAGATTTTAGGAGGACTTTTGTTTCTGTTAAGTGGGTGTGTGAATAATTTTTTGACCAACTGTATAAGAATAGTGTCAGTGTATGAATAATTTGTTTGCCTATAAAATTTGAAGTTTTGATATTAATTAAATTACACAATTTTCCAATTTCCTGAAGTTGCATAAAAATAATGTGGAATGTTGTTTGTTATTAGGATCCGATGTTATTTCTTTTCACTGATAAACTAGGTGTATGAATAATTTTTTGACCAACTGTATATATATATATATATATATATATATATATATATATATATATATATATATATATATATATATATATATATGTATATATCAATCATTGGAAAGCCAAGCATAGTTATTTTAACATATTGATGCCTTATTTCACACATGTGTTAAGTGCAAAAAACAAGATTTTACAGAAGCCCAATTTGATAATAATTCAACACAAGGAATACCGTTTAAGTTTAAGCATACAATATATTTTTGTAACCTTCACAGCTTCTCTATAAATTTTTTATCAACATATGATCTATGACTTCCTGATCACAACTTTACAATATTATTTATATAACAAAACCCATTTTTGAAAAAGTTGCACGTTTGTGAACTAAGGCATCAATATATAAGGTTTTAAAAGATATAGAATGGAGAAAACCCCACAAACTTCAGTGATTGTATTAGATAATAATTCCTATTATATTATTTAATGGAATATAGTTAAATCCCAAAGAAACTAGGTGAAAATTTAAGACTTATATCAAACAGGGAGATAAAGTTGTGTGACGCATCATACTATTTATCTTTAATACAGTATTCTTAATCTAAACAAACCAATCTTTTGTGTACATTTGTGCAGTATTATTTGTAATTAATTACTTTTTATTTATATATTTAATATGTCTCATGAATTTTTAATGTATATTTGTATTAATGTATATTTATATTATGTATATTTATATTTCAAGTCTATCAATAAAAGTATACCATAAAATGCTTCCTGATTTGGCAAGAAAAAATTAATGAGCAGAAGGAGAAATAAAATCTTTGACAATACCTATATATACATATAACAATATATTACATACGTACAAACGAAAACTCAAACAAACACACAGACATGCATCTTTTTTTTCTTTACAAAAATAAATGCTTCAAAGTGAAAGGATGTAAAATAGTTTATAAATAGGTAGGCTACGAAGAAATAATAATGTAACCTACATGTAATAAAGTGCCTAAACATACAAAATAAAAAAGTTTTGTAATCTAAAGGAATTTTGTAATAATTACATTCTTTGTATGAAGAACAAAGCACAAACCAGAAGAGGAATGAGTTCCTTATCGAATTTAGGTTCTCCTAAGGAACAATTTGAATTAAAGTGGGAGGTTTCTCTAAATCAACAAACAAATATTTGCCCATTTTAATTGGCCATTTTACTAGATACTCCTGGTTTAGAGTTTCTTCTTTCCAGAATTCAAATGATATCAAAGAATTAATTAAAAAAGTATACCGACTGAATAATTTAGGTATTCCAAATGTTGTATAACCAGAGAACTTTGTGAAGCCAGCACTGCTATATCGCAACATGACCAATATAATATGGCAGAATCACTTTTAAATATCTCATTGGGAAACTCTCTGAGGTATTTGGGAACTAGGTCCCTTGTTTTTGAAGGTACCTTTGACATTTTTTACATTTGGTTTTTCTCAGTGGTTGCGGTAATTCAGAGCAAAGCAGCTGATTGAGATTGAGCTAGAATAGGAAGGACTAAGGAGAAAAGGGAGTGAGGGATTCTGGGAAATTAGGCAAGTAAACAATGGCTATCATTTTATTGTGGGTACCTATTCTACTGTGATTCTAAGTAACAGTTGGTAGCACATTGCCGAATAATAGGAAACAAAGACTGTCTGGCTTACTTATCATTCTGTGCACCTTGGAACTTTATTTAATCAATATCCATCCGCAAATTCGTGATCGTTGCAAAACATGTGAAATAAAAATGGGCTCAGGTGAATCAGAATGCCTTCAAACGTATTTTAAACTGTTGTTCATTATGATATCCAACATAACTAAAATATGTGAATCCGAACCCTAGTTATTATGTAATTATTAATGATTAATATTACATTTAAGTTGAAATGATTGATAAAGTTATTTGTAAAAATAATGGTGTATAAAATGGAATTTGTTCATCCTTTTTTTCTTCTGAGCTAATTTTACATTTAAAAAACAACTCATATATACCTTTCTAGGTACTTCATTTGTTCCAGATCTTCAAGAGTTGGTTCTCTGTCATCATCACCAAAAATTTCATATTGTTCTTTCCAAGCTGTTTCCTGTATCTCTGGCAGCGCAGCTAAGCAAGTAATTGTGCTTGACATTGTTGAACCAACAGTATGTGAAGACTAAAAAGATAATATAAAAGGAAAATAATATGATAAAACTCAAATATAATCAGCCAACTGAAGAATACTAGATTGTTTTATTAAAATTTGAGAACATAATATTAGCTATATTTTTCCTTTTAGCAATGTTTAGTGGATAAACTAATCAAATGATAAAATATTATATGATGATATTATAATTATATTTCCTAAAATTCGTAATATGCAAAAACAATAATGGGTACTTACAGTAATGAATACTTCTTGTAATTCATTCACAACTCTCATATTGAATTTTTTACTTCTTTTAGTCCTTGATGCAATACATATTGGCAACGGGTTATATGATTCTGTACTTTCTGTTAAAAACAATTGTGGTTAAAAAAATGAAACTTCAACAGTATCATCATTTATTGAAGTACATATACTTTAAAGAAGTTATAAAATTTTCCTAGTGAAGTAAAATTTATAATATCCTGGGTCTTCCTTGATATCTCATCAGTAACTTTTAATTTCATTGGTCTACTATTATAATTCTCACTATTATTATTACAATTACTATTATTATTAATATAAGTCTATGATTGTTTCACTATTGATCACCAATAGAGCGAGGAAGTGAAAAAAGTCCCAAAAGACTTCTCTTTATTTGCATTCAATTGACCAGACCAACAAAATTGACGTGATAGCCATTAATTAAGGTTTCATTATAGAAGATAAGTAAAACAAAAGTAAGTATCCATAAGTAAAAGTAAGTATCTTACTATATATAGAGGCACTGTAATTATCTAGATAAGATAGAAAACTGAGCCACTTGTAGTTCTGAATCGACTATTATAACAATATAGCATGCCAAATACAATTTTGAGAATCCTTGCTTAATAAGTTGTTAGTATTATATTAATTGAATTGTACAAGAAAGGCGTAGGGAGGTGGTGGCCCTATCGCTCGGTGATTGTACCGCAATCAGCCACTGGCCCTCCTGGTTGGGGGAACAGTACACTAATACAGCACACTACATACATTCTCATTACAGACCAAAGTCATTTACTGTACACACCCTAGGATCACATTCCCTAAGTACACACCCTTTCTCCTGAAGGGATATAAATATCTGGAGACCAGTTTTCCCGAGGAAACGGGGCCTCTTTTACTGGGCCAATCACTCGTAAAGGAGTATTAATAATTCAGAGACATGTTGCAAATATAAGCCTTAAAGTAGGCTAAGTTACCGTGATGCAAATATACGCCCCTACAGAAGATGCTAACGTCCTTGATAAGAAACTGTTTTACAGTGATCTTGAGAGGTGCAGAAGTATTCCGATCATGGGATACCTAAAAGCCCGCATTGGAAATGATTTCAGAAGAACTCAAGGTGTAATGGGGCCTCATGCGGGAGGGAGGGTTTTGAACAGAAACAGACAAAGACAATCAAAGAAAACTGTCAACATAACCTTGATTCTCGATCGACTTTGCCGTGGTCTTTTCGGTCTTGCTTCACCTTTTGCACGTTATTCGCTGGATTGGTCAGTGGTTTCAGAGTCGTTTGCGTAAATCCAAGTCTCGTCTCCAGTTATGATGCATTTCAAGTGGTCCTGATAGTCAGAAAGCAAATTTTCACACACATCAACGAGACGCATTTTTTCCAAAAAATTGAGCGATTTTGGTACCAGTCGAGACTTGACGTGTTTGAGACACAAAGCCCCCTTCAAAATGGTTTGGGCTGAGCCAAATGATATTCCAAAACTACCAGCGAGGTCTCTGATTGTCAATCGACGATTTTCAAGCACCAAATCTTTGATTTTTCGGACGTGGCCCTCGTCGGTAGACGTTGATGGTCGTTCAGAGCGTGGTTCATCTTCAATGCGTTCTCGGCCCGCTTTGAACTTGTTTACCACTTATAAAAGTTTTTTTGTGGCATAGTTTGTTCACCAAAGGCCTTCCGCTACATTTTCAACATGTCCGCACAAGAATATTCCTTCCGCAAACAAAATTTGACGCAAGTTCTTTGCTCAACAAAATCACCCATTGTAAAAGTCGAAAAATTCATTTTTGGTTGTTTACAAAAACAGGTGTAACTCGGAGATAATCAAACCTTTTGACAAACAGACGCTTGGCAAATATTATAGACAGTCCTACCAACCTAGGAAAAACAAATTTACCTGCCTTCCTAATGCCCGGGAGTTTTAAATGACAATTTCACCTTACTTTTTGATCATAAGGGAAAACATCTTAGATGCTGCGATAATAGTGTATGGAACGAAGCGGGTTTCCACCAAAGGAAAACGCACCTCATGGTGGAATGATGAGCTGAAAGAAATCATCAAACAGAAGAACAAATTATGGAAAGACTACTGCAGAAATTATTCAAATCAGAATTGGCAAGCATATCTTGCCAAAAGGAAAGAATGCAAAAGAGCAGTTCGAGAAGCAAAGCAGGAGTCTTAGGAAGATTTGGAAAATCTCTCGATAAGGACGCAAAGAAAACATTAGTTAATTTTGGAAGAAAATTAAGGCTCTGCGAGGTCGGAAATGTAAGCAATACAAAGAGTTAAGAACTCAGAAAATAAGATGGCTTCTGAAGAAAAGGAGATTCCGTAAACCTGGAGGCAGTTTTACGAACACCAGTTTTCAAGGTCTCCTAATTCTAATGTTGGAAATTCACTTGAAACGACACCATGGAACAATGACATAGTTGAAGACACAATAGAGGAGTAAGAAGTGAAAAGAGCTATTCTCAGGATGAAGACGAGGAAAGGCCTCAGGGAGGGACAACATTGCTCCAGAATTGATAAAGTATGGCATGGAACTTATAAAGATCCTACAAAACCTTTTTCAAAAGGTATGGGATGAGAAGAAGATTCCAAAAGATTGGGAATTTAACATTATTGTACCAATTCACAAGAAAGGCTGCCAAAATGAATGAAAAGAATCTTGCAGGTGGGTAGGACCCAAGACGAAATTCATATTTTCTGCAACGGTGAAGAGATGAAAGTTGTGTCGGACTAAACTTACTTGGTATCTGTGATGCAAAGTTCGGAGAAAGTGGACAGTGAAATTTCGCACAGGATCGGAAAGGCAAACGTTGTCTACTACCATATATGTAACACAGAGATAGGAAAGAGAGCGATGGGACTAGAGGTAAAATTGCTAATTGCTTCGACAGTTTACCATCCTGTTCTGTTCTGTGTTACCTCACTGACACTGTAGTCACATTATCGCTGTATGAAGTACCTGCGAAAGACCTTATAAGAAATGAACGTATTAGAGGAGAGCTCCGTTCGATCATGGAAACAATAGAAATGAAGCAGCTTAAGTGGTTCGGGCACGTCTGTAGAATGGAAAGATATAGGGCCATCTCAAGACAATGACGTACCATCCATCTAGTAGGAGACCAAGAGGATGTCCCAGAATGATGTTTCTTGATCAGATAGAATGAATAGGGAAATCCAGAGACAAAACTTTGGATGGAATGAAAAAGCTCGCTGTTAACCGAAAGGATTGGCAGGCCTGGCTAAATGCGCCTCCACGCTGAAAGGTACTAAGGGTGAAAGAAAAAGAAGAAGAATATAAGATATATCAACAAAGATAATTTTTGAGATATTTAAAACAGTCATTACCTGAAGGAAGAGTCTGATGTGGATTATTTATCGTTTTATAGATCTCTCTCAAAACCTAAATAAAATAAAAAAGTATTTTATAATTTTTCCATTGTAATAATGGTGATATTCTATTACAACTTATAATACAGAATGATTTCTATGAATGAAAAACACATTTACCATTCTCCTCAACTTTCCTATTGTTTTGATGTATATTTCATCTACTGATCTAAGAAAGGGTAATATTTTTTTTGCTACCCGCGGGCTTCCTATAATCAGTGATGCTACATCCTTCAGCCTGAAACAATTTAATATTACTAATATTGTACTTATAGTGACCAGAACCATAAATCTGATGGCTTAAGCAAGACCATTGGCGCTTTAGAGTTATCTCTCTGCAAAGTAGTTAGGCGACAATTATCTTACCGAATAAGAAATTAATATTGTAATATTTTGATTTAAAAAAAACTGATTGTATGGTTCATATATGTGATTATAAATTTTTTGAAAATATAAACAACAAAAATCTAAACGGTGTTCTAGATTAACAGCCTAAAATACTCTTAGATGCATGCCTTTCAAAACTGACAGTTATCATGAATTTACTTATCACTTGGGCTCGGATTCATATGTATTTACATATTTTTAATTAATGAAATTGGGAAAAACAAAAATGCAAAGCCTTATGTTTCAAATCCAGTAATACACTCACTTACCAGTCGACGTTTCGCCTATTCAGGCATTATCAAGACACAAAAACAAAAAAGGGTTATGTGAATCACATCTCGAAGAAAAAGGTGCAATACATCCCAACGATCAACAGCCCAAACAGGCTCCAAACATGAGACAGCACCCCACCACCAAGACGTTCAATATACAACTGAAAGGAAGGTAATACGCAACCAGCTGGAAGGTTATGGAATCAGCTGATCCACAAAACATATCAAGTAATACTAACCTATATAAATTTATACACATTAGCAAAGTTAGCCGATTTTTTCTTTTAAAATATTCGGTAATTGTTTAGAAAAGGTCTCCCTTATAACGTCCAGGGGGGGGGGCATGCCTTAGGCGATAACCAGCGCCCTCTACATTTCGCTACCGGTACTTCTCACTCGCCGCATAGTGTTTGGACTAATAGGACCTAGCTGGACATTTTTTTTTTTTCGGCATTTTTGCATTTCTTTCGACTAATTAAGTATTATAATTATAAAAATGGTTTTTAATTAATTACCAACTGAATTTAAGAGGATTGCTAGGATAATAATTAGAAAATTTTAAAAAAACATGTATAATGAAGACAATATATAGCAATAAAACTGATAAAAATCCATATTTATGCTGGAACAAGTTTCTTTATAAAAGTGATACGGAACATAAAATATAAACTATAATGCCTTGCAGTACACAATTACAATTTAATAAATACATGAAAATAAAAAAATAATGAATATAAATTAGGAGTTACCTCGCAATAACGAATTAAATGAATACCATAACAATAATTATAAAGAAGAATAAAAGTATTAATATTCACACATATACAAATTTTATGGAAAACAAAGCAACTACAAAATAATTTAAGAACGTAAAGAAGCAAAGAACTATAATTATTTTAAAAATAAGTGTGTGTGTATATATACTCCCTTACATATGTATATAAATATATATATACTACTGCTCATCATTTATGGAGTTGTTGAAATGTGTAAGGTTGAAAAACAAGGCGAGTAAGGCCCTGAAAAAAGAATGCAAATAAAGAATAAGAAAAATTTGTCCAGCTAGGTCCTTCTAGTCCAAACACTGTGTGGCGAGTGAGAAGTGTCGGTAGCGAAATGTAGAGGGCGCTGGTTATCGCCTAATGGCAGTGGACCGAAGGGAGACCTTTTCTAAACAATTACCAAATATTCAACGTTTCCGAATAATATTGGTTCAAATTTCTACAATCTGTTTTATAATTAACCGAAATGTCAATCTTTTGCGCAATCTGCATGGTCTCGAACAACTTCCTTATGGAGCCATCACTCTCTTTGTAAATAACTTTAGCATTCTGAAAATCGAATTGATGCTTACAGGTTTTGGTATGCTGGGCCAGTGCTGTGTTAGGTTCCTTGCCACCAATATTTTTACAATCATATTGATGCTGATACATTCTTTTGTGCAGCAATTGTGATGTTTCACCAATGTATATCTTAGGGCATTGTAAACAGCTAATCTCAAACACTACATCCGGTTGTTGCAGTGTAAGTATTTTATCTTTTAATGGCGTGTAAAATTTACTCATCTTGTTTGTAATCCTACTCGCAAGCCTAATATCTTAAACATCGTACTTTTTAAATATATCCCTAACACATTCTGACAGGCCCTTAATATAAGTGCAAGCAAAGAAGACACCATTCACATTATCTCTCTCGGCACCACCACTAGAAGTCTGGTTCATATTATTGTGAATCTTGTTATATGACAAATTCCAATATTGTTTAATGAGGAATGAAGGGTACAAGTTAATTTCGAACATCGTGCAGTCGACATCTTGGTGGTGGGGTGCTGTCTCATGTTTGGAGCCTGTTTAGGCTGTTGATCGTTGGGATGTATTGCACCTTTTTCTTCGAGATGTGATTCACATAACCCTTTTTTGTTTTTGTGATAATACCTGAATAGGCGAAACGTTGACTGATAAGTGGGTGTATTACTGGATTTGAAACATAAGGCTTTGTATTGTGGTTTTTCCCAATTGCATTATAATAAATAATAGTGTTTCTTTTTGAGTTTTTGGCTCTATTTTATTTTTAGTTAAGTTAGATATCATAATGAAGACCAGTTTAAAATACGTTTTAAGGCATTCTGATTCATCTGAGCCCATTTTTATTTCACATATATTTATATCTTTCACTATAAACACATATTTTACATGTTTTGCAACAATCACGAATTTGCCGATGGATGTTAAGTAAATATAGATTCCAAGTAAAAAAAATTCCAAGATGCGCAGAATTACAAGTAAGCCTAAAATCACAATAGAATAGGTACCCATAACAAAATGATTGGAATTATTTACTTGCCTAATTTCTCAGAATCCCTTGCTCCCTGTTCCTCATAGTCCTTCCTATTCTACTTCAATCTCAATCAGTCGCTCTTGCTCAGTATTACTGCAACCGCTGAGAAAAAACATAAAAAATGCCAAAGGTACCTTCAAAAACAAGGGACTTAGTTTCCAAATACCTTAGAGAGTTTCCCGATGAGACATTTAAAAGTGATTCTATATTGTTCGTTTTGCAATATAGCAGTGTCAACTTTACAACGTCCTCTGGTTCGATCGAAGAAACCGCTGATGTAGAAGGGAGATACATTGTCAATGTAGTAATTGATAGAATATGTCCCGATGCACCACAGTTTCTCGTAAATTGTGAACTCTTAGAAAAATGCAACCACATTACTATTGCACATTTTTTTATTGACTCGATGAGTATTCTTTGGCCAAGTGATGTTTTACACAAAAACGTTCTGCTATTTTTATCAGACAATGCTCCATGTATGGTGAAAGCGGGGGCTGCGTTGAAGGTGTTTTATCCGAATATGATGCATCTCACATGCCTCGCATATGCCTTAAACCGAGTTGTAGAAATTGTCAGACTTACAATTAATGCAAGAACTTCGAAAAAATTAAAGACCAAACTAGATTCAGACTCGTCTGCAGCAATAGAAAAAGCTAAATACATGATGAAGAAACCCATCTTGAAAAACAACTTGGCTTATATAGCCTCAAAATTCTGTTTTTAATTCGCTTGATAACAAAGCTCGAAACCCAAACCATGCCATTATCAGAGTGCGTTGCTCTCTGTGAATGAAGAATAAGTTGTAAGATGTGCTGAGAAAAAACCCAGGCTGGAAAGAAACGATGCTCATAGTGAATAGTCACAGGGGACTGGATGTGCTAAATCAGTTACAAAGCGATTTTAAGACTCCGGCAGAATTTTTTATTTGAAAATTTAAAAATGTAGGTTGTTTCCAACAATTGCAAACAATAAAATTTTGTATCCATAATAATTCCATTTTTAATAAATGTGCATACTTCTAAAAAATTTGAAATAATAAATAAAGCATTTTTTGCTGATTTTGATTTCACATATTCTTCCCTTTTACTTACATATTATTAAAAAATAACCACATATATGTACATCTTTCGCAATTTTTATTACATACAATTCCGGGGCCTACTTATCGCTCATTAAAAAGTTATAAATGAGAAAGAAAAGGATGATTAAACTCCAGAATTCAGTTGCAGTATCAACTCCACAATGTCGAATTTTTTATAGCTAACTACTTTGAATTTAAGTATAAATTTTATATTCAATGGAATTTATAAAACTAATACTGATTTTAATTGGTATTCTTGTTCCTGATGTTGTACAGGATAAGTTTTACATAAAAGAATAATAGGTTTAATTTATTATTATAGATCCCTTTTCAATTTAACAAACCAGGAGTTTGTTTATCTCATGAGTAATCATTACAAGAGGATTTTGACAGCAACAATAACTTATAAGTAATCTGTAATGAAGGCAGTAATAACTAGTATTGAAAACACGATTACATGTTTAAGAATTTTAAATTAATTTTTTTATAATCTTCTCTTACTATTAGAAAAAAATAATCAACTGAAATTAGCTAATCATAAAACTAAGAATTTCAAATAATAAAAATTAGTTTAATATCTTACGAATGCATATGATGAATAATATCAGGATGGAATACCAAACTGTTTTCAACACCAAATAGAGTCCCTGAAGAAAAAAAAATAAAAATAGAATGGCACATTTATTTCATCGTTAAAAATAATATTAAAAAAATATTTTCAACCAATTTATGCATCTGTTCTACAGTATAAAAATTTTATAGATAACTGTTCATGTTCTATGTTCTTGAAATAAGAATAATAAGAGCAATTGACAAGTTTATTTATTCTATATAATAATAATGATATGAGAAGATAAAAGATCACCCTTTGATAGACATTTAATAAACTAAATAATACAGGTTTTAAAGATTACTTTAAGGTGACAAATTTGACATGATAACAATGTGATGTCAAAGTCTTTTCACATCTACACTATAATGTTCCATACTACACTTTACCCACTTGGTTCTCTCTCTTTTATACAAATCTCACTAATTCCTATCATAACACAAGTAATGTTTAAAATAGTATTCTTTGTTTATTGATAATAAATATATCTATCTTGAAGAGGTACAATAAAATGTTTTATATATATATATATATATATATATATATATATATTGCTGAATACCTATGAAAAGAACGTACCCATGGTAACACTTTGCGTGACTCCCAAGACTGTTGTATGGATATCCAAAGCAGAAGGTGTAGCAAACATCAGGTCAACCAGTTTATCAGCAGATTTAAGGAACGTGCTATAAAAATTATTTTCTACTCTTGTTTTCCTTAATAAGCCATTGTATTCCTTTCTTCTTATCTTCCATAAATCATCTGACTCTGCAATAGTAATCAGGTATTAAAGAGAAGATTACAAACTTGAAGTTAATAATGATTTATCATTAAAAATTATTATTGAAATTAATGCTGAAATAATTCTTTTTACGTATTAAATCTGTATTGTATAATTGTATATTAAGTATTTTATTACAGATAGACAACACTGTAAAGTAACCATTGAGATTATGTTGTCATGTGCTCTTTGTTATATTTGATATGTGTTCAGCCATGTTGGTATTGTGTCAGTAGGCTTGAAGGATGCCACAGAAGAAGGGGCTTTGTTCTAGTAGAGTTGGCTTGAGACTCTTAATGTGTGACCGCGTTATTTAGTTCGCGTTGGTATTTTTGACTGGATTGTTGTTTGTGTGTAGCTTCTGTCTGTCTATATATGTACATATAGTTTTGTATATCCAATAAATATGTGCCCATATCGTAATATGATATAAATAATACTTAATAATATCATATACATTTAAATAAATATTTTATTCAAACAGATGACTTTAAAGTTCATTGAAGTAGAAATATAAACCAGATTGAGGTATATATTTTGATAATTTAAAACATCCTAATGAATGTTTTTGAATGTAGGCTGTGAACAATTGTGATTAACAAATAATTATGTAGGTTACTTAAAAAATAATGTTTTTAAAGAGAACCTAAATGAAAAAAGGCATAGATGTGGTAAAAGTGTGTAATAGAGTGAGTTGATCTCGAGCAATATTGATACAGTAATTCGTATATATTAAATGAAAATTAAATGCCAAGAAACTGTAGAAATATGCATATATTTTTAATTTTAATATTTCACACTAGTATATCTATATAAAACAATTAAAATCTTGATTATATAATAATAAGAAAATTTCCCTCTTTTAAAAGGAGAATAGTGACTTGGTGTACAATAAACATATTAAAAAAATTTAGTACTTCGCAGTATAGTATAATACCCGCATAAATAAGATAAATATTTCAAAAAATAGCTTGTAAATAGTGTAAAATACATTTATTGTTCTATAAGCAAGAGATGGAAGTTAAAATACTAAATTTTAACCCAAAAAGTGTTGTTATTGAAATTAATGATACTAATATATGTAATTATTGTTTTCTTCTTTAGTGACATTTGTTGAAGGTACATTACCAACTTAGAACTGGAATGAAAAAAAGTAGAAAAATTTAATTTATTATACTTAAAAATTTCCTAACAACGATCCTCAACCAATTACCAGTTCTGGGGTACACTTAAGTATAACATTCATAACAGCAGTTGTATACTAGAGTATAAAAACAACTTATTCTGACTATCTTGGAATAGTCTGAAACATTTTTCTCTTCTTGTGATTCAATAAACTTCCATGGTCTTTTTAAGGGTGGGCTCACCCCTTGTATATACAACTTTTCAAACAGAGTGTGAAGGTTATTCATACTATGAGGGGAATTTATATTTAAATTACTTTTAATAATAACAATTTATAGTTAAATTACTACTTACTAGGTCTACTAAATGGTCCATTCATGTAAATTCTGAAAGAACTAAAAGGGTATTCAGGCTTATCCTTCAGATGTGGATGAAATCCAATTTGCTAAATAAAAAGAAATATTTTATGTTAATACCACATTATTATCTTTGGTTTATATATATAAGAATGAGATCAATAATAGACTAGAGAAATAGAAAGAAAATGTTTTATTTACACTTTACAGCTATAAACTTTTTATTCATTAGAACATCATGATAAAATTTATCATACATATTAGTGTAAATTATGACTTCCTGCATTATTTGAAAGAATTTGGCTTTCTAAAGGCGGTTACTTTTTCTTACCTTGAATTTTACTACCTGTATGAAGCCTTTGAGTAGTTGGAAAACACTGTGATAAAATTGGGCCACCATGTAAATGATGGAAAGACAGTATATATGAAATCATTAAGAAGCCCACCAAAAATAATGGAAGAGATGATCAAATTTGGAATCCTTACTATCAGGATGGTACACCAATTGAAGTATTTGGGCCCTCTTGTCATGTTGAAGAATCAACTCCAAGAAGTAATTAAGGCAAGAAAAATGTTATTATGTATCAATTACACATATCGATATTTCTCTTATGGAGTGTGTCTCTAGTGTGTAACAGTGAGTGTCTTTTGTTCTGTCTCGCCTTTCTGTGTTCTGTCATAAATAAATCTGTGTTTATCTTATAAATCATTTCCTTTATGAACCCAAGCGCACTCTAATAGGTTATGGGCCCAGAGTGTCTTAATAGGAATTTGATACCTATAGGTAAATCGGATTTTTGAAAATTTTTGACTTGTGCGAGGTTAGGTGACACGTGTTCGGCTGTTCGTGTGTTTTGTGATTCGTTATGGCAAATTCCGGAAATATTGCTTTTGTAATCAAGCCATTTGATGGAACCAATTTTGGCAATTGGAGCTTCAGGATTAAATTGTTTTTGGAGCAGAATGGAGTGCTTCATGTTTTGAACAAAGAACCCCCATCAGCCGAAGCTGAGCTCAAAGTGTTCAATCAAGAGGACGTGAAGGCTCGAAATATTATTGTCCAGGGTCTTGCCGACAATATTCTACCAATGACCATGAGTGAAGGGAGTGCTAAACTCATTATGGATGCTCAGGCTACAACGTATGAGAAGAAAGGAATGAAGTCTCTTGTCTCTCAAAAAGCTTGGAGAAAGATGGAATATAAGATTGGCAGGCCTCTTCAAGATTTTCTACAAGACTTCGAATCTATGGCAATGGAGGTGAGAGTGGCTGGTGGAAAGCTGGAAGAAGATGAGATTGTTAACCAACTTCTTGTTGTCACGCCTTCTGATTTTGACTCAGTTGTTTCTGCTATGGACATTTTATTTAATAAAAATCGATCAGCTTTAAGCTTGGATTATGTCAAGAACACTCTGTTAGCTGATTATGAGAGAAATGTAAAAAAGGAGGAAGAGTCTCATAACGCATGTTCGTCCTATAGGAGAAAAGGTAAATTTAATAAATTTTCCAATTCAAAGAATACAAGTGAAAGTGTAACTCCAAATGTCGTGGTCATTTTAAGAATTTTTGCTCAAAGTTGAAGAACAAAAGTTTATATGCCTCTTCAAATGATATGACCAGTGATAAGACAGAGCTTTTGTTTACAACTACTTTGGTGGATGAGTTAAATCCTGTCAACAGTGCATTCGTTAATCAACAATCAGCAGAACTTTTTTTGTTATTGACTCAGGAGCCAGTTGTCATCTGTTGAGAAGTGATTGTAAAGACTATCTTAATAATGAATCTGCAGTGAACTTGGAAATTGGTGTTGCTAAGGCTGGTGAGTCTGTAAGTGCATGTACAAAAGGTGATTTACTGTGTTTATCTGATGATGGAGACACAGTTAACATTTCTGATGTATTAGTCTGCGATAATTTATCATCTAATCTCTTGTCAGTCCTCAAATTAGAGGAAAAGGGATGTAAGGTAGTTTTTGAAGACTCAAGTGTCAAAATTATTTCTGGGAACAAAGTGTTGAAAGGTCAGCTCCACGGAAAATTATATATTGTACACTTTCATCTTGTTCGTGATCAAGCCAACACTGGTATGGTAACTAAACAGTTAGTGCATAGATCATCTACAAGAGTTAGAAAAAAACCAAATTATTTGTATGATTTTATGACAAATTTCGCCTTTGACCTATTTGCTTTATCAGCCTCGGCTGATAGTAATGTTCCCAACTCATTTTCTGAAGCTATCACTGATGAAGGTTGGAGATCAGCAATAAATGAAGAGCTGCAATTTTTGGAAGCCAACAAGACGTGGGAAGTGGTTGATACTCCTCCTGAATGTACCTGCATAATAAACAGTCGTTGGGTGTTTACTACCAAGATTAATGAAGAAGGAACTGTGAAAAGTGTGTTACCTAGGCCTGTTTATATGAAACCTCCGGAAGGTGTTAAGTGCAGTGACAAAAGTATTTTAAAATTAATAAAGGCTCTCCATGGTCTCAGACAGAGCCCTAAAGCCTGGAATGATTGTATTAATAGTGTTTTTGTTAATTTTAACTTTGTAAGATCTAAAGTAGATCCATGTCTTTATTATAAAGAGGGTACATATATTTTGATTTGGGTAGATGACTTTATTGGTATCAGATTCAGAGGATGAAATAAGTAAAGTTAAATGTCAACTTATGTCAAAACTTGATATCAAGGATTTAAGTTCTAGATGTAATTTACAATTTTTAGGTATGAACATTATTCTAAGTAAAACTGGTAATATTGTTGTCAACCAAAGTGGTCTCATTAAGAAAATTATTTGCAAATTTGGTATGTCTGATTGTAAACCTAATAAAATTCCAATTCAACCCAAACTATATTTAACTAAATTAGATTTTTGTGATACAAGCCTACCCTATAAAGAACTAATTGGCAGTCTAATGTATTTGATGTTAGGCTCAAGGCCTGATTTATGCTTTTGTGTTTCATACTTTGGCAGATTTCAGAACTGTTATTCAAAATTACACTGGAAACATGTAAAACATATTATAAGATATGGTTAGTCAAGGTAAAGCTAAGATACACTACATAGAGACCTCTGAACAGGTAGCAGATATAATGACCAAGACTTTGCCTTTGTGCAAATTTGAAAAGTTTTGTAATAAATTGAATTTAATCAGCCTAATGTGAAATTGGGTGGGAGTGTTATTATGTTTCAATTACACATATCGATATTTCTCTTATCGAGTGTGTCTCTAGTGTGTAACAGTCAGTGTCTTTTGTTCTGTCTCGCCTTTCTGTGTTCTGTCATAAATAAATCTGTGTTTATCTTATAAATCATTTCCTTTATGAACCCAAGCGCACTCTAATAAAAAATACATGTGCAACTCTTTAAAACCCACTTAAGCAAAGAGGTCAGACCAAACTGAACTTAAGGTTATCTCATATGAAATAGTCATTAGACCAGTTGTGTCATTTGGCTGTGATACTTGGGTACTTTCCTAAGAAAGTAAAGAATGCTGGTTTGGGAAATGTAAAGCACTCAATAGAATACATGGTCCACACTGGGAGAGTGGCAAGAGGATAATCAGAAAAATTATGAACTGGAAGAAATGTTCCCATAATCGGGTGTCCTTCGTTAGAAAGAACCAGTTGAGGTGGCTGGGACATATAATGAGTGATACCCTAAAAGATGTTGAAAGGCAAGCCTGGAGGAAGAATATTAAATTATATTCTATAAATATATTAAATAAAGATTAAGAATATTAAAAGAAAATGGGGATCAGAAGATAAAAGAGACTCGCCCAGGATGTGGGAGAGGGAAATAGGAATGTGGAGTATGCTCATGCCCCCTATTAGGGCTGTATGGAAATGGACTTAGTTTAGACAGCTAAGAAGTATTTAATGTAATCATATATATGTATAATAATTATGTTTATGTAAATATAAAGGTCTTTCTTCCCTTAATTTGATTGCAGAGACACTCCTTTTTCCCCTTAAATACAAGGGGCAAAGCTAGGGGGTTGCCATGACAATTGCAGAATACTATCATGGTTATATTAACGTTATTGCTTATGGACTAAGTACTGTCGTTATGTTAACGTTATTGCTTATGGACTAGGTACCTACTATCGCAATTACGAGTGTATAACCTTAATTATCTTAAGACTAGATTCCATCACAGTTATATTACCTTAACAATTTCAGGATTCGTTATTACCACCAGCCTCCTAAACCCGTAACAAATATGAAAACATATTCCATTTTTTCCGTGGTTGGTAATAAGATGAACCAAGAAGGTACGTACGCCTAAAATAAAAAATAACAAATAATTTAATACATTAGCAGAGGCCAAACAAATACTAATAAATCAAAATTAAATAGGCAGTTATGAGGCCTGAGTTAGATGTGAAATCTCAAAAATTTGGAATAACAGTGTTCTGCAAATGGCGTAGGGAAGTTGTGATCCCATCGCCTTAGTTATCATCCATTTACCATTTTTACATCAAACTGGAAGAAATAACCCTTTAGGGTTAAATTCAAATTATGACAAATCCCTGTTTCATCCTTATTTCTCAATTAAGGATTTAATAGGAGCCATAATCACATTATTTTTATTTACCTTATTAGTACTATTAGAACCCCGAACATTAGGAGACCCTGAAAATTTCATTCTAGCCAACCCTTTAGTAACCCCTTTTAATTTCTTTTTTTAGAATAGAATAATTTATTGATATTTACAACTGTAATTATATTACATCAAGTAAATCTGCTGTATGGACAAAGGACATGAAAAAAAAACACTTGTGGAGAAACTATCAATTGATAACACTCCAATAAAGTTCTATAGTAGACGGTCTCGAGGCCATCTTCTTTTCAGACGCCTCGGAGGGTTATCAGGAATATTATGGGAAGCAAGTTGAGAGACGAGCAGATTCAAGTGTGTATGGAGCTTTTAATGGAAGGATAGGTATCTAGTTTGGTCCAAATCAGCAACATATGGGATATTAAGATCATGATGGATGAGTTTGTTTGTGACATAATAAAGAGCATTGAGAATTTTCCGAAGGATTTTGGATTGTAAGGATTGGATACGAGATGAATTGGATGGTTTAGTAGAGCCTGATAACTGTCATGGAAATGAGTCTTTTGTAATTAATTGAGAGCTTAGAGCGTTTGTCCAATAAATGTTGAAGTAGGCGAAAACGTCGAGCAGTTTCTTGTCTTTTCAGTCTTGCATGATTGTATTTATTAAATTAAAAAATTTCTGATTTTCTGAAATTTAATTTTTAACGCCGTAGCATAAACTCCGATAAATAGGAAAGATGACCTAAGTGTCAGATTGTGAAGGAAACAATAGCCCGAATTTTGGTCGACCGAAATTTTCTTAAGTACGTAAAATTGAAAATAGCAAACAATAATAAATATTTTATATAATTCTTTGTCAATTGTTTTGATTTTTAAATAATTTTATTTTAAACAGAAAAGATATGTCTCCGGCCGGGATTCGAACCCGAGTGTTAGACAACTCAAGCGCGGTACTTCACCGAATAAGATATCAGACTCGTAAGCTACCGGGTTCGAATCCCGGCCAGGAAAAGCCTTTTCTCTTCTAAATAAAAATATTGAAATAATCACAATAAAATAAAAATAGTAAATATTGAAAAGTAAATAGAGACCTTACATAATGGTGGAAAAATTCCAATGTAAAGCCCTTAAGTCTCGAAACTGAAACTAAAAAATTGAAATTATGTCTAATATTTCGCCCATTCAGTGAGTATTATTGTTGGAGAAAGAAGGTTAGAGATGAAGGTTGTTAGAGGACAAGAGGACAGAAATAAATGCGCCATGCCTCGTACTATGTAAGCTAAATACTAATAAGCTAGAGCTTGTCAGAATCTGGGACCATTACCATTGTAGATATATATATTTTATTTTATTGAGCTTGGTTTTTGTTTTACCCTTAACATGGCAGAATTTTGTTTATTTAATATCAAAATAATATTCATATCACCTAACCCTTAAGACCTAAGGATGTCTACAAAAAAAAAATTTAAAAATCTCATGAGTGTAGTTAAAAAAAATCACATGTATCTTGTGGGATACATTGCCAAGAGCATTAATAAATACATTAGGCTTAATTCTGATATATCTCCACAGATACATTATTAAGAAAAGGTTTAAAGATATTTTCATCTGAACATATCTTACTGATATTATAAATCTGAAAGTTTGTATGTTTGTCTCTCTTTCACGCAAAAAATGCTGAACGGATATGAAACTTTACAGTAATATAGTTTATACATCAGAATAACACATAGGCTATAGCAAGCGCGGAGTTATGGGCGCACGGGTACACGTGCCCTCCCCTCCCCCCACCGATAGTTTTTTAGGTACTGTGGAGAATCCATTTCAGTACATAATTAAAGGCAAATCACATGATAATAGTGGTTAAAATAACAAAAACAACATGGGTGAAATTATTGTTTTGCTATCCTACTAATATTATCAATACGAATGCTTGTTACTCATTCACGCAAAAACTACTGAACGGATTTGGATGAAACTTATTGAGTAAAATAGGTTATACATCATAGGCTACAGCAGGGGCAGATTTATTTGAGGGCACAGAGGGCATATGCCTTAGTATCTTGTATAACCTAGTACAACTTAGCATCTTGAAAGTTGTAGATAGGTTCATTGTACAGATTAAGAAAGAAATTTGGATAATTCCGTCCCAAGGGTTTCCCCTTTAATATGATAGGGGTTCTTTTTTTTTTTTTTTTTTAAACACTTTATTCAGACATTGCAATCTGCCACTTATGGGCAATAATTAATGGCGCTATGTAGCTACAACCATTCCATAACAAAGCAAAAAAGTGGTATAAACAAAATAAAATAAGTGAATGTAATAAATATATACATACGCAACATATATAAAATAGAAAGAAATTAAAGCAAAAATGATAATAAAATAAAGTCTAGATAAAAATAATAAAAATAAATAAAATAATGTACACATTCAAACCCTATTTACATTTGCCTGGGTCCCCGAACTAAGCTTCTTCCCCAGGAATGAGGGCAAAGCAGGAGTTCAGAAGGCCCTTGCCCATTTTTCCAGCCGCGTCACTGGAATAAACTCCAATGGAAGCTGGTTGAGGGCGCTTCACACACACACACACACACACAGGTCGTGAGTGGAGAATCTGGCCAGTGCCAGTACTCCAAATAGCATTATTATAACAAGTCTCGGGGTCATTGCCCGGCGGGGTGGATTGTATGGATGTGTGGAACTGAATAATGAGCCAGGGGATTGGGATGTCAGACAAGGTTTTGGTGAAAGTTTGAGAATGTAGTAGGGATGAGGTCGAGGACAAAAGGAATGTTAAGATCATTATGGAGGGTTTTGTTGGAGACATAATAAGGAGCTCAATAGTTCTCAGGACTTTGGATTGAAAGGATTGAATGCGTCTGATATTCGATTTTTTTGCGGTCCCCCACAGTTCCAGTCCATAGGTCCAGATAGTTTTGATGATCGTCTTGTATATTAGTAGTTTATTGTCTATTGAAAGATGGGAGGCCCTACATAGTAATCTGTACAGTTGGCTGAAACATCTGTTTAGTTCATGTCTTTTGAGTCTGGTATGAGGATTCCATGTAAGCCTTTTGTCTAGGAAGAAGCCAAGGTATCGTACAGTGTCGGAAATAGGCAGGATGGTTTCGTTGAATTGGATAGAAGGACATGTTCCCCGGCGAAGTGTAAAAGTCACGTGTTTGCATTTTTCCTCGTTGACTTTGATCCGCCATTGGTTGCACCAAATTTCAATGAGTGAAAGGTTCCTTTGGAGGTTCGAGGAAGCCGTTTCAGGATCTGGATGAGATGATAGGATGGCTGTGTCGTCTGCGAACGTTGCAAGGAAGGTTTCAGGAGTAGTTGGGATATCAGCGGTGTACAATATGTATAGGGTAGGACCCAGGACGCTGCCCTGGGGAACTCCAGCTTGAATTGGGTAAAGATTGGAGTATTCGTTACCACAGCGCACTTGGAAGTAGCGATCAGAGAGGTAGGATCGAAGGACTAGGAATAAGAATTGAGGTAACTGAGTTTTGAGCTTGAACAGCAAACCATACCCGGTCGAAAGCTTGTGCTACGTCCAGAAATGCGCCTGTGCAGTACTGCTTGCTTTCAAGAGCAGAGGATATGTGATCGACGACTCGGAGACCCTGCTGGACCGTCGAGTGCCTGGGGCGGAATCCAAACTGATGTGAAGGAATATTGGATTCGATTATGGGTAGGATTCGTTTCAGGAGGATCTTTTAAAAAATTTTGGAAAGAATAGGAAGCAGGCTGATGGGTCGGTATGATGAAGTGTCATTTGGTGGTTTACCAGGTTTAGGGAATAGAATGATGATGGAGTGTTTCCACAACAAAGGGAAGTGAGTTGTGCGAAGGATGCAGTTGTATAGATAGGTAAGGAAAATAATCGCTTTTTGAGGAAGATGTTGAAGGATCTGGGTGGTTAAAAGGTCATGTCCAGGAGATTTGCGGAATTTTAATTTTTGTAAGAGGAATTTGACCTCAGAGGTGCTTACAGCGTTAGGAGGTAAGGATAGTGGAATGGGTGAAGAGAGGAAATTATTAATATTGGAAACGTGCGTAGGGTTGGTTTCAGGATGTGGAATAAATGTAATTGAAAGGTGTTTGGCAAATTCTTCTGCTTTGTCCTCATCTGATGCAGCCCAAGAACCGTCTTCACGGCGGAGGGGATGGGAAATAGGGTGGTATTT
The DNA here is from genome assembly GCA_037127475.1 of Arma custos. Classification (NCBI taxonomy): domain Eukaryota; kingdom Metazoa; phylum Arthropoda; class Insecta; order Hemiptera; family Pentatomidae; genus Arma; species Arma custos. The sequence continues at coordinate 131,563,474 of CM073764.1, forward strand.
AAGGATCTTTTTGGTAGCATTCCAAATGGAATTATCAGAAGCGGATAGTGTGGAAAGATAGGCATTGTAGGTTTCGGATCTATAGGTTGTCAGGTTCTTTTTAACTAGTTTGGTGAGGTAGTTATACAGTCTCCGATCGTGAGGATGCCTAGTTCTTTGCCAAAGGGATCGGTAACGGCGTTTGGTAAGGATAAGATCCCTAAGATCTTGTGGTAATGGATTTATCTCGCGGGGTTTGAAGGAAGGACGAGGTGAAGATGCAGTCCAAACTGCTTGCTGGATCAAATTGGTAAAGGAATCGACTGCATCATCTAACTCTTGGGGTGTTTTTAGGGAAACTCCGAGGTCAATGGTGTCGGATACAAGCTGGTGAAAAAGGTTCCAGTCAACTGGTCCCCTAATAAATGATGGCGGTGGAAGTTTGGGTATTGGGAATACAGAAAGGGTAAGGATCAAAGGACTGTGATCTGAGGAAAGTTCATCAAGGCGTTCTATGGAATAGTTTAGGGGACTTAAGCCAGCATGGATAAAAAAGTCGAGGAGATCAGGATTTCTGTTTGGATCAGTGGGCCAATATGTAGGAGTGCCGGGAGAAATAAAACTGGAGTTGTGGGAATTAAGTGCAGACAGTAGCATGCGGCCTCGGGAATTAGTAGTTCTTGATCCCCACTGTTGATGTTTCGCATTAAAGTCTGCACCTAAAAGGAAATGGATCCCTAGGGAATCGAGGAGAGAGCTGAATTGGGAATCGGAGATGGATTTATTAGGAGGACAGTACACCGATGCTAATGTGATAGGAAAGGAAAAGGTTTTGATTGAAACAGCTGTACTCTGAAGGAGGTCGTTTGAAGGTAGGGGAAATGACTGTTGGGAAAGGGATTGATGGACTATGACAGCAGTACCACCGTGAGCTTTTCCATCAGGATGGTCAGTCCGGTAGGTTTGGTACTGTGTTATGTTGAGCTGCCGTTTGCTGGTAAGTCGAGTTTCTGTAATTAAGGCTATATTAATTTTTTTGTCATACAGTAAAGATGTTAGTTCGTCAGTGTGGTTTCGAATACCGTTCGCATTCCAAAGGAGAATAGATAGGGTGGATGTCATTTAAGGATGTTGTGGGACAGGAAAGAGATGGGAAACAAGATTTGTTAGAAGTGATATTAATGGTGTGACCATTGATTTGAATTCAGAGAGGAATGATGTGAGAAGTGTCGTGAGATCAGTAGCATTTGAAGGAGGAGGTATATGTGGGGTAATAGGAATTTTATTCATGGAATATTGTGGTTGCTGGGGCTGGTTTTGTGCTTGTATAGGGTTGATTTGTGATACAGGGATGTGTTTGGAGGGTTCGGGTTGCAGCGTGGCCCCGAGACTATTCGGCTGGCCACCTGACATTTCGGCATAGGAAACAGTTCCATTTACAATTTTTGAAGGTTGCCTTCTTGACGTTCTCGCTTCGTCGGTGGGCCGACGTGCTGCCAGAACGCGTGATTTTATATTTTTGTAGGTTTGACAACCTTTGTAATTTGTCGGATGTCCTTGAAGACATAATGCGCCGACAGCAGGAGTTTCTCGCGGCTTGATACACTCTGCGGTTTTATGCGGTTTTCCGCATTTGACGCACCTGGGAGTGTGGTGACAGTAGTGCCGGATGTGCCCGTATGATTGACAGTTATGACATTGCACAATGTCTTTCTTAGGGTAAGGTTTTTCTACTTGAACTTGGGTATAATATAGTCTGTTTACCTCGTAGATTTTTTCAACCCCGGGTGTTGGTTCTAATTCAACGAAGAAAAGAGGCAGTGGAATTTTGTTGCCTGGCTCAGGGTGCCCAGTATTGTTTTTGCAGACATTTGTTATTTGTCTGACCTTGAAGCCCATTGCGGTCAGTTCTTCTTCAATGACGTCTGCAGGGGTGGAGAGGTGCAATTTCCTGATCACCACTCTGATGGCTCTTTCCTCCTTCAGTTGGAAAGTGTGGTAGTCAGCCTTGGTTTCTGTAAGGTATTTCACAATTCTGCGGTATGTATCGGGCGTGTCTGATTGAATTTTTGTGTCATTAGTCCTACTGGTGCAGTAGTATTTTCCAGAGCCTATTATATTGTTCAATTGGGTGCAGAGGACTTTAAAGTTTTTTATATGTCTCACGAAAATAGGTGGTGGCCTATGCACTTTAGGGGTCGACGTGGACTCCATTGCTTCACAAGTAAGATTTGTCAGTGGCTGATATCTGTTTGGTGAGTAGAATGGTGAGTCTTCAACCAGGGTAGATGACCCTAACTGGGTATTTTGATTTGATGGCCCTGCCTCGGGTTCTAAATTATCATTAGGAGTCACAGGAGGCGTATCAACTTTGCGCCTTCTATTGGGTTTCGGTTTAGTCGGACTATTTCTAGTGGTTGACTCAAGGGATCGGCTTCTCTTGGCTTTCGCTTTTTTATCTGATCTGCTAGACAAAACCTGGTGGTGGAATTTCATATTGGTGTTTTATATAACTGGTGATGAAAGCAAAAAAAATAATAATAATAAAAATAAAATAAATAAATAAGGTTCGCAACAGAACTGATCTGGCCACTGCACCGTCCAGCCTCGGTGCCAGGGGCCGTACTGGTAACTAGTGATGGGCCAGAAATCACGAACTGTTACTTTTTCACTGTTACTCAAAAGTCACAGGTCTACCTGTGATTAGAAATTCATCAGTAACAGTTCTAAACTGTTCTTCACATTTGAGAACTGGTCGTCGGGGAACGGAATTGAAGTGTGATTGTTGTTAGAACTACAGCAACAGTTCTAAACTGTTCTTCGCATTTGAGAACTGGTCGTCGGGGAACGGAATTGAAGTGTGGTTGTTATTAGAACTACAGCAACAGTTCTAAACTGTTCTTCACATTTGAGAACTGGTCGTCGGGGAACGGAATTGAAGTGTGATTGTTATTAGAACTACAGCAACAGTTCTAAACTGTTCTTCGCATTTGGGAACTGGTCGTCGGGGAACGGAATTGAAGTGTGATTGTTATTAGAGCTACAGCAACAGTTCTAAACTGTTCTTCGCATTTGAGAACTGGTCGTCGGGGAACAGAATTGAAGTGTGATTGTTATTAGAACTACAGCAACAGTTCTAAACTGTTCTTCGCATTTGAGAACTGGTCGTCGGGAAACGGAATTGAAGTGTGATTGTTATTAGAACTACAGCAACAGTTCTAAACTGTTCTTCGCATTTGAGAACTGGTCGTCGGGGAACGGAATTGAAGTTTGGTTGTTATTAGAACTACAGCAACAGTTCTAAACTGTTCTTCGCATTTGAGAACTGGTCGTCGGGGAACGGAATTGAAGTTTGGTTGTTATTAGAACTACAGCAACAGTTCTAAACTGTTCTTCGCATTTGAGAACTGGTCGTCGGGGAACGTAATTGAAGTGTGATTGTTATTAGAACTACAGCAACAGTTCTAAACTGTTCTTCGCATTTGAGAACTGGTCGTCGGGGAACGGAATTGAAGTGTGATTGTTATTAGAACTACAGCAACAGTTCTAAACTGTTCTTCGCATTTGGGAACTGGTCGTCGGGGAACGGAATTGAAGTGTGATTGTTATTAGAACTACAGCAACAGTTCTAAACTGTTCTTCGCATTTGAGAACTGGTCGTCGGGGAACGGAATTGAAGTGTGATTGTTATTAGAACTACAGCAACAGTTCTAAACTGTTCTTCGCATTTGGGAACTGGTCGTCGGGGAACGGAATTGAAGTGTGATTGTTATTAGAACTACAGCAACAGTTCTAAACTGTTCTTCGTATTTGGGAACTGGTGGTCGGCGAACGGAATTGAAGGGTGATTGTGACTACTCTGATTTAGGTGAAATAAGTGATTAATGTCGTAAGGGATTTGCACCCTTGGAAAACCTTTTTCTATAGTAATAAACTCTGATAGACTGCTACCTTAATTTGACTCAATTAATTTTATTGTAGAAAATTAACTGCTCAGTAATAAATTTAAAGTATATTTGAATGTTTAAATAAAAGGGGAAGTCAGATATTTATTTACAGCTTGTTTATTGTAAAGTATAAATATTTACTTGTAAATTACCTATACAAAAAATAATGGTAGCATTAGTAGGTACTACTATGTAGGGGGGAGGGCGGATTTAAGGGGGAGGGCAAGGGGGGCACGTGCCCCCCCAGACGGTTTTTTTTTTGTACTGAGGAGAATCCATTACAGTACACACTTATAGGCAAATCACAAGATCATAGTTGTTAGAATATATGAATAAAATAACAGAAAGAACATGAGTGAAACTATTGTTTTGATATTTTAATAAACCTTTGAAACCTCTCTATAAATACTACAAGTTTATTTCTAAGTTATTGTTGATTTTTTTTCCCATCTGCCCGAAAGAAATCCTGGATCCGCCCCTGGAGGAGGGGGATCCACCCAGTCTCCCTGAGGTTTTCCGACCACCAAAAGTTTTCCTATCCGTTTTTTCGGTTGCAATCTAAGATTTACCCTAATCAGACATGTCCTTACAATATATCAAAAATGCAGCTCTCTTCAATTTTTGCGACCTTCAAACACCTGGTCGCTGGCTTAGTAATTTAGAAAGGAAGGTAAGGCACGCTAGCCGAGACAATAGTAAAGTATTTAGCGACGTTGGGTAAAAAACAAATACGTGATTCAGCAATTCTGTTTCCGGCTAAATCACTATTACACAGAAAAAAAATAACTATTACATAGCCTAATTTATAATTAATTAGTTTTTATAAAATTAAAAATGATGAGACTTTAAAGAGCTAAGTTTCAAGTTACAACTCTTTATTTCAGTTAGATCAGAATTAATTTAAAAAATTTTTTTTTACAATGAGAGCTTGCAGAATAATAGAGGTGGGGACGGGTTACGCACCCGGCTGTTGTTACCTTCACTACATTTATTTCACTCCCGTTACAAGACTATTAAATAATTAAATAAACAAAATGATTAAACATCAAGTAACAGTAATGTGCAATTATCAGTTATTCTGAGTAAACTAGTAGTCGAAATAAGATTTTTCTTAAACTAATGAAATCTGTAAAGTACAAGAAAACAAAATTTGGCATTGGTATTACTGTGTACCAAAAAATCTAAAAACATATTTTTTAAAAACTTTTTACTACTTTTTAAAAATTTTCTTTGCATTATATTCTGTTCTTTATTATTGAAAACAAAATAGCGATTTCATATTATCTAACTATTTTTGAAATAAATGTTTATACATTTTTTAATGATGTAATTTCATTTTACCTTGCATTTCACATTTAGTAAAAATTGTAATAAAACTTTTCCGAGGAGCAAGCTGCACACCCGGTGTGCAATGATCTTATTTATGTGAATTCACTTACGAATTGGGTGATTTTCATAGTAACCGTTTTTTTATTAAAAATAAAAAATATAAAGGAAAACAAATTTTCGCACCTGGGGACCGTGTTTGAAAAAATTCGTCATCTTGAATGGGTTAAACCATAAGAGCAAATTTTACGTTATATAGGATATTGAAAATAATTCTATCTGTTTTTATATTGACAGGATTATAGTGAATTATACAAGTAATTATAATAACAAGTAATTAATTACAAGTAATTATTATCCTTATAATGCATATTCTGTGATCGTTATATTCAAGATGTGGAATTGTTGGTAGCATTTTGACAGAATCACGAATCACAGTTAGTAGCAGTTAAGAAATCACTGGTAAAAAAAATCACAGTAACGGTTAGACCTGTTACTGAAAAGTAGCAGTTAAGCCCATCACTACTGGTAACTGATAGAGTCCTCCTACCTTGGCTGTTGGTGGGGATGGACCCGCTGCGGCTTGCACACGAGATAATGCTCTGATGCCGCTTGAAACACTCGATCTTATTATAATTATAGCAAAGTTATAAATCAGTTATTTGCTTTGAAATTTCACATTTCACTTCACTGAAACACGAGCTATAACTATGTAAAATACCATGTATGTACGAAGAAAGATGATGAATACGGAAATAAGTATCACAGAGACGTTGTTGCTCACTCCAGCGCGTGCTGTGAACTCAATGATAGGGGTTCTAAGATTGTATTTAATCCGTCTGTTTTGAAGTTGGACATCTGAAATTTTGGATGTACGAGTAACTTATATTTTAAAAAAGTAATTAAATTATTTATTTAAAATGATCTTTCACGAAACTTTATGTGGCAGACCAAATTCCACGCGAGTGGGGCCTAAGTCTACTACTAAGCCGCGGGCATAAGCTAGTATTGTATAAAAGATATTTAGTGCGTATTGTTCTATTATATAGTTGTGCAGGTTTCCCTTTTTTTATGTCACTAGAAATATTTAAAATCCGTTAGTTTGGGCATGCAACCTTCCCTACCACTAATTTTTTTTTTGCTTTTATAACACTACCGTTAAGTTTTTTTATTGTTAAAATATTTTACTGAAATTAATTGTGATTATAATTTTAATAATGATAATAATAAGCAAATATGAATAAGTACCTAGAACTGACTATAGAAATAAAATTCCTTTATCAATTGGAGAAAGTTCTAATAACTCCTATAGTCATCTCGTGGAATGGTCTCATATTGAAAAGGACAAGGGAGGACACAGAAGACCTTGGCCTTCATTTGGAAAAATTAATACTGGCACAGAAGGACACTTGCAGAATTGTGAGAAAATTCTTAAATCAGTGAAAGCTACTTACCTTTCCCTTGAATTTTGAATTCCGGGATATGAATTTGGAACCAGAGAAATTTGTGAGAAAATAAATAATAATAACACTGAATGGAAGTTCAGAGTACGTGTAAAATGAAGATCCTAAAATATACAAGTAAAATTTTATAACAGCTGATAAGGTTTCAAAAGCAGCTGTGGTTAATGCTTTTTTAAATCTGTTACTATTAATAAGATGGACCATGTGGGATCTGAAGACCTTCCTTGGGCTCACCCAATAATGTTTATAAATTGAGTGCCAAGAGTTGGGGAAAACTCAGCAGTTACGCTTTAGCCAGTAAACAAAACAGACTTTACCGTTTACTCAACCCGAGGCTCTTCATGGGTTGTAATTACAATTAAACAGAAAGATAGCACATTTCAATTTAAAAAAATTCATTGTGTGAAAGTTGGACGAAAATTCTTGAATCGGAAACGATATTTTAAAACTTTTTTGTGTTGGCCAAGATTATTTCTGTTTTTATTACTTTAGAAATCGCAGTTTGAAATGTTGGCTATCCCTCAGGTCTATATCCATGTAGGTGTGTGTCGTAGTACTCAAAAACGTCAAAAAAAGTTCAAGTTTCTAATTCGGATAACTTGAGGTAATAATTTTGAGGTATTTTTATATTTAGGGAGGTTCCTCCTGTCCACCTTAAGGCGCACAGTGTTACGATTAGTAGGAGCTTGCTCGACAAAATTCACGTTTAAAATTCTAAAAAATATTATTGAAATATTGTAAACTATTATTCAATACCTAGAAATCTAATATTTGTTTATGCCTGGCACACTTCATCTCAAAATGCACGAAGGATTTTTCCTTATTTTGAAACTTTGAAGTGATGAAAATGACTTGTATCCGGTTGTATCCGGGATATTTTATAACTGCATCTCTCCCATTAGTAATAAGATACAACTTACTGGAGTACAACATTGTTTTTTGATTTTAGAATACTTATTTTTGAGACTTTTTTTTTTAAGAATGGTAGAAAAACCCTTATTTTTTTATTTTATAGTTCTTTTCGACTAAATTAAATGTTAGAAACATGCAGAGGACTCTGAAAGTAAAATTAAAACAAGATTGGCTAACCATACTTCAGAAATGAGAAGCAGGGAAATGAAAGCAGCGCACTGTGTTTCGATTAGTACAAGCTAGGACAAAAGTCATGTTTAGAAATCTGAAATATGGTATTGGAATAATGTAAAAAAACACTTAAAAACAGTCTAATCTAATATTTGTTTAAATCTGACACACTTTACAGCTTGAGGGTTAAGGCCCAAAGTTATCATAGCAATGAAATAAATCAGTGGAACTCATAGCATCATTTCAATTTCAAAAATTTATTGTTCAACTACTATTATCGAACCAATCGTTAAATATGGATATTAATTGTACTGTTAAGTACTATTTTTTCGAATTAAAAAAGTCTTCTGATAATCAAACTATATTATTTTTTTTTTAATTGACCGGACAATTTTTCCTTATTTTGAAACTTTGAAGTGATGAAAATGGCTTTTACCCATTTGTATCCGGGCTAATTTTTCTATATTTAATAGCTACACATTTCCTATGAATAATAAGACACATTTTAGCCTGCACTTTCGAGTAAACATTTTTTCTTAGAGTACTTTATTTCGGTAGATATTTTGTTGAAGAATTGTTGATGCACCCAAAGGAAGAAAGACAATCTTATCTCTTAGAGTTTCTTTCGACCAAAATTAATTTTGAAAACTCTGAAGACTCTGAAAGGAAAATTAAAATGATTTTGGCAAGCAATTCTTCTAATTTATTATATAACTTATTTAGCATATATTTTCCACGGAACTTTAATTAGTTTTTTATTACAAATATGTGTAAGCATAAATATATATATCAATATTAATATTGAAAAGTAAAAAAGAGACCTTACATAAATGTTAAGACCGTGGAAAAATTCCAACGAAAAGCCCTAAGTCTCCAAACTAAAACAGAAGTAGAAATTATCTGTCCAATGTGCATATTGGACAGATAATTTCTATTTCTGTTTTAGTTTGGAGACTTAAGGCTTTTCGTTGGAATTTTTCCACGGTCTTAATATATATATATATATGTATGTATATGTTTTGTTATCCTTGTAAAACCTGTATATACGTAAATATTAATAGTTTTCCTTCTTTATAATAATCATTTAAGTCGTTATTGCGAGCTAACTCCTAATTTATATTCATTATTTTTTATTATCATTTTTTAATTAAATTGTAATTGTATTCTAGTCAAAGACATTATAGTTTCTATTTTATTTTCCGTATCACTATCCCAAAGGAATTCGCCCCAGAATAAATACGGATTCTTATCAGTTTTATTATTATATATTGTCTTAATTATACATTGTTTTATTTTAATTTTTCTAATTATTATCCAATAAATCATTTTAAATTCAGTTGGTAATTAATTAAAAACCATCTTTTTGCAATTACAAAACTTAATTATTCGAAATAAATGCAAAAATGCCGAAAAATAATTTTGTCCGGCTAGATCCTTCTAATCGAAATACTGTGCGGCGGATCAACATCCATTTAGTAAATTATATAACTATTCACTCGTTTAGCATTACTTTAAGATATTGACTATGAAATAATGATTTTTTTTTGTTAATAAAACGAATAAAAAAATATATTATCGAATAAAAAATAAGTATAAAAAATCGAATAAAAAGATTTGTATTTTATTAGAAAAATGTCTTCTCTTATTTAACTGCATTCCCATGTTCTGAAATCATATTCGTAAAATGGAAATATTGGAATAAGACGTAGCTTGTTTTAATTCTTGAATCGATCCATTCTATTTTTCCCATTTAATATAAAAACAGTTCTTTATTTTGTTTAATGGCTTAAAGGAATCAAGAACAGTGGATTTGTGATGTACCGATTTTTAAAAATATTTATAGTTTAACTGATTGAGCAAGAAAAAGACAAAAAATAATATTTTCTCGATTCGTTGCTAAGCAACACGGATAAAATATTACATCAATAAAAATAGAGAGAAAAATTATAATTATTATATATAATAATTTATAAAAAATATTTTTATAAAAAATCCCAGCCTCTATAAAATTATTCACAAATCACTTCCCTGCAAAGCCGCTTTTCAAAGCCTAGTACTATGTACTCACTTATTTAAAGACTATAGACCTTTCAAGTGCAGTTTTTTTTTGTTTTTTTTTAATGAAAATATATTAAATTTTATATTTAGCTTGAAAAATAGATTTAATTTTTTATTTAAACTAATCAATTTAACATCACGACAGAGCTATCGAAATCGTAATAAATATCTTCTATGGATTCATCTTTAGTCTTTGTACCTATTTTGTGTTATTATGTAATAACTAATAAGTGGAGAAACTAAGGACGTTTAAAAAGAACAGACTCTATGATAATGTGAATCCAAGAACCTTCATAGGTTGCAGCCGTACATTGGTTCGGAATATAAAAGATAATATATATTACAAAAAAAAAAATCAAATTATGTTATTACAATTAACTGACATGAAACATTATTATTATTCTCATCTATATAGATCAATCCTACACTTACCTTCAGACGAACTTAAGAAAAGTGCCCTGTAGAAGTAATAAAGGTCTCCTAAAATAGGAAGACCCAATAGTCCAGAAAATGAATATAATTTTCGAGTTCGAAGCCGAAGTACCAAACCTAAAACGAGGTGAGCCACAACGATTGACAGTGCTGTATACAGGATTATCTCCATGACAGGGGTAGAACTGAAAACTACAAGAGGTGGATGACTTCCTCACCTTTCAGCTGTTTCGGCAGAACAGAATTGATGGATCCGAGTTCGTATCGAGGATATAGGTAGTGGGGGTCGCGACCACACAGTGGGGCGATATAGAAAGGCTTCCAGAGAATTTTTGAGAAAACATTCGGCAGAAAATAAACAGCAAAAATAAAAGCAAAATGTTTGTTTTGAATTGGCTACTGTTTAATAGTTCTTAATAAAAGAACTATGATTTTGATAATGCGATTTAGAGCACTCCATTTTCTAAAAAAAAAATAATTAAAGCTGAATCTTATAACAAATTAAAATAATTTTATATTTTTAATCAATATTATTTAAATAAATTTGTTATTAAAAATGTATTTGGTCTTTCAAATTTTGAAATTAAATATCCTGCAATTATATAAAATGGAGTAGTCTCACTTTCAAAATCAACAGCTCGCATATTTCTGAGCTCGAGAGAGAGTTTTCCCCTCTCTAATATATATATATATATATATATATATATATATATATATATATTAGGTCGTTTCTTAAAAAATGTCCGTTTTCAAAAGTCAGGTTACTTAGTAAAACAATGTTATGATATCAAAAAATTTTTATCCAAAATACTTTTTATAAATATTTCCCAAAATTATATTAAATTATCGACCCCCAGTACTGAAAAATCCAAGGCTTTGTCCTTTTCACTCTGGGTTTCAGTTCTGGATAGGAAGGAGAAATAAATTATTTATGAAAAAAACAGTACGTTATTTACAAAAACCTTCCCTAAACGGGCTAATTAATTCATCAAATGTTTCTTGCAGGTTTGGCTGCCGCGTGTCTTAGTTTAAACTCATAAAATAACTAAACGAAAATCGCATGTTTCCATGGCCATATTTGATAGCTTACTGAACAATGTTCGTTCAATTGTACTATTAGTTAATATTACCGTAAACGTGAGGAATCATAACAGCTCGTTACAGCCTGTAAACATTGCAAGTAATAGAATTCATCTAATTTTACTATGAACTTTAGATATAATAAAAATGGGCATTTCATATTAAACAACCCAATAAAAGATTTCCATCATGTAATATATAAGCCGTGCGGGATAGTTCAACAGCGCTGTATATGATTAATATACTATTACCTGGATTTATAGAACACATAGAATACAATTGAAATTAGTTGTGGGATGGGCCACACTTTTAAAATAAAATTATTATTATTATTATTTAATTTTCATTTGCACCTGCGCAATCACGCATCCAGCAAATTTGATTGAATTGTCTTTCTCTTCGCTTTTCTACATGATCAATAAAAAAAATATACATATCAATTCTTGAGTAGGTCTCTTGGCCAATGTATTTTTAATCTTTTTTTATCAAGTCCAGGTAACAGGGAGAAGGAAAGCGGAAGAACGAGTTTGGGTGATATTGTGTCGATGAGTGGAATGTTATGTATTTGTTATGAATATATGATTTTATAGTGGGAATGTTCATGTCGTTGTGTATAGTGTGATTCGAAATATACCCTGGTGCATTAATAATTTTTCTGAGAATTTTGAACTGTGTTGTTTGTATCTTGTGTATGTGAACTTTTTTTGCTGAACCCTAAAGTTCTGCTCCATATGTCCAAATAGGTTTTAGTTTACTATTATAGATAAGTCGTTTGTTCCTAAAGTCAAGTGAAGATCTGTAGTCCAGAAGAAGTGATACCTAGTTGTTTGTATCGTCTCGTCAGTTCTTGTCTTTTTTTATTTTGTATGTACGTTCCATGTAAGTCTTTTGTCCAAGTATAGTCCGAGATAACGTACATAATTTTTGGAAGGTACTTCGTCGTTGTCAATTTTGACTGCTTGGCACGAAGCTTTGCGTAGAGAAAAGCTTACATGGCTCGATTTTTAGGAAAAATTAATCATAAAAAGTTTGATTCGTTCATTTAACGCCACTTTATGCTGCTATGGATTATCGGATGTTGCTACAGTGGGAGCTCTAAATGTTTCCAATACAAGTTTAATTAGGATAGAGATTTTTAACGAGTACCTGACAATCGTGCAGGTTTAACGTCCCTTCCGAAGAGCGGCATAACCACTCCCTATAAACAATCCTAGGGCCAACTGCCGGGCTACGAACCCGCGATCTTGGGCTTAGGAGTTTGTTATGCTAACCACTAGGCCACAGGTCGCCCTTAAAAAGTTCGATATAATACGCATGCAAACACAATTAAGAAAATAATAACAGTTTTCCGTGCGGTTGTTCATCCTGACGTTTTGAAAAGATTACATTGAATTTTTCAAGCTTCTAAATATTATTTATTAATGTTATGTGACGGTTAACGTTGAAGGGTGAACAAGTTATTAAGATATTCGAAAATAAAGTATGGAAATATGGTATTTCTATCCGCCTGAGAATGTTGGAGGTTAAAAAAACCCTGTACCACAACTACCCATGGAGAGTCTTGATTTAAATAAGTGCTATACTTTTTCTGGGGCAACGGTTATGCTAGGAGGTAATTTGTCGTAGATGACGCTCAACTGCCAGATTTCCCCCTATTTTGGGTATCCACTTTATAGAGACTGAGTGAGCCATAGGATGGTCCTAGATCCCATAGGATTCATCTCCGGCCGCTAACGGATCAAATAAATGCACGTAATTTATCTTCGTCATGGCAACTCAGCGCTCTACTACTGTGTCACTCCTCTCCTTAATGTAGGATGTTACACCTGGAAAAATTGCGGAGTACGTAAGCTGTTAATCAACTGAAGTGATAGCATTTTTAAGGTTGAGATGTGATTATAAAATTATTGGGCTAAGCAACGAAGTCTTAAAAAGTTGCTAACCGAGGAATAGATGGGAGGATTGCGTAAAGTTTGTTCACGAATTGGGTTTGGCAGGCCGTGAAAGGAAGTTTTTAACCAGATTGCAGGCTATCGGTATCGAGCCTTCGGGTTTGCTAGACCTTATAACTAATATTGTTATTACAATTATATTAAAAATATATTGCTAATTCTAAGATACACCTAATTATATTTCATTACATTTTATTTTTATTTTAATCTTCTCATTTTGTATCTTTCTGTTTACCTCCTCATTTTTCTTTCCCTTTATATTATGTTTACATTTTATCCTTTCTGTACATTTATTTTCTGTATTTTATATTTATTTTCTTTAATTCTTATATCTGTCACTATTTTAATATCTGTTCATCATCTGTAATTTTATTATATCTATCACTACTTTAATTTTATTATATTCTGTAACTATTTTAATATTCGTTATCTTTAATTATCATATATATTCACTATTTTATCATATCTAGTCACTATTTTAATTTTCTACATTACATGTCACTATATTCTTGTTACTACAACGTTTTTTATATTTTTGTTCTGTTTGTTTCTCTCTCATAGCCCTGAAGATGGCCTACATTGTAGGTCGAAACGTCGGCACACAATAAATAAGTATACACTTATTATGGTGTTTTCAGTGACTGCACCCCCCAACTATCTTCGTTCTCCATCTAATTATATTTCAAATTTTCCTCGTTTCGATACACTCCTATACATTTTTGCTTTGAAAGTTCTAGAGATCTCTTGACAGCCCTGCAAACTAGGTGATAAAATAGAAAGTTTAAAGCCACCAAAATTGTTTAGAATCCGAGGAATTTTATGGGATTATATAAATGACTCCGATATTTGAAATGCTTTGATCGAGGCGGAAAAATAATTGGAGTTAGATAGGATGGAAAAAAAATTAACATTTCAGCTTTAAAATCTTTGCCACTGGTGCCTGTAGACCAGATCCGATACTTAGGGTTGCACCTTGATAAACGATTAACCTGGAATCCTAATACAAGACTGAAAAGACAAGAACCCGCTCGACATTTCAGGCTACTTCAACACTTACTAGACAAACGCCCTAAGCTCCCAATTAACTAAAAAAGACTCATCTACATGACCATCATACGACCTATGTGGACTTAAGGAGTAGAGTTTTGCCATCGAATTGCTCTCGTATCCAATCCTTACAATCCAAAATCCTTCGTAAAATCCTCAATGCTCCTTATTTTGTTAAGAATAAAGTCATCCATAACGACCTTAATGTCCCTTTTGTTGCTGATTTGGCCCGAATCCGGTATCTATCCTTTTATAACAAACTTCATTACCACTCAAACCTTCTAGTTTCTAACCTAGCTTCCTCTTCAATTCCCGATAATCCTCCGAGGCGTCTGAAAAGAAGATGGCCAAGTGACCTTCTCAGTTGAACTTTGATTTGAGTACAGTACAAGTGGGTAGTTTCTCTACATGCCATCCTCATGCCATTATGTATCACTTATCCTATTTATTTGTTATATTATTGTAATACAGTTGTAAAAGTCAATAAATAATTTTTTTTTAAAAATCAGTGTATTGCACGGGGATTGAAAAAAAATTGAAATAAGTTATTTATTTAAATTATTACAATGAAATTTTGATGACAATGAAATACGGCAACGAAGTTGGGATCGGTGTAAATCTAGTTAGGACCAAATGTATTATAGTTAGAGGTAATGGCAGACACTTTGTTAGTTAAAGTTGAACGAGTTGAAATTATATTGAACATCAATGTTATTTGTTTAGTTAATTATTTCCTACCTTTTTATGGAGCGTTGTGGTCATGTGTAGAGCGCTGATTTATTGTGCTGAAAGTCTGAGTTAAAATCCGGCTGTGAAAGATAAGTTACCTAGTCTGTTAATAGCCACGGATGGACCAACTGATAGTGTTGGGCAATAGTCGATAGTTAGCACTATCGATAGGCCGATACTATCGGTTGAAAACTATCGATAGTTTTTCGATAGCTGCTCCTTTTTTTCAAACCTATTCAATAAAGAATTTCAAATAATTTAATCAAATTCAATTACCTACCTATTATTTGTAATTCGCAGGGTTATAAATTATAAGATAATATCATAAAGACGAGAAACAAAAACTAATTTATTTGAATTTTAAAAAAGTATTTACAATTTACATGTATACAACAACAAAGGACAAATCAAATCCTCAGAATAGAAAAATAACGAAATAGTTAATTTCAAGATTCAAGTGTGCTCCTTGTTCTGGTTTTGAACATTTAAGAATTGTCGAAAAAGGTCTCTAATTAAAGATGGGCACCCAGTGGAAAAAGCGGCCGAGCGTGATACAGGACAAGTTACTTCCGTGCACAGCCAATTTCTAAGGGACAGTACAGTCTCTATCCTGTACTCAACCCAATACATTCATGTAATGGCACAGTTTTAATTATTGTTCCCCAACTTTTTAATATTATGTTGTTTAAAACCCAATCTATTATTTCAAGAGATGTGCCTCATAATAGATATATTTTTTATTTTTTTCTGTCACTTCAGTATTTTAAGAATAAGGCCTTACTTTAAGATTTCTAGAAAAATTGTTGAATATAAGCTATTCTAATTAGTCGATCAGTTAAAGATTTTTTGGATGTAAACTTTATTTTATGTACTTGTAAGATAATAATCACTATGTATCTGTTCTATAATGTATGTATTTGTAAAGATTTTAGGTATACATACAGCATTGCTCTGAAATAACCAAGAAAAAGATTGTCGAATCTTTAAAAAAAAAATCCATTGCCCTCCAGTACACCTCTCGTATTTTTGTAATCTAGATACCCTTGAGAAACTTTTCTAAACATTTCATGTAAAGTAAATCGAATAGTTGCTTCAGGGAAATTTTTTACTTTGAAAAGGGAGCACACTTTAGCCTATGTTTAAATTATACGATATGTGATTCAATACTTCTGTCTATTACGACACCAACGTTCGTAGGATATATATATTTATATATCCTTATATATATTATGATTATACGAAAGTGAAACACTCGCATTCCGTACATTATTTTACATGAAAAAGGTGCTAAAGAAGAATGTAAAACGATGAGAATGGTTTTAGGTCCGAAATCGACTAAAGTATGATAAAGAATATAATCAAGAAAAAACAGACATATGAAAATTACGATTGAAATTATATGGAATTATCAATAAACTTCCTCAAACAAGACTCACCAAAAATGAATATTTATTAAATTCAAAAAATCTAGTCAACCACACCATGTGTTAGTAATATTAGATTAGTAAATTAAAAGGTACACAAATAGAACCAAGATATGTTATGGTAAGAAAAGTTTTTGAAAAAAGGTATAAAAGTGGCTAATAATGTCAGAGAAGGGAGCATTGGAGAAATGGACTGAGGAGAGAAAAATAATAAGAATGGAGAATATGAAAGAAAAGACAGAATGCTTTGCATGATCCTTCTGGATCAATTCGCAATAAATAAATATATATTTTTTTTTTTATACAAGCTGGAAAAAATCTTACCTTGTATAAACCAACACCTGAAACCTGAGACCAAAATTCTTCTGATATTGTGGGACTCCAACCCACTAAAACCACCTTGTTGTGCAACAACTGAGCTGGCCCAACAAGTCGCTCCTCTTTCATTTGCAAAATCTCGGGTGTGGGATATAGCCCACTGATTAATCTCCCAATTTCATTTGGAGATTTAATTTATTTATTTTAATTCACTTTAATATTCATTAGGCTTCACTCTTTTAAGCCGCCTTATTTTAATATTGAGCCACCAAGCCTCCTTAACTATGCTCGGCATTTTTGGGTTTACAACGATTTTAATTCTTTCATTATGACTATCCGCAAACCTTCCAATCTCTTCTCTGATAGAGTTTACTTTGAGGTCCCCATGCAAATTGTCGTTTCCGACGTACCATGGAGCATCAACTATACTTCTGAGTAATTTATTTTGGAATGTTTGGATTATTTGAAAGTTGCTTTTTTTGCTGCACCCCCAGAGCTGAATTGAAGTCCATACCGGTTTTAGTACTTGTTTGTATAACAGAAGCTTGTTCTCTTCTAGCGGTCAGTGGACTTCCCTAAATTTTATATTCAGCTCTTCTTTATTTTCTTTTTTTCAAAGGCTCTTTCCAGTTGAGTCTAGCATCTAATGGCACTCCAAGATATTTGACTATATTTGAATTCGGTGCATCCTGTCTATTAAGATAAATCTTTCGCTTATCTATTCTTCTATTTGTGAAATATATATGAATAGATTTGCTTTCATTTAGTTTGATTCTCCAGCGTTTGGTCCAGTAACATATCTCCGTGATTGAGTGTTGGAGTTCTCTAGTAGTTTCTTCTATATCATCACCTACTGCTAATATAGCAGTATCATCGTCAAATGTTTCTACAGTTGTTTCTCTTCTGTGTGGTAGATCCCTTGTATATAATAAATATAGGATAGGGCCTAGCACACTGCCTTGTGGAACACCTGCGTTTATTTTCTTTAGGGAAGAATATTCTTGAATAAATAAACGATAATATATTTATATTCATATATATTTTTCTTTACTATAAATAGTAAGTTCAATATCAGCTGTGACATAGAAAAGCCCTAGTGGATGAGCATGATTTCGGTCAAATCTTCTCCTTGTTCAACCGTTGGGACATGTACCTACTACTGTAGGCACATACAATACACCGAACCATATACTCTTCTTGGGTTGTCTTAGTGGTTTTTGTTATTTTTTTTTGTAAAAAGGCTTTTGTTATTTTTTTTTGTAAAAAGGCATTGACATATGGTGGGAAACTCATGCCTCACATAGGATGCCCTACACCATACCGAAGTCTAAGGTCCATTCATCTGTATTCATTTGAGCCAGGTGGAGAGAAAGTAATAGTTTCAAATTAAAAAGTCTAAACAGGGAATGTGGAAAGGAAAGACCTTGTGAGGGAAATGTCGACTGCATGAATCCTACTCTTTGAAGTCAGCCTGAGAAACTACGTCTTTTAGTTTTTTGTAGTTGTTTTATTTTAAGGGGAGCGGAGTGGCTCAGAGGTACAGTTGCCATACCGGAAATCTTGGTTCGAATCCCGCTGCATGCAGACTTTTATTTAGTCTGTTTGCAGCCGGAAATGGATCATCCTCAATCAATCAATGGAACCTCCTCTATAAATTCTTATAAAAATATGGTACCCAAAATAAGGGGAAAACTCTGGCGATTGAGCTTGACCTAGGACAAGTCACCTCCTTGCAGAACCGTTGTCCATGAAACAGTACCGCCTCTACTATGTACTGAACCCCAGACCCATACCGATCCGTGAACAGATACAGGTTTTTTTTTTAAGGGGCAACTACAAATGGTTATTATTGCCCTCACCACTAGAGAATATACATATTTACATTACCTATATAATTACTTATATACATTTCTGTAATATTAGTGCTTAGTAAAAATATTGTTACATATTAAAATATTAACATACTTTATTAAACATATAGTAGAAACATATTAACATATTAAACATATAATAGAAAGATAAATACTTATATAAAGTTATTCATATTGAAATAAAACGTTAGATATATTTATATAAACTTTAAAATATAATATAATATAAAATTTATATTATCTATATAAACGTTATACATATTAATATGTACATATTATACACGCATTATAAGAACAGGCGCATGTGATAAAGATGGACGGACCCACACTTTCAGACACATACTGTATGACTGTTCACGATACGACCGACAAAGAATTAAATTGATAAAAAATATAATACTCAAACGAGCGACTTGGCCTGAGACAGAACATTTAATTTTTCCTAAATTTAAAACTGACTTATTATCGTTTATGAAAGACATAAAGTTTGATCAGCTCTAGGACATAAGAAGCGCAATTAAAAAGATACAAAGTTTTAAAATTTTAATTGTAACTTTTATTACATGATTTACATTACATTTATTCGTTTATTTATTACATTTAGTTACATGATTTATATTATAAAATCTTTAATTTTTGTTTATTTGTATATTTGTTAAATTTATTTTTTTTCATTATACAATTTAGGATTACAAATTTAGTTTTAATTTTATTCTCACGTGTAAAATATCAATTTAGTCAAACTGTAAACTTTTAATTTCTTCTAGTGTTAACTTATACTAAAATTTATTATGTAATTATAATACTAAACTGACCTGTAATTATTAAAATCACATGCAATGACATGTAATATGCTTACTTAAGTATGGAGCATGCCCTAATATTAATAAACAGTCCCTCCATTGGGTTACCATGGGGAGAACAAATAAAAAAAAAATAAATAAATAAAAAAATATTAATAGGTACATTTCTTATACATGTTCATAGCTTATACATGCTTGGGTCATTAATAAATAATTTAAAAAATATTGCATAGTAAAGTATTACACATACATATACTGGATTTATGTATATATATATATATATACTTATATACAGTCATATACATATAAATATATAACCATATGTATATGCCTAATTGCGTTAGTCTTTTGTCTTGTTTGATTAGGTAAATCATAAATATTTTTAAAAATTCGCAAATTACACAGTCCCTGACTTCTTTAAGCAATTACTCATAATATAGCAATTTCATTGAATTCACATGAACTATAATAGTAAAATAAATAACTGTCCCTTAACAATAAAACTTAGTTGTGACCTTTTTAACTTAGATCTCAAGATTGTTTGTATATTTAACTTCGAATTATACGAGCACTACTATACCTAATCGGACGAAGCAACAGGTGAGTCCTAAATTTTGTCTATCCAAGTTTAATTAGGATCGAAATCTTTAACGAGAACTTGACATTGCACAGGCTTTAGACTCCCATTTTACGTCCCTTCCGAAGTAGGGCATAACCAAGGGTTTTTTAATTCCTTAACAAAAATCCTAGGGCCACCTTCCGGGCTGCGAACTCACGGTATTGAACATAGTTGCTATGTTTATTATGTTTATGCTAACCACTACACCACGGGTGACCCAAGCAGTGAGAGGTTAAGAGTAGCTTGGGTCCTAAATTTTGTCTATCCAACCTTAATTAGGATAGAGATCTTTAACTAGGAGCTGACACCCCACAGGCTTGGGGCCGCCATTTTACTTCTACAACGTAAGGTGGAATGACCAAGGAGTTTTTATTTCCTTTAAAAGACCCTAAGGCCACCTGCAGCACTTGGAACCTACGGCCTAAGGCACCGAAGGTTGTTATGCTATCTATTACACCACAAGTGAATCAACAGCAAAGTGTTTAACAAGCTACGATAGTATTTCTACTGGACATCTCATAATCCTGAATCGAGCATTAAAGCATCAACATGCTAAATAAGATTGTGAATAACCCTAATATAAAATATAGTAACGAAGGGAGTGGGGAAGCTAAATCTGTATAGCGCTATAGAGTTGCTCTCCTGAAGGTTCAAGTTCTAATCCAGTTGCGGCGAATAAATAAAATAAATAATAATATACAAAAAAAAACCGTTAGCAATCCATCTAACAAAAATCGTTAGATGGACTCTGTTGTATCTACAGACCATTCTGGGGCTCACCTAGTCTCGACAAAGTAGGTATCTTTATCCGGGAAAAATCTAGGGTTCGTGCGTGAACTCGGACAAATAACTTCCCTGCGCAGACGTTGTCCTAAAAAACTACAGTTTCTACTATGTACTGAATCTAAGACTTAGGTTGTAATGGTAAGGTTATTTTTGTTTATATGTAGTATAATTTTGCAGTAAGGCTATAATGATTTTTATTTATAATAATGAACCCTCTTTTTTTTTTTATTTCTAAATTATTGAAAAAAAACTGTACCATTATAACTCGTGAACGCGTCTGAGGTCCAGTACATATTAGAGACTGTACTGTTTCAAGGACGACGGTTGTGCAGGGAGGGGATTTGTCCTAGATCACGCTCAACCGCCAGATTACCCCCCCCCTTATATTAGGAGCCTCAGGAGGTTCCTAGATCCCATATGATCCATGCCACTAATAGAATAAATAAAAGTCTTGCCTGCAGCAGGATTTGAACCAGGATTCTCGGTACGGCAACTCAGTGCTCTACCAATGAGCCAATCCGCTCCTTTAATTTATTGAACTATATTGAAATCCTTGAGAGCTAAATATTTCTTCGGAATTAAATTAAAACATTGTAAAGTTAGCATTACCTACTTCAGGGCAAATTAGTTTAATATCAAGTTAGGACGTTAATTGAAATACGTGTTATTGTAGGGAAAATAATTTTTACTTTTTAGATAAAACTATTACTTTTTAAAGTCTTCATTTTACTTTATTTTTTAGGCTACATACAAAAAAAAGTCTGATATAAGGCATTCTTCACTTAAGTGGCTTTATCTCGAGCCTTGAAGGCAAAGTTATTTTGGGAGTTTATTTACTAGCCTTCATTCGAGATCTACCTACTAACTCATGGTCTCTTTTCGTCTTTTTTTCTTTTAGATGCTGCATTATCATATTCTGGGCATTTATTTCAACTATCTGTTACAGTTTGATGCAGTTTTATATATGTGTATATATTAACTTTTAATTTCAAATTTGTTGTAGTAAAAATTTCGGATAAAAATTATCCTTGCCTTATACAACAAATAATCTTGAGGACAATTATTTTAACAATGGACTCAATTTTAACAATTACATATATATATATATATAATTATGGCACAGTATTTTATTTCATCATATATTATTAACAATATTGGTAATGGGGAAGATTAGTGTGTAGACCGCTAAGTTGCTCTGCTTAATATTCTGGGTTCAAATCCGGCTAAGACAGATGAATTATTTTATTTGGTAACAGCTATAAATCGATTTTCCAGGGACTCACACAGCCTCTACGAAATGGTACTATTAATGAAAACCTGGCGGTTAAGAGTGATTGCGGACAAATAATCTCCCAGTATTGAGGAATATTTTTTTTATATACTGAACTACTATTTTGATATATATTTGGATGCAATCGATAGACAAGATACATTTTTTTTTTATATTTTTTCCCGTAACCTCATGGAGGGACCGTTTATTATATTAGGACATGCTCCATTACTTAAGTAAGCATATTACAAGCCATTACATGTGATTATAATAATTACAGATCAGTTTAGTATTATAATTACAGAATACATTTTAGTATAATTTAACAATACAAGAAATTAAAAATTTACAGTTTGACTAAATTGATAATTTACTCATGAGAATAAAATTAAAATTAAATTTGTAATCCTAAATTGTATAATGAAAAAAAGAATTTAACAAATATACAAATAAACAAAAATGAAAGGTTTTATAATACATATAATACAAGATACATATAAATTTCTAAATATGTTAACTACTCTAATGGGTAATAAATTCTTACTATCCTCTTTAAGATCCGTGTATCATATCGCTGTACGCTGTATGGTGATCGCTTTAGGCTTTTATTATAACTTATTTTATTTTTTTATTAATTGTTTTAATTTTAAATATTTTTATTTTTGAAGAAAAAAGATATGTCCAGACCCGGGTTCGAATCCCGACTCTGGACATATCTTTTTTCTTCAAAAATAAAAATATTTAAAACTATAAAAATTAATGAAAAAATAAAATAAATTACAATAATATATAATGACGTAAGTCAACAAGATCCTAATTAAAGTAATGCTCAATGAACATTCTTCCCAAATTGTATACGTCCCAAATTGCGTGATATGGGATCAGAGAAGAGAATGGATATGCCTGACCGAGGTATGAACTAGGATAGAACCCCGCCCTTGGTTATATGTTTTCTCTTCAAAAATAAAAATATACTCTTTTAAATTCCTACCTTATAGACAATAATAGCTCAATATATAGAGATGCTGATGAGATGCTTAGATGCTGATCTGTAGATATCGAGTTCGAATCCGGCTAATACTTGTAAATTAATTAATCTGTCAATAACCATAGATCGACAATGAGGAATCAGCAGTTTCTTCCTGGGATCACTCAGCCTTTATCATGTGGGAGAAAAGCGCTCGAGCATAATGTCCTGTAAATAATCTACCTGCACAACCGTTGTCTTAGTAACAGTGTAGTCCTCCATGTAATGATACTTAGAAGGTCCCGAGGCCATCTTCTTTTCAGACGGAGGATTATCAGGATTTGAAGAGGTTGCTAGGTTTGAAACTAGAGGGTTTGAGTTTGGTAGTTTGTCATGAAAGATTTGATGTCGGGATTCGATCTAAATACGCAAGAAATGGGACATTAAGGTCATTATGGATGATTTTGTCCGAAACAAAGTGAGGTGTTTGAGCATTTTGGATTGTAAGGATTGAAGATGAGAGGAAGCCCCAAATCTCTATTCCGTTAGTCAAAACAGGTCTTATAATAGCCATGAGTCTTTTGTAATTAATTGGGAGCTTAGAGCGTTTGTATAGTAAGTGTTGAAGTAGCCTGAAACGGCGGCAGTGTCTTGTCTTTTCAATCTAGTATGAGGATTCCATAATTGGTGGATTCAAATTACACATAATCAATAATAATGGCAGGCACATATCACTTAGGGGTATGAAAAATGGTTTACATTCTATTCTCAGACCTACTGAATATAGACACAAAATTTCATCGTCAAGTCGTTTCGAAGAAGTTATGTTACAAGCAGTGTGACACGACAATTTTATATATATATATATATATATATATATATATATATATATATATATATATATATGTAACGGACTAGATATACACACACGCTTATTTTAAAAAAAAAATGTAGTTTTTTGTTTCTTCACATTATTAAATTATTTTGTTTTCCATAAAATTTTTATATGTGTAAATGTTAATAGTTTTCTTTCTTTATAATTATTGTTATGGTATTTATATTTTTTCTTTCATTTGATTTGTTATTGCGAGGTAACTCCTAATTTATATTTTTTTTTTTTATTTTCATGTATTAATTAAATTGTAATTATTTTCTACTGTAAGACATTATAGTTTATATTTTATGTTTCATATCACTGTTCAAAAGAAACTTATTTGTATATATATATATATATATATATATATATATATATATATATATATATAATATTATTTTACTTATAATATATATATATATATATTATAATATTTATATATCCTACTAATATTATAAATGCGAAAGTTTGTATTTATGTTTGTTACTCTTTCACGCAAAAACTACTGAACGGATTTGGATGGAACTCTACAGTGATATAGGTTATACATCAGAATAACACATAGGCTAAAGCAAGGGCAGATTTAGGGGGAGGGCACGGAGGCCCCCCAGACAGTTTTTTTGTGTTTTGTGGAGAGTCTATTATAATACAGAATAAAAGGAAAATCAGGAACTTAGCATCTTGAAATTTGTTTATAGATTCTTTGTATAATTTAATAAAGAAATTTGGATAATTCCACCCCCAAGGGTTTCCCCCTTAATATAAAAGGGGTTCAAAGATTGTATGGAATCCGTCAGTTTTGAAGTTTTGAAATTTTGGATGTAACTTGTCTACTAAATTTTGGAGTAACTTTATAACTACTAATAACTAAAAAATTTAATTATTTGTTTAAAATGATCTGTCACGAAACATTATGTGGCAGACCAAGTTCCACGCGAGCGAACCCGCGG
This sequence comes from Arma custos, assembly GCA_037127475.1. NCBI lineage: Eukaryota > Metazoa > Arthropoda > Insecta > Hemiptera > Pentatomidae > Arma > Arma custos. The sequence goes on from CM073764.1 coordinate 131,588,452, forward strand.
GCAAAAGCTTGTATTATATATAATTATAATTGATTCCTCCTGTCATCTGGATGTAGGTCGCTGCTTGCTAATTTCGTTTATGCGTAACAAGAAACGCGAAAGCTCAACAAAAAATATTCTCGTGCCGCTCATTCGGTAACCGGTTCCGCCGAAGACTGAAAAGAGGTTACAGAACGTTCATACCCTTCTCGCTATTAACAAAAATGTTTCATAATCTCCAAACTTTTTCTCCAATAGGGGTGGCATTGGTATATTCCATACAGCCATATTTAAATTATTTGAAAATTCCACTCTCAGTAAGTCCAATCGCTTTGTCGATATTTTATAAATAATTTATTATTTTAAATATTTTTATTTTAAAGAGGAAAGATATGTCCCCGGCCGGGATTCGAAGCCGAATCCTCTGCCCCTCCCTGACATATCTTTTTTCTTTAAAATAAAAATATTTTAAAATCAAAACAGTTGACCATTTATTATTTTAAGTGTATCTGTTATTATGTATATAATTTTGCACCACCCATATTCATATACATATTACACACACACACACACACAGACACACACACATATATATATGTGTGTGTTTATTATATATTTTTGTTAATTGTTTTCAAATATTTATGAAGATTACAAATTTTTTCACGGTCAGATAATTTTAATTTTTCATCATAAACAAAATTTTGGTTCAAATTTAAATCCTTGAGCACTATTTCTCATTGTATATATGCGGGACATTCAGTATAATATGTTTAAGGGTCTCATTGAGACTACAGTTTTCACATTTAGAACTTTCTTTTAGTCCTATCTTACATAAATAATTGTTGAAAATTCCAAGATTTGTCCTCGGCGTAATATGAGTTTTTATATGTGCGAACCACGGTTTTCTAAAAATTTTTGGAAATGTGGATTCATAGAACTGCTCGGTGGAGTTCTCCCGATATTGACTTTGCCAACTTTCTACCTAATCTAATTTAATGATTTTATAATAATCTGTATAGGGTATTTCAGTGTCTACTAGTTGGCCAGTTGTAAATGCTAATTTAGTTATTTTGTCTACTATTTCGTTATCTCGGATCCCAATATGTCCCTTAAATCCTAAAAATTTTGTTTTTATTCTCTTTTAATGTCATCTAATGATTTTTTATTATTTCCTTTTGAACATTATTGATATTTTTATTTACAATATTATTTAGCGATAATAATGCACTCTTACTATCAGTTAAAACAACAATGTTTTGATCTATGGATTTATTGATGTATTTGACCGTTTCTAAAGCCGCTTATACACTTGAGAATTCGCCCCGAATTAGCATGCGGTCCTACGAGAGGATGAAGCATCCCCCTGCACGTCCACGCACCACATGAACACTGAGCCCAAAAGGCTGAGTCCAGTCTGCCCTGAGCCCCTGTCAACAAAAGTGAACAGAAAACTTCAAGTTGCCAGTTTCCTCTATATTTACATACAGGAAACTATAAAAAAATAAAACAGAAAAAGCGATTTCCATTGTTTTGTTTTTAAAAATGTTTTAAAAACGTTGCGAAAAATATCTATGTCGCGTGCAGGGATTCGGGGAACCGAGTTTTTCTCCGTACCCACCGAGCATGAAACGAATGCGTGCTCTCTTAGAATTACCGGCAACTCTAGGCTCGGGCTGAGTAGTGCGGATCCTTTCGGCTAGCCTTGTACTCATCTGAGCAAATCTGAATGCTCATTCTGGGCGAATGCTCAAGTGTATACGCGGCTTAAGATGGCATATGTGATGAACAATCCGAAGGCACTTAATACAGAGCAGAGTGTTTGTGCTTAGGAACATAAATCGCACAGCCCGACTAATCTTTGATTCTTGAACTATTTGTATGAATATAAACATGGTGGGGTCAGTTGTCAACAAGCTAGGTTTCTATAGTAATGCTAGTATTGAATGGGGCAATGAATTTTTACCTACTTCTATTTTTATATTAAATTTTTGTGATTTTTGTAATATTGAGGAAGATTTTTATTTGAATATACTTCACTTAGTGATTGATGGTATTTAATTTAAACTATTATATACTAATGGAGTATACTTCTTTTTCTTTCAGTATGACTTATTTAGGATGAGAACACTAAGATTTACTACTTTATGGATTTTTAACTAATATAAAAATTTGTAATTTTTTTATATTTATATGTTACTAGCTTTTGCCCGCGGCTTCGCTCGCATAGAATTTGGACTACCGCATAAAGTTTCTTGACAGTGCTTTTTAACAATAATTTAAAATAATAAATAATTTAATTTTTTTCATTATAGGTTACTCGTACAAAATTTCAGATGTCTAACTTCAAAACTGACGGATTCCATACAACCTTTGAACCCTTATTATAATAACGGTGGAATTATCCAAACTTCTTTCTTAAATCATACAAAGGACCTATCTGCAAATTTCAAGATGCTAAATTCCCGATTTGCCTTTGATTATGTACTATAATGGATTCTCCACAGTACCTCTAAAACTGTCGGGGGTGGGGAGGGGCACGTGCCCCCGTGGGCCCCCCTAAATCCGCGCTTGCTATAGCCCATTTGTTATTCTGATGTATAAGCTATATTACTGTAAAGTTTCATCCAAATCCGTCCAGTAGTTTTTGCGTGAAAGAGAGACAAACATACAAACTTTCACATTTATAATATTAGTAAGATTAAGATTAGTAGTATATCAAAACAAATAGTTTCACTCTTGTTCTTTCTGATATTTTAACAACAATGATCATGTTATTTTCTTTTAATTATGTACTATAATGGATTCTCCACAGTTCCTATAAAACTGTCGGGGGGGGGGGGGGGGGGCTGCCCCAGTGCGCCCCCCTAAATCCGCGCTTGCTATAGCCCATGTGTTATTCTGATGTATAACCTATATTACTGTAAAGTTTCATCCAAATTCGTTCAGTAGTTTTTGCGTGAAACAGAGACAAACATACAAACTTTCACATTTATAATATTAGTAAGATTTTTATAAAAGTGATTAAAATAGTTTAGTCAAAGCGTATTTTCTAATTGCATTAATGATTGATTAATAAGTTTTTTCTTATTCCCATCTGATTCCCATGTGAGCCTTGATCCATATAAATATTATTTTCTTTTTTGGTTTGACTTTCGAACTTTAATGATTAACATCTGGAGATCATACTGGCCCCCCTCCCAGTCCTCTTAGTAGAGGAAGAACCTAGCGGTTAAGCATGATATCGGACAAATCACTTCCTTGCAGAATTGTTCTCCTAGAAACAGTACTGACTCAAGTCGTACCGGCAAAATATTTTATGTATGGGAAGGTTAGGTATGATAGGTGATAATGTAACCAACACCTGCTAGTTAAGTAAGAAAACAGATGTTTAATAACACAAGGGAACAACATTTTTGTTGCATGAAATATTTTGACTAATATTCTACTTCCTCGAGGTGCTGATTTAAGATCTGAAGTCAGTTTGTTTGTATCAGCTTTACTTTTGGGGTTATAATTATAAACTGTTTTTTAAGATGAAAATATTTTTTATTAAGAAAACTATTAAAAATATTACCACTACATATCAAAAAATTTTCTTTTGTAAGATTTTCTGGCTTGATTCGGTTCACGGGGGGCTGTTTTTAATGCTCCAACAATAGTCCGCCATCATGTGAGCATTCCAGTGACCTTGGTAACGTTCCTCCATAGTTCGAATGTCCTGATGGAACCGTTCCCCTTGTTCTTCACTCAGATCACCAAGATTTTCAGGGAAACGGTCCAAATGGCTGTGGAGGAAGTGTACTTTGATGCTCATATTACAACCAAGCTGCTGGAAGTGTAACAACATTAGTTCAATATGCTCCGCATAGCTTTCTTCCTTTTTGTTTCCCAGAAAATTTTGAGCAGTCCAAACGAATTCATTCCAGGCATTTTTTTCAATATCAGTCATGTAACTAATAAAGTTTTCATCCTTTATCAACCTTCTTATTTGGGGACCATCAAAAATTCCATTTTTAATTTTTTCTTGGCTCAAATTAAAGAACTTCTTAGAGATGTATTTATAGCAATCACCACCCTTGTTCAAAGCTTTGACAAATTGTTTCATGAGCCCTAGTTTGATATGCAAAGGTGGCAGTATTATTCGATCCGTGGGCACAAGGGGCTCATTTATTACATTCAGTTGTCCCGGAACCATAGATTGCCTGGAAGGCCAATCTTTTCTAATCCAGTGCTCAGACCTAGCTCTGCTGTCCCATAAACAAATAAAACATGGATATTTTGTATATCCACCTTGTTGTCCAAGAAGAAAATTCACCATTTTTAGATCAACACTTATCAACCACTTTTGTATTTGATTCTATCCATTACAGAAGCTACAGTAGCATATTCTTCTTTGACTGTAGTTGAATGTGCAATCGGTATCGAACCCAGCTTATTGCCGTTATGCATAAGTACACATTTCAGGCTACGTTTAGAGGAGTCAATAAATAAACGCCATTCATTTGGATCATACTTCTGTACTCCCATTGCTTTCAATAAACCAGGAACATCTGAACAAAAAGCAAAGTCGTCATCTTTAGAAAAGAATGACAGCAATTCTGCCTCTCGGTTACGATAGTATGAAATTCTTGTTTCTGGGGTTAAAAGATTTCTTTGCTTTAATCGAGAAGCTAGAATCTCCGATGTCTTTTTAGAAAGACCAAGATCTCTGATTAATGCATTGAGGTCTTCCTGATTAAAGAGCTGGGGCTCAGAAGTAAAATCAGGGTAAGAATCACTTGTCCGACTTTCATCACTTGAAGAATAGTTTTGTTTTTCTATATCATGATCATTTTGTACAGATGAAGAAGCTTGGGGTACTGGTGCATCGCCAGAGAACAAGACTGGTCGAGTAACAGATAACAAGTTTGGATAAGACCATTTCGACCGGTTATTTTTATTAATTCCATTAATATCAATCACACAAAAATAACAATCATCTTGATGATTATTAGGTTCCCGCCAAATCATTGGTGTTTGATACTTAAAATGGGGTCTTTTCTTATTTGCCCATAATCTCAAAGACTCAACACATGTTTTACATACCATATGAGGGATCCAGTACTTGTCACGGATGTCCAAAGCGAATCCAAAGTAATCAAAATATACCTGTGTTATAAACTCTGACACACTTAGCCTACAATTTTTGAATGTATATTCACCACAAATGTTACAGAAATAGTTTGGATCGTTTCTACAGATATTTCTTAACTTGGACATTGTTATTTAACACAAGAGCACAAACTTTTTCACTAAACAACTCAGTTGAATTGAAGTTTGAATGTGACTAGTACAAATATATGTCTATCAGCTGTTTGCCAAAAACAAAAGGTGCTGGAGAAAAACTGAGGCTAGATTTGTAATCACCAACCTCTAATTAGTAAACAACAGGCCTAAAACTCCATGCAACAAAAAATTAATAAAAATTTGTTCCCTTGTGTAATCATTGTTATAATTGTTAAATTATTAGTATTTCTTGCTATGATATTATAAAGAAGAATCTTAAAATAAATGTACAATCTATATCAATAGAATTTTAATTATGGAAATATGAAATAGCCTCAGTTTAAACCTTCTATTGTCTTATTAATTATTAATCGAAATAAGCTATATTATTATAATTTATTTTATTTTTTATTAATCAATATAATTTTTAAACTTTTTTTTTAAAGAAAAGATATGTCCAGGAACGGAATTCGAACCCGGGTCGCCCACGTCTCGCTTCTCGGTCAGACACGTCCTTTCTTTTCACTGATCCCATATTTTTTATTTCACGCAATTTGCGATGTATACAAGGGGAAGAATGTTCATTGAACATTACTTTAATTAGGATTTTTTTGTACGTCTATACATATTATTATAATTTATTTTTTATTAATTATTATAATTTTTAAACATTTTTATTTGAGTAGTACATGTAGTTTACATTATCACTACACATACATTGCCTTCGTAAATATAAAATATTTTACATATAAATATTAAATACCTATATATGATACCTCTATTCCTTATTCTTAAGTCTTTAATGGGGCTGGCATAAACTATGCCAACTGTTCTGATTACCTGCAATAACTTCTATTGCAATACTCTCTTAAATTGCCAGTGCCATTATTTTTAATTCATTCAGCAGGTTTTTCTTATGGCTTCGTCAAATTCTTTGACGACGTTTCGCTACCCGCGGATACAGAAGCTATAAATACCGAAGTAGGGAAGAACATTTTCAGTCTCATATTAAGCACTGAGGAAGCAGTGTGGCCAGCGAAACGTCGGCAAAGAATTTGATTACACGGTTGAAACCAGAAGAAGCACCTGATGAAGGGGTTAAAACTTCTATTTCATTTTTACCTTCAAAAGATGAATACTTTTTATTCTGAATTGTATTTCAAAGTAAAAAGCCAACTTTTGAACTTGAATTAATTTAACTGAATACTCAAAAAGGTGACAAGGATTACTGAGATTATGTAACTCCTCTTTAATAAACAAGCAATCACAAATTACTATCTATACTTTTAATTAATACTATACAATATATACATATAATATATGCAAACAATAAAACCCAATATCTGTTATCTAAAACAGATAATAAACTCTTTCCTTATAATAACAAAACACAGTCAACTTCTAAACTCACCCATTATAAGGAAATAAGAAGGTAACATTGAGGTAACATGATTTAAATTTTTATAAACAATGTACATATAACAATAAAATAACGTGACATTTAATCCTTGAAAAGTGGACCTGGCACCAAAAAAACTCACCTATTGGCCATCAAAAAACGTCCCGACATCCTTGACATATTTATCACATCTCGGATTTCCACCAACCAAACCAATATCAGATCCTTGGACGACCTTTCATAAGATCATAGCCCAGTTCTCCATTTATTACATTCAAGTTTCGTTCCCAAGCCTCCCCTTCCCAGATTGACTACATGACGTGTCAACTGGGACAACTTCTGTTATGATTTGGGGAACAAACTGGACTTCAAAATTTCACTTAAGACAAAACAAGACATTGATACAGCCTTATAAAAACTTACACCATCAATAAAAACCAATTTAAATGATAATACTTTAAATCATAAAATTAATAATTCTCAGAAGACTGAAGACTGAAACGCAGAGCAAGATCGAAGTGGCATATAACTCGGTACACAGCAGATAAATCTATCTATACTAAATTTACTAACCAACTAAAAGCAGAAATTAGAAAATTCAAAATTCATAAGTTAAAGAAGCTAACTGAAAATTTAACGACTACTGACAAATCATTAATTTTTATGACTACCAAAAAGATCCTTCACTTCAAAGACTTTAACCATCCACTCCTTTACTGAATCCAATGACTGGACAAGATCTGATGAAGAAAAAGCACAGTTATTCGGTCAATTCCTTACTAAAACTTTTCAGCCACATCCTGATATGAATCCGTCTCATCATGAATATATACAAAGAGAGTTAAATATTCCCCTTGAAATGACCCTTCCTCCAAAAGCATTCCATCCTTCAGAAATATCTAATATTATTCACTGATTACCTTCTCGCAAAGCTCCTGGGCACGACCTCATCACGATCTACAACTTAAAACATCTTCCTAGAAAAGCCATTCTATTCCTCTACTACATATATAATGCTATACTCCGCACTACATATTTTCCTAACCTCTGGAAATTATCCGTCGTAATAATGATACCTAAACCTAAAAAGAAACCGGAACACCTTTCTTCTTACCGCTGTATCTCAATATCCGCTCTAATTATAGGTAATGCAGGTAGGTAAGTCATATCGCATGATACCAAATCACCAGTTTGGATTCAGAACATCCCACTCCACTATCCAGCAACGTCGAGTGTGGTTGATATTGTTTCCTCGGCTTTGGAACGTGCATTGTATTGCCCAGCGGTCTTCCTTGATATTGAACAGGCTTTCGACCGATTCTGGCACACTGGGTTGCCTTACAAACTTCTACATACTTTCTCACTATCCGATCCTACCTCTCCTACAGATCATTCACAGTATATCATAATAATGTCTCATCCCACTTTTCCTCAATCACCTGGTGTTCCTCAAGGCAGTATCCACGGTTCAATCTCTACACAGTTTAAACAGCTGACATTCCAACTCATCCTAATACCATCCTCACCACGTATGCGGATGATACATGTCTATTATCTGCCAACACTGATCCAGTTATAGCATCCCGTACTCTTCAATCCTATATCACTGACCTTGAACTTTGGTGTCAAAACTATAGGATTAAAATAAATTCCCACAAATCTCATCAAGTCTCCTTTACCCTCCATCTTGAACTAATGACTTCCTGTCCTCCTGTATCGTTTAATAACGTACCACTGATTCATGTAGAACAGGTCTGGTACTTAGGACTACACCTTAACAAATGATTAACTTGAAATCATCATACTAGACTGAAACGACAAGAATAGCTCGCCGTTTCAGGCTACTTCAACATTTACTAGACAAACGCTCTAAGCTCCCAATTAATTACAAAAGACTCATATACATGACTTACGGAATAGAGCTTTGGAGCTCCACTAAGCCATCGAATTCCTCTGGTATTCAATCCTTACAATCCAAAATCCTTCTTAAAATCCTCAATGCTCCTTGCTTTGTTAATAACAAAGTAATCCATAATGATCTTAATGACCCGTTTGTTGCCGATTTGGCCCGAATCCTATATCAATCTTTTCATGACAAACTTCATTTCCGCTCAAATCAAATAGTTTCAAACCTCGCAACATCTTCAATTCCTGACAATCCTCCGAGGCGTCTGAAAAGAAGATGGCCTCGTGACCTTCTGAATTGAACTTTTTATTTGAGTACTAACTGGGTAGTTCCTCTACTTGCCTTTGTCTCAGGACATGCTTTATCTTTCATTACATTTACATGATATATTCAGTATACAGTTGTAAATTTCAATAAACACATTTAAAAAAAAAAAAAAGAGGAGAGGGTCGACATTGAATAGGATATAGAAGTCAGAACTATAGTTTTAAACTTGAATACTGTTGAGCTGTCTATCAGAACAAAACTATCAAGCTGATTAATATAAATGATTTTTTTTTGGTAGAAAGGGGATTAGTTATATGAACACCGATGTACATCATATCGTTATTTTTTCAACATAGTGAATCATTTCTTGAGATTTATGATATATTGTTAGCTCCTAACTAATTACGAAATACTGTTTAGATTGCGGTGATGATTACCAACCTCTTTGTCATATATATTCTTTACCTCGTTGCTAATTAGCGTGAGAATATTTATTCGGGATTATTTCGACAATCTACCACTAACCTAGATTCGCTGGACCGGATCAGCTGGTTAGTGAAATCGTTGGCATAATCAAAATTCGGCCAAAACTAAAAAAAAAAGTATATCTTATGATTTATTCATGACTTAATGACATAACTGTAAATTATTTCTAATCATTAATAGTCTTATTATTCAATGCAAAGTTGATACTTCTGTATCTGTTGATGATCATCAAACATCATTTAATAATTTATGATCAGGTAATAATTTATTATTTACTGTTATCGATCTTTGTAATCGAAGAAAAACAATGAGTATCTATTATAATAGTAATCATTATTAGCAATATGTTATGACGTGATGTGAATTGGAATACGAAACGATACGACATAAAAATTAACCAGATTATAGATTATACTCTTTCTAAAAAATCGTTTGTGAAGAAAGGTGATTACATAACACTCCCCCCCCCCATTTAAGATGCGACAAGAGGTTGGGTGAGCCCTAGGATTTAACATTTAACATGATTATTAATGTTTACATGTAATGGATAAAGTAGTTGAAAAAATAAAATATGTTTTATTTATTTACTATATTGTATGTCCTAAACAATGCGTTTGCGGATTTTTTTTTTGAGGGCCTCAGTTAAAATTTTCAGATAGGCTGCTTAACCCTGAAACAATGGAGTTACATTTGATATTTAAATCAAAGCATTAAAAATCAGCGTGTAGTTGTTTAGTAGTGCATTCGTACTCTATTATAATTAATTAACAATTAATAGTCATTTATAATGAATGGCTATTAAACATTCATATTGATTTTCCTAAATAAGGGAATTAAAATGAAAGCAGGTTAGAGGAAGGGAAGAATCAACATAATTAGCATAACTCACTAAAGAGCAAGTTGAAGCGTCACGACTTTATTAGGCTCGCCTGAGTAACTTCCTTCACGGCGTGCTCATATAAAGAACTTTTTACGGTCGACGTATTTGTTTTTATTTATCTCAGAAAATTATGTAATGCCATATTATTATTTATTTTTATTTAACCTTTCCAAGCTGTTGTTCTGCAATCATATTTATGCTTCTTTATCTGGATTTGTGACTTGGCGGTGGTGGGATGCTGACTCGAGTTGGTGTACTTTTGAACTGTGTATCCCCTTATTATTATATAAATACTATTAATTTGTCAAAAGGAAAATAAAGCACTGGGGTTTTCTGAACATAGGAGAAATGAGTTGCTATCTCGCGAAGTATTTCTGATTGGAGAAATCTCTGATAAAAGTGAGATAATGGAGTAAAGAAAGATTAAGAAAGTTTCACTTTTATTGTTGAAAGTTGTACTTCAGCAAATAAGAAAAAAAAACTTGAAGAGGGAAATAAGAAATAAAAAATAAAAAAAAAAGAACGAACTCGTTAAAAGGAGAAAAGAAATCACCTTAAGAGCCATTACGTCAATTCACTTACGTTATAAATATATAATTATTCATTACTTTTGTACTTACTGTTATAATAATAGTTAATGGTGAAATTGAATAATCTTTTATTTAAGACTTGCTTTTGCCCGTGGCTTTGCCCGCGTTGATTTTAAATAGAAATCTATGCTGAGCTTAAACGGCGAGTGAATTTTGAATTCCATAAATGAACTCCATATTATAAACGAAGACTTAGAGCATTTTTGAATTGAGCCAGCCTACCAATGCTTATCCCTTTGTTGATAGATTTTAATAAACTGTCCTATTAAATATTAAATGGCATAATTACAGAACTATCGATAAGTTTTCTATCGAAATACTGTAATATCTAGGGGTTTATTTTGCAAAATGTTAAAATGTAAAGCCTGCTTACTAAATTCATATCTCTAACTTAATATGATACGATTTCCCTTATTTTACACTTTTCAGGACCGATTTTCAAAAAAAATAAAAAACCACGTATTTCTTTATTTCTAGTTCATAAAAACATCTAATTAACATGAAACATAGTTTATCTTGGTATTGAATGAGACCTGGACATAAGATAATATTTCTAGGATAGCCATAAGATAATTCAAAAGATCCTACTTAAGAAAGGGGTCTCAACAAACTGTTTTTCTTTTGTTAATAATTTCTAACCATGGACATATAGATGCCTTAGTTCACAAATGTGTTAAGTGCAAATTTTTCAAAAATGGGTTTTTTTATATAAATAATATTGTAAAGTTGTGATCAGGAAGTCATAGATCATACTCGTATGTTGATATAAAATTAATAAAGAAGCTGTGAAGGTTACAACAATATATTGTGTTCTTAAACTTGAACTGTATATCTTGCGTTAAATTATTATCAAATTTGACTCCTGTAAAGTCTTGTTTTCGGCACTTAACACATATGTGAACAAATGTTTAGGTAATTTGAAGTAAATAAACCACTGATACACCACTTTAAATGTTTATTAACATAACATACAAGAAAACAACAAAGGAGCACATGTCCGCTGTAACTCGGTACCAAAACACAACTTGAGGTTACATCCCGGTTACATGGCGGGAATTTTACAATAAATAATGTTTATACTTAAACACCTTCCTTCATAATTTACTTGTAAAATAATTAAAACTAATAAATTTAACATAAATAGAATGTTCAACAAAGTCCCAAATCTTGGTTTATTATTATTATTATTTAAGTATGACCCTTATTACTATGCACTTCGGCCTAAAGAGGCCCATTGTGCTTGAGTCCTAAAAAAATCCCTAACATAGGTCTAGACTTCTGAGAAATTTTAAATAGTCTTTAAACCTCAGTTCTTGAAGTTCCTTGTATCCACCGGGGCCAAGGTCAAATGCCCTCTTTCGACTTAGTGCTATACATTCAAAGAGGATGTGCCAAGGGGTTTCGTCCTCCTCTTTGCACCATCTGCACCTAGGTTCTTGTTCAATGCCTAGGAGATGCATGTGTTTCCTGAGTTTACAGTGCCCAGTGATGGTTTCAACCATACTTTTGAGGTCGGTTCTCGACGAGTGAGCAGCTTCTTTCTTGATTTTATCAGAAAGATTATCGTTGGGGTCCTTTATGAAAAGTTTTGTATGCCTTATCTTGGCTCTATCCCAACGTGTTTTTATCTTCCTCTTGGCTAGTTTATTAATTGTATCCTTAGCCTGGGGAAGGGGGACCCCGCACCATGGTTCTGGTCCAATAGGAGCAGTAACTGCTCCTTTCTTCGCCAATTTGTCGGCCCTTTCATTTCCTGGAATAAGATCTTGGTTTAGTTTCTTAATACATTTAACATAAATAGAATGTTCAACAAAGTCCCAAATCTTGGTTTAGTTTCTTAAGTCTTGGACTTAGCACAGATTTCGTTAAACCGTCAGCAAGTTGATTTTGGGTATCCACTCTCCTGATATGAATTTCTCCCTCTTGAACCTTTTCTCTGACAAAGAAGTGGTGAATGGATATATATTTTGTACGTTTGTGTCACACAGGGTTCTCTGCTAATTTAATGGCAGCGTTATTATCGACAAAAAGCGTACCTTCTTTGAAGTCAGTCATCTCTTGAAAAAGCCTTTTGAGCCAAACCATCTCTCTTGTACCCTCACTTGCAGCAATGACCTCTGCTTTAGTGGTAGAGATGGAAACTGAACTCTGTCTTTTACTAGACCATGATATGACACCACCTGAATACATACAAGCAATGCCAGTAGTAGACCTGCCAGTTAATTTGTCACCACCCAGATCTGCATCTGAGTAGCATTGAAGGACTGTTCTATGGTTTTTCTTGTACAATATTCCAAGTTCAGGAGTGCCTTTTAAATAACGGAATATTCGTTTGACTCTGGCTATGTCACTATCGGAAGGATTATCAAGCATTCTTGAAGCTATGTTAATGGAATAAGCAATATCTGGTCTTGTACATACCATCAAATACGTAAGCTAACCCACAGCTTCTCTATATTGAAAATTTGTTGTCTTGATGTTTTGGTGTTCCTTTTCATTGTCTAAATCATCCTTTAAAATCGGAGTACTAACAGGTCGACACTCATCCATCTGGAATGTTTTGAGAAGCCTCCTAATGTAAGAAGATTGGCTTATTTTGATACCTTCCTTGCTTCTGTTAATCTCCAATCCAAGATAGAAATCAGCTAGTTTAGTCTTGATTTTGAACTCCTGTTTTAATTTGTCTAAGAGCTCCATTGCTTCTCTTTCATCCGAAACAACGATTGATCCATCGTCAACATATAATCTTTTTACCATTTACCTCTTTGATAAACAGGCAAGGATCTGCTGAGCTAATTTGCAAACCAATGCTAACTAGGAAGTTCTTTATCTTCTCGTTCCAACAACGTGGAGCCTGTTTGAGCCCGTATAGGCTTTTATGAAATCTGCAAAATTTCCCTGAGTTGTCATTGAAGCCTTCTGGTTGTTGAATGTAGATCTCCTCCTTGAGTTCTCCATTTAAAAATGCAGTCGATACATCAAACTGATGAACACTCATATCTGCATTGGCAGCAATACTTATTACTGTTCTGACAGTGGTTTGGCGAGCAACTGGACTGAAGGTTTCTCCAAAATCTTGACCTTTCTTTTGTGCGAATCCTTTTACCACTAGCCTGGCTTTACACCTTTCTAAATTTCCATCGGGTTTATATTTCTTGTTGAAAACCCATTTTGATGGAATAGCCCTTTTATTGTGAGGCAAATCACAGATAGTCCACGTTTTGTTCTCTTTAAGAGAAGTCATTTCTTCTTCCATGGCTTTTCGCCATTCCCCAGCTTCCTCACTGTTCATAGCATTGTGCAAGTCCAACGGCACAATTTCACTCCCTTCGACGATGTTGACATAATCATTCATAGATTTAGGTTTATTAAGTTTACCCTGACTCCTCAGATTCACGCCTCTTTTCCATACATCATCTATTTCTAGGTCTTCATTTTCTTCTTCTTGGGATTCTCCTTGATCTTCCTCATATTCTTCTGGATTTTCTTCTTCTTTCATAGGTATTTCTTGACATTCTCCTTATGATCTTCCGGGTTCTCTTCATAATATATTTCAATACCTTTTTCTTCAACGGGATAAGATGAAGATTTTTCACATATGGGTGCTTTGAGTGACTCCTGAAATATGACGTCTCTTGATTGTGATGATTTATTATATATTCTAGCAATTATAACCTATTGTAACCTTTTAAAAATATTTCAGGAGTGGAATTACTGACTGAAGACATTCGAAAATTTCATCGCGGCTTTAGGAACGATTGATGATCGAGGTAAGTTGAGCTTGCTTACTAATCACATCTCACATACTATTTACCAATTGATTGCCGATAAGGGCACGTACGCGACAGCTATTGAAACACAAAAGCTACGTACGTGAAACCAATAAACGAAATTTTCTCAAGACATAAACTGGCTTCCCGTAAGCAGTCTCCAGATGAGACAATTGACCAATACCACCAAGCATTGCAACAGTTGAGTAAAAACTGTGAGTTTGCGGACGTTGATGCAGAAACACATCGGAAAACATATGTCCTTGACTCGTTCATTCGCGGCCTCAGTTCAAACCATTAATCGGTTCACGCACCTTGACGCATATCCCCTCCCAAGTCTCGAGGATATTGTTTCCAAGGTTTCAAAAAAATCTATGTTTAGCACAATAGACTTCAAAAGCGCTTATCACCAGGTACCTTTACGAGAAAAAGATCGGCCTTTCACCGCGTTTGAGGCATGTGGCCGTTTGTATCAATTTCGACGCCTAGCTTTTGGATTGACAGATGGAGAACCCACCTTCCAGCGGGTGATGGATGACTTTATTACTCACGAAAAACTTGAGAAAACGTATGCTTACCTGGATGATGTAACGGTGTGTGGTCGGAATAGGGAGGAACACGATAAAAATCTCAAGCGCTTCACTGATGCAGTCAAAAAATATGGTTTCACAATCAATCAAGAAAATAGCAAGTACTCACTAACTTCAATAAATTTGCTTGGTTATAAAATCGGAAGTGGGACCATATCTCCTGACCCTGAATGTCTAAAGCCACTGCTCAATCTTCCACCTCCAGACAGTCGGAAGCGGACAATCGGAATGCTCGAGCACTATTCTAGATGGGTCCCTAACTATTCGGACAAAGTCAAACGGCTTCTTAACTCAAAAACCTTCCCCTTGACTCCTGAAGCTATATCTGACTTCGACCAACTCAAAAATGAGATCTCTAAGGCAATAGTGAGTACGATTGATGACTTGGAGCCATTCTTAGTTGAAACGGATGCCTCTGATTTCTCAATTTCAGCTGTTCTATCGCAGTGTGGACGGCCAGTTGCATTCTTTTCTCAAAAGCTGAGCAACAGCGAGCGTAAACATTCAGCCGTTGAGAAGGAGGCTTATGCTGTTGTCAGTGCCCTTAAAAAATGGAGACATTTCTTACTCGGAAGGTTTTTCAAAATTATTACGGACCAGCGCTCTGTATCGTTCATGTTTGATATGAAACATCAGAATAAAATAAAAAATGAGAAGATACAGAGGTGGCGGTTGGAGATGTCATGTTACAATTATGAAATAATTTACAGGCCGGGAAAATATAATCAAGTAGCAGATACATTCTCCAGGGTATGCAACGCAACCCAAATTGAAAAATTATATTCACTACACTGCGACTTATGCCACCCTGGGGTGACTGGAATGATCCACTGGGTAAGAACTCACAATTTACCCGATTCAGCAGAGGATGTCAAAAGGATGACGGCATCATGCCCGTCCTGCAATGTCTTAAAACCTCAATTTTACAAAAACTCGAAGTCTACTCTCGTTAAGGTGACGCATCCGTTCGAGAGAATCAGCATGGACTTCAAGGGCCCTCTTCCGTCAAAATCAAGGAACAAATACCTCTTAACGATTGTCGATGAATACTCTAGGTTTCCATTCGCCTACCCGTGCCCCAATATGAACTCATCAACAGTAATTGACTCCCTTGTTGACTTATTCACCACATTTGGTCTACCTTCGTATGTGCACACTGACCGAGGAACCTCATTCGCATCCAGGGAGCCACAACAATTTCTTCACAGTAGGGGAGTAGCCACTTCCATGTCGTCGCCTTATAACCCTACAGGAAATGGCCAAATTTAACGAGAAAATAGCACAATTTGGCGCACTGTATCTCTTACTCTTGAACATAGGAAGCTGGATCCATCGAATTGGGAATTGGTGCTCCCTGATGCTCTTCACTCAATTCGATCACTGTTGTGCACAGCAACCAACGAGAAACGTCATGAGAGAATGTTTCGGCACAACAGACGATCTTCTAACGGCATTTCACTCCCGACTTGGCTTTTACCTTCACAGAAAGCTCTGATGAAAAAACAGATACGAAGAAGTAAATTCGATCCATTGGTTGAGGAAGTTGACATTCTTGACGTCAATCCACAGTATGCCAGGGCACGCCTCGGAGACGGGCGAGAGACTACAGTATCGTTGAAACATTTAGCACCTCAAGGTGGGACGATCACTGAGACAGAACCAGAGGAAATTGAGCCGGAGCTCGAGCCAACTGGGCAACAGGAGCCGGAACCTGCAAGAACCCCTCAACATCAAGATACCCAGGATACAGGACACAGTATAAACAAACAGGCTCAGCCTCATGAAAATTCTCTGCGACGCTCTACTAGAGAGCACCGCGCGCCTTCCCGATTGAAGGACTATGAATTAAAATTTTAATAGGACGGAAGAATGTGATGATTTATTATATATTCTAGCAATTATAACCTATTGTAACCTTTAAAAATATTCATATGATCATTGTGAATAATAAAGCCTAGATTTTCGTAAAAAGG
This sequence comes from Arma custos, assembly GCA_037127475.1. Taxonomy (NCBI): domain Eukaryota; kingdom Metazoa; phylum Arthropoda; class Insecta; order Hemiptera; family Pentatomidae; genus Arma; species Arma custos. The sequence goes on from CM073764.1 coordinate 131,605,557, forward strand.
TTTATTTTCATTACATTGATCTAATGATTTTATTATTTGAGAAGACTCGGTATCCATTGTCCCCATCATATCCAACAAGTACTCCTTGAGTAGCCTTTTTATCAAATTTTCCTCTATTTTCTTTGGGTACATGGACCCAACATTTGGATCCTATTACACGAAGATTTTTGATTCCCGGTTTTGTACCTATCCAATGTTCAAATGGAGATTTACCTTTTTCTGATGACGGACCTGTTCGATTTAATATATAGGCTGAAGCATTGATCATTTCTGCCCATTGCTCCTTAGGAAGAGATTCTTCTCCTGAGTGCATGAGGGCTCTTGCAGTTTCTACAATGGTCCGGTTTTCTCTCTCAGCACATCCATTTTGTTGTGGCGTGTATGGCATAGAATATCTGATTTCAATACCTTTTGATTTGAGGAAGTTTTCTACTCTTTCATTTTTAAACTCTCCGCCATTGTCACATTGAATGCACATTACTTTATGACCTAATTGAGTTACTTCTGCTAAAAATTCCTTCAATTTTTGAAAGACTTTAATAAAATAAATTTTTCTAAATTTTGAAAAATCATCCTTAAATAACAGAAAATATTTAAAACCACTTTTCGAAGGGATAAAAGGACCACATAGATCAGTGTTTATAACCTGACCAGTCTTCTCAGCTCTTTTCCGACGTCCAAACTTGAGTCTACGAGCTTTTCCTTTTATGCAGCCCTCACAGAGTTCATGTAATTATAACACAGGCCAACGATGAAAAAACTTTTTTAATGAAAATACCTTATTCTTATGTTGTTTAGGTTGCTGAATCCAAATATGATGCTTAAAAAGTTGTATCACCCACCATTTATTCACATTTTATAGTTAAATTCATGAAATAAAGAAATATTTTTAGAATTTAACAGCTTTTTCATAGTTAAGATAACATGAAAAAATAGGTCTAATGAACAAAGATGATGTTGGCAGCACTGCTGAAACACATGCTAAACAGCTGATGTTTTGTTTATTTTCAACATAACCTCACTTTTACGTTTCCTGTACATGTGCTCAGTGCAATGTCTCATCGCGGCTGTAAAAACTCTGCTGACAGTTTTTGTTATATTTGTGGTGAGTTTGTTATTAAAAAGCACCAAAGAAACATTACAGACTTTGTGAAAAAGGTTTATCTAGCATACTTTGGAACCAAACTTGGAGACCAGGATAAACCTTGGGCACCGCATAAGGTATGTTATGTATGTGTTGAAGACCTCAGGAAATGGTCAAAAAAAGAGAAAAACACTTTAAATTTGCTGTTCCCATGATATGGAGGGAACCAAAAAATCATTCCGATGACTGTTACTTTTGCAGTGTAGATATTACTGGTCATAACTCTAAGAACAAGAAGGTAATAAGCTACCCTAACCTTCCGTCCGCCATCCGACCAGTAGGGCACGGTGTAGATTTGCCAATCCCGGAACCACCAGAGGACTTAAATTCTATTGAAACAGAAGTATTTTCTGATGTACAGTCGGAGTTAGATGAACACGATGAAGAATTCCAATGTGTTACAGAAAATGTAGAGCCTAAATTGTTCACTCGGGTCGAGCTTAATGACTTAGTTAGGGATCTGGGCTTAACAAAAGAAAAAGCTGAACTGCTTGGCTCTAGGCTAAAAGAAAAGAACTTGCTGGCGGCTGGAACCAGCATTCATGTGTATAGGAAGAGAGAACAACAATTTTCGAAGTATTTTGAACAAGAGGGTGATTTGGTGTACTGCTCAGACATTCATGGTTTAATGAATGAGTTTGGAATTGAATACAAAACAGAAGATTGGAGGTTGTTTATTGATTCATCCAAAAATAGTTTGAAGGCAGTTTTAGCACACAACGGTAACATGTATGCCTCTGTACCTGTCGGTCATTCTGTACATATGAAAGAGAGTTACGAAAATCTAGAAATAGTGTTAAATAAAATAGGTTATTCTGCACACGGTTGGATGATATGTGGTGATTTGAAAGTTACGTGCATGCTCCTTGGTCAGCAAGGGGGTTTTTACCAAATTTCCATGTTTCTTGTGTGAATGGGACAGTAGAGCTCGGAATCAACATTGGTGCAGAAAGAACTGGCCTGCTAGGGAGTCTTTAAAGCCTGGCGAGAAGAACATTTTACGCAAAAACCTTGTAGATCCAAAAAACGTGCTCCTACCACCACTACATATTAAGTTAGGTCTCATGAAACAGTTTGTAAAGGCTTTGCCTAAAGATGGGCTTTGTTTCAAATATCTCTGTCAGAAGTTTCCACACCTTTCAGAAGCTAAACTGAAAGAAGGCGTCTTTACCGGGCCTGATATTAGAAAAATGATGTTTGACGTTAACTTTGAATCCACAATGACCTCAAATGAAAAGGAAGCATGGGTTTCATTCAAGCAAGTTGTCACCAAGTTTTTGGGAAATGAAAAAGACCCAGAATATAAGGCTATTGTTGCTAACATGTTAAAAAAATTTGAACAGTTAGGATGTTTGATGAGCCTGAAAGTTCACTTTTTGAGCAGCCACCTCGATTACTTCCCGGAAAATTTAGGAGATGTTAGTGAGGAGCAAGGTGAGCGTTTTCACCAGGACGTTAAAGTGATGGAAAAACGTTACCAGGGCCGCTGGAATACCAACATGATGGGGGATTACTGTTGGTCACTTCACCGGGAAGTTCAGCAAGCTATTCATCGCAGGAAAAGCTACACAAGAAGCTTCAAGGAAAAAAGGGAAAGAAAATATAAACCAATTCCAGTTGACAAGTGAACCTTGTATCATCACATAAAATTACTATTCCAAGTATTTTACTGTAAATACAAACCATTTTTACGATTCTACAGTGTTTCATTAATTTCCCTATATACTGTAAATGGGTATTAGACTATATAATAAAATACATTTTGCTTGGAAACTAAGGGTGATACATAAAAACTACGAGCAGATTTGGATTCAGCACATAAAAATCTATCAAGATCAGCTATTAAAATTAAAAAAGTTTTCAAAAAGGTTTTTTTTGTTGGCCTGTGTAATTATTATTAAGTCTAAATTGAGTTCTCTTTTTTAATTACTTCCTTTACATGCCGTTTATTTTGATGATCCCTTGCCAAGCGCCTTGACTTGAGAGCCATCAGCTGAGCTGTAATAATTACATGATCATCTATAAATGATTCAAATCTTGTGAACCATTCCTTTCTGCTACATATATGATGTGTTGCTCCATTGTCCACATACCAAGTCTCACTATTAGTCTCCGATGCAAAAACTTCTGAGGTAACTGTTAACAGAGTTGCACCTTGGCTTGAATTATTTTGAGCAAATTTAGCTTTAGCAGGCTTAGGTGGTTTGCCATCGGCAAGCCAAAACCGATATTTCTTAACTGTGTGACCCCTTTTATCATAGTAGTGGCAAATTATTGAGGTTTTATTAAAATTAGCATTTTTATCCCGAACATGCTTATGTAATTGAGATGTGGACCCCTTAGCAACCAAAACTTCTTCTGAACAGCCATCACCCAGGTTACTCTCAAAAGTAGATAATTTTTGGTTAAGATTATTTAATCTCCTATTCTCTTCATTTATGAGTCTCCATCCAGCAGTAAAGGGTTTGAACTTATCAGGAAGGGATTTTAAAATCTTACATATTAGTAAAATATCTTTGTTATCAGTAGGTTGCTTATCAATTTCCTCTCGCAACTGTTTCCATGCATTGGAAATTCTTGTAATAAACGTAACAGCGTCATCATCTGGCATCCACTTACTTTCAAAAAATTTATTATACAAATCAAAAATTCTGTCTTCTGAAAATGTATCAAAAAGTTGGCAAAGTCCCAACCACATATCTCTACCAGACTCATGGCATCTCACCTTTTCAAACATCTCCTCTGTCATGTTATTAGACATAACCAGCAGTGCTTGGTTGTCAATTTTATTAAATGTAGCTAAATCTGTATTATAAACTTTCACAGCTTCTTTATCAGTTGTATCAGCAGGGTCTGAAGGACACTTGTAAGTTCCATCTATTATTTCTATTGCCCTAGGTATCATTTTCAATCCCATTCTTATTTTCACCTTCCAGTTTTCCCAGTTGCTCTTCCCTTCTAACAGAGCAATCTGAGGAATCATGATTGATTTGGACTCCATATCACACACAAAAAAAAAACATACCTCAGAACACTGACATCTTACAAAACAAAAATGTAAATCTTCATTTATTTACTTCTTCCTTTCAACCTCATGCTGGGCCCATTACCTGTTTAGGTAATTTGAAGTAAATACCACTTTAAATGTTTATTAACATAACATACAAGAAAACAACAAAGGAGCACATGTCCGCTGTAACTCGGTACCAAAACACAACTTGAGGTTACATCCCGGTTACATGGCGGGAATTTTACAATAAATAATGTTTATACTTCAACAACTAAGTCATCGATATATTCTGTTATCTTTATTATACCAAGTTTTAAGATTAAAAAACATCGAAAGGTTTTGAGATAAGTGAACTCCAATAAAAGTAAATTTAAGTAAGGTATCTTATCTATTCATAACAAAAGAAATATTTATATGACCTTGTACCTTGTATCATAGATTTCTTTTTGTTAGTTTTGAAATTGGTAGTTACCTTACCATCTTCAGGTAGTTCTGTACTAAGGGTTTACTAGCTACACCTGGGCAATTCAGTACTGTACCTTCCTAAACCTTCCAATTGCCGAGTTTGAACTCACCTTTTCTATTAACCTGTTCAAAGCTTTCAGACCCCGATATATCTTCCCACGACTACCTGATAGATTTGTTATTCTGGTACAATTTTAAATTATTTATTCCTTCAACAAATTTTAAAGTTTTATTTATTATTCGATTGGCTTTTCTATTTTCGATATAATTTTAATAACTTCCATTAAGTAATGCTTGTTTTTTGTTTGTTTCATTTTTTGTAATTGTAGGAATGGTTTCAAATAACGGTCGTTATGAAAATTTATATCTTTCGTGACCAGAAGTCTACATTTCGTGACCAGAAGGCTACATTACGTTGTAGAAATAAAAGTTCGATATGACTATTAAAAGAAATAATAAAAATGGAGGTATTATTTAAATAATTTATTATTAAATTAGGAAAGTCGACAGAAGTTTTTATTATTACATTTACACAATGGATTCAATTTTCTTTACATCTCTCTTGTTTAATTATTCCAGTAGCCTAACGTCTGAAATATAACATACATATGTAATTCTAAGGGCATCTTAAGAACGGTTTAATTGTTTAAATGACATATTGAATATGAAGGGGAAGGTGTCCTTGACCAGTGCACTGCACGGCGTTGGTTTGAAAAATTTAGCAGTGGAGATACGACTTTGGAAAGCAAGAAGGGCTCCGGGCGACCATTAATGGATATTGATGAGGTTCTGAAGGAAGCTGTTGAGTCAAATCCGTCCAAAAGTACTCGCGAACTTGCCAGGGAGTGTGGTGTGTCGAATCATCGATCAAAGAAATAATAATACAAATATTTGGTTAAAAAACGGTCTTTTTTTTATACACCCCATTATATTCTTCAATTTGAGGATTAAAAATTAAATAAAAACAACTAATAACAATAATTTCACACTTTTATAATTAATTCCACAATAGTTTTACTATCTAAGGAATTTTCTTTTTGATCTCAACCCTGGCTATTTTCTTTTCTATATTTATATGGTCAACTAATAATCATTCAAAATTTATTTTTTTTAAATCATTTATATTACATAACTAAATATATTACAGTATTAGAGAAAATATAGCATATTTTGCTATGCTTTAATTTAGTAGAATGAAGAGAGATTTTATCTCTAAAAACAAATTTTATTATATGAATAAATGCATTTTTATTATTATAAGGAAAATTTAGTGTAGACTGGAATAAAAATGAAAAGAATAATTTTTTTTTTTTAGATTAATTTATTGAGATTTACAGCAACAATAATACTACAAAAAGTAAATCTGCTAATACGAACAATATGACATGAATAATAAACACTTGTGGAGAAAGTACCCTTCGCTAGAACTCCAATAAAGTTCTACGGTAGAAGGTCTCAAGGCCATCTTCTTTTCAGACGCCTCGGAGGGATATCAGGAATAGTATGGGAAGCAAGTTGAGAGACTAGCGGATTCAAGTGTGTATGGAGCTTGTCATGGAAGGATAGGTATCTAGTTTGGGCCAAATCAGCAACATATGGGATATTAAGATCATGATGGATGAGTTTGTTTGTGACATAATAAGGAGCATTGAGGATTTTACGAAGGATTTCGGATTGTAAGGATTGGAAACGAGATGAATTGGATGGTTTAGTAGAGCCCCAAAGCTCAACTCCGTATGTCCAAACAGGTCTGATAACTGTCATGTAAATGAGTCTTTTGTAATTAATTGGGAGCTTAGAGCGTTTATCCAGTACATTTTGAAGTAGGCGAAAACGTCGAGCAGTTTCTTGTCTTTTCAGTCTTGTATGAGGATTGAATAAATTAAAATCGGGATCGGAAATAGCGGTAACTACACGTGCCTACGTTATTAAATACGTTAATAAATATTCAACGTTCTAGACACCTGATTATCAATTCAGACATCCTCATTATATTAATATCAATCTCTCAATCTCTGATGAAAGAGAGAGGGAATTGCAAGGTTAAATGATGAATTTATATTCCCTGATTATTTAGATACGTGAATACTCATTTTGTCACTCTGCTCGGGTGCATTCCTTATAGGTGGCCATAGAACTGAATTCTGCGTTTTCTCATGGCGTCTGTAATTTTCTCTTTGTGCCTGTAGAGCTTTTGGTTGTGGCGCCGCCTACAATGATTCTTCAATTGGTCCCAAAATTGTTCTCAGCATCTTTCTCTCCGCGACTTCTAAATCACCCATTAACATTTTCTTGTTCTTGACCAAACATTCTACCACACACACTGCCTCCAGGCGGATTACTATTAAGTAGAGTCTTAGTTAAGCATTAATAGATTAATGGATATAGATTAATTGTTGTGAATATCTTTGGTGAGGTGAAAGGCTGTTTTCATCTTTGAAACTGCTTATTAAATTTTTTTTTTATATATTTTTTTTCAGCTCAATTAATCGTCAGACAGGGCCCCTCAATGTTACATAAGAAATAATTGCCAAATTTCGTATTTGTGTTGTGGTGAAACTTTTATTCTATTAATTATATAATTCTTATATAATGATTTTATCCCTAGAGAAGATCTCTTTTCCTAATTTTATAATGCCTAAATATCTGAGTGGTAATTAATAAAAACGTGTTTATTACATTATTAAAAAAAGATTTTTACTAATAAAAATAAACCGTCCTAAAAGCGAAATATTGGAAAAATTGAATGTAGTTTATTTTATTTTTTGAATGTGTGTATTCCAATTTTTTCCATTTAGATTCAAAAACATTGCTATATTTTGTAAAAGTCAGGAACAGTGGCTTTGATATTTTCCGATTTTTTAAAATTATTATTGTTTGACTGTACGAGCTCTACGAAAGACTAAATAGAAAATATGTTGAATAATATTAGTTGACCTTGTGTATGTATATATATATATATATATATATATATATATATATATATATATATATATATATATATATATTTGAGGAAGGAAATGGTCCAGGTGGAGGTCAACAAATTCTCTTATATAAGAAGAAGTGTTTAAGTTCTATTGTAGAAAATAATTGGCAAGTTGGTTACTAAACTAATCCGAGATATGCTTAATTTATTTATTTTATATTAATTCCAGGTTCCCTACTCTCTCAATAATGGGCAATTTGATTGATTTCTTTTTTTCATTTTACGTCTTAGGTAAAATACCCATAAACTTTAAATACCAATAAAAAAAAGTTACATAATTGCTATTCTTATGTAAAACATTCTAACTCATCAAAAGTTCCTTGCATAATTTTGGCAGAAAGAACCTGGTAAGTTTCAACCTGGTCGGTTGGGTCAGATCTTGATAACCAAAATAGGGTGTTAAAGCAAACTTTCCCAACGTAGGCAGTTGAAAACGATAAGGAATATGACGTCATGCATACTTGAAACAATGTTTGTTCTATAAACTCATATATTATCATTATTTTGTACACTAAACGTCTATTATTTTAATATGAAGAACTGAGGAGGTTATTTTGATTTGTGTGTTAGTTAAAAGAAAACAGTTTTGTAAATAGTGTTGAAATATAAACTTTAAATGATAATTATAATGTTGATTGATTCAAATACTGAATTTATTGAGTTTAAATAAAACTACAAAAGAGTTTCTCTCTATATAAAAAAAAGTAAATTTATTTGTTATTAAAACAATAATTTCCTGTAAATGATTTACAAAGTTATTATTCTATACAGTTTTACCTGTAAAAAAAATAAACATCATTTAAAGTTTACATTTCAACACTATTTACAAAATTATTTTCTTTTAACTGATTAACATACAAATCAAAATAACCTCCTCGGTAAGAATATATCAATAAAATTGAAATTCTTAGACTATTTCTTGATGAATCATGTCTTGACTAGTACAGTTCCATGCTCATTAATCACACAATTAACTCTCTTGGTCAACTTAGAGCGACAGTTTGTGTGAAACTTGCAGCAAAAGGCCGGACATCAATCAAGTATGCAATAATTTTCCATAGCTAGCACCACTCCTTAAACTTTTGTAGATTTTGTGTTGCGTTTAGATATTAGGTGATTATAGCATTGTCGACAGCGTTAGTTACTAGTGAACTTTTAGAAATTTTGTGTGTGTATATTATATACAATAGCGGTGCAAGTATTGGTCCTTGAGGCACACCAACAAAGTATTCTTGAAGCTCTATCTATGAGCCCTATCGGATTGAGAAAAATCTATCTATGAAAGAAGTTAATTTACTAGGTTTCAATCAATAAACAACATACACAAATTTTTATATTCTCACAAGATTTATTAATAAATAGAAACAAACTCTTTTACAATACTTATTAATCTCCTCAATCTTACAAACATAAAAATAACCTCAAACCTCTAACGAGAAAGAGAGAGAGAGAGAGAGAGGATTATATTTTAGTATTTTTTTTTAAATTACTTTATTCGCAGTACCAGAATAAAGTAATTTAAAAAAAAATGATGACAAATAGAGAGTAAACTAGTAGGACTGTACAAGGAAGTGTTGCTAATATCTCTATCTAGCTTATAATATAAAATCCAATTATAATAAAAGAATTTATACAATATCATCCAGCCGGTGTCGAGTAACATTCCTTATGATTCATTAGTTGCATATGAGCCTTGGAGGTGGTGGGATGCTTCTTGGGTCCATTATTCAATTTTTATTTAGTTGTTATTCTCTTTCTTCCCTTGAGGATACCTGAATAGGCGAAATATCGGACAGATAAGGCTTTTCGTCGGAACTTTTCCACGGTCTTAACATTTATGTGAGGTCTCTTTTTACTTTTCAATATTAAAGGTTTGTTTTGTTTAATTTTTGTAATAATTTTATTTTCAAGTCCAGTTTCTGTATCCAGTAAACCTCTCAGGTTTTAAATAAATCACATGTATCCAATAAATTATTTCTACCAATTTTATCTGTTATAAAATTTGGGAGACCCGTTGCAATGAGATAAATTAGAGTAGCATTATTTATCGACTTATTTATCTCTAATAAAAGTCTTTCTTTTTTTAAAGCATATTCCAACAATGAACCTTGTATATACTTAAATGATAATGCATACCTGATTAGTGTCCAACCTTTTTCTGCAAACGTTTCACAAATATTGTCTCTCCAAGTTGTCCATCCCGTGTTTATTGTATGTTTAACAAGCATGGAACTGTACCAGTCAAGAGATGATTCTTCGAGAAATAATCTAAGAATTTCAATTTTAATGATATACTCTTGTACTTCCAAACAATTACACTCGCCTTCAAAAAATAATACATTGGGATATATTTGAGATTTTTCTAGAAAACTTTTTCGACAATTTTCTTACGTTATGATGCCCAAGATAGTAGGGCTCTGTTATCACTGATAGTAGGGCTCTGTTATCACTGATAGTAGGGCTCTGTTATCACTGATAGTAGGGCTCTGTTATCACTCCTCACCGCCTGTTGCGTCGAAAGGCCATTCTCTTCCTTACTCTTAAATCCATTTGAGCCCGACACGTTCCTAGCCTACCTCTTCCTCGAAACTGTCACTAAGTGAATGGTTTCCCAAGCCTTATACGTTTCTTTTACGGTCCTCTTCTATTTGCCCTAAATGTTCTTATGGCTGCGGTGTGAAGAAATGTTAGAGTAGATTTCTGAAAACCTTCCAGCTCATTTAAGGAATTCCCAAAATAAGCAGAGACTCTATCTAATGCTATGTTGGAAAAATTTCTTATGGCATATACTAATAAGAATTCAAATAACAAAACGAACAGTACTTACGAAATTTTGTAATTATTCCGTAGGTTGTCGCTTCGAGTTGAGTCACAACAAATTTTAACTTTTCATTCGTTTCTCTTTTAATAATTTCCAAAAATACAAGTTATCATGAGCTTTTGTATTAAACAGAATGTCATTATGAGCAATGGCTGTACTTTGCTAATCATTTCATCTAGAAATGAACGTTTCAACAAACATACATCATCTATAATGATTAAAACTATAATATCTTCATGAAATTAGTATCGAAATTTACGCATTACCTATAATTATATTCTCTTTTCCATTCTATAGCTTGCTTAACTTGTTTTTTTGGAAACTATTAAAAATGAAACATATAAACCGTCAAAACTTGTTGTAACCTGCGGTACAGATACCATAAATTTTAACAGATTTTCTTATTATTATTTTTTTTTATGCATATAAAAATGCATGATTAAGTTCAGTATAGGCGCAGGATTATTGAGTCCATATCTTGCCCAATAAAATATCCTTGCTAAGGATTTTAAAACTAAATGGGACTGAAATTAGGAAGAGAAGAAATTAGGAAAGGAAGAACACACATGCAAGATGGTTCCACACTGACTTTATTTGAATTCTAATCCTCTCTCTCACTCTCTCTCTCTCTCTCTCTCTCTCTCTCTCTATATATATATATATATATATATATATACTATTTACAATGTTTCCAATGTTATGTTCCATTTCAACTAGCCCCTACCAGTTTACCAACATCCTCGTAAACTAAAAATAGAATACAAAGAAAAAGTAACACAACACAAAATAAACAAACAAAACTAAAAAAATACAAGTTACTCTACGTGCCAAATTAAAAAACTAACTTACTAACAATCATTATCACTAATATTCAGCAAAGTTGAACAAACTGGAATTGAACGCGCTCAAAACTCAGGCCATTGTTTTAGGTTCCAATTCCCTCCTTACATCCATCCACGCCGCACAGTGGAACGAATCAACGCATTTGTAGGACATTGGACCAATTCTCTAATAACTAAATTTGTCCTTTATTTTGATCTTAAATTATAATTTATACTTGTTCCCAACAAAATCCATAGATAAATTAATTGTGAAATCAAATCAAATGAAAAAATCTGAATTGAAATATAAATTTTTCTAAAAAGTCTCATATTTTTAAAGCAATCCCCTGTTTGAGGTAATGCCTTAAATTAATCGTGCACCTACAGGAAAACAACTCACCCTTAATAAGATATTTTAGGCAAATAAAACTTGGGATTATTAAAAACTTCTGGGATTTTTCGGTGAAAATTGGGAAATAAAACTAAAAACTTTAATTGCGTAAATCGCCCAAAAAACTACCTTCACAGTAAATAACTAGAATGTTTGAAGTTTTTTTTCCAATAGTTGGTTTCTGCTATTTTCCGAGAAAATGATTTTTTCTTTTCTTTTCTGGGCCTTGAGAATTAATTTAAAATAATTTCTATTGATAATGGCTTCTACTTTACGCAAGTTTTCTTTTGTTTACCAATGTTTGTTTACACTCATTTATCCGAATAATCCTTATCAAACATAATAGTATTACCTAACAATGAAACTCAGTTTGTGTGTGTTATTTGAACGACATAGGTGCCTATGGTTCCTACAACAAATCGTCAAGTTTTTCAATTTAATCATATAAGTTTTAAAGATTATGACCTGGAATTGGAAGCATGGATTAATTCGTTTGGACTAGAACAAATTTCAAATACCGCAAAGTTCTACTTACGGGAAAAATTGAGAAAGTTCAGTGGTAGCTTGTATTCTCGCTGGATTTCGTCCCACAGGAATATCAATTATTTTCTGGGGAAGCATGAAAACTGGTTGAATTTGGATTTCATTGTTCCTGAAGATGTTACCTTCATCGTCATCATCAACAGCCGCAAGTATACCATCTCGTTCTCAATCATTCAAACAATTATCCGATTGACAAAGACGGAGACAAACGAAAAGTTTTAGAAAATGTTCAGAGAATATGTTCGCTTTTATCATGAAAAAAAGATTCAAATCTGATAATTATTCGGTTCCTTTAATTTCGACTCTTAGACCGAAAATAATAATCATTAAACGTGATTTATTACCAGAAGCACAACCACTTATTGTTACTTAGAATATAGAAAAAACAAATCCTAATTAAAATTAAGTTGTTAATTTTGGTTTAATTGTGATCGCTATTTAAATAAAACAATTTTATATAGGCACCTACATTTATTATAATTTTGATGTATCAATTATACCTAGTATATTGACTAACAAAAGTAATTATCAATTATTATATTAATTTTGTGCAATGATTAAATTTTTTGGTTTGTTACTTTTTCCTTTGTATAACTTTATTTAATACCTATGTATCTGTCTTTCCATAGAATACTGTAGTGTACCTATTCTCGTAGTATATAGGTACAATAAATGGTCCAATGATAGATAATAAATTATCTAACATTGAAATATCAAATCGAGAATTTTTACATGTTTCCCCTAAAAGATCTGATCCTGTTTATCATATAATTAAATAGTCCATTCAAAAAGCTTTAAAACCGTACCAATAGCCTTATTCTAGGCGAACCAGAAGCGGAGATATTAATGAATGTCCAGTCCTCCCTAACGCTCGTTCCACTGTGCGCCGTCCCAACATTAATCCTACACGATCACCCCATCACATTCAGGCTTAAATGTCACCATCAAAAGGTGTTCCATCGTTTCCAATATTTATGATGAGTTAAAGTCTCTCTTGTCGTCGTTTTAATTTTGTTTTTAAGTAGATATACATGAAACATTTGATTTTTTTTTTACATTTTTTCTCTCTGTTGCCAATACTCGCAATGAAAAATCCCAAGTAGGTCTCCCAGACTCCAGTGTGGCCGTTAGGGTTAAGAAATTATTACATGCTAGCTCATGAATTTAACAGTTGTTATTGAATTTATCTATTCTCTTTAATGGCTTAGCATCTTGACACGATTTGTACTTTTTATTTAGCGATTATTATTATTTATTTATTTATTATTGTTTTCTTTCACTTTTTTTATACGCTTTATGATTTGTATTATGCAACTTTCTAGCCAAATATATGTTTTGTTGCTTTTTCTGTTCATGATTGTTATTCTAAAGGGACTTAGTCCCAGTATAAACTTACATTTCTATTCTATTCTGCATGCCTATTTCACTGATAAGTTGACCTTTGGTCATGTTTTCTGGTGGTATACACTCGCAAAACTGAAGAGTTCGGATGGCGATGGATCTGACCATTTTATTATACCAAAGGATTTCGTAACCGCTTAGATACCCCATGTTTTCAAGGCCTTTATTAAATTTCCTGAGCTTAATTCGTTTTTAAGAGCCTCTGAACGTTATTTGTATTCATCCTGAATGGTTTCTTTAAAATCCTCCTTGGATTTCAAGAGTAGAGTGATACACAGATATCACCATGGATCAGTTTTCTTTAACTGCTTGATAACTTCACTGCTTGAAAGTTCTATATTTTTATAGGTACTTGTCTGGTTTGGCGTCCGTTGACACCAGCGCGCTCAGGTGTCACTTCAACTACCAACCGTATCAGGTTATAACAATCAGGTCATTTGTGCCTACAATGAATTTCAAATCGAATTTCAGAATGATAGAGTTATTTTTCAATATTTAAATTTAAAAAATAAATAAATGTATATATATTTTTTCCTCTTTTCCCCCCATGTTAACCCCATGGAGGGACCATTTATTAATATTAGGATATGCTCCATGCTTAAATAAGCTTATTACATGTCATTAAATGTGATTTTGATAATTACAGGTCAGTTTTATAGAATTACATAAGAATACATTTTAGTATAAGTTAAAAATACATATAAGAAATTAAAAATTTACAGTTTGACTAAATTGATAATTTACATGTGAGAAGAATAAAAATTTGTTATTATAAATTATATAATAAAAAAATAAAATAAAATTTAACAACTATAAAAATAAACAAAAATGAAACAAAATTAGTATTTCAAGCACAGCAAGAAGATTTTATAATATAATTTATATAACTAAAACCATCAATGAATAAGTTATAAATATAGTACATTTTGATTAGTGACAGTAATTAATACCAATTTATACACAAATAGTTACAAAAAAAAAATGAAAAACTATATAATTAGTGAATTGCCCTCCTTATGTCTTAGTGTAGACCAAAATCATCTTCTTCTTTCGCATCACCCTTATGGTGTCTTTCAGCGTAGGGGAGCGCTTAACCAGGACTGCCACTCTTCCCTGTTCCTAGCTAGGTTCCTCGCCTGGCAGATATTTTTGCCTCTTTTCCTGCACAAACGTTCGACATATTCCAGATAGGACATTCTAGGGCGTCCTCGTGGTCTTCTACCTTCAGGGACATAGTCCATCGTCTTCAATGGGTCCCTGCAGTCCTCCATCCTCAGAACATGTCCAAACCATTTTAATTGGCGGGACTCGATCCGCATCTCCTTCATTGCCACGATCCTGAGTTCCTCCCTGATCGTTTCATTGCGGATACGATCTCTTCTTGTTTTTCCTGCAATCCTTCGAATATACTTCATTTCTGCAGCCGTGATTCTACTCTCCAGCCTGTCCGTTAGTATCCAACTTTCGGCACCATACAGGAGCACAGGTATTAGGTATACCGACTTGAAGATGTTGAGCTTCACTTTTCTGCCTACTTCTCGCTTCCCAACAACAGCATTACAGATCTGGTAGTAGATCGAGTTTGCTTTGTTTATCCTGTTTGAGATTTCAAAGTCTAATTTCCCAGTACCGTTCATTACTGCTCCGAGGTAGGTGAAGTCCGTGACTGCTTCAATCTCTCGTCCGTTACAGTATATATGAATTTCTTCCTGTACCCTTCCTATTTGCAAGATCTTGCTCTTGCCGGTGCTGATCTGCATACCTTTCCTACTGAGCTCTTCGTCCCATTCATTCACGGCTTGCTGTAATTTTTCTGTAGAGTCTGCAATGAGAACAATATCATCCGCATAAAGAAGAAGCTGAATCACTACAGGCAGGAGGTTCCTTCGGCCCAGGAACGTCCTTTCAGTTCGTCTTTTGCATATTGCTGCTATTTCATTCATATAAAGTATAAATAGCAACGGGATTAAACTGTCACCCTGCTTTACTCCTTTTGCCATATCAAAGTGCCCAGACTCCATCCCATTCAGTCTAATGACACCTTTTGGGTTTTGTTATATAGACTTTACAGCATCTACCAGGCTTTTTGGGATGTTCTTAACTCTGAGTGTTTCCCATATTTCGTTTCTTGGAACAGAGTCAAATGCTGCTTTAATATCGAGGAAGGCAAAGTACATGTTCCTATCTCGTTCCCAGGATTTTTGTATGGTATTTCTTAGAGAGAATATATGTTCTTGAGTTTGTCTCCTGGCCTGAAGCCGGCCTTTTCCATTGGCCTGTTCCTCTCCGATGTGCGGCTCCACTATATTTCTTAATCTACTTTCTAAAATCGACGTATATAGTTTGTAGATAACTGGAGAGAGACATATGGGTCTATAATTGGAACACTCAGTCTGGCTACCCTTTTTGTGTATGGGGATCATAATATTGTATTCCCATTCTTTTGGTACCCTCTTCCTCTCCCAAGCTTTTTTAAAAAGCATTTGAAGAGACCTGACTAGTTCCATGCCTCCATACTTTACAAACTCTCCGGCTATGTTATCCCGTCCTGGAGCTTTCCCCATCTTCATCCTTTCGATAGCCTGCTCGACCTCCTCCTCCTTTATCACCTCATTAAACTCTGTCTCATTCCATTATCCATCTTGGTTATTCATATGGTTCAGAAACTCATCACTGAATTTCCTCTCATAATGCCTTCTCCAGATCTCCAGAATGTCTTTATCATCTGTGACCGTTTCACCTTCCTCATTTTTGATATTCCTGATTTCTTTACTTTTACAGCCCCTTAGTGATTTTATTTTACTCCAAAAGAGCTTTATGTTTTCACCATGATCCTGGTTAAGCTTTTCTCCAAATTCCTCTCATGATTTCCTCTTAGCCTCCTTTACAGCTTCCTTCGTCCGGTTCCTGGCCATCACATATAACTGCCATTTTTCAGGAGTTTTTTCCCGGCAGTAATCGTTCCAGGCTGTCTTCTTTTTCCTTATCTGTGCCCAATTCTGTGCCCCCTATCAGTTCTTCATTCCACCATGATGTACGTTTGTCTTTCTTGATTATCCTTTCTTTCCACAGACTATTGTAGCTGACTCTAAGACGCTGTTTTTTATATGTTTCCACATATCATCTAGGCTTGCATCTTCGTCTAATTCCTGTAATCTTCCTCGCAGTTCCTCTTCATACTGGGATTTTTTCTCAGGGTCCTGTAGCTTTTTCACCACGATCTTATCATAAGCCTTTGACTTTATCTTACGTTCCTTTAATACTTTTGTGTCTGCTACCAGCAGCAAATGATCGTTTCCTATCTCCGCGCCTCGAATAACTTTTACATCAGTAAAATATCTCCTGATGTCCCGCCCATAGATGAAGTAGTCAATAATACTATTTACATTCATTTCTGGGGCCGAGAATGTTATCTTATGTACTAACTTGTGCGAAAAGTAGGAATTCCCTATGAGTAGGCCATTGTCTATGCAGAATTCAAGTAAGCGTTGCCCACTGTCGTTCTTTGTACTTTGACCTCCATGTGGGCCCATCGCTCCATGTGCTCTCATGTAGTCATTACCTATTCGTGCATTGAGATCTCCCATAATCAGGATGCTTCTATTATTATTCCTGTATTTATTTACTATTCGCTCAAGGTCACTATAGAACTGCTCTTTATCCAGAGTGTTGGCATCGTTTGTAGGGGCATATATAATTGTATTAGGGTCCACTTCCCAATCTGCATATTTATATTGACTGCAAGGATTCGTGAGTTTACAGGCTCCCACTCTACGACTTGCCTAAAAATTTCGTCTGTTTTCTAGAAGGACTCCTGAGTAAATCAGTGTGTGGCCTCGGTCTAACTTTATCTCTCCAGTTCCCTTCTTCTTCATTTCACTAATCCCAAGAATGTCCAGCCTATATGTCGTCATTTCTTCAATGATTTCTACTTCTTTACCTGTGAACTATCTTATATTCCAGGTTCCTAGACGAATGTCCTTTTCCATGCCGGGTCGTTTCCCTATTTTACGTCCAAATCCGAGGCTATTCGCTAAGTTACTTTGAATCGATTATACTCCCTTGCGGCTGATTAGCCCAGTAAGAAAGGCCCCATTGAAACAACCAGTTTGAAAGGGACAGCTGGTTGTTTGGCTAAACCCCCAAACATGGATCTTCCCAGGGAAGGTGGCCCTGAGGTGGGTACTGTATGTGACCTTATGTCTGAATTAGTGTTCAGTGTACTGTTCTGTGCTGTGTGCTTGCCATGTACTGAACTCGGTGTAGACCAAAATCAATGTATTTTATAAATGATAGTAGGTCTGTTTTAAATTTAGAGAAAATTAAGTGTTCTGTCTCAAGCCAAGTCCCTCGTTTGATTATTATGTTTTTTATCAATTTAATTATTTGTAGGTTGTATCATGAACAGTCATATAGTATGTGTCTGAAATAGTAGGTCTGTCCATCTTCATCCCACGCATCTGTTCTTATAATGCTAAAATGTTTCAAATACTGTTTTTTTGTTTTCATGTTCTGTTAAAAATTGTGCTAATTTGAAGTCTGAACTGTGTAATTTTCGAGTGTTATGTGAGGAATGTATCTGTGTAGGCTGGGTGATTTTGTCGATGAAGTCCATGTAGTGTTCCATTTTTTAATTGTTTTTCTGGTAGCTGTTTCCTGAGGCAAGATATTGGGAACTTACTGCTAGAGGGCAAGAGCTCACTGCTTGCTGCCTCTTTGGCTAAGCGGTCTGCTCTTTCGTTGCCCTCATCCCCTGCAGGTGCTTTAACCCATTCTATTATTACCCTCTTTTCTACCACCATCAATTTGATCAAAGTTACTTTAGTCTTATGTTAAAGGGTCGTATATGTTAGCGTTTTTAATGGAATGAATGATGTTCTTGTTGTCAGTGTGTAATCGTATGTTAATGTGCGTGTAAGTCTGTGACGGATGTTCATATAGAAATTATACATATATATATATATATATATATAACTTAAGAGCTTCGGCCCATAAAACATAAAAAAAAGAGAAGTTTGGGAGAATAATAACACGCATGAAGTCTAGTTAAACACTGATTTATTCAAGTTACAATCCTCTATTTATAGTATTTACATTGTTGACATTCACTGTTTAGGATTAGTATCTATACTGGTGTATGTCTTATCTTAACTCCCCCCTGCCAGTTTACGAACCTTCTCGTAAACTCGAAAAACAGAAACAAAACATAAGAGTACCAAAAGTAATAAAAAAGAAAATTAAATACAATATCTTCCAATCAAGAAATCTAGCACTTACAAAACACAACAGAAAAGAAATCTTACACTATGTACAAGAGCTCACTTAGCACTTTAACTTAACGTCATCATCCTCTTCTGACCTACTATAACAAACACCTACAAATACAAAGTAATAATAACACTAGGAAGAAAAAGAGAGAAAAAAAAAATTACATACAACAGTAATCATACATATTTACAGTCTACTTTCTCCAGCTGGAATTTTCAGCTGCTCAATATGCACCATTCTACGTTTTCTGGGCTCCGCCAGACTCTGAACGGTGACCAGATTGTGCTCCCTAATCACGATCACTTTGAATGGCCCCTCGTACCTGAGAACCTCCTTTGCGCGATTTTACACGATCTTTCTGTAAACAATATTGCCTATCCTCAGAGTTCCCACGATATCCTTCACACCAAAATTATCCCTGCCTACTTCCTTACTTTTTTCCGAGGCCATTCTTGCACGCGCTTTTTCCCATATTCGGTCTAGTTCTATTCTGTTCGCGACTAGGCTGTCCGCCATGGTGTCATCTACGATCGTACCGTTCCCGTCCCTACGTCGAACCCGTAAACCAAAGAGGACCTCGAAAGGGGAGAATCCCGTACCCATGTGGATTGAGTGGTTGTACGCCGAAACAGCCCGAGGCATCGCCACATCAGCCTCCAACCCTTTATCCGCGTGGAACACACGAAGATGTTTGCCCAGAGTACTAGTACTACAGAGAGCCGCTCAATCCCTCCTCTACTTTTGGGATGCCCGGGTGTATTCCAATGCCAAGTGACACCGCAATCTTTCATGTCCTTCCGCAGTTGGGCGGATCGAACTCTCTACCGCAGTCGGAGGAAATCGAATCTGGCATCCCGTAACGTTGGAACCATGTTCGGAGGGCGTCACCGACTGCGGCCGCTGACTTCTCTTTCATCGGATGGGTCATGGCTATTTTGCTGAATATGTCCACTATAGTTACCCACTTGAAGCCCCTCCACGTAAAGGTATCAATTTGGAGATCCGTTAGCGGCGCTATAGGCGTAGACGTCTCCACTTGCAACACTACCGGGGGATGGCGATCATACTTTGCGACATGGCAAATGGCACAGTCCCTCACAATCTCTTCGAACGTTTTCCTCATCCCCACCCAGTAGTACCTCCGTTTCAATGCTCTTACGGTTTCATTAACCCCCCGATGATTAGTCTTCCCCTAGTGGTAAGCTAACGTGACCTCTTTTTGGTGATCGGTACCGGATCGTATCCACCATAAGGCGACACCGAACAAACGACCTATCCAGACCTATCTTCTCTAGGCGCCACAAATTCTTGATTTTCTCCCAAACCGTCGCGTTCCCTACATACAGATAGTGGGTCTTACCAACTTTGGACGCATCTTTCAAGACCCTGCATATTTGTTCCTCTTTGACACCCGGCTGGGACCAGATAGTAACGATACTGTGCCTCACATACCTGGAGAATTCCATTTTCAGAAGCCCTGTCATCCTGGTTTTCCATTGTCGGTTTTTATCGTTGACTGGCTCGTCCAGCTCTTCCATCTCCGTTGACCTCTCCTCCCCTGATCCGTCCTGGTCGGTGGAAACTTCATTGTCCCGATTGTCCGTCCCAAGTTCTCCTTCCCCATCTGGCATCCATCCCCGGATAAATCTTTGCAGCTCCCCCGACGGTTCGCCCGCCTCCGGTTCTATGACGTTGATTTCGAGAGCGCGAGATAACCAGTCCGCCACAACGTTGTCTTTATCCGGCTTATAGACCACCTCCATGTTATACTGGCTGAGGATCTCTTTCCACCGCGTGACTCTCCCCGAAGACTCTTTTAAATTTCCCACCCACAGAAGGGGACGATGGTCTGTGTAGACTTTGAACCGTTTCCCGAACACGTAGGGCCGGAAGTGTTGGACCGCCCAAACGATGCCTAGTAGTTCGCGCTCCAGGGCACTATACCTGGACTCCGCGTCCGTGAGCCTCCTACTCGCATACGTAATCGGTCGATCCCCTGCTCACTCTCCTGGGACAGTACGCTCCCCAACGCATACTCACTAGCATCCGTCGTAATGGAGAATGGTTTTTTGAAGTCTGGGAACGCCAGAACCGGTTGGGTCTGCAGCTGCTCCATGCGCCTCCTAACTTTCGCCTCCATTTCCGGAGTAACCCGAATTTTACGCCCCTTTCGTAGGAGCTCGTTCAGCGAAACGAGATTTTCGGCCATCTCTGGGACGAAACGGCGGTAATAGTTAAGGGTTCCTAACAGCCGCCGAATTCCTTTCACGTCACTGGGAACTGCCATCTTGGCAATCGCCTCGACCTTCTTTCCGTCCGGACGCACCCCTTCCTCCGATATCGTGTGACCCAGGAAATTGATCTGTTTCCGCCCTATCATAGACTTTTCCCTGGAAAGTTTCAGCCCAAACTGCCTAATGCGCTGAAAGACCTGTCTCAAATCCGCAATATGCTGCGCCTCCGATCTACTAAAAACGAGAAGATCGTCCATGTACACTTGGCACATATTCTCGTCTAGGCCACGCAGGAACTCGTCCATTAGCTTTTGGAATGTTATGGGCGCGTTCTTCAGACCAAAGGGCATGCGCGTAAATTCGTAATGCTCCCTTTCGAATGTAAAGGCTGTCTTGCTCTGGTCCCTGGGGTGCATACGTATTTGATGATACCCGGATTTCAGATCTAATGTGGTAAAAATCACCGCCCCGCCTAACCTGTCCAAGATATCATCCAATCTCGGGATGGAGTACTTCTCGTCTAGAGTGTTTTCCTTCAACTGCCTATAGTCGATCACCACCCTATAGCGGTCCTAAGTCTCACCCTCCATGGACTTTTTCTTTACTGCCCATAAGGGGCTGTTAAACGGTGACTTACTATCGACGATGATCCCCTGCCGCTTCAGCTCCTCTAGTTCGTCCCGTATGTGGTTTCTCAAGGCCTGTGGGTATCTACGTTCCTTAACGTAGGTAACTTTCTCTGACTTAAGGTTAATTTCGTGGAGAGTTTCCCCTGTCACGCTTAGCGGTTCCCCTTCGCGAAAAAAAAATGTCCGCATATTCGTCTATCACCCTTGTCCGCCATTCCCTGTCCTGTGTGATCGCTCCCACACACCCCGCGTCCCTCTTCCCTTCCTCAATCGTTTTATATACCTTTTTCCCGATTTTTATAGCCCCTGCATCCCCTGAATTCCGCAATTTCACACCCAGTTTTCGGAGTAGGTCACAACCCAGAATTCCCCCCGTACTCCAGCGGCATGCCCGCTACCACGTGTAATGTCGCCAGTTCACCCTCCTGTCCTCATTTACCAAGTGTCAACTCGATTTCACCCTCGACGGTACAGAGACCTCTCAAAGTGACCAACTTACACAGGCACTACCTGAATTCTGGTATACAATTTCTTTTAAATATTATGCTTAAGCTCTCCTTACTCACTAAACTACAGGAACTCCCCGTATCCACTAAGCATTGCCACCCCTTACAAAATTCAATTATAGGCAACCGCTCACACTTTTTCCCAATAGTATTAACACATAAAAGGTTGCCCCTCCATTTACACCAACCGCATTCCCTGCTTACCTCCTCGGGTCTCCTCCCCGCACTCCGCTGTTTGCGCCTTCCTCTAGGAGCCCCTCTGCTACCGGATTAACTGCTTCTCCTGCCACCAGGATGGCTGCCCTCCGTCTCGGATCCCGAAGTCCCGGAAGATCTCGATGAAACAGATGGAACTCTACTCCTTCTCCATATTCGCTGAGCGTTTATTTCCATCGGTTCTCCTCGATCGTGATCTCTCCTTCTTATGTACGGGCATTGCCTAGCCATGTGCCCCTCGCTATGGCATTCGAAGCAGCGCGTGCGTGGGCACTAGGCCATCAGGTGCCCTGTCTTACCACATTCGTGGCACCTCCTGTCGTCTCTTCTCGAGTTCTTCCTGTCACTGAATTGCCGCTCCTCTCTGATCATGGGCTTCTTCCTACCGAAATCTCCCTCTCTTCTTCTCTCCGGTTCTATCCTTGCTCGATTTCTACCTACTTCGTTTCTGCGATAGGACACTTTACTCCACCATGGTTCGAACACTTCTTTCTCCTCCTCGTCCCGGGCACTCGCATCTACAATATCTTGAGCACATTCTACGAATGTCTTATCCCTGGGTAGACCATCCTTCTTTCCGGTATCCCGTGCCAATTGTACTTTGAGGACTGTACTCATGAACAACATCCAGGCTTCCACTGCGATGGTTTCCATCACTTCACGCAATTTTTCATTTATTTTATTTAGTTTTGCGAGAAGTCCTGCTGCGTATTGGCCATTCGACTGCCCTGTCCTCTTCATCTCTCTAAACATCTGTAACATGTCCTGGGGCCCATCGCCCTCCTCCGTAGGCTTTTTTCAACCTCTCCTTAATCACCATCCATGGAGTATCCTCATCGGCTTGGATCAAATTTAGGACACTCCTCCTGACCCGACGTGCTAGTGCCACTCGCAATCTTCTCGCGTCTGTTTCCTCCAAAAGATCAGCCGCCTCCTGTGACTGCATAATGCCCATGATGCCGTCTCCACCTTTGATGAAGTGGTTGAGCTCACACACATCTCCATTGAATTCCTCTAGATCAGAGATATCTCTCCTAATGTCCTGCGCGTTTGCCTTCCTCAATTTCATTTTTTCCAGCGCATTTGTCTCTTGCGCTATTCGATTTGCTTCTTGTGCGGCTAAGTCCGCCCGCGCCATGGCTAGAGTCGTCGATGGATACGGTGGGAACTCAGGGTTCTCTTGTTCCGGCTGTAGTGGGTCTAAAGTTAGCGTTGCCGGCCTGAGAATACTTTGACCGTGTTCATTCATGCTGGCACAACAAAAATAAAAAATAAAACAAGAACATTCCTACTATAAAATCATATATTCATAACAAATACATAACATTCCACTTATCGACACAATATCACCCAAACCCACTCGTTCTTCCGCTTTCCTACTCCCTGTTACCTGGACTTAATAAAAAAAGATTAAAAAGACATTGGCCAAGAGACCTACTGAAAAATTGATATTTCATTCCAAAACTCGATGTTCCTGTACAATAGCAAAGAGAAAAACATCTGGATCAAATTTGCTGGATGCGCATTTGGGCAGGTGCAAATGAAAATTAAATAATAATAATAATAATGATAATAAAACAAGAAAAATTCGAAAAAAGGAAATTAAAAAATTTTACGAACTGTTTTTACGTAAAAAAAAATCTTCACTAGGAACTGTTAACGAATTCCCGGGTTTCGGCACCACTTAATAGCTTCGGCACATAAAACATAAAAAAAAGAGAAGTTTGGGAGAATAATAACACGCATGAAGTCTAGTTAAAAACTGCTTTATTCAAGTTACAATCCTCTATTTATAGTATTTACATTGTTGACATTCACTGTTTAGGATTAGTGTCTATACTGGTGTATGTCTTATCTTAACTTATATATATATATATATATATATATATATATATATATATATATATATATAATATATAAAATTGTCGTGTCACAGTGTTGGTAACAGAACTCCTCCGAAACGACTTGACCGATTCTTATGAAATTATGTGTCCATATACAGTGGGTCTGAGAATAGGATGTAAACTACTTTTCATACCCCTAAGTTATACGTGTCGGCCATTATTATTGATTAAGCGTCGATCGCAGCAGTGACGCTTGATGACGCTGCATTTTTGATATATTGCAAGGGGCATGTATGAGTAGTGTAAATCCAAGTTCGCAACCGAAAAACGGACGGGAATACTTTTTTTTGCGCGAAAACGTCGAAATTTTCGAATCAATTTCAGTTTTTGGCCTTTATCTCCTAATCTGTGCGTTTTCGGGAAAAACACAAACAACTTTTTTTAAAGAAGATTAAATTTGCTACAATTTGAGCCTAAACACAGCTCTGTAGGTTCAACAGCTCTTGAGTAAATTTGCCATCATATAATAATTCACCGGAATCTTAGCCCTATCTAATATATAAAATTGTCGTGCCACAGTGTTTGTAACATAACTCCCCCGAAACGACTTGATCGATTCTTATGAAATTTTGTGTCTATATTCAGTAGGTCTGAGAATAGGATGTACATTATTTTTCATACCCCTATGTGTTTTGTTTTGGCCATTATTGTTGATCATGTGTAGTTTTAATCCACTAATTATGGCATCTTACACGTTTATTCATCACAAATATCACCAGGATTGTTATTGAAGCAGGAATGTTGACTAGAATCTTTAAAGAAGAAATCGTCTTATTGCCACGTATTCCAATAATACCATCAGAACCCAAAATACTTCAATTTGATATATGCTCGGTTTTTGCTATGCCCATCGACAGGTCTCAAAGCCAGACAATGTCTATTTGCGGTTTGGACTTAAAAAATTCATGTTTCTCCCACGGGCAATTATATGTTGCATGACCACGTATTAGTAAACCATATAATATATTTGTATTAGCAACGGACAGATTAACAAAAATATTGTGCATCGATTAGCGCTCAACTAAATTGAAATAAATATTTATAATTTAAAATAATATTCCTAGCCATAGTTAAAAATCAACAATTAGATATCTTATTCATTAAACTCATGTTTATATTTTATCACTTATGAATATTGTATATTATTTATTTATTATATACTATAGTACGATATAAGATGAATAAAATGTAAAATTAAAAATCTATTTAATTCATGGTTTCTTTAAAATTCAAATTTTAATTAATATTTTTTTAAAACTATAACTAACTAACAGCCACAGCAACGCGTGGCCGGGTCAGCTAGAGTATATATATATATATATATATATATATATATATATATATATATATATATATATATATATATATATATGTGTGTATGTATAATTTTACAGAAGGACTGAAACTGGAGAACTAAAACATAATATTTCCATTACATTCAAGATAAGTAGAAACCAATATATATATACTAGCTTTTGCCCACGGCTTCGCTCGCGTGGAATTCGGTCTGCCTCATAAATGTTCGTGACAGATCATTTTAAATAAATAAATACATTTTTTGTAACTATAAGTTACTCATACATCCGAAATTTCAGATGTCTAACTTCAAAACTGACGGATTCCGTAGAATATTTGAACCCCTGTTATATTAAGGGAGAAACCCGTGGGTTGGAATTGTCCAAATGTCTTTCTTAGTGCTCATTTAAGCTACACAAAGAACCTATCTACGAATTTCAAGATGCTAAGTTCAGTGGTATCTGCTGGGAGTGTTAGTCAATTAGGTTACAGTTTTATATAAACTTCGTCTGTGTGGCGTGTTGATAAAAAGTAGCTTACGTCCTTCCCCAGGCTTCAGATTATCCGTATCAAATTTCATTACAAACGGCTCAGCACAGCCGTGAAATATACATTGACAGTGATTAACAACCGGGACGGACAGAAGTTACTTTCGTGTACTGTTATTCGGGTCAGTAAAGGATATGTAAGTAATGTTATTGAATTTATTGAAAAGGATTACTTAGTATAACGGTTTCACTTGTCCCACGGCAGCAGCGAGAAATTAAAACTGAAAGGATTAGAATAATGTACATATGTAGGTAATTTATCGATGTGCTGTAATTTAGCGGGATAACCTTTATTACTACAAAGTTTCAATCCAAATCCATTCAGTAGTTTTCGCGTGAAGGAGTAACAAATATCCATCCATCCTCACAAGCTTTCGCATTTATAAGGAGACCACTCGGGGGGGAGGGGATCCCTGTAGCGATACTAGCAATATTTAAAATATTTAACAATTAAATTAAATAACTGCGATTACCTACTGACCATATGTTGGAGGTAATATTGAGATAGTGTTATAATAACCTAGAACTTTTTAATGATATTTATCGTTACAATGTGACCAAATTAAACAAAATCATTATAAACTGTTGCCTATATTATATAATAAACTGTTATTCTGATGTATAACCTATAATACTGTATATGTATAACCTATAATACTGTAAAGTTTCATCCAAATCCGTCCAGTAGTTTTAGCGTGAAAGAGAGACAAACATACAAACTTTCAGATTTATAATATTAGTAAGATATATATACAAATGTGAAAAATCAATATTGTTTTGTTTTTAAACTTTCAACATTTAACCTCATATAAATTATTTCTAAGCTTTTTTCATTTTTAAAATTTTTCTACTGTGCTCTCCACCTGAAGATTCTTCTCCTAAATGTGTCTCATCGGTTGGATCGCTTATACTATCATTATTTATATCTATATGATATAATAACATAAAATAACATATTTAATGAATTTTTTTCTAAATGTTTGTTTGTTTGTTCATTTAACGTCACTTTATGCTGCTATGGCTAATCGGACGATGCTACAGTGGGAGCTCTAAATTTTGCCTATCCAGGTTTAATTAGGATAGGGATTTTTAACGAGTACCTGACATCGTACAGGCTCGGGACCCCCGTTTAACGTCCCTTCCGAAGGACGGCGTAACTAAGGATTTTTTACTCCCTTAAAAAAATTCTAGGGCCACCTGCCGGGCTACGAACCCGCGATCTTGGGTTTAGTAGTTTGTTACGCTAACCACTAGACCACAGGTGACCGTTATTTTTTTCTAAATATACAATTTAAAAAAAAAAATAATTTTGATTTTTTTAATTATGACAGATCTAGGTGCTACTTACCGCAGCTGGAAAGAGGACCTTCCAGATAAGTCTTCAAACCTCCGCTTGATTTATAGGATTTATCCTGCATTTTTGGGTGAAATGCTAATTCCTAAATAAAAATATTCGTATCAGTAAAATATATATATATATATATATATATATATATATATATATATATATATATATATATATCTGTGTTTGTGTGTGAGTTTCTTCAATTTAATTAATTAATTTCAAAATAAATTCTTAAAAACCAGCCAGCATTACTTTTTCTCCAACCCATATATTTGTATAAAAGTATATTTGATAATTAATAAAGTAGACTTTATAATATGTAAATATTTATGACATATTCTATAGGATCAACAGATCTCCTGGGCATCAATCTGCTTTATAAAGTAGGTACCTTTA
The DNA here is from genome assembly GCA_037127475.1 of Arma custos. Classification (NCBI taxonomy): domain Eukaryota; kingdom Metazoa; phylum Arthropoda; class Insecta; order Hemiptera; family Pentatomidae; genus Arma; species Arma custos. Next base: position 131,633,481 of record CM073764.1, read on the forward strand.
ATTGGTGGAAAAATCTGACAATCTGGTCTAGGCCCAATCACTACCCTTGCACAAATTTTGGCTTTGAAACAACAAAGGCCTTATCATCTACTGAACCCAAGACCCTTTAAGGGGTACATTTTTTTTTTTTAACTTTCTTACTTCCACTAGGTACGGAAATTATTGAAAGTAGGTCAAATTTTTGTTTGTTTGATGAAACCTTCTACTTAAATCTCCCTTATTGCTTATATATTACATAAACAATTGGAATCCAGTGACAACAGTTTTGCAGGGTGGTGTTCTGGCTGAGGTTACACTCAACTGCCAGATTTTCCTCCATTAAGAGTATCCAATTTATAGAGATTAGTTAAACCCCAGGAGTGTCTGCATACCTCACTGGGCCAATCCATATTGAAGAACAAAAGGAATAATTTATTTTCAGCATCTATTTTAGAACTTGAGTGCTACATTAAGATTACTCAGCCCTCTACATCCTGGGTCACCCCGCCCTCCTAAAATAGAGAATATGATTATGAATTATAAGAGAAATATAACAAAATGCTACAAAATATGAATTATAATTACTGATAGGAAGAATTGGAAGGTCTAATTAGTAATTAAATTAGTTGGACAGGACCATCTGAATAAGGCAAGTAATTGGATTTTAAAATGACGAAGGCAGAATAATATGTGGCAGAACATTACACATTTTATAATATCAATTATACTATTTTTATTATTAATATTAATTATTATATATATCTATCAATTCATAAATCAAAAATATATTACCTTGACAATCTGAGGACTAGAAATAATCACTGACACCTTGTAACCATACAGCCAATGGAAGCATAACCCATTTTTTCCATTTTTATCTGCTATTGCGTGCATATAATTGCACGCACCTTGAAAATAAATATTTCTTCTTCACCATTCATGTAATGTATTTTAATACACTACAGTTTATTATAGTTGTTTTAGGGTACATAGTTATGAATTAGGATAGTTAGTATTAATCTTTAAAATGCAAATATATTCACTAATGTTCAGCAATTATTAATTGGAAACCATAGATTTTACCCACATTACAGGTCTTCAGTAAGGCTGAATAAACAAATAATAATAATGTTAAAAATAACAAAACTCATAAATTAATGAAATTGAAGAGAGAAATTAAAATTCAATAAAATAAAACATAATTGACTAAGAAAATTATCCAATTGAAGCACAACCTATTTTTTCCATTTTTATCTGCTATTGTATTCATATAATTGTATATACCTTAACAAGAAATATTTCTTCTTCACCATACAAGTAAAAATGGGAAAAAAAGCTCTAAATGTGGCATAAAATAATTACTAAAATGCAATAGGAAATAAAAAAATAATAATGCCTTAATTTTGCCGATTTAAGCAGCCTCAATGATATACACGAAATATTCATGTCAATGATGGTCAAATGCAACACATCTCAAATCAATATAAAACAAAATTATAAATATATTATTTATTTTAACTACTTACTGCCCAGAGATCCTAAGAGTAGTGTTCTGTAGAAGTGGTAGAGGTTTCCTAAAATAGGAAAACCAAAATGTTGAGGATAAGAATATAACTTGCGAACTCGAAGCCAAAGTATGAGGCCCAGGACGAGGTGAGCCACAGCAATCATCAGGCCAATGTACATAATCATCATCATCCTATAAAATTATATATACAATACTATAATTTTTTTCATTAATTTAAAATCTAAAAAAATTAAAAATATTCAAGCCATTGATGATTTGTTCGTATATGTACACACAACAATTAGTACACTCTGATCATCCCAGAATCCATTTCGAATATATGTTATTGTACAATAATCATGAAAACATAAAGGTATTTTGTTAATAAACAGTGGAATGAATAGTATAATAATATTATTGTTTCCTAACATTTTCTCAAACTTACAAAACCGAATAAAATAAATAATGGTTATGCTATCAACTTTTAACAAATGAAATATTTTCATAAATTATTCTTAAAATGGGCATCAGTTACGCAGGTCGTCGCTTGTAGTTTCGAGAATATTAAAATGGAAACGAATGAATAATTGATACTTGTAATTGAAATTTATATTTATTTTCAAAAATATTAAAAAGGAAACGAATGAATAGTTAAAATTCGTGACTTAACTCGAAGCGACAACATGCGGAACTGAAACCAAAATATACAACAAAGCGTCGATCCCCCGAACATCACCTATCCCAACAGATTTGGCGGAAAAGATACTAGGAGAGATCGAAACTGCCATTCTCTGAAATCTGATTTCCTGAAGCTATGACTTAATACTAACTACTATACATAAAACAATTAGAGACTTAGGTGCCATGATAAAGTCAAAGTTGGAGCAAAATAATATTACAACTTTCTTTATTCGCTACCATCTATCTTGTCAAGTACATAATATATATATATATATATATATATATATATATATATATATATATATATATATATATATATAAATATATATATATTTATCCACGTTTATTTTTGTCAAGACGTGCATGCATTTTGGCGTTTTATGAAGCGGTAATTTACCAGATGGTATTAATACATTTTTATGAAAAACGTATCCCGTAATAGATTTATGCGAATTATTTTTAACTTTTGTAAAGGAGATAGTTGGGGGGTGCAGTCAAAAAAACACTGAATAAGTAATAAACTTATAATTATGTGCCGACGTTTCGACCTACAGTGTAGTTTATCTTCAGGACGATTTGGAGAGAGAAGTCGTTGGGTGTAACGGCTGGCTAACAATCGAAACGTCGGCACATAATTATAAGTTTATTACTTATTCAGTGTTTTTTTGACTGCACCCCCCAACTATCTCCTTTGCATTAGATCATCCAGTCAACTATTTTCCTCTCATACATATTTTTAACTTTCATTATTTCAGGGTGTGGGGCGGTGATCTGCAGAGCTGAAGGTACAGGTCGATTTCGGCAATGGCGAATATTATAAATATCTTTTAAGTGCCATAGATCGATTTGAATTATGATCACTTTTTTGAGTCACAGATTAATATTTGAACAAGGTACATGTAATATGTTTTAAACATCAGACAAATTATATGTAATGAATGAGAGGAAAATAGTTGACTGGATGATATAATGTAAAGGAGATAGTTAGGGTATAAGGAGATAGTGATGTAATATTTCATAGCTGTTCCCGAGCAATTTTTTTTAGGTCTTTTGTCGTATTCGATCAGTTAAATTATAAACATTTTTAAGGATTAGCAAATTGCAAAGTCACTGTTCCTAACTTCTTTAAGACGTTACGCAAAATATAGCACTGTTTGAGTTTAAATGTGAAGAATGGGAGGCATCGATCTATTTCATAAAACATGCTACATATCGCCGCTGTCAAAACAATATCGCCCATAAACAACTTTTTATGAAAATGAGTTAGTAACGGTAACGCATTATACAGGTTGAATTACACACTAAGGAAGGCCCGTATTAAGGTCAGCATCAGTGCAGAGTATAATTTATTGATGCTTGTCTTTAATAGTTCTGAAAAAATTGCCAAGTCTACATTCGGCGCAGGTTTTTTTCTATCCTGTAATATCGCCCAAAGTGTACATAGTGGTATTATTTTGAAATCGACGATATGTTACCAAATTTCGAGTTCACGGCTGTCAATTCAATACTCAGAATGCAGTGAAATAAGACGACATTTTTCATTTAAAATATACTCTTTTTTTCAATAAAATGAACCTTGAATAAAAACAAATCATTAATTTATTTAGTGCAAATTACTCAATATCTCAAAACAATACTAAGTGGGTACTCATATTTTAAAATACTCACAAGGGGATAAAAAATACGTAACAAACTAAACTTCAATTTCAATCGGGGTACTTCCACTAAATAACGTTAAGTACATACTGATATACAATTTAATTGTAGAAATTATAAAATGGGTGTCGGTGAGCTATTAGGCGTCAGGGGGGAGGATCCCTCCTAGTCTTTTATACAAACAATTACACACAGATGGGTGATATTATATTTTAGGTTTTTATAGATTTTTATTAGTTATTTTTACTAAGGTATTTTGGGTCCGGTTTGTGGCAAGGGTGTGCGGCGCATCAGAAACAATCAGGAGTTGGACAATTTCATAAAGCACTAGAAATAAACACAATTCCTACAGCTTTTAAACGAATGCCACATTTAAACATAAGTCCGAATGATGAACATATTTTCTACATGTATTACTAAACCGACGAATCAAGGATATATGTTTTGTTTAGATATACCTGGTTGCTGACAGAAGACCAATTCTATCTGCGTGGGTTCAAGAACCTTTAGAACTGCTAAAAGTTGAACTTTATAAATTGTCTTCAATCTCTTTCTTCCGATAACCTTAAGTGTTTTTGCTCTAGTTTCTTCAAACCAACGAAGATTTAGTATTCTTGATAGAATAGCAAAATATAAGATCTAAATCTCAATACTAAAAGTAGAAATCACCTACAAAATACGAATGGACGAATCACCGAATAATGTTCAGTGTATGACAGCTTTATATGCTAACATATCACTACTGATGTGATCCCTCAAGATCTTGTTTTATTTATGCTACCCTCACGGCCGTGCTGAGGGCAGGCCTATCAAGGTAATAAGGCTCACCTGAAGTGGGGATACGGGAACTAATAGTGATGCAGGAAACCAGGCAGATTTATATCATACATCTGAAATAAATATTAAAACACAAACTTGTTGAAAACACAAATTAATATATATCAAATTGTCTTTAAAAATACTTTTAAAATATTATCTTTATTATTAAAAATATATGAAATCGAATCTAGAAAGAAGTTTAAGTGTATAATATGTAGATGTATCGTAGTGCAGAAGAAGTCATTTTCTATTTAAACAAATAAATAACTGTACCACTACAACCCATGAAGGGTTTTGAGTTCATTACATGATAGAGACTGTATTGTTTCTATGACAACGGTTGGGTAGGAGGTAATTTTTCTTAGACTGCGCTCTACCACCATTTTTTTCCTCTAATTAAAGTGCCCAATTTAAATTAGCCGAGTTAAACCCAAGACGACCGTCTATGGATGTTTAGGAATAAATAATTTATCTGTCATAGCAGGATTTGAACCCGGACCTTCGCATGGCAATTCCGTACTTTACGCACTGGTCTACCCCACTCTGTGTGTACCATGCTGTGTCCTTAAAAAATGTACAGTACACTAGAGAATTTATGTGGTAACACGATGCACGATCGTGGATGAGGAAAGTCGACAGCAATGGGTGAGGCACATGTCCATTGACGACTGTACATAATACATCTCTATATGAAATGTTCGACGAAAATTACGAATGGAATGATACTAAGATCAAGATGCTAATAGCATCACTCATTCTTTAAGAATTGCGAAAAAACTGGAGGTTTAAAATCAATTACCGCAAATCCCGTTAAATCACCTTTATCTTTGGTCGGAAACCAATGACTTACTGCCCTGTATTATGTTTAACTTGGAATCCTCACTCTAGAGAATAGGAGAAATGACAAGAAATTGCTCACTGTTTCAGCTTACTTCAATAAACATTTACTACACAAACGCTCTAAGCTCCCAATCAATTACAAAGGACGCATACATATGAATATTGTAAGACCTGTTTGGAATTACACAGTAGATCTTTTGTGCTCCTCTAAGCAACCGAATTCCCCTCGTATCTAATTCTCACAATCCAAAATTTGAGTGCTATGAATAAATGATTTTGCAGAGGTTTTAGTTAGTATCTTGTATACATGAACGTGTTTTGTTGAATCCCAAAGTTTTGCTCCACATAACCAAGTAGGTCTTATTTGAATTTAGCTTAATGCCTTTTGGCTTAAGAAACGCAACTTGTACATTCCAGCGCTTCATGCATGAGGAATTGTTTGGATTGCCATATTGTTTCGTTTATCTTGAAGATACATTAATTGCGTCTAGAACTCCTGATGAGCATCTGGAACATTTTATAAATAAATAAAAAAAACACACAAAAAAACGCTGCATCATAGTCGCGTAGTCCTTCAAGGCTGTTTCGCGTCAAATAAATAAATAAATTTAATTTGTTGTCATTAAACCATGGGTATTTTAATAAGGTTGTTTTTATATGACTAAGTCTTGTTATAAAAGTGTTTAAAAAAAAAAGTATATTGATTGATGTGTTGTATATTGATAATGATCAGTAAGGCTTTGGCATTGGAGAGGGGGCTGAGGCATTGTGGGAAGGGCAGAGTTTCGAGTGTATCCGTACCAATCTTAATTGTGTAATCTTTGTGGATTCCAAAATAAGTCAATATAGTCTAAAAACCGTCAACTCATACATTTATTTCGTATCCAAATCATGGGACTCTATTTGTGCTCTTCAACGTCACCAGATGCATTGAAATAAACTATAATATTCCATCACCTAAAGAATCCGTTGGTCAGAATCTTTGACGTTGTTTTTCTCATTTTCATATCTGTGTATCATAGAACTTTGTAATACTAAGGTAGCGAAATGCAAGTAGAGAAACTACCCACTAGTAATACTCAATTAACAAAATTCAAATTAGATGGTCACGAGGCCATTTTCTTTTAAGATGCCTTGGAGAATTATCGAGAATTGAAGAGGAAGCTTGTGGGAATAAAGTTTGTCATGTAGGGACTCATGGCTCATGTAGGGCTCGGGCCAAATCAGCAGCAAATGGGACATTATGTCCATTAAGGAACAAAGCAAGGAGTATTCAGGATTTTACAAAGGATTTTTACTATTGTGTAAGGAAATTTATTGCAATTGTAAAATTGGACTGGTTAAAAATTTGTATAAGGAAGGAGAGTGGCTCGTTATGTAGAGCGCTAAGTTGCTGTGACGAAGGTCATGGGTTCAAAGCCGGTTGTGACTGAAAAATTATTTAATCTAATAACAGCCATTGATGGGCCCTCCTGGGTCTCAGCCATCCTAGAGGTTATTTAATTAAATTGCGGAACAACTAAGCGGTTGAGCTTGATTTAGTGATTTTTTTTAAAGTGAAATTCGAATAATTTTCAAGTTGGGGCATTCGATACGCGAGGAATTGACGGCTTAGTGGTACCCCAAATTTGTATATACGAGCATATAACAAATTAAAAATCTAAACAAAATTAGTTAACAATGTTTATAAAATTGGAAAATCCTACTAATATTATAAGTGCGAAAGTTTGTATGTTTGTCTCTCTTTCACGCAAAAATTACTGAACGGATTTGGATGAAACTTTACAGTAATATAGCGTATAGATCAGAATAACACATAGGCTACATCAAGAGCGGATTTATGGGTGGGGTCCCCCCGACTGTTTTTAGAATCCATTATAGTACATAATTAAAGGCAAATCACATGATAATAGTTGTTAAAATAACGGAAATAACGTGAATGAAACTATTGTTTTGATATCCTACTAATGTTATAAATGCGAAAGTGTGTATGTATGTTTGTTGCTCATTCACACAAAAACTACTGAAAGAATTTGGATGAACCTCTACAGGTTATACATCATAATAATACATAGGCTACAGCAAGGGCAGATTTAGGGGGCACGTGCCCCCCTGACTTTTTTTTTTGTGTTATGTGGATAATTCATTATAGTACATAATTATCAGTCTTCATCCTTTTCATTATCAGTCTTTTTCGAGGAACTTAGCATCTTGAAATTTGCAGATAGCTTCATTGTATAGTTTAACAAAGAAATTTGGATATTTCCACCCCCAAGGGTTTCCCCCTTAATATAATAGGCATTCAAAGATTGTATGGCACCCGTCAGTTTTGAAGTTACACATCTGAAATATTGAATGTACGAGTAACTTATAGTTAAAAAAAAATTAAATTATTTATTTAAAATGATCTGTCACGAAACTTTATGTGGTAGACCAAATTCCATGCGAGCGAAGCCGCGGGCAAAAGCTAGTAATTACATATATACAAGTTTTATGAAGAAAAAAAATATCCATTAATAACTACGTTTAATATTTTTAATCTGATACAACTAAGTATGTGATCAGTGCAAAAACATTACATCATTTTCATTTCAGGCGTCATCCACTTAATTCGATGTTGGTTATTTGTATCAACCCCAACAATCATATTTGTCCCTCCTATTTTCACATCTCCGTTATCTTTAAAAGCACTGCCTCTTAATTGACCCTTAAACAGATATGTGTTTTTTATTTTATCCTGATGTAAATTCTACAACTCACTGTCTTTGTATTCCTATAAAAACCTGTGTACAAGATAAATATCGTAATACCCGCATAACAAGGCCATTGAAGTAATGTCTTTTTATAGGCTATTGTTTGGAAAAGCACTTCCAATGAGGATATAACTCTGATATCTGATATCAATTAATATTCTCACGAAATAAAGATTAGTTTTGTTTAGTTTTTCAACTTACCTTGATATTACCATCAATTTGCAACATCAGATATTTTTTTATCTGCTGATAGATAAGTTTATAAAAACAATGATTTACGCCTTTTAAGCAAATTATTTGTTTCATTTTAATTCTCTTGTTGATGTTACTGGAGTACATATTTTTGAATCACTCATTAAAGTGAGTAAAACACCTTTTTCCAGTCAAAAATGTTTTCCTTTATTTAAAAATACGTTTCGACTTATTCAGTCATTTTCAATTTTCTTTTCTTATAAGTCTATTTTTATTTAATTTAAATATTTTTACTCATAAATTTGTACATTATTAACCTAAATGAAAAGAATAATCCAATAAATACATCATTATGTAAAAACATGTCCTAAAATACTGAAAATAAGTATAGATACCTTTTAATAGATTGTCAATTAATTAAAATTTTCTTTTAATACTTGGAGTTTGTAATGTACTCCGTGGTCATTATTAACATTTATGAATTGAACTTTGGACTGTTAAGATAATTTATATTTCAATATTATTTTAATTTGTTTTCTCCTTAAAATATATAAGCATCATGAAAGGTCAAATAATATAAATTAATAACAGAAGGGAACAAATTTTTATTAATTTTTTGTTGCATGGAGTTTTAGGCCTGTTGTTTACTAATTAGAGGTTGGTGATTACAAATCTAGCCTCAGTTTTTCTCCAGCACCTTTTGTTTTTGGCAAACAGCTGATAGACATATATTTGTACTAGTCACATTCAAACTTCAATTCAACTGAGTTTTTTAGTGAAAAAGTTTGTGCTCTTGTGTTAAATAACAATGTCCAAGTTAAGAAATATCTGTAGAAACGATCCAAACTATTTCTGTAACATTTGTGGTGAATATACATTCAAAAATTGTAGGCTAAGTGTGTCAGAGTTTATAACACAGGTATATTTTGATTACTTTGGATTCGCTTTGGACATCCGTGACAAGTACTGGATCCCTCATATGGTATGTAAAACATGTGTTGAGTCTTTGAGATTATGGGCAAATAAGAAAAGACCCCATTTTAAGTATCAAACACCAATGATTTGGCGGGAACCTAATAATCATCAAGATGATTGTTATTTTTGTGTGATTGATATTAATGGAATTAATAAAAATAACCGGTCGAAATGGTCTTATCCAAACTTGTTATCTGTTACTCGACCAGTCTTGTTCTCTGGCGATGCACCAGTACCCCAAGCTTCTTCATCTGTACAAAATGATCATGATATAGAAAAACAAAACTATTCTTCAAGTGATGAAAGTCGGACAAGTGATTCTTACCCTGATTTTACTTCTGAGCCCCAGCTCTTTAATCAGGAAGACCTCAATGCATTAATCAGAGATCTTGGTCTTTCTAAAAAGACATCGGAGATTCTAGCTTCTCGATTAAAGCAAAGAAATCTTTTAACCCCAGAAACAAGAATTTCATACTATCGTAACCGAGAGGCAGAATTGCTGTCATTCTTTTCTAAAGATGACGACTTTGCTTTTTGTTCAGATGTTCCTGGTTTATTGAAAGCAATGGGAGTACAGAAGTATGATCCAAATGAATGGCGTTTATTTATTGACTCCTCTAAACGTAGCCTGAAATGTGTACTTATGCATAACGGCAATAAGCTGGGTTCGATACCGATTGCACATTCAACTACAGTCAAAGAAGAATATGCTACTGTAGCTTCTGTAATGGATAGAATCAAATACAACGAACAAAAGTGGTTGATAAGTGTTGATCTAAAAATGGTGAATTTTCTTCTTGGACAACAAGGTGGATATACAAAATATCCATGTTTTATTTGTTTATGGGACAGCAGAGCTAGGTCTGAGCACTGGATTAGAAAAGATTGGCCTTCCAGGCAATCTATGGTTCCGGGACAACTGAATGTAATAAATGAGCCCCTTGTGCCCACGGATCGAATAATACTGCCACCTTTGCATATCAAACTAGGGCTCATGAAACAATTTGTCAAAGCTTTGAACAAGGGTGGTGATTGCTATAAATACATCTCTAAGAAGTTCTTTAATTTGAGCCAAGAAAAAATTAAAAATGGAATTTTTGATGGTCCCCAAATAAGAAGGTTGATAAAGGATGAAAACTTTATTAGTTACATGACTGATATTGAAAAAAATGCCTGGAATGAATTCGTTTGGACTGCTCAAAATTTTCTGGGAAACAAAAAGGAAGAAAGCTATGCGGAGTATATTGAACTAATGTTGTTACACTTCCAGCAGCTTGGTTGTAATATGAGCATCAAAGTACACTTCCTCCACAGCCATTTGGACCGTTTCCCTGAAAATCTTGGTGATCTGAGTGAAGAACAAGGGGAACGGTTCCATCAGGACATTCGAACTATGGAGGAACGTTACCAAGGTCACTGGAATGCTCACATGATGGCGGACTATTGTTGGAGCATTAAAAACAGCCCCCGTGAACCTAATCAAGCCAGAAAATCTTACAAAAGAAAATTTTTTGATATGTAGTGGTAATTTTTTTAATAGTTTTCTTAATAAAAAATATTTTCATCTTAAAAAACAGTTTATAATTATAACCCCAAAAGTAAAGCTGATACAAACAAACTGACTTCAGATCTTAAATCAGCACCTCGAGGAAGTAGAATATTAGTCAAAATATTTCATGCAACAAAAATGTTGTTCCCTTGTGTAATTTGTAGTCTATATTGATCTATTTTCTCTCTTTTATTTTATTTTATATTTATTTTAAAATGTTAATAGTATGAATATTAAAAATTGGAAAAAAAAACACAATGTTCTGAGGTTCTCGAGACAGGTTATGTTATCTGTGTTATCTAATATGTGTAGACTTCTATATTTATTTATTTCATTTTTAACTTTAAACTCACTGATGAGTACAATTTACTTATTTCGTTAGATTCCTTTCTATCAGTTACCACATTATCTATTTTGTCATTGATATATAAGGCTTCTAAAGCCAATTATTTGTTTTTACAGGCTATTGTGCGAAATTTGTTGAAGAAATATTAACATTAAAGAAATATTTTATTAAATTTATTTAATTTTTTAGGATTAAAGATGCTGTAGTAATGCACCTGCTTAACGAGCCTAAGTTATATGTTTGAATCCAGGTCTCGTTCTTCGAATGTCACACCTTCCAGGTATGTGATGCCTTTCAGGCTACTCGAGGTAACAATACCTCAAGGTACTGTTGTAATAATCTTTAAAATAAATTCATTTTGCCATTGAATTGGAAGCATTGATTGATTCCATTCGCATCATTTAAAAAAAATTAAATATCTGGTTCACCGAAATATCTTTTTGGGTACAATTGAGGTAAGCTATGTTTTTTAACAGAATTTGCGCAACTCTAGGACACTTATATCCACTGAGGACTGATCCAAGGTATAATGAGCTATTGGACCTCCATTTCTAAAACTGAATTGATTGTGAGGTGCCAAGAGAGTTATATCGATCAAGAGTTAATATCGATTATAGATATCTAAAACATATTTAATGTAATTTGTTTCTTAATGTTCAAGGTTTAAATACTTTGAACTTTTACCTCATAGTTTCTCAACCCCTCATACACACCAACAATAAATCAAAGTATTTACCTGGGCTGTTTCGAACACCTATTTCAAAAGGAGTATACATATGTTTCAAGAAAGCGATCAGGGTCGAAAACATTTGGATTCTTCCAAAGTTTTGAGTCCATCCTGATTTGTCTCATGAAGATCGTTACAACAGCATGAAAGGCCTCACATACCTGGAAGGTGTGACATTCGAAGACCGAGACCTGGATTCAAACTTATAACTTGGGCTCGTTAAGCAGGTGCATTTCTACAGCACCTTTAATCCTAAAAAATTAAATACATTTAATAAAATATTTCTTTAATCTTTTGAGCTCAAAATGATTCAAAACGTGAAAACCGTTTGAACCGTTAGATCAATAAATTATTCCGTAACTGCAAATGTTATGCTAAACTCACCGCGGACAATAGCCTGTAAAAACAATTAATTAGCATAAAAAAACCTAAATCATTGTTTTTTACGCCAATTAATTGTTTACTTATCTTTCATCAGATAAAAAAAAAATAATCTGATCTTGGACATTGATATCAAGGTAAGTTGAAAAAATAAATATAACTAATCTTTATTTCATGCGAATATTAGTTGCTATGACATATCAGAGTTATATCTTCATTGGAAGTGCTTTTCCACACATTAACCCATAAAAAAGACATTTGAATAGCCTTGTTATGGGAGTTTTTTTGTTTTTGTTTTTTTTTAAACACTTTATTTAAAACATTACAATCTGCCACTTGTGGGCAATAAGTAATGGTGCTATGTAGCTACAACCATTCCATAACAAAACAAAAATGATATAAACAAAATAAAATAAGTAAATGTAATAAAATATATACATGTGGAAAAATATATACATGCGGTAGTAAAAGGAAATAAATGCAAAAATGATAATGATATAAAGTCTAGATGATAAAAAATAAAAAAATGTACCCATTCTAACACTCTTTACGTGGTCCCCGAACTAAGCTTCTGCCCCAGGAATGAGGACAAAGCAGGAGCTCGGGAGGCCCGTCTCCCCTTTCCCAGCCGCGTCACTGGAATTAAACTCCAATGGAAGCTGGTTAAGGGCGCTTCACACACACACAGGTCTGAATCTGTCCTGTGCCAGTACTCCAAATCATTATTATAACAAGTCTTGGGGCCATTGACGGTTTAGACGGCGGGGTGGATTGTATGGATGTGTGGAACTGGATAATGACTGAGCCAGGGGGTTGGGATGACAGGCAAGGTTTTGGTGGAAGTTTGAGAATTTAGTAGAGATGAGGTCAAGGACGAAAGGAATGTTGAGATCATTATGGAGAGTTTTGTTGGAGACATAAAAAGGAGCGTTGACAATAGTTCTCAGGACTTTGGATTGAAAGGATTGAATGCGTCTGATATTCGATTTTTTTGCGGTCCCCCACAGTTCCAGATAGGTTGGATGATCGTCTTGTATATTAGTAATTTATTGTTTATTGAAAGATGGGAGGCCCTACATAGCAATCAGTATAGTTGGCTGAATCGTCTGTTAAGTCTGATTCTTCTTGTCTTTTGAGTCTGGTATGAGGATTCCATGTTAGTCTCTTGTCTAGGAAGAAGCCAATGTATCGTACTGTGTCGGAAATAGGCAGGATGGTTTCGTTGAATTGGACAGAAGGACATGTTCCCCGGCGAAGTGTAAAAGTCACGTGTTTGCATTTTTCCTCGTTGACTTTGATCCGCCATTGGTTGCACCAAATTTCAATGAGTGAAAGGTTCCTTTGGAGGTTCGTGGAGGCCATTTCAGGATCTGGATGAGATGATAGGATGGCTATGTCATCTGCGAACGTTGCAAGGAAGGTTTCAGGAGTAGTTGGCATATCAGCGGTGTCCAGTATGTATAGGATAGGACCCAAGACGCTGCCCTGGGGGACTCCAGTTTGAATTGGGTAAAGATTGGAGTATTCGTTACCACAGCGCACTTGGAAGTAGCGATCAGAGAGGTAGGATCGAAGGACTAGGAATTAGGATTGAGGTAACTGGGTTTTGAGCTTGAACAGCAAATCGGCATGCCTTACCCGGTCGAAAGCTTGTGATACTTCCAAAAATACGCCTGTGCAGTACTGTTTGCTTTCAAGAGCAGAGGAAAAGTGATCGACTACTCGGAGACCCTTCTGGACCGTCGAGTGCCTGAGACGGAATCCAAACTGATGTAAAAGAATATCATTGGATTCGACTATGGGTAGGATTCGTTTCAGGAGGATTTTTTCAAAAATTTTGGAATGAATTGGAAGCAGGCTGATGGGTCGGTATAATGAAGAGGCATTGGGTAGTTTACCAGGTTTTGGAAATAGAATGATGACGAAGTGTTTCCATAACAAAGGGAAGTGAGTTGTGCGAAGGATACAGTTGTATAGATAGATAAGGAAAATAATCGCTTTTTGAGGAAGATGTTGAAGGATCTGGGTGGTTAGAAGGTCATGTCCAGGAGATTTGCGGACTTTTAATTTTTGTTAAAGGAATTTGACCTCAGAGGGATTTATAGCTTTAGGAGGTAAGGATAGAGGAATGGGTGAAGAGAGGAATTCATTAATATTGGATACGTGCGTAGGTTGGGTTTCGGGATGTGGGATAAATGTATTTGAAAGGTGTTTGGCAAATTCTTCTGCATTGTCCTCATCTGATGCAGCCCAAGAAACGTCTTCACGGCGGAGGGGATGGGAAATAGGGTGGTATTTAAGGATCTTTTTGGTAGCATTCCAGAGGGAATTATCAGAAGCAGGATAGTGGGGAAAGATAGGCATTGTAGGTTTCGGATCTATAGGTTGTGAGGTTCTTTTTAACTAGTTTGGTGAAGTAATTATACAGTCTCCGATCGTGAGAATGCCTAGTTCCGCATTCTCTTTTCTTATCCTTACCGATTCATATACGCATATTCTTCTCATATCCTTACCGATCCCTTTGCCAAAGGGATCGGTGAGGATAAGATCCCTAAGATCTTGCGGTAATGTATTTTTCTTGCTGAATTTGAGATTCGGAAGATGCATTCCAAACTGCTTGCTGGATCAAATTGGTAAAGGAATCGACTGCATCATCTAACTCTTGGGGTGTTTTTAGAGAAACTCTGAGCTCAAGGGTGTCGGATACAAGCTGGTGAAAAAGGTTCCAGTCAACTGGTCCCCTAATAAATGATGGTGGAGGAAGTTTGGGTATTGGGACTATAGAAAGGGTAAGGATCAAAGGACTGTGATCTGAGGACAGTTCGTCAAGGCGTTCTATGGTATAGTTTAGGGGGCCTAAGCCAGTATGGATGAAAAAGTCAAGGAGATCAGGATTTCTGTTTGGATCAGTGGGCCAATATGTAGGAGTAATAAAATTTGGCCTCGGGAATTAGTAGTTCTTGAGCGCCATTTTTGATGTTTCGCATTAAATCTGCACCTAAAAGAAATGGATGCCTAGGGAGTCCTGGAGAGAGTTATGCGAGTATTACGGTATACATCTTATACATAGGTTTTTATAGGAAAATAAAGAGCGTGAGTTGTAGAATTTACATCAGAATGAAATAAAAAAACACATATTTGTTTAAGGGTTCCTTAAGAGGCAGTCGCTTTTAAAGATAATGGAGATGTGAATATAGGAGGGAGAAATATGATTGTTGAGGTTGTAATGACCCTTTCCCCTAATTGATATAATATTTATTTAATATGTCCGTGGACCTTAAGGAGGAGAAAATAAGGTCAATTACAAACGAAGTCCACAATGGAAATCCCAGAATAAATTATATTCTCAAATATATGTATATATACACATAAAACAATATGACATGCATATTGTATGTATTATATTTAATACAATTATTCAATCATTCTAATACAAGCCTTGATATGGGGATCTGAGAGAGCAGGAGATGACCGTCTTCAATGAGTCCGAGAGATAGAGTCCGTAGAATTCTGATGTAGGAGCGCTCATCGTTACCCCCCACTATCTCATATTTCACCTCCCCCTCTCTTTTCTGAGCCAATAGAAACGAAGACACACTCATATATTTGGATACAAATCGTTAATATATTGCGAAGGTACATAGGTGAAGTCGGTGAAAATATACAATCTAACAATACAACCTAATTCTATCTCTTAAAGAGACGCGTATTAAACTCCAGACGTTAATACATTAAATATACATATACAAATCAATCAATATAATTATCCTTATCAATAAGGATACATCTAATCAAATCATATTATATAACTAATTATACATTTACTATCATCTATCATTATACATTTAAATAATATCGATAATATATGTATATGTGGATCACTACTCAATTAAATAATATCTAATATAATCTATGTGGTCACCACATTACTCCCCCTCTTAATAAAAAAAAATTGATGATTTCAATTTTTGATAGAACATATGCGACTAAGAAGAAGATAAATTGGGCAGCAACCAAAATTCGATGTGCAAATTGTCTATTCTATATTCTATGAATTCTATACCTATGCTAGACACATACACCAAAAATATGTATATATATATATATATATATATATATCATTCCAACATAAAAATTTTTATCATGTAGTCATTGTGCGTCATTATCAAGGGTGGATGAGGGTGGAACGTGGTGTCCTGCGCCTACCAAAGGAAGGGTAGGAAGATGGCCACAAAATCTATTGTCCGGCACCATCTCCCAGAAGGATAAGGCCAACAGGATTAACCTCATGAATGGGTCTGCCATTCATTCAGTTAGCCCGTGCCATCTTCAGGAAAGGACACAAGTACTCCACACACCCTTTCCACGTCACTGAAGGGACCCAAGGTCATATCAACAATCAAAATACTGGAACAAGCACATCGGAGTAAAATGTGGGACCCTTAATTTATGGAAACTAACCATCAAAATTTCTGCCCATTAAATAAAATGTATGGGGGTGTAAGTGGTAATATGTGGTGATTTCTAATTATTATTTGATTTATATATACATATCAACCACAAACACAAATTATTCTAAATTAATTGTACTTAAATTATCTTAAATGTAGAGACCACTTGCACATTTTTAACACGAAGATGCATATGAAATAACTACTGAATAAAAATTCAATCATCAAAATTTTTCTTTACAATATAAGGTCTCTATAGTTAACTCGAAGCTTATTTCAATAATATAAAGTATCCGTTCACCAAATTTTAATCAATACTTGTATACAATTCAATTTTATTCCAAATTCAAAATCTTCATTATATTCAATTCAATTTCCCAAAAAAAATTTTCACAATTTTTTCAATTCTCAACATATAAAGTATCCGTTCACCAAATTTTAATCAATATTCGTAGATTACTCAATTTATTCCAAATACAAAATATTCATAAATTCAATTTAACATCATTCAAAACTTCCACTAATTATATTATTCAGTCCTCTATTCCATTTCTATCTTTTTTCTTCCTCTTTTTTTTTTTAATTATTAATATTTTAAAGTAAGTATTTATTTTTTACTACTGAAACAAAAAAAATCTATATAAGTTGATCTTGCTTTTGTCAAAGCCAAAAATCAATTTAAATACATGTGGAAAAAAACTTCTTATATTTTCTTTATTTTTCTCTTTCTTTTTTTTTTTTTTTTATTTTATGAGGACTCTCTTATCATTTAATTTGTTTTTTACCTTTCAAAAAAAAAACTCACATATTATTTTCAATCAATTTTCCCCCAAAAAATTTTCACAATTTTTTCTTTATCCATTATCAATAATAAAAATGATTTTAAATATTCTCCATATTAACGATTGAATTTATACAAATACAAAATAATTTTAAAATACTTGTATCTTCTTTATGCGAAATGTTGTTCACTGATGCGGTTTTCTTTTTTTTTTGAGATGTTGCTCGAAGATCTCTGGATGATCTCTGGATCGACGATCTCTGGATGATCTCAGGAATGCAGTTTAACGAGGTGCTGCTCGTGATCTCTGGAATGAAGATCACAGAAATGCAGTTTAACGAGGTGCTGCTCGGGATCTCTGGAATGAGGATCACAGGAATGCAGTTTAACGAGGTGCTGCTCGGCATTGCAGTGTTCTCTGCAACATAACTCGAACAATGTTCTCGATCTGGAATATAAACTTTGATAATTTATGTCCTTAGACAATATAAGATGCCCGCAAACATCTTCAATTACATTGTACATAATCATAATAATCAATTAATTAATTCAATTTTTTTCCTATACCAATACATAAACATAATTCATAAAAATGTACTAATAATATCATATATTACATATCCATAAAATACTTAAATATAATATTTCGAAGAAACTTGGCCATTATTATTTTTATTTACTCAGTTGCCCAAAACAAATTTACAACACTTCACAAACATAAATCACAAATTTCTTTCATACAACATATATATACAAGATAACATATTATTTCTTTAAACAAAATCAATTACATATATATATATATATATATATATATATATATATATATATATATATATATATATATATATATATATATGTAGAAGATCAATAAAAATAACTCAAGGTTACAAAATAAAAAATATATATAATACTTCTCTCAAACTAAACCAAAATAAAGTATCTGTCATCTTGTATCATATTCTTCTTACAATAGATTATATATATATATATATATATATATATATATATATATATATATATATATATATATAAATATACATATTAAAAATCTGAAACTCAAAAAACAGCATCAATTTCAAATTAAAAATATTCTACTACCATTACAATATGACTTTAAAATGATACTGATGTAATACAAAACAAACTGTAAGCCAAGTTCAAGGTCATCTCTAATCTTTCTATAGATAATATTCACTTGCCACTAAGCATGAACATCAATAAACATCTTTCATTTTACAAATATACTTGCTGCCTTAGGACAAAATTTGGACATACAAGGGAAACAGACTTGTATTAGATTCTTTTATTTATTTAAATTTTTTTCTTAAAATTTTCTTTTCCTCATATTAAAAAAAAAATATGTATATATATATATATATTTCCTGTTAATCCCTAATTTTCTTTAATTGGGACACATGGGCTATTTTAATATAATTTTCATCTGACTCATTGGTCACCTCGTAGGAGACGTCGGTAATCAATCTTGTGATTCTGTAGGGGGCCGAATATTTGTACGATAATTTCGCATTGATGAAATCTTTTTTACTTGGCAAAATGTATGACTTAATAACGACCCTATCGTTTAATTGTAATCGCACCTCTTGATGGGTTTTGTTATAATAAAATTCAGATCTCTTATGTGCCCAAATTAAGTTCTTACATGCCGTTTCCCAAATTTCCTCCGGATCCCTGATATCAGTTTCATCTAAATCCCATAAAATATTTATCGTAGACTTAAGTTCGCGGCCCAGGAAAAGTATAGCAGGAGAGACCCCAGTAAATAAATTTATCGCGGAATTAAGTGAAATTTGTATAAAATTAATATTTTTATCCCACTCTCGTTGATTTTCCGCATGGAAACAAGTTATCGCAGTTTTCAAATTCCTTATCTGTCGTTCGGCGAAACCGGGGTTGGGATAATGCCTAATTAAAAATTGTTTTTTGATTCCCAGTTTAAATAAAAAATCACTATAAATTTGGGACCTAAAAATCGCCGCTCTATCCGAACAAATAATATTCCACAACCCATGTTGGGCAAAAATATGATTTTTTAATATATCAATAACTGTATTAGCATTGGGTCGACGCATTGAATAAACCACGAAAATCTAGAAAATGAATATACCGCAATAAAAATATATTCAAAACCCTTCTTAGTTCTGGGCAATGGGCCAGCTTGTTAATTGTTCATTATTTTTATTTATAACATACGACGATAATTTGCCCTTATTTCCAACTCTATCACTTTTTGAACGTTGACAAACCAAACATTTATTAACTCTATCAGATACAAATTTTTTAATATTGGGCAAAAAAAAAATTCAAGATATCTTATCGGTGGTCTTTTTAATACCTAAATGACACCCAAATTCCGATTCATGATAATATTTAAATAACATATCCCTTAAAGATGCAGGTACGACGTATCTAAATTTTCTCTCAGTTAACCAATAAACTAATTTTCCATTTATTAAAGAATAATTCTTAACTTTGATCTTTTGTTTTAATTTTTCTATAATTTCTTTGGTGTCGGGATCGTCAGACTGACAAAAGGACAAATCTTTAAACAATTCAGGAATTCTAACCTGAAATACATTCAACAATTCATTCTCACCAAATTCAAAGGAGTCGCCCACAGGATTTCTAGAAAGGTAGTCAGCAATAGAATTTTTTTCACCTTTAATATGATGCACTGTGAAACTGAAGGGCAGGAGTCGCACAATCCAGCGAGCTAATCGACCACCTAAATGTGCGCTATGATTTAGAGCCCTAAGAGCTGCGTGATCTACATTACAATTATTTAATGTAAGAATTATTATTGTGAGTTATGAGTGGTTAATATCGTTTATTATTAATTTTAGGTCATTAAAATGTGTTTTTAATCCATCAATGTTCCACTGGAGCAGAGCCATATTACTATGTGTGGTTTTAAAAAATATTTTATTTCTGTTTGTGTTTAGAGTAATTGTAAATCATTATTGATACTATTTGTTAATCGTTTTTATTAACTTTTTTTTATTAACTTATTATTATCTGTTCGTAATAGAAAAGTTGGGCATTTTTCTGCCTAGAGCATTATGTTTTCCTTTACAATTAACACATTTAGTGTTTTTTTCACATTTTGAATTGTCGGTATGTAGAATTTTGCTGCCGTTTGCACAAACTGATTTTTTTTTGCAATCATTTGTTATGTGGGAGAATCCGAGGCACTTATAGCAACATACTGGATTAGGAATGTATGGTTGAATGTCTGCCGTCAAAAATTATGGGTCGAGGGGGCTTAGGGGTAGTTGTAAATATTAAAATATACGTATATGTATATTTTTCGATACCATCTTTTTTAACTTTAATTCTTATAACATCTGTGATGATATCTTTTAGTTCTTCTTTAATCTCTTCTTCTAATTGTTGTGCTATGTACTGATGCATAAAACTATATATAACCTTTGAAAAATTAGAACATTTTAATATTTAGAAAAGAAAAGAAGTCTCTCTTTGTTCAACATCTTTTCTTTTTCCCGTAAACCCAGGGATAATGCTATGTACTGATGCGGGCGGCACCATGAAAGGGGTGCTGTGTGGGGAAAATGTGTCATGTCGGGACACATGAAAGGGAATATGTTTGGGACAAAGAACAGATCCTTGGTCCCCTTATGGTTTTATGGTCCAAGATGGTGGAGAAGGAAGGAGAGGGGGAGAGAAGAAAACTCTTGACGAGTTGAACGAGGCTGAAGGAGGACTCGAGAGGTAGACACAGAGAAGGAAGGAGGTACTGGAACAGGAAGGAGGTACTCTGGAGATGTACAGCAAGGAGGACAGATCTGGCAGAAGATAGAGAATCCCGGAGGCAGCACGGCGAAGAACGACCAGTAACCCAATCTACCCCTGTCCACAGATAAGTTTAGTTTATTTCCTGTAATGTATTTTATGGCAATCCTTTTTATATATATTAAAGTCTGAATCATTAACCTTGTTGAAATTAAATAAATAAACGACCCTTATTATAATTCTTTTGGTGCTTACATACCCCAGATACACTATTCATTTATAAATAATATATTTAAGGTATAATAGATAAGTAAATTGGTAAACACAAGAATAGACCTTTGGAAAGGAACCCAATTAAGATTAAGCTAATTTAAATGATAATTTGAGTACTCATCCTAAATGAGACTCTGGCATCCCAAATATCAATATATATATATATATATATATATATATATATATATATATATATATATATATATATATATATATTCAAGATATATTTAAGAGTAGAAACATAGCAGTTGCATATTGCAAGTCAAAACATCTGATGACGCCCCTCGAATAATTCAGGGACCTATGTGGAGTGGCCTGTGTCAAAGATAATCGAGTTAGCATTAACCCAACTCTCTCTAGGTTACAAGTTCCTGTGGTTCTATTGTTCTGGTGTATGTTAGTTGTGTGTTAATAAATTAACTGTGAACAAAAGTGTCTATTATTGTGTACTCACAATATTCCTTTAAAGACAAAGGTAAGAACTAAGCCTAGATATTTAACAGCCTGAACCTCGAATTATCCCATAAAGTTCTTCTTCTTCATAGGCACGACATTCGCACAAGGCGGTCCTTGGCCTACTCAATCACTCTTGCCCAGTCTTGTCAGTCTGTAGCAAGTCTCAGAGACACGTTGAGATTTCGGAGGTCCTCTGAGACGCTGTCCTTCTGTCTGCCTAGTGGCCTCCCTCGAGCTCTCACTCCTGGACAGTCCTTATACAGCCCTCTGACAGTTCTGCCATCATTCATTCTATGGAGGTGACCCAACTACTATAGACGTTGTGTTCTGACATAGTCGGAAAGCTTCACATCGTCATATATGGCGTATACTTATTTCTAAGACGGAATACTCCATTTTCATTTTCTTCATCCCATAAAGTCGCTCAATGCTAATAGCTTTTCAGTCTGTTTCAAATTAGACGTTTCAACAAACAAAGTTCCGTCTCTTAATTTGTTTATGTTTTTTGTTTGACCAATAGTAATGTTAATAAACTTATTTATGAAAAAAGGTGATATATTTTAAAAGTTCATATTGATGATAATTGTTGACCTATGATAATTTATTATATTATGATATAATGATAATTTATCATCATATCATAATATATCACCCTATGATAATTTATCATCGGGTAGGATAGATATTTTATCAGGAGGTGATTTCATTCTACCTCTTTTTCTAGGCATTGGATGAGGTTTAAGTGAGTCTGTCCCATTCATGATATTTTTGAACAAAACAAGAAAAGAAGAAAAAAAGAGAGAAAAAGATAAAATAAATGAAAACCTAGCTACCTTACTTCCTCTGCTAAAAATAAAAAATAAAATAAATTAAGTGCCCATCTTCTCTAGTAAATAAAAGATATATGTATATAAAGAATTAAAAAATAAAAAGTTCTTAAAAAAATAAGAAAACGGAATGAAATTATAAATATGGTATACAATCTTATCTGTATAATCCTTAGGACAGGAGCTCTTCTCTCTTCGAGGACACAGCAGCTGGTTGCTCATGTAGTGAGTAAATGCCGGCCACAGTTCATGTAAAATTTTCCCTGCCCACTTGAGCATTTAGGTCACCCGTCACAATGTTTGTTGATTAGATTTTATATTTTCAGATGGAGTTACAATACCTCGAGGTACTGTTGTAGTGATCATAATGAGACACATCAGGATGGATTCTAAACTTTGGAAGAATCCAAATGTTTTCAACCCTGATCGCTTTCTTGAAGAAAGCGATTTATTAAACAATATGCATACTCCTTTTGGGATAGGTCTACGAAACTGCCCAGGTAAATACTTTTTTTTAAATGTAAGGGTGAAGGAGTGTTGTATATTGATAATGATCAATAAGGCTTTGGTATTGGGAAGGGGGACTGTGGAGATTTCAAACAATTTAAAACCTATTAATGAAAATCAGAATACTTATCGAAATTAAATTTATTACTATTCCAAGCAATTGACAAAGTTTCTTGGAGCACTCCAAGCATATTGGTATCACAAAGGAAAGATGTATCCTCTTTTTTTTTTTTTTTGTGGGCATATTCAACAATGCTTTTACCCATTTCTTGAGAGTTTCCCCATGTCATCAAAAGAAGGTGTGATTTATTTTCTGACTGATAAATCGGCAATTCTTGTCTGAATGGCTCTAGGAAAGATTGGTGTGCCATAATTTTAATAGAAATTAAAATAAAATAAAGTATGAATTCAAAAATAATAAAAACACAGTAAATATATTGATATCATATATAAATTTAAAAGTATCACTGATCGATATTAACTAATAAATGTAAAACATTAAATGAAAGCTTGCCTTGGAAAATTAAAGAAGTCTCACAAGTACTGAGGTAAGGCCCATGGAACCAAGCGTTGCTTTTATTTCGTGAACAAACTTTATAATCCGCCTTCCACTTTCTCGTTCAATAAGGTGCTGGCAAGACAGGAGGCTACTGAGAAATACGGGAATTTCCCATAATCGGGTAGGTGGGAAATTCCAAAAAAATGGCACCAAAATGTCCCAGGGACCATGTCTCATCACATGAGGGTTAACCTTCCGATAGTCGTACATTCTAGAACAAAAAGGACGGTCGCACGTACCTCACAGACACCACTTGCTTGTAATAAACAAATCTTCCTTTTTAATGGTCATACACGTATGGTATATACGTAATAGTATATACATGTTTAAAATGACAGAAGAATTTATTAGTGCAGTTTACTTGCATTTAAAAAAAAAATATTAAAAAAATTACTTGTATTTGATTTTTGGCTCTGCAACGGGGATTAGTCTCGCAGTGGCACCACAATTGTCTAGCGAGACAAGCTTATACCACGTCTCAGAGAAGAGGTCTAAGCAACGGTATATTATAGTGTAATCTGGACAAGGTTTAAGGAGTTGGAGGTTATGATTGCAAGACAGCGTCCTATGCTTTGCAATAAAGAACAGTTTCTCGACATTGCTCCGGGCCAGCATTCAACACCGCTGAACACTATTTATGACGCCGAACTATCGTTACCTTATAAACAATACATTATAATATGTATTAATAGATATGATACATAAATATTAATAGAGGGAGGCAATTCATTGGGCAGCAGATAGTGCGCGTTTCACTACGACGTTTATCAGCAATCCTTTTGGGCTTAAGTGCGATATGTGTGGTCTTCTATGGTTTCTGCGCTCAAAGAAGCGAACAAAAGAAAAACCAGTGATAAGTGTTTTAGTAATACTTTCCTTGATAAAACAGTAACGGATTTTAAACTGTGGGGTACATGTAAAAAATCACAGGACTCAGACAAAGTGCCCACGTTGCCACAATCGAACAGATTTGTGTATCTACCTAAGCAACACGGGCTGCCCGCATTAAATCTTATTGGTTCATGTCTAGTGCCACCGCGACTGCCATTCGTGCAGATATGTAGCAAAGGCAGGTATGGTATCAGAAGTCATTAATGTACCCGTGGATGTAGACAAAATGGTGGAACAGTTACTGCGTCAGTTAGATGATGATTACGATGTTAACATAAAGAAAAAAGTAATAGACAAATCTACGTATCTGAGCGGCGTGGTCAAAAAGTCATCGGTAAAAGCATGTTTATCATTCTCACTTGGTCAACCACTGTATAAGCATTACTAGACTACAGTACACTGGAATTTTTTTCATGCAAATGTAATAACCAGTTTTTCTGATTTTCATTACAGTGTGACAGAAATGCACTGGAGTCTTAAGTTCTGCCTGGAAGGCAGCCCACTATAGCATGAAGAACATTACTAAAGGACCAGCATTCAACACCGCTCAACAGTATTTATGACTTGTTTGCTGAAGAACTGTCGTTTCCTTTGATATAATATGTTATATATGTAAGAATATACCTCTTTGGATTGTGTGTCGATGTGAGGGAGAAGACCGCAAGGCGCTGTATGTGTTCTTACTTGATAATAAAGTTTTATTTGTAATCAGTCTATTAATTATCCATTACAAAACATGGTGACAGCGGTTCAAAACAAAGTAATATTGTTATGTAGTGGAAAGTGATAGTGATTAAATTGAAGAGAGTTGTTAGTTTTGCAAACTTAAGGATTAGTTATGGAAGGCAGACTGGGTAACCTGTCTCCGCTTTGTATGGAAGGTGACATGTCCAGAAATTGGAAAAGGTTTAAGAGTGAGTTTTTAACTTTTATTGATGCGTACTTTGAGGGGGTTAAAAGTAAGAGAAAAGTAGCTATATTGTTACATCAGTGAGGCCTGTGAAACATTTGAATCATTTCAACTCACAGAAGAGGACAAAGGAAAAATTGATATAGTTCTGAAGGCTTTTGACAATCACTTTGTGTCCTCTCTCACATACGAACGATACTGCCTTTTTACGAGACGTCAGGAGGATGGAGAGTCATTTGAGTAATATATGGCGATATTGAAAAACCTATCCCAGACCTGTGAACTAGGAGTCCTTAAGGACAGTTTGGTGAAGGATATTTTTATTTGTGGAATTAGAGATGATTCCCTGAAACAGTCATTATTGTGCAAGTCGATGGGTGATATTGCTGGAGTTCTTGAGTACTGCCGAGCTCAGCAGGTTGTGAGTAAACAAGTAATGAAAATCAAGAAGGAGGATCCAGATGAACTAAGAATGATAAAGGAAGAACAGTGTGTGGATGTTATTAGGAATAATTTACGGTACCAAGGTCAAAGGTATAAAAATCCAGGGAATACCAAGAATGTTCAAACTCAGAGTAAACAGCAGGTTCGAGTAGTGGAAGACTGTAAGTTTTGTGGATATAAACATGAATATAAACGATGCCCTGCATTTGGTAAACGTTGCTCTATCTGCAACAAGATTAACCACTTTGCAAAGAAATGTAACTTGATAGAGAAGAAAAAGCAAAGTGATGCGGGCCTATTAGCACAACTCAATTTGGAAGACAGTAATGAGGAATTTACTGTACATTCCATGAATTCAGACTCAGCAGACTGGTACACTACAATATTGAAGATCTGTGGTCAGGATGTGCACCTTAAAGTGGACACGGGAGCTCAGTGCAACATTTTGGGTCTCCAACAATTTCTAGACTTGAAATTAGATGTTTCTTTGTTGAAACCATCGAAGGTAATTATAACCTCCTTTACAAATCATAAATTACCGATTTTGGGATTGTGTTCTTTAAATTGTATTTATAGATCTAAGAGTTATACTTTAGATTTTATAGTAGTTGAGCAATGTTGCTTTAATATTCTGGGAATTCCGAACAATTGGGCCTTATTTGTAGAGTTGACAGTATGTTACGGGGCATTGAGTCACTGATTCCTGACAAATATTTAAAATTATTTGATGGTCAAGTAGGCTTGATCCCAGGAGAAGTGGATATGGATATTGATCCAGGTGTTAAACCGGTGGTTTCTTCTCTACGTAGGATTCCTTATGCATTATTACCCAAAGTAAAGCAGGAATTGGATCATATGGTTCA
This sequence comes from Arma custos, assembly GCA_037127475.1. NCBI lineage: Eukaryota > Metazoa > Arthropoda > Insecta > Hemiptera > Pentatomidae > Arma > Arma custos. The sequence continues at coordinate 131,660,619 of CM073764.1, forward strand.
GAAGGGTATCATTGAGCCAATTGAGAAACCCACAGACTGGGTTAGTCAAATAGTGGTGGTTAGGAAAAGGGTTGGTTCGCTGCGTATCTGTTTAGACCCCAGACCTCTTAATAAGGCGATTAAACGCCCTTATTATCCTTTGCCCACCTTGGAGAATATGACTGCACAGTTATCAGGTAATAAGCACTTTTGTAAACTGGATTGCAAATCCGGGTTTTGGATCTTTGGTCTAAATGAAAAATCCGCTAGATTATGTACATTCCAAACTCCCTTGATAGGTACATTTTCAGGAGGATCCCATTTGGAATCAATGCAGCTCCCGAAATTTTTCACAAAAAAATAAGGGATACATTCCAACACATTGAGAATGTTATAACATTTCAGGATGATGTCTTTTTTGGGGCTCAATCTAAGGCAGAGTTGTATAAAAAACTACTGGAAGTATTAGAAACTGCGTCAAAAAATGGTATTAAGTTTAATTCAAATAAATTTACTTTTGGCACTGAACAGGTTACGTTTATGGGTTACAATTTTGGGGCGGACGGTATCTCAATTGATGATGAAAAAATTAAAGCTATCTCGGAATTAAAAATCCCAAGAGATAAGAAATCACTTCAACGAGTGTTAGGTATGTTCAATTTCTTATCCCGATTCATACCCGAGTACTCAGAGAAGAGTGCTTGTCTCTGGGAATTGTTAAAAAACAATTCAGAATTCAAATGGGAAACCCATCACGAAAATGCATTAGATAACTTAAAATCATGTATCATCAAGGCCCCAGTTCTTGGTTTTTATGACCCCAATAAAGCATTAACACTGAGTGTTGACGCTAGCTCGACCGGCTTGGGTGCAGTACTCTCCCAAAATGGTCGTCCCATAGCTTTTGCTTCAAAGGCCTTGACCGAAAGCCAGAGTAGGTATTCTAACATTGAACGGGAGTTGTTAGGTTTGTGCTTTGGTGCTAAAAAATTCAGGCAGTATATAATTGGTAGGGACATAGTTAGGGTTGAAACTGACCATAAACCCTTAGTAGCGATTGTTAATTAACCGTTGAATAAAGTCCCACCAAGGCTTCAGAGGATGATGCTTAGGTTACAGCCTTATCGATTGCAAGTAGTGTATACACCGGGGAAAGAAATGTATCTAGCAGACACTCTCTCTCGGGATTTTTCTCTGGCTGGATGTGACAAAGAGACTAAGTTCGATGATGTGGACTTGCAAATATATCTATTAATAGAAAATTTACCAGTAACTCGGGATACATGGGAACTGATTTCAACTCACTTGGCTAATGATTCAACATTGATGGAATTAAAAAAAAAACGGTGGAACAAGGTTGGCCAACATATAGGGAATTCAAAACTTGTTTAAAACCATACTTTGAGTTTAAAGAGGAAATTGCGGTGATTAAAGGTTTGTTATTAAAAAATAACCGAATCATAATACCCCATAGTCTAAAGCACCTAATGCTAAAGAAATTGCACACTGGCCATCCGGGTATCACTCGCACTATAGCACGGGCAGAATTGACATTCTGTTTTGGCTGGGAATAAATTCAGATATAAAAAAGTTTGTAAAATCATGCTACACTTGTAAAAAATTTCAAAGAAATAAAGTGAAACTGGCATTAAAATATAAAACAACTCCACTTCTTCCATGGACTGAAGTAGGGTGCGACGTTTTCGAATTTAAACAAAAGCATTATTTGTTAGTGGTGGATGCTCTTTCGAACTACTTGGAGGTGGCATACCTTCCCAATCTAAAGAGCTGCACCGTTATAGAAAAATTAAGGTCAATATTCGCCAGACATGGGATTCCAATTATTCTATACTCTGACGGTACTTTGTGTTTTGATAGTGGAATCTTCAAGAAATTTGCATACGACTGGAAATTTGTTCTTGTCATGTCAAGCCCCCATTTTCCTCAGTCAAATGGCTTGGCCGAAAGTGCTGTTAAAATAGCCAAGTCCCTGTTTAAAAAAGCACTTGATGCCGGAGAGGACCCTTATTTAGCTCTTTTAAATTATCGAGCTACACCTAGAGCACCAATAAATTCCCCAGCGACTATCTTAATGGGTCGTAACTTAAGAACCAATATTCCCTGCTCATTCAATAATTTAGTCCCAAAGTTAACTTATGCAAGTGATCGAAAAATTATGGAAGAGCAAAAAGAATTAACTAAAAAATACTATGATAGGTCAGCACGAAAAGAACCGTCTGAATTTCGGGAGGGACAGACAATTATGTTTCAGAAATTGCCAAATAGTATGTGGCTGCCAGGGACAATTAAGGGAGACGCTCCTTACCCTAGGTCTTATAATGTAGTTGACAACAGTGGCAATATATATAGAAGAAATGAAACTTTTATTTCTCCAAAATCCGAGATGGATTTAGGACAGGAGTCTATAGAGGTTAGCACTGAGCAGGATTTGCAAGGCAGTCCTAAAGATAGGAATCATAAAGGGAAACCGCCGATGGGAAATCAAGTGCTCACAAGTAGAGCTGGAAGGTTAATAAGTATACCTAAGAAACTACTAGATTATAAGTTAGGATAAGAGAATTATAGTATTATTGTTCACAATACATATGTATTAGTTATTTGAAATTTATGGATTAGTTAATAGAAATTTATGTACTAGTTATTAGGAATGTATGGATTAGTTGTTAGAAATTGATGTATTAGTTATTAGAAATTGATGTATTAGTTACTAGAAATTTATGTATTAGTTAATAGAAATTTACGTATTAGTTATTAGGAATATATGTATTAGCTATTAGAAATTTATGCATTAATTATTAGAAATTCATGGATCAGTTATTAGAAAAGGGGAAATGTTATATATGTAAGAATATACCTCTTTGGATTGTGTGTCGATGTGAGAGAGAAGACCGCATGGCGCTGTATGTGTTCTTACTTGATGAATAAAGTTTTATTTGTAATCAGTTTATTAATTATCCATTACAAAATATAATACATGAATAATAATATTGTATATAAAAACGTAAACGTATTCAACACACGGCCGTGTCCATGACACACCAAAACTTCATTTTTTTGTTATCAAAGATGGAATTTAATTCAAAATTTCACTACAAGTCAAAACTCAATCCCTTGAATTTCATCAAAATCACGGTTATTTCTTTTACTAATTATATATTTCGTCATATCCGAATTTTCTTCGAGGCCTACTTCGATACATTATTGTATTTAGTTTTTTAGTTCCAAACCGAAACCAAATCATCCACAAACCCAAGCAAGGGTATTTTACTACGTAGGTGTACAATTTTTTCCGTTTGTAGCACCTTCCATTTCTTTAAAATACCATATAATATAATATGGTATAATATAAATTAATTTCATTTTAATAATTAAATTAAAATATATAATATTTATATTTCAGGCATGCTCTTTGCATTGGTAATGGTGAAAGTAGTTTTGTCGAATATGCTAAGAAAACTAAAACTTAGGCCAGTCGATGGGCAGGCAGTGCGAAAGGTACCCTAATGTCGTATGGAACCCGATCCTTGGATTCTCTTGAGTCTTCCGCATTACAAAGAGATAACAAATAGCCAACATTATTATGTTAATTATCTAAAACATATTAATTAATATGTTTAACGACACCGGATGAAGTGGACCATGCGTGAAATGAAAAGGATGTAGTGTTTTCGCGCTGATCACATAACTAGCAGTATCAGTTTAAAAACGTAGTTATTAATGGATGTTTATTTGTTTTTTTTCCTTTATAAAACTTGTATATATGTAATTATTTTCCATTTTTACATATTTTGTTTAGATTTTTAATTTGTTAGTTATACAGCTTTGGGGTGCCACTAAGCATATATGTATATGCATATATGTATATACATATATATATATATATATATATATATATATATATATATATATATATATATATGTATAAATTCTTTGGGCAACTATATTGTTTGAGGTTATTTGATATAGCAGGCCACCAAGGATTGTCGAAAGCCCCTTTTATGTCAAGACTGATGACTAGGAATTGAACCTTTTTTGTTTAAAGCATCGCTGATAATCGTTGTCAGGGAATGCAATGCGTTTAATGTTCAAGTCCTCGGCATAAATGCAAATTTCTTTTTTAATAAGAAAATTAATCAGCCAGTTTTTAACGATTTTCTCGATAGTTTTGCTCATGATCGGAAGTATACTAATTGGTTTAAGCTTATTGCTGGAGGGTTTCGGTACTAAGACTAAGACGGAGCAATTTGTACCGATGTAGAATTAAATTTGGTACAAAATCGAAGGCCTTTTGAAAAATGATAGGAGTAACCCCATCGTAACCTGGAGATTTTTTTGTTTTTAATGCTTTGATTGTGCTCGAAATTTCACCGTCCTCTATTGGCATGTCCTCATGTTGCATCCGGAGGTATCATAACATTTGATCTAATTCCATATATATATATATATATATATATATATGTGTGTGTGTATATATTAACTTCATACCAACTTAGATACAATTTTCACATGTTTAGTTAGTGTCGGTTTTATTTATTAATCAAACTAATATTGTATTGATTAATTTTTAATTTATTATTATTTCATTTTATAGAAACTATAAATTACTCATGAATGTAAAAAAAAAATTTTTCATTTTCAAATTTAAGTGGGAAATATTTGACTGGATAATTCTTAGAGTGGTAAGAAATGGTCTGGGGTGCAGTCAATGATTAAACAAAATAAGAATGACTTATTTTATTGTTCCTACTTTTCGGCCTAAGATGTAAGCCATCTTCAGGGCAGTGAGGTGAAGAGTCGAACTCCAACTGACAACTGATCATCATATATGGATAATCTAAACATAATCAATTTATTTCATAAGTATATAATGGATATGCACTCGTTTAAAGCTCTCCAAGTTCAAGTTTTTATCCAATCAGCTGGTATATTAGTTTCTTCTGTTTTGATTGATTTGATTTTGTTCTGTTTTTTTGATTTGTTGAAATTTTCATATTGTTTTCCCATTTAAAAGCTGTGTACAAGGTAAATATAGCTATAATCGCATAACAAGTTTTTATAGGCATTGTATGCAAACACAACTACAATGAAAATAAAACGATTTTGCAATATCGGATAATTTTTAATTTCTTTGTTTTCTTGTGTGACTTGAGCGGTTTTGACATTACACGGAGCGTTTTTGTTATGTTTAGGTAAATCATGGGAAAAAACGGGTAATAAATTAATTGAAAATGTACACATGGCTTGGAGCGGAAACATGAAGGATACTCTATTAAAAAGGTTACAACAAATGCTTACATGATACAAGGGCCTCAATGATATTAAACAGTCAATTAGTTTTAATGATACATAACAGTCTCCCCCACTATTCAAGAATTATTAACATTAACAATAGTATCATGAATCAAAAAGTATGTATCTTGTGAGGGGACATCAATACAGAAGTGATATGTTTGGATCTCGAAACCTTTCTGGGAGTCTTCTCTGACGACAGGTCTGTTGATGGGACATAGAGGAGTCTGAAGAAAAGGCTCGGTTGACGATGAATCTGGAAGATCATGAGGAGGCACAGCTGAAGCTAGCTCGGTTGAAGATGAATCTGGAAGATCATGAGGTGGCACAGCTGAAGCTGGCTCGGTTGAAGATGAATCTGGAAGATCATGAGGTGCAAATTGAGTGCGAGGTTCCTGAGATGGACCTGGAGCTCGAGGAATTTCATAAGACTTAGAAGGCCAAAATGAAACAGTCTTGTTTGCTTGTACAAGGGTGTTTCTCAGTTGATTTATGTGACGCTTGAAAATTCTCCTTGATTCGTCCAGGCGTACAAGGTAATGTTGTTGACCCAACCTTTGGGTCACCTCACCAAACTCCCACTTTGGCTTGTTATTTTTGAAGACACGGATTTGCACTCTCTCCCCCACATGAAAAAATCTTCTGGTAACTCGCATTGACTGAGAAGAGTGCGGTTTGGTTGGAAACAAGGCATCCAGGCGGATTCGGAATTTTCTTTTCAAATATAACTCAGCAGGTGAGGAGCCATTAGCAAGGGGAGTTGTAATGATCTGTAATGAAATAGGATATTTGTGACTTTTTCTGGCATTGGGGTATCGTCATTTGACAAGGCCCGCAACTTATCCTTAAGTGTCCGCACATTTCGTTCAGCAAGGCCATTAGTTGCTGGATGGCCAGGGGCTACAAATTTTTGAAAAATTCCGTTTGTGCGGCAAAAAAGATGAAACTCTTCGCTCTGGAAAATGCTAGCGTTATCTGAAATAAGCTGATTTGGGAATCCATGCGTTGAAAAAATCTTTCTGAGAAGATTTATGGTTGAGGACGTGGTAGGTGCTTCTTTAATAGGTTCAACTTCCGCCCATTTTGACTTAGCATCTATGCAAACAAGGAAATAATGGCCCTGGAACGGTCCAGCATAATCTATATGGACTCGTTCCCAATTCTCGGATGGTTCATCCCAAGGGTGAACTGGTACTTTTGGTGGAGCCGATCTTGTAAGGGCGCACTGCTCACAACTCTTGACAAGTCGCTCAATCTGACTGTCAACTCCAGGCCAGTAAACATATTTTCGGGCTAATTGTTTCATTTTCATGATCCCTAGATGTGTTTCATGAAGTTCTGATATAACTTGGCTTCGAAGGGATGTAGGGATGACAATACGATCTTGGCGGAAGATGACATCTTCATGTAGTGTAAATTCTGAGTCCACGCAGTCGTTTTTCAGTGACTCGATGATTTTCTTGAGTTCCGGATCCTTCTTGGTTTCCTCTTGAATAGTCTCAAATGTAACTTTATTGCTAGAGATATGAACAATTTGTTCAGAAAAAATTTGGTGAACTTCTTCTCCCATCAAAGTGTCAGTTGATATATGGATAGCATGAGCAGGAGCTCGAGAAAGGCAATCAACATTTTTTTTTTCTTCGGCAGATTTGAATTTTACTTTATAATCAAATCCTGATAGAAATGAGGCGTATCGCAACAATCGTGCGCTTGTCATGCGTGGCAATTGTTTATTATGCTGACAAATTCTTGATAGTGGTTGATTGTCAGTTACTAGGGTGAACTGTTTGCCAAAAACATAATCATAAAAATGATTTACACCAAAAATAATAGCAAGAGCTTCCCTATCTAGCTGGCTATAATTAGATTCTGAAGATGAGAGTGAGCGGGAAGCATAGGCAATAGGTCTTTCAGCATCATCTAAGGTGGCTTAGAACTGCTGCAACGCCATCTGGGCTTGCATCGCATGTAAGAATGACTGGTAAAGTAGGGTCAAATGGAATCAGAACGCGGTCACTACAAAGTTCTGCCTTTAATTTCAAAAAGGAGGCTTCACAATCCCTCGTCCATGAAAATCGTTGATTATTCCGCAACAACCTGCGGAGGGGGAATGACAAGGCTGAAAATTGTGGAATGATTCGTGAGTAATATGTCAGAAGTCCCAGAAATCTACGAACTCCGTCAGCATCTTTAGGGCGTGGCATATTGTTGACAGCTCGAACTTTTTCAGGGGATTTTCGAATCTGGTTGTGCTCCACAACATGACCTAGGTACTCAATTTTTTCTTCAAAGAAAGAACACTTACTTTGGTTGACATGTAGGTCGTGGTCAGCAAGACGTTTGAGGCAGGCGCGCAAATTTTGAGTACATTCTTCCAAAGTTTCCCCATGGCATATTATGTCGTCAAAATATGCTTCTGATTTTGGCAAACCCTGAAGAACTTGAGACATTATGCGATTGAACTCGGCTGGTGCAGACTTGATGCCAAAACTCAATGTTCATTCTATACATGCCACGGTGTGTTGCTATGGTTTGGATCATTGCACTATCTGGACAGACTTTTACATGCAAGTACGCCTTATATAAATCAATTTTACAAAAATACCTTGAATTGCGTAGACTGTGTAACACTTCTTCTATTTTCCGTATAGGAAAGTTAGCTGAAATTAATCTTTCATTGACACCTGATTTATAATCAACGCACAAGCGTACACCACCATCTGCTTTTGGGATAACAACTAATGGTGATCCCCAATCACTCGTTGTAACTGGCGAAATTATTCCAGCAGCTTCCAAGGAATCCAATTCTTTCTCAACACGTTCTCGTAGAGCATAATGCAAATGGCGCTCTCTTTTGAAACTAGGTTTTGCTCCTTGTCGTAGCTGCAGCTTAACTTCATAATCTGGAATGCAACCGACTTCGTCGGCAAAGACAGTTGGGAACTCAGCTATTATCTCGCCAGGTGTAATGTCACAGCCTATTGCAAGTACACTTGACATATGGTTTCCGGTGGTATCAATTTCTCTCAATTCAATCATTAACTCTCTAATCCATTGACGCCCAAGCAATGCTGTATGGCCAGACGGAACAATATACAGGTCACCACACGCATTTCTACCTTTATATGTGGCTGTTACCTCAACTTTTCCTCTTGGAAGAATTTCGTTGCCTGAGTACGCTCGAAAAATGGTATTTGTTGGTTGGATTTCTAGTCCCAAATTCAATTTCCTAAAATCATCCTCGTTTAGGAGAGAAAATCTTGCTCCTGAATCGACCTCCATGAGCTGGGGTTTTCCATTGATTTGGACTGTGACGACATATTTATCGGAGTCGGGGTTTACTTCGAAAAGGTCTACAAGATATGAAATGCCGTATTGATGTTCAGCGTTGCCCTGAGAAATTGCATTCGCATATGACGCGTAACTAGGTTTTTTATTTTGTGACAGGGTGGTGATACAAACTCGTGAAACGTGTCCCTTGCGGTTACATGACGTGCAATGAACTTTATCATAATCAACGCGACAGTTTGCTAGTCTGTGATTATTTCTAGCGCACCTTGTACATAGGTCTTGAATCCCTAATGCTTTATAATCTATTCTACCTCGGCTGTGGGATCTATTTTTGGCTCCTGATGAATGAAATTTATTACGAGAATCAGGGCGGTTGGAAGAACGCTCTTGCGATTTTCTTCAAAATTGAGTCTTCCTGTCCCTTTGTGGATGATTTGATGACCCAGATAGGTGATACGTGTCACTGGAGAAAAATGAAGTACCTGTATTAGACTGCTTTGCCAATTCTGCACTCTCAATGTGAGCGGCCTCTAGTGCAGTGGCTTTGGCTAAAATTTGATCAAAACCAGTCACAGTTGACTGCAGAAGCTGTTCCCTTATCCAGTTATGACGTAATCCTCGAATGAACTGAGCTCTGAGGAAAATATCATTCACCGAGATACTTGTTTTCTTCCCCTCTGAATTTTTACACGAGTCGGAAGTACATTCTACTTTGAATTCACAATCTCCTATATCTCGCTGTAACGCAGCAACAAATTCGGAAATCGACTGATTTTCTTCCTGGGTAATGTTCAAGAAATAGTGTTGGGTCATAATTGCGCTACGTTTAGGGGTCAGCAAGGTCGTGAGATTGGAAACAAGTGTCTTATAATCAAGGGACATGACAGGTTTTTCTGGTCCAAGGAATACGGTGAGTGCATTGTAATGTATACTACCCACAGAACCACACAAGAGCTGAGCTTTCTTTGTGGGATCGATTAAATTTTTCATTGTGCAATAATTCTCGAAACGTTCTATATAACATGAAAATTTCTCTTTTTTTGAATCAAAGTTTTCAAAAATACTCACATTCGCGAGGTTGTTCGTGTCTGACTTGAGGTCTTGTTTACTTGATGCTTGAGAGGTTAGAAGTGATGTAAGCACACCCATGAATTCTTGAAATTGTTGTGCATCCATTCTTGATGATCTTGATAATTAATCCGAACGATAAATAAAATAGAAAACCGATAAAACAGCGAAAAAGTACTACTGAAAAGCACTCGCGGTAAAAATTATGATTTAACGCCTATACTGCCGGTAATGTCCATGTAACACGTCGCGAACTTGAACTCGGATAGTTTAATCAGTTTTTTCTCGTCGCCAATTGTTATGTTTAGGGTAATCATGGGAAAAAACGGGTAATAAAGTAATTGAAAATGTACACATGGCTTGGAGCGGAAACATGAAGTATACTCTATTAAAAAGGTTACAACAAATGCTTACATGATACAAGGGCCTCAATGATATTAAACAGTCAATTAGTTTTATTGATACATAACAGTTTTGCTCTTGTTTTTTTTTTTTTAATATTTATTTATTTGCTCCTAGACACTACAACTCCATTCCTCCCTCTCTCTATCTTGTTTTTTCTTCTACATGCAATGATGTAGCAGCACCCATTCACCACAATCTATACAGACGCTGACGATACAGCCAATTAATTATCTTTCCCAAAAAGATTTTAACATAGTCCCTATATATCTCTCCACAATCATATATTCAGTTTAAAAAAGTGATTTTCCAAATGGCACATAAAAAAAAAAACGCCTCAAAATCGAGCCATGTAAGCTTCTCTCTTCGGAAAGCTTCGTGTCCAGCAGTCAAAATTGACAATGACGAGTTACCTTCTAAAAACTATGTACGTCATCTCGGACTATAATTAGATAAAAGACTTACATGGAAAATACATGCAAAATTAAAAAGACAAGAACTAACAAAACGCTACAAACAACTATCACATCTTCTGGAGTACAGATCTTCTCTTGACTTACGAACAGTTGACGAATCTATTGTACTACATTAAGACTTACTTGGTCATGTGGAACAGAACTTTGGGGTTCAACAAATCACGTTAATATATACTAGATACAAACAACCCAAAATGTTTAGAAAAATTGATAATGTTCCTTGGTTTATTTCGAATCACACAATAGACTACTGCATGAACATTCCCTCTGCAAAATCATTTATTCATAGCACTCAAATTTTGGATTGTCAGAATTAGATACGAGAGGAATTCGGTTGCTTAGAGGAGCACCAAAGCTCTACTGTGTAATTCCAAAAAGGTCTTCTAATATTCATATGTATGAGTTCTTTGTAATTTATTGGGAAGCTTAGAGCGTTTGTGTAGTAAGTGTTTATTGAAGTAGGCTGAAACAGTGAGCAGTTTCTTGTCATTTCTCCTATTCTCTAGAGTGAGGATTCCAAGTTAAACATAATACAGGGCAGTAAGTCATTGGTTTCCGACCAAAAATAAAGGTGATTTAACGGGATTTGCGGTAATTGATTTTAAACCTCCAGTTTTTTCGCAATTCTTAAAGAATGAGAGATGCTATTTGCAACTTGATCTTAGAATCATTCTATTTGTAATTTTCGTCGAACATTTCGTATAAAGATCTATCGTGTACAGTCGTCAATGGACATGTGCCTTACCAATTGCTCTTCTGTCGACTTTCCTCATCCAGTTATTTCCATGCCTAACGATCGTGCATCGTGTAGCTACATTAATTCTCTGGTGGACTGAACATTTTTAGGGACACAGCATAGTACACACAGAGTGGGGTAGATCAGTGTGTAGAGTGCTGTGTTGCCATGCTATGACAAATAAATTATTTATTCCTAAACATCCACAGATTGACTCTGCGGGATCAACAGGTCGTCCTGGGTTTAACTCTTATGGGCTAATTCAAATTGGACACTTTAATTAGAGGGAAAACCTGGTGGTAGAGCGTGGTCTAAGACAAATCAACTCCTACCCAACCGTTGTCATACAAACAGTACAGTCTCTATCATCTAATGAACCCAAAACCCTTCATGGGTTGCAGTGGAATAGTAATTATTTCTTTAAATAGAAAATTACTTCTTCTGCACTACGCTACATCTACATATTATACAAGGGCGGATCCAGGATTTTATTCTGGAGGGGGGCGCAACAGGCAGACGGGCAAAAAAATCAACAACAACTTAGAAATAAACTTGTAGTATTTAATAGAAAGGTTTCAAAGGTTTATTAAAATATCTAAACAATAGTTTTATTCATCTTATTTATGTTATAACATCACATGATTTGCCTATAAGTATGTACTGTAATGGATTCTCCACAGTTCACAAAAACCCGTCTGGGGGGCACGTGCCCCCGTGCCCCCTCCTCCCCTCCCCTGGATCCGCCTATGATATTATGCACTTAAACTTCTTTCTATATTCGATTCCATATGAACATAACAATAAAGATGTTATTTTTATGGTATTTTTAAAGTCAATTTGTTAGCTTTTAATTTGTGTTTTCAACAAGTTTACAACGAATATTTACTTTGGATGTATAGCATAAATCTGCCTGGACTCCTATATCCCCACCATTATCCCCACTTCAGGCGAGCTTACTTGCCTTGATAGGCAGGCCTATCCATTGTGTGGTAATGAGTGCGTATATATAAAAGAAGATCATAAGGGATCACATCAGTAGTGATATTTTTGCTTATAAAATTGTCGTACGTATAACGTTATTCGGTGATTCGTCAATTAGTATTTCGTAGATGATATTTTCTTATTCTATCAAGAATACTAAATCTTCGTTGGTTTGAAGGAACTAGAGCAAAAATACTTAAGGTTATCGGAAGAAAGAGATTGAAGACAATTTATAAAGCTCAACTTTTAGCAGTGCTTTCACGAACTAAAGATTCTTGAAACCAAGCAGATAGAATTTGTCTTCTGTCAGCAACCAGGTATATCTAAACAAAACATATATCCTTGATTTGTCGGTTTTGTAATTCATGTAGAAAATATGTTTATCATTCGGATTTCTGCTTACACGGGGCATTCGTGTAACAGCTGTAGGAATTGTGTTCATTTCTAGTGCTTTATGAAATTGTTCGCCTCCTGATTATTTCTGATGCGCCGTACACCCTTGCCACCAACCGGACCCAAAATACCTTAGTAAAAATAACTAATAAAAATCCATAAAAACTTAAAATATAATATCACCCATCTGTGTGTAATTGTTTGTATTCTTCAATATTGGTATACCAACAGCCAATCGAAAGAGGGATTCGTCAGGGCGATCATTTATCACCTGATCTATTCAATGCGGTTTTGGAAGATGCTTTCAGAAACCTTCACTGGGAGAATTTTGGGATAGACATTAATGATAACAAACTGTCAAATCTGATGATGTACTTCTCATTTCACACTCACCATCTGAACTGAAGAAAATGCAAGACGAGCTGGTCCTAGTAGGAAATGAAGCTGGGCTGGAGATAAATTTTAACAAATCAGTCTTGATGACAAATGCCGAAGAAGAAGAAATATTTCTCGGTACCAGCAAACTCCAATGGGTTAAGGAAACAATCTATCTAGGGCGACTCATATCACTTGCAGATAGATCCAAGAAACAGGTGAATAGGATGGTCCAAATTTTGGTCACACAAAAATATTTTCAAAAGCAACATGGCCATACATTACAAGAGAAAAGTTTTTGATGCTTGCATCATTCCTTCTTTAACTTATGGATATATCGATTTAATAACGATATATCTAAATCGCTAGCAACCACTCAGCGTGCAATGGAGCGAAGTATGTTAAGGAAAAGTAGAAGGGAGAAAATAAAGAAGACAGAACTACGGAAGCTGACTGGTACGCGCGATATTCTCAAGACAGTATCTGATCTTAAATGGCAGTGGGCTGGACACATTGCAAGAATGGGATCAACACATTGGGCTAAGGCAGCAACGGATTGGTATCCAATACACCGCACTAAGAGAAGAGGGAGACCAGCTACGAGATGGCGGGACGACATACAAAACTTCATCGGAGTATTATGGCACCGTTCTGCTTGGAACAGACGTAGCTGGGGTAAATTGGGAGAGGCTTATGCCCAAAGAAGGGTCTTTTTTTTCTTTTTATAACCATGTAAAAATGTACATAGAAGAAAGAGGAAAAAAAATAAAGCTTATTATTATTATTATAGAATTCATGCTAATCGAAACATCTTATTTAATATAATATGTCTGATGTTTAAAACACATTACTTGAACCTCGTTCAACTATTTATCTGTGACTCAAAAAAAGTGATCATAAATCAAATCAATCTATGGCACTTAAAAGATGCTGCCTATAGCCCAGCAGCTCACCGCCCAATACCCTAAAATAATCAAAGCTATAAATAGTTCGCATAACTCTATTACGGGATTTATTTTTATAAAAATTGATTAAGACCTTCTAGTAAATTACCGTTTCTTAAAATACCATAATGCATGCACAAAAATCTTGGCTTGACAAAAATCAACGTGGATAAATATATATATTTTATGTACTTGGCAAGATTGATGGTAGCGAATAAAGAAAGTTGTAATATTAGTTTGCTCCAACTTTGACTTCATCATGGCAGCTAAGTCTCTAATTGTTTTATGTAAGTATTAAGTAATAGTTTCAAGAAATCAGATTTCAGAGAATGGCAGTTTCGATCCCTCCTAGTATCTTTTCCGCCTAGTCAGTTAGGATAGGTGATGTTCGGGTGATCGACGCTTTACTGTATGTTTTGGTTTCAGTTCCGCATGTTGTCGCTTTGAGTTAAGCCATGAGTTTTAACTATTCATTTGTTTCCTTTTTAATATTCTCTAAAATAAGTATAATCGTGAGTTTTAGAATGAAAAAGGGAGTATAATTATTTTTTTATTGTATAAATAATAATTATTGGCATTGGATACTTCCATCCATACAGCCAGCTATATATTTATTTGGCTAACTGATAAGTTAGATACCAACAGCACGCGATTTTTTCCAGATGATTACCACCTGTTTTTCCCAGGCGGTTACCCATCCAAGTACTAACAACGCCCGACGTTGCTTAACTTCGGTGATCGGACGGGAACCAGTGTGATCAACGTGGTATGGCCGTTGGCATTGTTAGGTTGGTAACCAACATCATAACCTGTGGGTTACCTCCTGTACAGTTACAGTTATACTATTGTGTTTATGTGCATATGTGTAATAAAGTGTGTAATATTATTAACTGTTATTTAATAATATATCCAAACATGGCGCAGTCGAGACCGTTTTAGTTTGAACTTTAAATTCCATGGAATTCAACAAACCTTCAGAATTCGACGTGACTGTCGATAACCTCTCCGAGAGCTTTAAAAGATTCCGGACTGAAGTAGAAGTTTATTTTGTAGCCACAGGGAAGAAATCGCGAGAAGTCCAAGTAGCAAGATTAAAGAACTTATTGGGATCGGAAGGATTAAAACTGTACTCCACAATCACGATGCTAAAATCAGCTGTAGAAACAGTGAATTCTGTTTTAGACGTTCTAGAAAAGCATTGTACCCCACGAAAAAATGACACAATGGTGATTTATAAGTTTTTTAGTAGGAACCAGGCAGCAAACGAGCCATTTGAACGGTATTTTACGGATCTAAAATCACTAGTAGCACCTTGTGAATTCGGTGAACAGGAAAATAAATTGTTAAAATCCCAAATAATTCTCGGACTTTATGACAAAAGTACTCAAGAAAGACTTTTAAGGCCTTCATTGGAAAAAACAGTTAGTTTTTGCAAAACATTCGAGATGGCAGAGTTAAATATGAAAGTTTTAAAAGCATACTCAGTGAAAGCAATGATTGATAATCCAACAGAGATCCTTGAAGTAAATCGGAAGCCACAAATGAAAAGACCACCAGAGCACCAGGACCCTCAGGATAGTTTATATGCTTGTGATCGCTGTGGGTTCAAGCATGCTAAAGGGCGAAATTTGGTAAACAGTGTTCCTCCTGTAAAAAGTACAATCATTTTGCAAATAAATGCACTGGAAACAAGCGTAATAATCGGATTCAACAAGTTCATGAACTGGTAGAGTTGAGTAATGATGTTTTTAAGTTAG
This sequence comes from Arma custos, assembly GCA_037127475.1. NCBI lineage: Eukaryota > Metazoa > Arthropoda > Insecta > Hemiptera > Pentatomidae > Arma > Arma custos. Next base: position 131,676,331 of record CM073764.1, read on the forward strand.
ATTCTTTAAACCTGTGTGCCTGTGATGCTATAACACATGGAAAAGATGAATGGCTTTGCTTAAAATTAATAATCAAACTATTGTATTTAAACTCGATACTGGATCCCAAGTGAATGTTATAACTACTACTGCTCTAAAGAAACTTAGTGCTGATTTAAATATAAGAAAAACTGATGTACTTCTTGAATCCTTTGGTGGATTTGTTGTTTGACCCATCGGCTGTGTTAACCTCGAACTTCAAAAAGGCAGTGTGAAAATAAACTCTTCATTCATGGTCGTCGATGATGACAGAACACCACTTCTAGGACTAAGTTCCTGTGTTGAACTTGGACTTCTTCGTCGGATAGATCAGGTTACTCTCCCAGTTGATGATTTTATCAAACAGAATCAGGATGTCTTCAGTGGACTAGGATGTTTCCTAGACATATGTAAGCTAAAAATCAGTAGTGAATCTACTCCTAAGGCAAATCCTGTTCGTATAGTTCCTTTTAAAATAAAGAATAAATTAAAAACTTGCTTAAATGATTTATTGCATGCAAACATAATAGAGCGAGTGGACGAGCCTTGTGAGTGGATAAATAATCTTGTAATTGTTGAAAACCCTGCCTCTTCACTAAGATTGTGTATTGACCCTCAACACTTGTATAAGTGTTTGGTTAGAGACTACTATGAAATTCCTACCTTAGAGGAAATAAGTTTAAAACTTTCCAACAAAAGTCACTTCTGTCTTTTCGATTTAAAAAATGGATTCCATCAAATTAAACTAGATGAGGAATCAAGTAAGCTATGTTGTTTTAGTACACCATTTAGTGTTTTTAAATATCTAAGAGCCCCTTTTGGTTTGTCAGTTTTGCCAGAATTCTTTCAAAAATTAACATATAAGTATTTTGGCCATATAAAGAATGTCATAGTTTATTTTGATGACATTTTGTGTTGTGCTAACTCTGAGGAGGAACCTAAGAAAACAGTTGGAGAAGTTGTTTCTGTTGCTAGAAAGTACAACATTAAATTCAACTCTGAGAAAATCCAATATTTTGTTAACGAGGTTAAATATTTGGGATTTTTATTTAATAAGCTTGGTCATAAACCTGACCCACAAAGAATTAAGTCAATAATAAACTTGGAGCCACCAAAAAATGTTAAAGACCTTAAAAAAATTTTGGGTATGGTTAATTTTTTAAGAAATTTCATACCAATCTATCTGATTTAGTAGCCCCATTCACATCTTTGCTTTAGAAGGATTCCGTTTGGCTTTGGACAAAATCTCATGATGAAAATTTTGATCAATTAAAAACTGCTATCTCAAATATAACATTACTTGCTTCTTTTGACCCTCTTAAGACCGTTGAGATACAAGCTGATTTAGTAATTATGCTGTTGGTTGCTCGTTGATACAAGGTGGAAAGCCTGTTTTGTATGCTAGCAGAGCTCTAACCCCTTGTGAACAAGAATACGTACAAATTGAAAAAGAACTCCTTGCCATAACATTTGCAATTTCAAAACTCCACAACTTTGTTTATGGCCACCCTAATGTGATTGTTTACACGGATCATGCTCCTCTAACATCTATTATTCAGAAAGATCTGAATAAAATAAAAAATAATCGACTCAGACAGCTTAGATTAAAAATTTTACTATATAAGTTTGAACTGAAGTATCTCCCAGGGAAGTCAATGGTTATTGCTGACTTATTGTCAAGGAATATTATTGTGGGAAATGTTACAGATGATGTGTCAATGAAAGATGTTGTACACGCCGTGGGTGTTCTATTTGATTGCTCTGACCCACAACTTATGAATTTAAAATCTGAAACAAATTCAGATGAAACTTTAAACCAAATTATTGGGTACTATAATAGTGGTTGGCCAAAATCTCTAAAATGTAGTAAAGAACTAGCTCACTATTTTAATATAAGAAACAATATCACGGTAGAAAATGGCCTAATTTATTATGATGAAAGGTTAATTGTTCCCCCATCGCATAGAAAGACAATTTTGAATTTACTGCATGAAACACATCTTGGCCTTGACAAGATCAAAGAAAAGGTAAAACAATTCTTTTACTGGCCTGGCATTTTGTCTGATGTTACAAACCATGTAAATTCTTGCACTGTTTGTCAAAGATTCCAAAGGTCCAATATTAGAGAACCTCTGCTCCCTCATGAGATCCCACCTATCCCATTCTATAAAATTGGTATGGATATTCTTGAGTTTCGAAATATACTATTTAATCATAGTGGAATACTATTCTAGATGGGTTGAGTTAAAGAAACTCAAAGACAAAACTTCATCATCACTAATAGAATGTCTAAAGCCAATTTTTGCCTCTTATGGAATTCCCAAAATCATAGTCGCCGACAACAATTCATTTAGCTCTTTTGAATTTAAAAAATTTTCAGACCAATGGAATTTCGTTATAACGACCTCAAGTCCCCATTACCCTAAAAGTAATGGTCTTGCAGAAAAAGCAGGTGGGTTAGTAAAATCTATGTTGAAAAAATGTCATCATGAAAATTCTGACTTGGACTTATATTTACTCAACTATAGAAATTCTCCAGTCGCAGGGCTAAAATATTCACCTTCCCAGCTCCTTCAAAGTAGGAATCTTAGATCAAAACTTCCTATTAGAGATAACTGTCTGGTACCTCATGTCATTGACGATCCACAATTTTGTAATAAAACTTCTCAAAAAACCTATTATTATCAGCACTGCAGAAAACCAGTAGAATTTAACGAGGGTGATACAGTTTTAGTACAAGACAAGTTTACTAAATTTTGGGAAAGGGCACTTATAGTTAAAAAGCTTAAATTGGGGTCATATTTAGTAAAAATTAATGGCAAATGTATAGGCGCAATGCAGTTTTTATTAAGAAATACAATCCTCCTCCATCAGAGGATGCTGAATCACACTATTACAAACATAACAATCTTGATTTTGATGAAACTGCTGATGACTCAAATTATGAAGTCATAGACAGAACTGCTGAGGGTTTAAATAACTCAGGTTGTTCCTTGCCATTGGACCTACCTGACTTTATTACAACTAGGTCAGGTAGAGTAATTAAACAACCAGAAAGATTGGATTTGTAAGATTTTGTATTTTTAAATTCTTGCTCTGTATTTTGTTTTGGTTTTCATATTTTGTTTGTTTTTGTAAGTTCTTGCTCCATATTTTTTCTTTCACCAAACTTTATTTACAAATAGGTATTGTTACAAATTAAATCATGAGTTACTAAAAAAAAAAAATAAATAAAAAAAAAAAATTGTAAATGTATTTAGTTTTGTATTTAAAACTTAAGTGTATATGTATTTTGTTTTGTATTTAAAACTTAAGTGTAAATGTATTTTGTTTTGTACTTAAAACTTAAGGAGAGGGATGTAGGTTGGTAACCAACATCATAACCTGTGGGTACCTCCTGTACAGTTACAGTTATACTATTGTGTTAATGTGCATATGTGTAATAAAGTGTGTAATATTATTAACTGTTATTTAATATTATATCCAAACAGGCATAAAGTGTAATTGTGGGAAATGTGTATATTACACTAATCAGTTCATCAAGAAATGAACTTTTCAAGAAACATTTCGAAGTATAGACTATGATGGGACATACAGATTATGTGTAAGTCGGGTATTCTTATCTATGTATAATTTGTAATAGTTACTACATACATTCAGTAATTATTAAATTATTTCCATTTTCGATGATAATAAAAAGGTAACAACTGAAAAGTTAAAAGCTTGAAGTGGCGACCTGCGGAACTGATGCCTACTTTAATATATTTTTGTTTAAAGTTGATAACAAAAAACCTATTTCCAGTAAAAAAAATTTTATTCCTTATTTTCGAGATACGATTCGCCTAGGCCATTCTCAATCTTCTATTCTAATTGTTTCATTTTTTTACTTATTATATGATTAACAATTTTACCATAAGTCATTCATCTGTAAAAACATGCATAAATTCTATAATTGTAACAATATAAATAATTCAATAAACAAAACTGTACATACATTTTTTTTTTTTTTATTGTCCAACAAATAACCAAAATAAAGCATAGATACCTCAATATAAGTTGTTTTATTCCATTTAAAATTTTTTTCAAATTCAGAGGGAACCATATCCTCTATAGTCATTTAATAATAAGTCAACCTTTGATCTTAGTGTATTATGATCTTTCATATTATTTTTGAAATTCTTTAAATAAAATAATATTTAATATTATACATAAACAACTATCAAATTAAATAAATGAATAAATAAATAACAAATAAATAAAAACAAACAATCATATTGATAATTATTCTGATATTATGTTATATTTTAATTGTTTTAATAAATTAAATTACTATTTCTGGTTCAGGTGAAATTTAGAAGGCAATTATTGAGAAGGTTATTGTGACAGTTTTGTTTTGAGCAGATGAAACCTATATATTATTTCTTTTTCAATTTTAGAATAACGGATGAATATAACTTACTAATATATCCTGCTTCTTTTCTATCGTTGACTACATTTTCTATATTATCATTAATGCACAAAGCTTCTAGGCATTTCCTTTTAATTGTATTTTTTCTTTATGTAAAACTTTTGGGTTTTCAAAATTAAAAGTGTGTAACGTTTCTTTGCAATGTGCAGATAAAGCAGTTCCTGTTTTTTAATAAGGCTTAATATTATTTTCATGATGATAAAACCGACTATTTAAGCTATTTTTTGTATGGCCTATATATCTTTTATCACAATTATTGCATTCTATGTCATAAACAACATTTTTATTGTCTAATATCGGTATTTTGTCTTTTTGGCTTTCTGTTACTTTTCTAATTGGATTTTTAGTGTTATGTGCTACTTTTATTTCATGGATATAATTCTTGAAGGTTGGTTCTATTTTATTTGATAGGTTTCTAATATATGTGATGCTTCTATAGTTTGTTTTTGTTTTATCTTGTTTAAATTCTACATTAAATGATTCAGTACTTATTTTGGCAATGCTATTGTTAGTTAGTGTATTTGTGTTATTATCTTCTGTTTTAAAATAATTTGTAATTTTTGACTGATTAGGTTTAGTATTTTTATTATAATTACTATGGATAAGTTTTTTTGAATCTTTAATATTTTTATTGGTAATGAAGTTAATGTTTACATTTTTAGGTATGCTATTATTATCATTATTATATATTATTTTATATTGTGTGTACCATAATTTGTTTATAAGACTAATTGGAAAGGCATGCTTAATAGAATTTTGAATATTTTAGTTTTAGTTTCTTTTAAGAATTTGGCATCTGTTAATTTAATAGATCTTCCAATCAGATTAGTAGCTACATTCTTAATTTGGGCAATAGTGTGGTTTGAGTAATAGTTTAACAATCTATTGGACGTTATATCTTTTTTGAACCGTTTAGTAGTAAGATAGTTGTTTGTTGGTTCTCTGATAATTGTAATATCTAAAAAATTAATTGAGTTTTCAGTTTCTGTTTCAAGTGTAAAAACTATATTTTTATTTTGCTCATTTAGGATTTTATTGAATTCTACTAAAATATTATGATTCGTGATAACCAACAGATCATCTATATACTTTACTGTAAAAATTGGAGGATTGTTCAATTTTAGTAAACTTTCTTTAATAATGTGATTAATTACTATTCCAGAAATGTTCACTGAAAGTCTGCCTCCCATCGGTAAACCCGTTATTAGTTTATAAAATTTTCAGTGAATAACTTAATTCCTTCAATGAATATTGTTTTACTTTTAATGCAAGTATATTGTATATAGTATATTTTTTGTTAAAAGTTGATAACATAATCATTATTTATTTTATTTGGTTTTTAGGTTTGAGAAAATGTTAGGAAACAATAATATTATTATACTATTTGATAAAAATATACATTTATGTTTTCGTTGAATGAGTTGATTATGATTATTATAGAATAACGTATAGTCGAAATGGATTCTAGGATGACCAGAGTGTACCAATTGTGTGTATATATACGTACAAATCATCAATGGCTTGAATATTTTTTCGTTATTTAGATTTTAAATTAATGACAAAAATTATAATATTGTACATATATCTTTATAGGATGTTGATGATGATTATGTACATTGGCCTGATGATTGCTGTGGCTCACCTCGTCCTGGGCCTCATACTTTGGCTTCGAGTTCGCAAATTATATTCTTATCCTCAACATTTTGGTTTTCCTATTTTAGGAAATCTCTACTACTTCTACAAAACACTAAGTTTTGGAACTTTGAACAGTAAGTAGTTAAAATAAATAATATATTTATGATTTTGTTTTATATATTATTCAGTTTATTACTTGACAATATCGAAAAACATAACTTTAAGTCTCCAAAGTACTAGAAAATGACTAACCCCTTTCCAAGGTATAAACCAAATGCTTGATAAAAATGATTGAATACTTTTTTGTCTCTGTTTGATGGATCTATTGTAAATGTTGAATTGACATGTATTGCATTTGATCATCATTGAAAAGAATATTTTGTGTATATCATTGAAACTGCATGAATCGGCAAAATTAAGTATTATTTTTTAATATTTCCTTTTGCGTTATACAATCATTTCACTTCTTGTTCCTTGAAATCCTCTTTTGCCATTGCTAGCGCCCACCCGATGCAGCCGTGCCTCACGGTCTTTACTGAGCTGCCTCAGTTACTGGAGGGTCTTGCCTCTTTCCCCTCCGATGCGCTCCATAGGAAACTCTGGGACGGCCTCTCGGCCTTCTCTTCCAGTGGATTTAGCTTTTATGGCCAAACTACTTAACTGTTGGTTCTTTATAAAATCCCTTAGCTCGGTCACTTTTAGTTCCTCTCTTATCCTCTCATTTCTGATGGTGTCCCTCCTGGTCTTTCCAGCGACTCTCCGCAGGAATTTCACCTCCCCTGCTGTCATACGGCTTGCTTGATTGTCCAGCATAACCCAGCTTTCATTTCCATAATTGAGGGTTTTCTTATCGCTTCAATTTCTATTCGTTTAACATTTCTTAAGTTCTCGATGACCGTCCATGCAGCACTTACAGGTTTTCTGGATTTCATCCATAAACAATATAGATAGAAGAGGACTTTAGTTGTCGCCCTGCCTCAAACCTTTCTCTATGGGGAAAGACTAGGACTCCCTTCCGTTTATCCTCACTACTCCTTTTGTTGCCTCATATGCTGATTTAATTGCAGTGATAAGATCTTCTGGCACATTTTTTGCCGCCAAAGCATCTCAAATTTCTTGTCGAGGGACAGAGCCGAATGCTGCTTTTAGATCAAGGAAAGCCATGTATGCATTCGTATTTCTGTCCCATGGTTTTTCTGTGATGCTTCTTAATATGAAGATGTGGTCTTATGTCTGTCACCCTGGGCGAAATCCCGCTTGTTCCTTGTCTTTCAGGTTCGCAACTGGAAGCTTTAGTTTCCTTTCTAACATTGTGGTGTATAGTTTGAATTCCACCGAAAGGAAGTTTATGGGTCTATAGATTTCGCATTCAGTGAGGCTTAAAGGAAACTCGAAATCCATAGTTAATAGCAGAAATGCTGGCGATTTTGGCCGAATAGGTATATAAGCTAATAAAGTTCCTCAGGAAGAGACAATTAAGTGCACAGGACCTATGAAAAAAATAAAAATAAAATACAAGAGGTAATCTTTACATGAATTTGCGACCGAGCAGTTAGTCATAGGGTGTTTTAAAGGCAGTACAAAATCTTAGGTTATGACGTCCTTCAGAGCGGATGTAAAAGGGCGGACCAGGGGCTGTGCGGTGTCATACTATAGTATTCTCGCAATATTATCGCCCGATTAGCCATAATAGCATAAAATTACATCAAATGAACAAACAACAATAATCAATTTTTTAAAATATGTATATATACACAAAATGTGGTTAAAAAAGAAGAAAAACTATATTCGTGAAAATAAAATTAATTAAAAAGTAATAAGTTATTGGCGTAGATGGCCGATATATTTAGTTTTACTCCGTTGTACGATAACAAGCAAACAAACAAGAGAAATCATTGTTATTTACATTTTATAATGATAATCCAGTTCTTTCTTTTTGTACAAAGTCAAAAAAGCTTTACAAGGTCAGTGCGTTCTGAATCACGCTTGAAAATCAAGTTTGTTTTTTTTATTAGCGGATGCTTGTTTATAAACTGCAAAATTATAAACTATTAGCGTGAAGGCCTATGTTTTGTGGCAAAGATTTGTAAATGACATTAATTGAATCGTGAATCTATCAGTAAATAAGAAATATTTTAAAGTTTCAATACATGATAATATTATTGTATGTAGACAATTGGAATTCCGAAGGCCTAATTTTCTCTTAATTTCAAAGTAGTTTTAATAATGAAATAAATTTTCTCAGAAAAAATAAACTTGCTAATATTACAACTAGCAGCTAACTACTTGACCGTTTATAGATACTGACAATTATTTCCCCTCAAAAACAGTTGATAATGAGGCCTTTCCAACAATCTCTATTTACAGATTTCCATCTACGTATGTGTTTCTGCTGCTTAGATAACTTCCGGTTTAATCGCTGTATCATGTCTTATTTTTTAATTCCAAGAGATATTTGTTATAGGTGTTTTTTGTGAGTTGGAAGGCTAATTCGATTTTATATATTTTGACCTTTATTGCTTTTTTTCTCGAGAGCATTCCAGCTGATCCACTCTCCAAGATACTTAAGCTCCTTGACAATTTCTATTTTTCGTGTACTCACTTTAAAATACTTATAACCTTATGATATAAGGGAAAGTCTGAGTAGTGTAAATCCAAGTTTACAACCGAAAAAAACGGATGGGAAAACTTTTGGTGGCCGAAAAACCTCGACATTTTCGAAGTTATTTCAGTTTGTGGCCTGTATCTTGTAATCGGTGTGATTTTGAAAAAAAAAAAAGCATTAGCAAACATTTTTAAAGAAGATTACATTTTCTACAATTGGAATCCAACCACGGCTCTATAAGTCTAATAGATTCTGAGTTACGCCTGTTTGAAAATTGGTAATTTTTTCCAAAAAGTCCAAATTTGAAGTTTTTATTATTACTTGTTCTTATTTATTCATTCATAATGATTATTTATAAGAAGTTTTATAGTTAAGCCTCGTGTATATTCACAACCACTCCTCACAGCTTTCTTAAATTAATTGCAATGGGTGATAAATAAATACTACTTCCTCGTCGATATTATTTTCCTTTTTAATTTTTGCTAAATCATTATTAGGCTTTCTGTACTCGTAAATATTAAGTTATAATTTTCTTAGTCAATTATGTTTTATTTTATTGAATTTTAATTTCTCTCTTCAATTTCATTAATTTATGAGTTTTGTTATTTTTAACATTATTATTATTATTATTATTGTATTTACATTTTATTTTTATTGTATCTTGTTTATTCAGCCTTACTGAAGACCTGTAATGTGGATAAAATCTATGGTTTCCAATTAATAATTGCTGACTATTAGTGAACATATTTGCATTTTAAAGATTAATACTAACTATTCTAATTCATAACTATGTACCCTAAAACAACTATAATGAACTGTAGTGTATTAAAATACATTACATGTATGGTGAAGAAGAAATTTTTATTTTCAAGGTGGGTACAATTATATGCACGCAATAGCAGATAAAAATGGAAAAAATGGGTTATGCTTCCATTGGCTGTATGGTTACAAGGTGTCAGTGGTTATTTTTAGTCCGCAGATTGTCAAGGTAATATATTTTTGTTTTTTAAAGAGAAAAGATAAAAATTAAAAAAATAAAAATATTTATAACTCATAAAAAATGACCAATAATTATAAAAAATTATTAATATATTTTTGATTTATGAATTGATATATATATATATATATATATATATATATATATATATATTTATATATATATATATATAATATAATTGATATTATAAAATGTGTAATGTTATGCCACATATTATCCTGCCTTCGGCATTTTAAAATCCAATTATTTGCCTTATTCAGATGGTTCTGTCCAAATAATTTAATTACTAATTAGACCTACCAATTCTTCCTATCAGTAATTATAATTAATATTTTCAAGCATTTTGTTATATTTCTCTTATAATTCATAATCATATTCTCTATTTTAGGAGAGCGATGTAGAGGGTTGAGTATTCTAAATGTACTACTTTGATCAAAAAGTAAGGTGAATTTGTTTATAAAATTTAAATTATTTATTTATTCTTCCAAATCAATTTCCTCCCCTTCAAAGTGATCCCCGTCCGATAAAACGCACTTTTTCGAACGCTTTTTCCATAATAGTTTATCCGAAATAGTCGGAATAGTCTTTTTTCGGTATAGCCTTCAAGACCTTCTTCGATTCGGTTTTTATCTCCTCAATGGTGTCAAAACGGCGTCTCCGCATTGGCCTTTTGATTTTCTTGAATAGCCAGAAGTCGCAAGGAGCCAAATCAAGCGAATACGGTGTTTGCGGAACGATGCAGTGTGAACCGGTGCATTATCGTGATGAAGGAACCATGAGTTGTTCACCCATAATTCCTGCCGTTTCAGACGAACAGCTTCAAGCAAACGACGCATAAGGCTCTAACCTAACTATAACCTAGGAAAAAAATTTACCTGCCTTCCTAATGCCTGGGAGTTTTAAATGACAATTTCACCTTACTTTTTGATCTCAGTAGTAGTACTCAAGTTCTAAAACGGCTGCTGAAAATAAATTATTTCATTTGTTCTTAGCCATGGATTGGCCCAGTAGGATATGCAGACACTCCTGGCGTTCAACTAATCTCTATAAATTGGGTACCCTTAATCCCTTAATGGAGGAAAATCTGGCAGTTAAGAGCAGTTAAACTCGGCCAGAACACCACCCTGCAAAACTGTTGTCAGTGAAATAATAAGCTTAACACTTATTCCAATTGTTTATGTAATACATAAGCAATGAGGGAGATTTAAGTAGGTGACATAAGGTTTTATCAAAATTGTTCGAGTCTTTTTTGTGCTACAGCCTATAAACAAAACTGATTTGCATTTTTCAGACCTGAGGTACCTGAGAAAAAGCTTAGGCATGGTGAAAACTACACACAAATATATATATTATAATGAATTTGTATTTAGAGTTATTAAAAATTGAAGTTGATTATTACACATAACAGTTTATTAATCTTAAAATATTTTATTGAACATTAAATCTTAATCGCCGTGGTTTCAATGACAATTATATTCAATTCGGGATAAATAAAACAAATTTAAACAATAAACACAACTTTTATAGTACAAGGATTCAAATAAACACTTACCTGTATTACCATCAAACTTCTGTGCTGAACTTCCTTCTTCATAAAAAAAAAAGCTTCTGAGTCAATATATAATATAATTCCTATTGAGAACACGGCTTCCATTCGTAGAGTCGATAACTTGGAGATGCTTTCACACAGGCCCCCACTGGTAGAGAAGTAATAACTTTTGGAGGTCCTATCTCCAGAGCGCCCCGTTATAGAGTGAAATATGGCGGGAGTCGCCGATAGTGGGCGGCAATGCCATTAGTATAATATTTATATACATTCAAAAATTATGTTATCATGTTATTATAAAAATATATATAAAAATTATGTTATTATGTTATGCATAAACCAGTATATGAAACTAATAAATAATTATTCAATAATTTTTAGAATATTTTTCATTTATTTAAATTCCCCATAAATTTATGTTAACTTTATGGTGGTCCGCTATTGATTACTGATATGAATATTTTTATTTAGGAATTAGCATTTCACCCAAAAATGCAGGATAAACCCTATAGTGCGTATGGAGGTGTGACGACTTATCTGGAAGGTCCTTTTTCCAGCCTCGGTAAGTAGCACCTAGATCTGTCTACAGATGCTTTCTAATCAATAAAATAAATAGCTTTATTCAAATCAATAGATTGAGAAAATACTGTGAAAATTCCACACTCATTATGATACTATTATTCATATTTTATATCAAGCACTTGAGGCCTATTACTTTGGTCACAGTTGTCTCCACATTCACTTAATCACTAAAGAACATCCACCAAAAAGTGGGAAGTGCTTTATGTAACTTAAATAAAAACTTATGGCTTTAACGTAATTATTTCAACTGAAATAGTCCTATATAGCCTTCAATTTTTGATAAAATAATAAAATTATCTGCTATGTGTAGTGTTATAATTAATAGGGTATAATCTTAATGATTATATTTATTCAAATTACAATATTTATTCAAAAATATCAAGAAAAATTCTCTCTTTTACCGCTACCTTGTAAAATGAATATAAATATTTTCATAATAATTAAGTATACTATTATTATGTTACAGAAACGGATGATTTATGGAAAGTTAAAAGGAAGGAATATAATATTTTTCTAAAAAGGTCACATATATACAATAACTATTTCAATAATTTCATCAAATGCGGCAATAAATTGGTGGAGTTGATGCTGGCTTCACCTTCAGCTGTGAATGTTCATCATAAAACAATTTCTGTGATTCAAGATGTAACTTCAGGTATATTATTATAAGTTCATGTATTTTATTTATAATTTCTTCTTGAATGCTTGTGACAGTTTTTACAGGATTTCGTGATTCAATCAAGAAATGTAATATTGTATATTTATTGATTTAACTACATAACTATAGCAGATAACTACTCTCTGCACCAGTAGAAATAATTTAAATAAACAGCAGGTATTTACAACATTTGAATAGGACAATCATAGGAAGGGAAGAACTACCTGAAGTGAATACACCCACAGAGCTCTACATAGCCTGAAAAGAGCTCACTAAATGAGGAAAAGAGCTCTATTATATTCCTAGAGCTTAATTTAGAAATATTTATATATCAAAGAAAACAAATAAGAAAAACCATACATTAATAGCTGGTATAGTTTTTGGTTTTTTGGTCATAATAATCTAATCTTCATTTCTATATGAGATGATTTTATGGTTATAACCTAGGTGTCTTTTTATATAATCCCCGCATCTACTTATGTATTAATAATAAAACGCATGCTATGAATAAAACAGCTACAGTTAATAACAGTTATTCTAAAGACCAAAATGTAGATATGTGATTTATAATAACCTCAAAAATATTTTTCTCTTTATATCTCTGTGTATACATAAATTCACACAAATACGAGTCCAGGATCTCTTAGTTCCTCCCTTTATCTTATTTCTTCTTTTGGCTTTGGCCATAGTGATTCAATTGACTAGGTGTGCACTCCAGTTGTCGAATCCACAAAATGTTCATAGTGGTTGACTGTATTTTATTGTATAGTTGACTGTATTGGATGTTTGTACTCAAATCCCACTTTTTTTTCTATTTTTGAGTAGGCCTTCCATAAGTCAGACATGATAATTGTTTGAGGATGAATGCATGCTAATTGTGTGTTTTCATTCTTGTTCGGGACTGCCATAAATGAAGAATTCTTTTTTTTCCTGGCATATCTTACCGAAAACTCACTGTTGTGGATATACTCTTGTATAACTTATTTTATTTATATATTGGGATTAAATGAAAAAGACCCATCGGTTCTAAAGTTCCATTAAAGACGACTAAGACATTAGGCATCATTTATGCTTGGACAAAAAAAATGCTACCACCTTATTTTGTAAAGAAGAATTAATCATCATTTTGGTCTTTAAAATAACTGTTATTAAATGTAGTAATTTTTTTCATAACATATGTTTTATTTCTAACCATAAAATAGAAATGTGGGATTAAACGAAAAAGACCCTAGCCTATCTAAGCTGTTAAGTTTGAAATACATCAACTTAAATCTTAGAATCTGTCTGGTGGCAATAGTGTGAAATAGATCTTAGCCGCTGCAGGTGCACCAATGTCATCATAAATCCATCAGGCTGTTTCTTATTTCAACTGTACAAATAATCTGTTGGTTCTTTATTAATCAATGAAATCACTGATGGCCTATCGATTCCACAAACTATTGGGGTCGATGGGCATATTATATAATATCTTTGTAATTTCCTTGTTGTTATTTATGTTTTTAAAATCAACAATTCAATTGACAAGGAGACAGTTTTCAGACATATGCTAAGAGTGGTGTAGCATATTTATTCCATGAAAATTCAGCTCTAACCTTACAGGAGTTGAAAGGCATTAGTGACAAGATCACGATTGTCAAGCTGAAATAGGGGAGTTGGGTTTATATTATATTTGTTGTGTATAGCCCTTACATACCTGCAAAAGAGAAGAACGCCTTTTTCGAAACTCGGCAGGAATTGAATGATACCGAAGGAATTCTAGTAATTAAAGAAGACCTCAATAGCCGATGATGTGATAATGTGAGGGAATGACACAGAGCCACATTGGAAGGTGTGGAATGGAGACTCTCAATGGCAATGGGGAAAGAATTCTTAGGCTGTGCTTGGCTAATGGAATGGCTGCAGCAAATAGCTTATTCCCCCTTAAGGATGTTCATAAAAACACAAGTGTAGAACCTGGGCATGAAGAGAAGTCCATAATAGACTATTTCCTCATACCAAGTAGACTCTGAGGGATACAATGGATGTAGACTTGGCAGGAAGGAAAATTAGGAATTAAGAGCTTAACACTAAATCCATCTGTACAAAATCAATGCCTCTAAGCTGAAGAGTAGGGAAACTTATTAAGTCTTTCATGAAGGTTATTGAGATCTGCTAGATTTGCCATGTGGAATAATTCCTTGGGATAAAGGGCTAAAAGAATGCTTTGAGAGAACAAATATTAATGATGGTGGTGCAAATGAAGAAAAGAAATTGAAAACAGATTCAGAAAAGAACTATGCTAGATATAAAGAGCACAGGAGAAGATAAAGAATAAAGATATAATGCATTAAGATAAAGAATCATTATTAAAGTATAATAAAGACAAAACCAGCAAAATTCTTATAAAAAGTGAATGAATCGATAAGCTGACTACTTAAAGGTTAAACAATGCTGAAAAGGAAGGCATCAAAAGGGGGATGAAACCATAGCCTGCATAATATTGGGAGGAGGACGATATCATCAGCGAAGAGGAAAGGGAAAATGCAATCAGTTCTCATAAATTAGGGAAAGCAGTAGGTAAAGATGGAATTTCCCCAAAAATGGTAAAATATATGGAAAATATGGAGGAGAAGGGAAGTTCCCAAATAAAGGAATGCCAATTTTTTTAAAAAGGTGACTATCTGGAAAGTAAAAACCACTGAGGCATCTCCTTTCTTGGCATATCATGCAGGATTTACTCCAGGTTCCTAGAAAGGCTGCTTCTGGCAACTGTGGAACCAATGCTGGGTGAGAAGCAATGTGGCTTTCGAAAGAATAGAAGGACACCTTCTTATCGCCACATCTTCATATTGAGGGAGATATATATTAAAGAAGGATAAAGAAGTCTATGCCTGTTTCATTGAAGATCTAATAAATGCACCAGAAGAAAACGGAATTGGAATAGTTCTGAAGACCTATCTTAGACTTTTATTAATCATAAATTTAATGATTTTGTCAATTAGTTATGTTAAGAGTTTTAAATATTAATGAAGTACCAATTGATTTTATAATGAAATTGACAAATTTTGGGTTTTTCAGAAACACTCTTAGGTGTAGAAACCAGCATGACGCACCATCCAAAGGTTATCGACTTTATGTCAAAGTAAGATATAAAATTTATATTTCAAGTAAATAAAATTGAATATCGTGGTTAGAGCAGCCAGTTCTGTAGTTTATAGATCTCAGTTTTGAAGTTTAATCAATGGTGGATTTAGAGCTAGGATATCTTATATGATCTCTTAAAAACATTAAAATTTCAATTATAGGGCCTCACCTTTTTTAAACATTACCTGAGTAGTGGGTAGAACTGGAAGCCACACAGAGAACCAATCAGAAGCCAGGATATAGTCACATGACCATGTTTAATTTATTATTTTAATTGGAGTTCAACATCCTTTGATGGCAAACAGAAATACATTGTTATTACTACAATTTCATCTCTATTCCATTTATACTTTGGGTTTCTTCTCCACTTCTGTTTAGTATTGAGTCACAATTGCTGGATCTTTAAGTTTGTAAGAGCTTAATTTCTTGTTATTCAATATTTTTACTTCTTTTCAAGTGTTCAAAGTATCTTATTTCCATATTTTGTCCATTTTAAGGAGATAGTGATCGGAGCCTATTTCAAATCCTATTTTGGCTATGAATCTATGACATCCTTTCTTTTAACTAAAAAATAGTCAGTAATAGATCTCTCTATCTCTAACACTTCTCTGGTATACCTATGTGCATCTCAGAGTTAGGAGGTAGTATTATCAATAACCAGGTGATTCGCTGTGCACAAACTAGGAATCCTTGTGCAACTATCATTAAAGTTAACTTCTCTGTGGATTCCAAGAAGTCTAGACTTACTAAATATTTTTTATAAAACTTTTTCAAAATAAAACATATTTAAATTATCACCATCAATTTTACTAATATTATAAATGTAAATGTTTGTATGTTTGTCTCTCTTTCACGCAAAAACTACTGGACGGATTTGGATGAAACTTTACAGTAATATAGGTTATACATCAGAATAACACATAGGCTATAGCAAGCGCGGATTTATGGGAGGGTGCAAGGGGGCAATGCCCCCCCCCTCTCACTCCCCCCCCAGCGAGTATTTTAGGTACTGTGGAGAATCCATTATTGTACATAAATAAAGGCAAATCACATGATAATAGTTGTTAAAATAACAGAAAGAACATGAGTGAAACTATTTGTTTTGATATCCTACTAATCTTACTAATATTATAAATGTGAATGTTTGTATGTTTGTCTCTCTTTCACGCAAAAACTACTGGACGGATTTCGATGTAACTTTACAGTAATATAGGTTATACATCAGAATAACACATAGGCTATAGCAAGCGCGGATTTATGGGAGGGTGCAAGGAGGGCAATGCCCCCCCCCCTCGCTATTATTTTAGGTACTGTGGAGAATCCATTATTGTACATAAATAAAGGCAAATCACATGATAATAGTTGTTAAAATAACAGAAAGAACATGAGTGAAACTATTTGTTTTGATATCCTACTAATCTTACTAATATTATAAATGTGAATGTTTGTCTCTCTTTCACGCAAAAACTACTGGACGGATTTGGATGTAACTTTACAGTAATATAGGTTATACATCAGAATAACACATAGGCTATAGCAAGCGCGGATTTATGGGAGGGTGCAAGGGGGCACGTGCCCCCCCCCCCGACAGTATTTTAGGTACTGTGGAGAATCCATTATTGTTCATAAATAAAGGCAAATCACATGATAATAGTTGTTAAAATAACAGAATGAACATGAGTGAAGCTTTTATTTTTGATATCCTACTAATCTTACTTCTTACTAATATCATAAATGTGAAAGTTTGTATGTTTGTCTCTCTTTCAAGCAAAAACTACTGAACGGATTTGGATGAAACTTTACAGTAATATAGGTTATACATCAGAAAAACACATGGGCTATAGCAAACGCGGATTTAGGGGGCGCACGGGGGCAGGGGCCTCCCCCCCTCCCCCCGACAGTTTTATAGGAACTGTGGAGAATCCATTATAGTACATAATTAAAGGAAAATAACATGATCATAGTTGTTAAAATATCAGAAAGAACAAGAGTGAAAGTATTTGTTTTGATATACTACTAATCTTACTAATATTATAAATGTGAAAGTTTGTATGTTTGTCTCTCTTTCACGCAAAAACTACTGAACGGATTTGGATGGAACTTTATAGTAATATAGGTTATACATCAGAATAACACATGGACTATAGCAAGCGCGGATTTAGGGGGGCTCACGGGGGCCCGTTCCCCTCCCCACCCCCGACAGTTTTATAGGTACTGTGGAGAATCCATTATAGTGGATCATTAAAGGCAAATCAGGAATTTAGCATCTTGAAGTTTGCAGATAGGTCCTTTGTATGATTTAAGAAAGAAGTTTGGATAATTCCCCCTTATTATAATAAGGATTCAAAGGTTGTATGGAATCCGTCAGTTTTGAAGTTAGACATCTGAAATTTTGTACGAGTAACCTATAGTGAAAACAATTAAATTATTTAAATAATTAAATTATTTATTATTTTAAATTATAGTTAAAAAGCACTGTCAAGAAACTTTATGCGGTAGTCCAAATTCTATGCGATCGAAGCCGCGGGCATAAGCTAGTATATTATAAATGTGAATGTTTGTATGTTTGTCTCTCTTTGAAGCAAAAACAACTGGACGGATTTGGATGAAACTTTACAGTAATATAGGTTATACATCAGAATAACATATAGCCTATAACAAGCATGGATTTAGGGGGGGGTGCAATGGGGCACGTTCCCTCCTGCAGTATTTTAACTACTGTGGAGAATCCATTATTGTTCATAAATAAAGGCAAATCACATGATAATAGTAGTTAAAATAACAGAACGAAAATGGGTGAAACTATTTGTTTTGATATTCTACTAGTCTTACTAATATTATAAATGTGAATGTTTGTATGTTTGTCTCTCTTTCACGCAAAAACTACTGAACGGATTTGGATGAAACTTTACAGTAATATAGGTTATACATCAGAAAAACACATGGGCTATAGCAAACGCGGATTTAGGGGGCGCACGGGGGGCAGGCGCCTCCCCCCCTCCCCCCGACAGTTTTATAGGAACTGTGGAGAATCCATTATTGTACATAAATAAAGGCAAATTACATGATGATCTTAGTGGGGGAACGGGGCCATGTGCCCCCCCGTTATAGTACATAAGGAACTTAGCATCTTGAAATTTGTAGGTTCTGTGTATAGTTTAAGAAAGAAATTCGGATATTCCACTCCAAGGGTTTCCCCTTTAATATAATAGGGGTTCAAAGGTTGTATAGAATCCGTCAGTTTTGAAGTTAGACATCTGAAATTTCGGATGTTCGAGTAACTTATATTTTAAAAAAATAATTAAATTATTTATTTAAAATGATCTTTCATGAAACTTTATGTGGCAGACCAAATTCCACGCGTGCGAAGCCGCGGGCATAAGCTAGTTAAAAATATATGAAAAATAATTTATTTTTTATAATAGTTATGGCTAACAGTAACGAACTCCAAAAAAAGTTGTAAATTCGAATCGAAAAATGTGAGCCAATTGTCAAAGAAAGAAAAAAAAGGGATGTTGGTGTTAAAGTACAATATTTTGACTTCATCGACAAAACATAAA
This sequence comes from Arma custos, assembly GCA_037127475.1. Taxonomy (NCBI): domain Eukaryota; kingdom Metazoa; phylum Arthropoda; class Insecta; order Hemiptera; family Pentatomidae; genus Arma; species Arma custos. The sequence continues at coordinate 131,695,523 of CM073764.1, forward strand.
CCAGAATTAATAGAAATAAAGATAAACCAGGAATACACATTCAAATCCAAAGTTAATGTTGAATATAATGTAGGTAAAATGCGTATCGATCTTTTGGATCAAACGACCACATGAACATATATAAAAAAAAGAGAAAGAAACAATAAACATAAAAATCAAAAATTAATAAAATATGAAATAATATATTACCCTAATTGTTTTGGAGAATCTTTTATTTTTTAATAAAAGCCATAAATATTTAGTGCTGACATGTATTCACATGTATTTAGTGTTCACATGTATATAAAACTGTAAAATATAATTTTTTTTTTTTTTTTATTTGATTTTATTTAACGTCGCTTCAACTTCTGAGGCCATTAGCGACGACTGCTCTTATTATATTTCATTGATTAAGTTTGTTTGCTTCAGGTAAATCAGAGTCCTCTTCAGCTCGTTATCATTTTTGAAAAGTTGACACGTTTCAATTTTTAAATTTTTTCTTATTATTTCAAATTTCTTGCATTCAAATAGATGCTTGACTGTACTTTGAACATTGTTGCAGCTTTGGCAGGTTGGTTGGTACTGCCCTAAAAGTAGATGGAGATGTGTCAGCTCAGTATGACCAATTCTTAACCTGCTTATAATACTGCACTCTTTTGGCGTTAGGCCGTTTGGAGGGATCCAAGCGGTGTTTTTTTTCTTTTATCTGACGGAGGTGGTTTTGAGGAAGGCTCTCCCACTTTTCATCCCAATTTTCTTTAATTTTATTTTTTATCACTGCCAGCCATTCGGATAAAAAAATGGATCTTAACAAGGGAACGTCACTTTTTGCAGCTGCTTTAGCCCCCGCATCAGCTCGTTCGTTGCCGCTTATTCCTACATGCGAAGGGACCCATAACAGTGAAACTGTTTTATTGTTTTCCTTTAAGGCCATATTCATGCTCTGAATTTTCTGTAAAGTTATGTTTCCTGTCCAAAGCTGTTCCAATGCGTTTATCACTGATAGTGAGTCAGTTGCTATGACCGATTTCTCAAAGCCGTTTTTTGTTATGTGTTCGTATGCTTTTAATATTGCCCATGCTTCACACGAAAATATAGAGTTTAGCTCGTTCATTTGCCATTGGTATGTGCTTGCTTCCGTCACTATACAACAGCCTGCACTGTTCTAGTATTTAGATCAGTCTGTGAAAATGAATTTGTGATTAGGGAATTGGTTAAATATGATTTCACTGTACCTATATTTTATCATTTCTGGTGTAGAATTCTTCGAAATTGGTAGTAGGCCTTTGTTATTTTTAAAAGGTGGCATTGTCCATGGTGGTGAATGCCTGATCGTTAGGGGTTCTATGTCCGCTTGTACGGAAATTTTAAAGTCATAGAGATAGGTTGCGACTCGGTTGCAAAGTTCTCTATTTGAAACGCTATTTCTATTATTTCTGTTTTCACGGTTTAGTGCAACAAAATGATTTATGCCCTTACGCAGAGTATCGCTGTAACAGTGACCTGGCATTTGTAAAATTTTGGCTGTGTACTGAAGTGCCAGAAGTTTCCTTCTTTGATTTAAGGGCAATTCTCCAGGTTCACTAAGTATTGAAGACGCAGGGCTTGTTCTGAAAGCTCCGACAGCAATTCTTAAGGCAGTATTCTGTATCGAATCGAGCTTTTTTAACAGGCTATTGCAAGCTGATGAGTATACAATGCAACCATAATCAATCTTAGACCGTATAAGAGTTCTATATGTTGTCAGCATTATTTTCCTGTCTGCTCCCCAGCTTTGGTGGGAAAGTATTTTTAAGATGTTTAACCTTTTGATACAGTCCTGTTTTAATTTTTCAATCTGGCCTTTCCATTTTAATTTCTGATCCAATTACAGCCCAACAATTTTGATTTCTTCATAAAATTTAATCTCGCTACTATTTATCAAAAAATTACTTAGTCTTTCGGATTTATTTTTTCTTGAAGAAATGATAGCCTGTGATTTTTCAGCAGAAAATCCAAAGCCAGTCTCTCTTCCCCATTCTTCTAGTTGTAAAATCGTCGATTGCATGATCTGTCACGTGAGATTTAGATCTCTTCCTTTGCAGCAGCTGAGTAATAAATCATCAGCGTAAAGGAACCCTTTAACTGGGAGATTTATAAGATCTGCGATATCATTTATAGCAATAAGAAATAGGGATACACTAAGAACTGAGCCTTGAGGTACACCATTCTCTAGTTCCACTTCGTCTGAGTAAACTTCATTTACTTTCACCTGCATTACTCTATTGTTGAGAAAATTCTTAATGAAATTGATCATATTTCCTCTGACGCCGATATGCAAGAGACTGTTGATAATGCATGGTCGGTAGACCATGTCGTAAGCCTTTTTTATGTCAAGACTGATTGTAATTAAACTCATTTTTTCAGAAAATGCCGAAAGTATCTCGCTAGTGATATTAACAAGGTGATCGGTTGTCGAATGGTTACGCCTAAAACCTGCTTGGTATCTACTGAAATATTTTTTACTCTCGAGGAACCAAATAAGTCTTTATTGATGATCGATTCCATCAACTTGCACATAGTACACGTCAAGGATATTGGACTATAGCTATGGGCATCTTGTCTATTTTTATTTGGTTTTAATATTGGGATTACAATAGACTTTTTCCACCATGTTGGGAAGACATTTTGTGTCCAAATTGTGTTGTATATACAGAGAAGGTATTTCTGACCTGATGGGGGCAATTTCTTAAGGAATATGGTCGGTATGTCATCAGGTCCTGGAGAAGAACCTTTCATATTCTTTAGACATTCTTCTAATTCTCTTTCTTGTAGTAGAGAGTTTAAGAAGTGTTCATTGTCTGCTTGGACATTTGGGTGATCAATGATGACTGGTTTTGGAGGAATCATGTAATTAGATGTTGATGATTGGAGAGAAAAATGGTTACCCAATATGTTAGTAATACGGTTAATATCTGTAATAGTTTCACTTCCGTTGATTTTTCTAATTTTTTCCCAAGTTTCTTTGATGGGTGCTGATTCGTTAATACTATTGTGGTATCGTTCCCAACTGATTTTTTTAGATTCCTTGATTGTTCTACGACAGCAAGCTCTTTTCTTTTTGTAATCAATCAGGTTTTCCATTGTTTTGTGTCTTCGATATTTGTTAAATGATTTTTTGGCAGATTTTACTGCTTCTCTGCATTCATTATTCCACCAGGGGACTAGTGACTTTTTTAAGGCACTCTCTGTTTTTCCCACGGTTGTTGTTGCTATCGTTTTTATTATATCGATAAATTCTTCGACTATTTTATCTATGTTTTCCGTCTTGGATATTGGAAATTTGTTGGCTAACATCAAATCAATAGATTGGGTATATTTTGACCAGTCAGGAGATTTTAATTTCCATCTCGTAGTTTTAAGCGGTTCTTCAAAAGTATCCCACTTCATGTGCATTGCTATATCAGAGCTACAGAAAGATAAATCTATATTACTAAAGGTGCACTTATTAAGGTGTTTTTATTGACTGCACCCCCAACCATTTCTTCCTTATAATAGAATAATGTTTGGATCTTCTAAGAGCTTTTCTAATATTTTTCCTCTTTTATCAAGTTTGTGGGAGCCCCAAGTTATTTTGGGGAGACAAATAAACACTACAAATACAAAGTTCTTTCGGCATATCATTCCTGCTGCTACTTCTAAGTTAGAATTAATTGGAATTTGTCGAGAAAACAATTCATTTTTCACAAATATTGCTACGCCACCGGAAGAATATTCAGTTTGCCTGTTCTTCGAGAATGAATGATAGCCTGAAAGCTGGCCGATGTGTTTTGAGTTAAAATTAGTTTCTTGTAAACAAAGCACTAAAGGTTGAGTTTTCTTTACTAATAATTCTAATTGCGGTTTTCTTGTGAAAAAACTATTAATATTCCACTGAATTATCATGGGTTAATAAATATTATTATCTATTGTTGGTTCAGATAGCTTAGAGCTGTAATTGATGGGTTATTCTCGCTAATCTGATTTAGCTGAGGGATTATCAACTAGCTTATGGATTTTTTAATTAAATCAAGACAAGTTTCTGTGTTTTTGTAGTAAGAACCTGCGAGTTGTTTAATATTATTGTGCCCGTACGAATCATTAATAAGACTGGTAAACCGATCGATATCAATTTTTGTGTCAATTTTGTGTTCACTAATTGTTTTCTTGATAGCATGTATGGAGCAGTTTTTGAGTTGGCCGAAGCTTTACTTACTTCATCGGTTTTATGAGATTTTAGAATTATATTAGTCGTGTTTGATGAAGTTGAAGGTAAGTCAGACAAGGAAGAGCTACTGATGTAATCTTTTGAAGCTTTAGATGTTTTTTTGTTTATACTGCTTGTTTCTTCTGATTTATTATTCTGGATTGGGGAACTAAGAGACTGATATTGACGGTTTATTATTTGAATTGGTTCCAGTGATTGATTCCTAATTGTAGTTTCTAACATTGGGCCTAATGAAGTGGGATTTTGAGAGATATTATTATCTATTGATTTTGTTACTGAAACACTTTCTACGTTCTCTTGTTTTCGTTCTATCTTGTGCTTTAGATTTCGATTGTTGTTTTCGTTGAGATTTTCTATATTTTTTTTTTAGGACAGTTTGCGCTAATATGACCATCTTCGTTGCAGGAGAAACATTCGACTTCATTATCATCAATAAATAGCCTGTATGAATCGCCTTCGAATTCTACTAGGACGCTTGTAGGTAGGACCGGTAATGTATCAGGTTTGGTGAACGCATGCCTTCTGGAGCTTAAGATATATTCATATCCAGGGATTATTATGCCAACACGAAGGTAGTTCACTGTTGAAAATAATTTTGTACCCAGTTCTTTCAGATATGGTGGGACATTTGAGATTATAATTCTTTTGGACTGCATGATCAGGGGCCGTGCTGGAATGAAATTGCCCTCAATAGTGATACCCTTGTGCTTTTCAAGAAATTCTATTACGTGTTCTTTGTGGGAAAGAAATAATACTACCCGATTATTTGAAATTTTAGAAGAGAAGGTTGTCTTACCTGTGCCAATGAGCTCGCCAACAGCAACTACATACCTTATCATAGGAGTCTTTTCAATAGCCGAGTATACAATAACCTTGGTCTTTTTGAGGTGTACGGGTTGATTTTGTTATTGAAGCAAATGATTTCCCTTGTACAGACTCCTTTGATATAAAACACTTTAATTTTAACAAAATTTTAAGTTATCTGTTTATCTGTTTTCACAGTTCAAACCAATAAAAATATTTAAAATTATAACAGTTAATAAAAATAAAAAATACAATAAAAATATTATTTAATATACAATTAAATAATATTTTTTGGTTGTTTATGTATTTATATTTAAAGTTACAATTTATTATTAAAAATAGTAAATAAAAATATTTATTAAAAGTCATTTACAAAATAACAATAATTAAAAAAACTGGCTACATATATGATTTTGGGGCACTATCATGTTGAAATGCCTATTCCATATAAATATAATTATTGTGACAGAGTAAAGTTGCAAGGAGTCCTTACAGTTACACTTGGGCCTAAGTGGGAAACCCAAGGTTGTGGCGTGCCTTAATGTAGGGAACTCATGTTTGTGGTACACATGAGAGAAAGGGATAGTCACCCCTGCTCTAGATATCAGACCCAAAAAATAAATAAATAACATTGCATTTTTTGCAGGGTAACTAAGATAGCAACTATTTTGATTGGACATCCTGAGTTAACAAAATTAATAGAAGCTATAATACGACCAATCAAACTGGATACATTATACTACAGAGAATTTGAAGAATTGAGGGAAATGGTAAATGCTTTAGTAGCATTATTATTAATTACTCTATTACAATACATGAACAAAATAAATCTGATAATATTACTTATTACAGTACATAAATTTCCTCTATGTAATGTATAATAATACATATTGTTTTAGTTTGTGGATCATGCATCAGCAAAAAACCAGTGCCCTCTTGCAGGTAAGAGCTGGTATTTTATATCAAATTTGTAAGAGGATTGGAAATCTGCGATTTCTATATATATATATATATATATATATATATATATATATATATATATATATATATATATATATATATATATATTATAATGCAATTGGGAAAAACCACAATGCAAAGCCTTATGTTTCAAAAAATACACCTACTTACCAGTCGACGTTTCGCCTATTCAGGCATTATCAAGACACCAAAATCAAAAAGGGGGTTATGTGAATCGCATCTCGAAGAAAAAGCTGCAATACATCCCAACGATCAACAGCCCAAACAGGCTCCAAACATGAGACAGCACCCCACCACCAAGACGTTCAACATACAACATGTTATATAGAGTTGTATGTTGAACGTCTTGGTAGTGGGGTGCTGTCTCATGTTTGGAGCCTGTTTGGGCTGTTGATCGTTAGGATGTATTGCACCTTTTTCTTCGAGATGCGATTCACATAACCCCCTTTTTGATTTTGGTGTCTTGATAATGCCTGAATAGGCGAAACGTCGAATGGTAAGTAGGTGTATTTTTTGAAACATAAGGCTTTGCATTGTGGTTTTTCCCAATTGCATTATAATAAATAATAGTGTTTCTTTTTGAGTTTTTGGCTCTATTTTAGTGATTTTATATATATATACATATATATATATATATATATATATATATATATATATATATATATATATATATATATATATATATATATATATATATATATATATATATATTATTCCATTCCTACCAGTGATAAACATTTTTTATATAAATTGATGCTAATTACTTTCGCTTGTCTAGGGTATTATGGGATTAAATGGGCAGATTTTAATTATCTATCATCACTGATAAGACCTGGAATAAATTATTTAACTTAAATTGAAAATCTTACCTTGATTGGAATAATAACTTTATTAACTATTAATAAACCTTTAATCATTGATTTAAATTTAAACATGGATCAACATCAGGAAATCAATAGATAAGGCATAATACATTTCACTAACATTGATTTATTATTAACCCCAATCATAAACACTAAAATATACAAATTGATTTAACTTTATAAACCATATAATGAACAAATTAATCTCAATAGCATAATAATATAATGAACAAATTAATTTCAATAGAAAAACACTATAATGAACAATTATAAGAACTTGACCTAGAAATTCACATGTATCATATATTAAATATATTTACCAATTTATTATTATTAAAATTCTGTATACTTAAAACGTAACCAACTAACATATCTATATAGCGCTTTTGGATTAATTTAATTTAATCTTAATGAGCTCCTAAAAAAAAAAAATGCATTTATCGACATTATTCTGCAGAATATTGAAATTTAGTACTTGCATTCATCTGAAGATCCTTCTGCTGTGATGTTCCTATATGAAGGTCTGAGATGGAGAGCGATGATCATTCTTGATCGAAGATTTGAACTGAAGGGATGATTATTCTTGATCGGATGTTAGTACTAGAGTGACTTGTTTTATCTATGGAAGGGATAGGTGAGAATGGCGACCTCTAGTGGCATTATATCTAAACTCTTCAATTATGTAAGATTTCGACATTAAATTCTTATTATTCTCTAGGAAAGATTACATCATCCGGTCCCCGCTTCCAGGCCTATTATTAAGGAAAGACTATATTCTTCTTAAAAAACTAACTTGTTCATTAGACGACAGTTGCGTCATGTATCAATATATATATATATATATATATATATATATATATATATATATATATATATATATATATATATATTTTATTTTATTATTTTTTTTTTTTTTTTTTTTTTTATTTTGAAGAGAAAAGATTTGTCTTTGCCGGGATTCGAACCCGGGTTGTCCGCATCTCTAACCCTCTGAGCTACCAAGGCTCACATTCGACCCAGAAAAATCCATTCTTTTCACTGATCCTATATCCCCTGGTTCTCGCAATTTTTATGCGGGAAAGAATGTTCATTGAATATTACTTTAATTGGGATCTCTTACATCAATTATATATTTCATAATTTATTTTTTATTTATTGTTCTTTTGTTTGTTATTACTATTAAATATTTTTTGATCCAGGGCCAAGTCGATTTTTTCATGCCTGATGACATGACTTAAACATCACTTGTGATTGATTTAGTTTTTGCTGTAATATTCCTACCATGCAAATTCGTACATATTAAAGCAACAAGTTGTTAGGGAGTGGAAGAAGTTAAAAATAATCTCTGTACCAATATTAAAAAATGTTTCTTCTTTAAGAGGAGAGATGTTCATAACTAACCCTCCAACTTAGAAGTTATTTTAACCTTCACTTGGTTTGTTCCTTGGAGTACATGTTGTCAATAATATGCTAAACCTAATTCTGTATCAAATGTTATATGTTGAGACATATCAAATGTCCTATTTTATAGCTGAAAGACATTTCAGAAATGAGATCCAACACACAACAATGAGCATCTCACTGATTTACCATAGTGACTAAGAATTCATGGCTCTCTCTAGATCATTATCACAACCATGATCTTGTCAAAAGTTAGGGATTTTGAGAGGGTCACAAGGGATTTTATCAATTTTGTACGAACCTCTCTTATTCCATTGAGAATGAAATATTGAATAGTAGGATTGGACACTTCAAATGATAACGAACAGTGCCTTTAAGGAGTGAGTGAAGCTATGGGATCGCAAGTAGTTAAACTGAAATAGAAGTCTACACCTAGTTCTGTGAAGATGAGTATTTGAAGGTAATCTTGTTCTCTCAGTATTAGCTGTGTTGGTGTTTTGAGTAAATAAAGTAGTGGACGAAGTAAGTGAAGGCTATTACATCAGATTGGATGAAAATTGTGGCACCTAATAAGTTATATAAACACTAATACTAAATAATGTATCCCAACAGTTTATATAACACTAGGTTTAAGTTAAGTAATGATATCTTACATTTTGTTTGATTTTGAAATATATTGTATTTTTATTTATTTTTGTTATGTTATAGAACAGACCCTATCAATGGCGATTACATCAAGAATTACAAAATATAAGCAAAGTAAAAAGATATTAGAAAATTCGATACATGAAGTGTTCATAATAGTATGTATTAAGATTTTCATATTATTGATGTATAAGAAAACAATTAATCAGTTTCTAGATCAACATATCCATCCACATTTTAATGAAATTTGCATGCCTTTACTCAAAATCTATTAATATATAATTTTTACAACTATTCAAAAAATCTTTGTACATTGGTCTTTTAGAAAGTGATAATGTATCCTTATTGTCAGTTATTATATTGATGCAGTCATATGGAATTAAATTAATTAATACATCCTTCTTAAATGCACATGTAATTTCTTTTTCAGGCTTCACACTCTGTTACTGTGACATTATCAAACTCGATAATTTTTTTAGCACTTTTATCTGACATTCAAGAAAAAGCTTGGCAAGAGCAATTTGAAATATTTGGTAACGATGCCAGAGAGCCGACTACGGATGATTTAGGGCATATGAAGTACCTTGACAGGTATATTATATATTTAAAGAAATTTTAAATCATAATTTTATAGGTTTGGAATATATTATTATAGCTATGAAATGTATCTTTGGGTGTATAATTATACATGATAAACTATTTCAATAATAAATGCTTCATCAGATGTTGGTAATGGACTTTTGAAACTTTACATAACTTTAATTTTTAAATGGACAAAATATATTATTAATAATTTTTGGTCAACAGTTTTGGTTTTTAAATATTTTTATTTTAAAGAGAAAAGATATGTCACCGGCCGGGATTCAAACCCGGATCCTCTGTCTCTCCGTGATCCTCTGTCACGGGATCCGGGTTCGAATCCCGGCTGGGGACCTATCTTTTCTCTTTAAAAAAAAAATTATTATTAAATGGTTGTAACATTCAAATAGGATATAAATGTGATAACAATTTTAAAAAGTACGCATCTAGTGTATAATTAAATTTAATGAATTCAATAAATAGTACATAAATTAGTAAAAAAAAATTTAAAATATATATGCATTATATATATATATATATATATATATATATATATATATATATATATATATATATATAAGTTAAGACAAGAGGATGATCGCATAGTTGCTAATATCAAGCTAGCATTGTAAAAAGCAGTTAGATTCTATAAATAGAGGTTCAGATGGCAATAAAGTCAGTGTTAACCCAGTTATCGTGCGAGTCATTTCATTCTAAATTTTCCTTTTTATGTGTTGTTCCTGGAAGTATATATATATTGATAATGAATAATAATTTTCTTTTTAAAAATATGTTTATAAATGCTTTATAAGGATGATATTGTGTATTTCATTGAAGGTTTATAAAAGAGGCCCTGAGATTTTCGGCTGGTCCAGTTGTTGCAAAGTATGCTAGTGGAGATGTAAACATAAGTGAGTAAAATTCTACTATACTTCTGAGTTTTAATTATTTTTAAAAAATGAAACATGGTGCCATTTTAATAAATTATGCTTTATCTCCATATCATAATATCTCCATTTTCCCCTCTTCTTTTCTAAAATTAGGGAATCTTCCATAGAATCTCCAATGTTTCTATGGAATCTCTTCACAATCTTCAAATAATTCAGCTATAAAGGAGTCCTCACCAGGTGATTCATTGTTATTCAATTTTTCAATTGACTCTAGAAAATCATCCAAATATGGAGGCTCATCTCCTTTAATTTATGCTCTTTCACTTATGACCACTTCTTCAATGGCAGTACTGATCTTACACCATCTTTATCAATGTTCGTTTCGTCATTAGGTATATGCCTCCTTCTTTAGATCTTCGATCATCATTCTATCTCCCAGTTCTTTAAAATTATTTAAGTTTTAAGGGTTTTTAAGATTTTATAGAAACTCATACTTTTCTTTTAAGTAGCTTCCCAGTTGTAAACATCCCATATGCTCTTTGCATTCATAAAGTGATCTGAGTCAAAATTTGGCTCTGTAGCAGATCTAACATCTGTCATGGAGGAAGAGTGTCATCTCGATATAGGTACACGATCAATTTGATTCAAAATGCCATTTGGTGGATTTCAGGTTTCTGAGTGTACTTTTCAGTGTAGGAAACAAGTGCTTTTTAATTTTATTTTTAAAGTGCTTTATATTGTTTGCTTTTGGAAATTGGTAAGGTTGCTTACTATTGTCGTTTGTCTGATCATTTAGTGAGTAAATGCTGGCCACAGTTCATGTAAAGTTTTCTCTGCCCACTTGAGCATTTGTCACCCATCACGATTTTTGTTAATTAGATTTTTTATTTTCAGATGGAGTTACAATACCTCAAGGTACTGTTGTAATGCTCTTACTGAGACACATCAGAATGAACTCAAAGCTTTGGAAGAACCCAAATGTTTTCGACCCTGATCGCTTTCTTGAACAAAGCGATTTATTAAAATATATATATACTCCTTTTGGAATAGGTGTTCGAAACTGTCCAGGTAAATACTTTGATTTATTTTTGGTGTGTATGAGTGGTTGAGAAACTATGAGGTACAAGTTTAAAGTATTTAAACCTTGAACATTAAGGAATAAAATACATTACATATATTTATTATATAACTCTATGGTGGTGGGTTAGTAAGCGGAAACAAATCTCTTGATTCCTCACAATTAATTCAGTTTTAGAAATGGAGGTCTAATGGATCATTATACCTTGGACCAGTCCCTAGTGAATCAAAGTTTTCTAGAGTTGCTGAATTCCTGTTAAAAGACATAGCTTACCTCATTTGTATACAATATTACTTGAAAGAACAAAACAAACAATCTTTAACTTAAAATCTATTGCTATAATCTATTTCCCACAATCAACAAATATATGATATTTTTCCAAGTTCAGAAAAAAAATAACAAACGCGATTAATGAAGGAAATAGTGAAAATCTAAAACTACCTATTTTAATGCTTTATTATTTATAAGAAATTAATTCCAATATATTTAATTTTGATTTTAAACAACTAAAAACCTATTAATGAAAATAAGAATACTTTTCAAAATTAAAATTATTACTATTCCAAGCAATTGACACACAGTTTCTTTGAGCACTCCCAGCATATTGGTTTTTTGCATATATCAGACAGTAAAGATGTATCCTCATTTTTTTTTTTTTGGTGGGCATACCAGGTCTGCAAGTTTAAAATGTCGTTTATTTCTTAAAATATAATTTAATTTACAAAAAAAAGTATAATATATTTTATTCAAAGTACTGGCCCTCGCTTTCTACACATTTTGTCCATCTCTCGGGCAATTTATGGATACCATTCCAAAAGAATGCTTCATCTTTATTTGAAATCCATTCATCGAGCCATTTTCTTACATCCTCCAAATTGTTAAAGTGTTGCTCAGCCAATGAGTGTCCCATCGATGAGAATAGGTGATAATCAGAAGGCGCCAGGTCAGGTGAATATGGCGGGTGGGGTAGGAGTTCCCAACCAAGCGAAGAAATCGTTTCCTTAGTCAATCTGGCTGAATGTGCAGGAGCGTTATCATGCTGAAGAATGACTTTGGCGTGCCTGTGAGCCCATTCTGGGCGTTTTTCGATCAATGCGTGACTCAAATTGATCATTTGTTGTCGGTAGCGGTCGGTATTGACTGTTTCGCCGGGTTTGAGAAGCTCGTAGTAGACTACTCCCTTCTGATCCCACCACACACACAGCATTGTCTTCTTCCCAAAACGATCCGGTCTTGCACTCGATGTGGATGGTTGTCCTGGCGTTACCCATGATTTTATTCGTTTGGGATTCTGAAAATAAATCCATTTTTCATCGCCAGTTACAACTCGATGCAAAAAACCCTTTCTTTCGTGGCGTAAAAGCAGCATTTCGCACACAATTTTTCGTTTTTCCATCTGTCGTTCGTCCAATTCATGTGGAACCCATTTTCCAACCTTTTGAATTTTTCCCATAGCTCTCAGGCAATCGGAAATGGCTTGTCTAGTGACATTCAACTGTTCTGCCATCATTTGTTGGGTTTGGGTATTGTCTTCGTCTAATAAAGATTGCAATTCGACGTCCTCAAACTTTTTTGGTCGATTTTCTCGTTTTTTATCAGTAACATCAAAATCATCACGTTTGAAACTTTGAAATCAACGTTCAGATGTCTTGACGGTTGGAGCAAGATCGCCACAAGTCTCAACAAGAATTCGATGACATTCAGATGCCTTTTTCTTTTGATTGAATAAGAAAATCATGACATGCCGCAAATGCTCTTTATTTGGCTTAAAATTAGACATTTTTAACACCAAAGAAAGGTATGATACGTCCACGTAAACGACTTAAAAACAACTGACTTTTGTAAACAAATGACTAACAAACAAAATAGCGTTTAGAGATAAGCAAATCCTTCAATAGGCTAAGAGCGCATTCTATTGGAATTAAAACAACATTTTAAACTTGCAGACCTGGTATATAACAATTATTTTACCTATTTCTTGAGGGTTTTCCCATGTCGTCAAAAGAAGTAGTGATTTCTTTTATGCCTAATAAATCGGCAATTCTTGTCCAAATGGCAGTCGGAACATGAATGTTTTCCATTCAGCTTTCAAATATGGCTCAACTAGCTGGTGACCTAATGTTTTATAAAAAGTACTTTTTTTTTTTTTTTTTTTAAATTTATTTATTGATATTTACAACTGTATTACAATTATACAACAAGTAAATAGAATGCGTGTTACATAATGACATGAGAATGACAAGTAGAGAAACTACCCACTGGTAGTACTCAAATCAAAGTTCAAATAAGAAGGTCACGGGGCCATCTTCTTTTCAGACGCCTCGGAGGATTATCGGGAATTGAAGAGGAAGCTAGGTTTGAAACTAGAGGGTTTGAGTGGGAATGAAGTTTGCTATGAAAGGATAGATACCGGGTTCGGGCCAAATCAGCAACAAAAGGGACATTAAGGTCGCTATGGATGACTTTATTCTTAACAAAATAAGGAGCATTGAGGATTTTACGAAGGATTTTGGATTGTAGGGATTGGATACGAGAGGAATTCGATGGCTTAGTGGAGCCCCATAGCTCTACTCCGTAAGTCCAAATAGGTCGTATGATGGTCATGTAGATGAGTCTTTTGTAGTTAATTGGGAGCTTAGAGCGTTTGTCTAGTAAGTATTGAAGTAGCCTGAAACGTCGAGCGGTTTCTTGTCTTTTCAGTCTTGTATGAGGATTCCAGGTTAATCGTTTGTCGAGGTGCAACCCTAAGTATCGGATCTGTTCTACAGGCACCAGTGGGATATTATTAAAGGATACTGTAGGGCAGGAAGTCATTGGTTTACGACGTAAGGTAAAAGTGATTTGATGTGATTTTTGAGAATTTATTTTAATTCTCCAGTTTTGAAACCATTCTTCAAGATCAGTGATATGGGATTGGAGGCTTTGGGATGCAATAACTGGATTGGTGTTGACTGGTAATACACATGTATCATCAGCATACGTGGTAAGGATAGTATTAGGATGAGTTGGGATGTCAGCTGTATAAACTGTATAAAGGATTGGGCCAAGGATACTACCTTGAGGAATAAAAAGTACTTATTTTTGTAAATTTCATATCTTTGCTTGATTTGTGAAGAACAAATGCGTTATTAGTACTCATATCGAAAATCACTTTCGATGCAGGTCATCAAGATCTGATTCGAAGATATAAGATTATTCTTTCTCTAAATCATCTAACAAGAGGTGTATTTTGTTTCAAAACATCGGGCCATCAGTCCTTATAACTATTTTTGATTTGAAAGATTGGGGTGCCATAATTAAAATATATAATAGAAATTAAAATAATAGAATAATATAAATTAAAATAAAATAAAGTATGAATTCAAAAATAATAAAAAACACAGTAAATATATTGATATCATTTATAAATTTAAAAGTATCACTGATCAATATTAACTAATAAATATAAAATATTAAATGAAAGCTTGCCTTGGAAAATTAAAGAAGTCTCACAAGTACTGAGGTAAGGCCCGTGGGACCAGGCATTGCTTATATTTCGTGAACAAACTTTATAATCAGCCTTCCACTTTCTCGTTCAATAAGGTGCTGACAAGACAGGAGGCTACTGAGAAATACGGGGATTTCCCATAATCGGAGGGGTGGGAAATTCCAAAAGAATGGCACCAAAATGTCCCAGGGACCATGTCTCAGTACTTGAGGGTTAACCTTCCGATAGTCGTACATTCTAGACCAACAAGGACGGTCACACGTACCTCACAGACACCACTTGCATTTAATAAACAAATCTTCCTTTAATCGTCATAGTATATTGTTAAGAATTTAATCTTTTAATATAATTCAAGATATATAATGTGATATTATGGAGAGTTGGTTAATTAAAAATCAACGTTAATTTTATTTTATTACAAAATTTAAATTATTACAAACAAAACAATATTTGATTAAAAGGAAATCTCCGTGGGTCAATGATAATTAATTTTAAAGTCGGGATAACTAGAATAAATTTTTAAATTACAAACACAATTCTCAAAGTAAAATGATTCAAATAAACACTCACAGATTTATGTACCAATCTCTGTCTTGAAACTTCCTCCGAATCAATATATGATACCGTTCTTCTTAACAACTTGAAGATCCTGTCTTCTGGACACCTTGTACTCGAAAAATGATGAATAACTGGAAGTTCTTCTTCCCTGGACGCGTCGTACTCGATTGAGAATAACTGGAGAGGTCTTCTTCCCTGGACGCCCTTCTCACGCCCTGAACTCGAGTGTGACATAAATGGGGAGGTCCTATCCTTAGGACGTCCCGAGCTAGAGTGAGGGAATATGGCGGGAGACGCCGGTAGGGAGCGGCAATGCCATTTGCATAATATTTAAATCAACTTGACTTATAAAAATTGTGTTTTTTCATTGAACAAATCAAATATTAATTTAATAAAAAAATATTTTATAAGTTTTGGAATTATTTTTATTTACTTAATTACCTAAGTTGTTCAGTAATCGATATCAACTTTACGGTAGTCCGATTGATAATAACTATCAATAGTTTTTTATTTATTTCTAACATATTTTGAACCTCAACAATATACATGTTTAAAATGACAGAAGAATTTATTAGTGCAGTTTACTTGCGTTTTTTAAAAAACAAATTACTTGTATTTGGTTTTTTGGCTCTGCAACGTGGATTAGTCTCGCAGCGACTCTGCAATTGTCTAGCGAGACAAGCTTATACCACCACCTCTCAGAGACTTTGTCTAAGCGACGGTATATTATAGTATAGCGTGTAGAAGGTTTTAGGAGTTGGAGGTTATGATTGCAAGACAGCATACTATTCTTTGAAATGAAGAACATTGTCTCAACATTACTACAGGACAGCATTCAACACCGCTCATCATTATTTACGACTTGTGTATCGTTTTCTTTGATATAATACATAAATAATAATATTTTATATAAAAAATATTACCCGCTACGTAAACGTATTCACGTATAAGACTCGGCCATGTCATGGACACGGCCACACCCCATTTTTTAGTTATCAAAGATGCAATTTACTTCAAAATTTCACTACAAGTCAAAACTCAATCCCTTGAATTTCATCAAAATCACCGCCGTTTCTTTTACTCATTATATATTTCGTCATTTCCGCATTTCCTTCGAGGCCTACTTCGATTCTTTATTGTATTTAGATTTTTAGTCTCCGTGCCTTCCCCAACCAAACTATCCACAAACTGAACAAGGGACTTTTCCATATGTACCGCCTTTCATTTCATTAAAATTCTGCATAATATGATGTGGTATATAAATTAATTTCGTTATAAGAATCAAATTAAAAAAGAATATATTTATTTTTATTTTGAAGAGAAAAGATAGGCCCTAGGCCAGGATTCGAACTCGGATCCTCTGTCTCTCCGTGACAGCGCTCTAACCATTTGAGCCACCAAGGCAGCCTGCCGGCAGAGGACAAATCTTTTCTCTTTGGCTCAAATTTTTTGAGTGCTGTCACGGAGATACAGAGGATCTGGGTTCGAATCCCGGCCGAGGGCCTATCTTTTCTCTTTAAAATAAAAATATTTAAAAATCAAAACAGGTGACCATTAATTATAAAAAAATTAAGAATATATTTATATTTCAGGCAATCACTTTGCAACGGTAATGATAAAACTAGTTTTGTCAAAGATGTTAAGAAGACTAAAACTTAGGCCAATCGATGACAAGATCCGCTTCGAAGAATTACAATATAATCATAACATTATGACTGAAGTGGAAAACCCTCCAATGCTACAAGCCGAAGAACGAATATGATGTGTATTTTACATTTTATTTAATATGAGTGACTATTTAATCAGTTTAGTTTAATATTTAGCTTGGTTAATTTGTTCATTGTAATTTATAACTGAAATAAATATTTGTAATGATTAATTGAATTATTAGTGTTCAATTCAGTTCCTTAACTGTTTAAAATTTAGTTTTAAAATCCTTATCTATATTACTGTTCTAAGATTTGGATTAAAGCTATACTTTGTCTATACTAAACTTAATAATGCATTTTTTATATATCAAAATAATAATAATAAAATATGTAAAAAACATAACACTAAATATTATATAACTAAGAGTAAGAGCTGCTCTGGAGGGATTGGACCAACAGCCTCCGACATTGGAAGGCAGTGGCGAGAATGATGTCTCGTAGCCTCTGTAAACCAGGAAATCTCATTATCGAATATTATTGACGAAGGGGAAAACTTAAGTAAAATTGATAATGCAATTATTCCTGACATCTTAATGACCGAACATATCAAATATGTACCAGGGTATTCCACTGCAGCTATATCCGATCAATCCTACAGTGCCATATTGTAAAACAAACATCGCATACTATGTTTTAGAAGAATATATAATATCGGGAAATGATATTGACAAAATATGACATGTTTTAAGTTCCAAAAACAACATTTGACGGGAGTCAAATTTGATAATAATTTTACACAAGAAATACAGTTCAAGTTTGAGCACACAAAATATTTTTGTAATGCTCACAGCTTCTCTATCAATTTTATATCAACATATGATTCATGACTTCCTGATCTCAACTTTACAATATTATTTATATAACAAAACTCATTTTCGAAAAATTTGCTCTTGATACATTATTGAACCAAGGCATCGATTTATAAAAATTATTACGTATCAATTGAATATACTAAACAGCGAAGACCCGATGGCTATTATTGCCCATCCAAACCCACTAGTTTCCATCCTTGCATCCAATTCCATCCCGGACAATCCTCCTAGGCGTCTGAAGAGAAGATGGCCTCGGGACCTTCTATTATAGAAATGCCAGTGGGTAGTGTCTCTACATGTCGTCATGCATTATTTATTCTTATAGCCATTGTACTAGATGTATAAATTACAGTTGTACAATTCAATAAAATAATTTTTAAAAAAAGAATTAATAACATAATAATACAGTAGTATATTAAAAAAAGAAACAGTCATATTGAACACAATAATGGAATAGTAATTTACATATCTACTGGCCAGTTGAATGGTATAATATTTAATATTTCATTAAAGATATGCTTTTTTTCATTCCTTCTTCAGAACATGAACTCGATCAAATACGATTCCAATATTCCCCCTTTGTTCCTCTTTCTTTTTTGTCCCTCCACTTTACGCTGCCCCACATTCTCTCTATACATCAAGTATGAACACCGTTTTCAGGGTTTAAAAAATTATATTAGTGGTTAACCGTATAGTGATCGAAGCCAAGTTTCTTTAACTCCTCCATCTTGTATGATTTCCAGCAATCAGTTTAAATTGTACAGCTGTGGCGGGTAATACATGACCAACATTGTTTTGTTTTTTTTTATACAAATTTTCATTAACCTTGTGGTGACCACATAGATTATATTAGATATTATTTAATTGAGTAGTGATCCACATATACATATATTATATATATTATTTAAATGTATAATAATAGATGATAGTAAATCTATAATTAGTTATATAATATGATTTGATTAGATGTATCCGTATTGATAAGGATAATTATATTGATTGATTTATATATGTATATTTAATGTATTAACGTCTGGAGTTATATTATATTATATTAGTATATATTATATATATATATATTATATTATATATTATATTAGTTATATTATATTAATATGCGTCTCTTTAAGAGATAGAATTAGGTTGTATTGTTAGATCGTATATTTTCACCGACTTCACCTATGTACCTTCGCAATGTATTGCGTATTAACGATTTGTATTCAAATATTAATTTTAAGTTAGTCAAATTTACTTTTTGAAATCGCGAATACAGTTTTGTTTACCAAAATGTTTACCATAAATAAATAAATATTGATAGTACAGCATGCAACATATAAAATTGTCATAATTTTTCCTTTTAATTATCTGTTGTTTATCCATATAAGATCAATTAAAAAACCCATTAAAAATCAAAATCCCATTAAAATCAATATCATATCCCATTAAAAATCAAAATCAGATCCCGGAGCGGCCCCCATTTTACTCCATTCCTACCAGTGATAAAATTTTATTTTATTAATTAATACTCATTACTTCCGCTTATCTAAGGTATTTACGGGTTTAAATGGGCAGATTTTAATTACCTATATTCACTGATAAGAACTGGAATAAATTACTAAAGCTAAATTTAAAATCTTACCTTGAATTGATTAATTACTTTTGTTAGCTACTAATAAACCTTTATAAACCCTTTGAATATAAATATGGATAAACATCAGGCAATCAATAGATAAGGCAAAATACATTTGACTAACATTAATTTATTATTAACCACAGTTAAAAACAATAATATACACAAATTGATTTTAATATAAAATAATATAATGGACAAATCCATCTCAATAGAAAAATGATATAATAAACAAGTGATCTCAATATAATATAGCGCTTTGAATTTATTTAATTTAAATTTTATGAGCTCTAAAAATTATGTAGCCATCGACGTATTCTGCAGAATAATGATATGTTAGTACTTGCATTTACGGACGATATGATTCTTCCATAGGTTGAGCTCTTGATGTGCTGGATCTAAGGGTTGAAACGAAGTCCTATGTTACTCGCTGGAAGGGTTGAACGGAAGTGGCTTCCAATATTGATAGGTCGAAGGGCATAACTCAAGTGAAGTCTAATGTTGCTAGCTAGAAGGGTTAAACTGAAGTGAATTCTAATGTTGATAGGTCGAAGGGCCGAACCCCAGTGACTTCTAAAGTGATCTGTTACTTGGGGGGATTTTTAACTGAAGTCCCTTTTATCTATGGAGGGGATAGATGAAGCTGCCGGCCTCTATCGGCATTTTATTTAAACTCTTCAATGCTCTTGTAGGGATGATTATACTTTCTTGATTAGACGATAGTTGCGTCATGTATCAATATATATATATTTGAGAATATAATTTATTTTGGGGTTTCCATTGTGGACTTCGTTTGTAATTTACCTTATTTTCTCCTCCTTAACGTCCACGGACATATTAAATAAATATTATATCAATTAGGGAAAAGGGTCATTACAAATGGTAGCAGAGCGTGGTTATAAAAAAAACGTGGTTATAAAAAAAAAACGTGGTTATATATAAAAAAATAAATTGTGGTGATTATTATAAATTTAATTGTGGTTATTAAATTTGTGAAAGTGAATTTTTGTGGGCTAAATCTTAAATAATTAATAAAATGGTAAAAATGGATGAACTTGCTAAACGAATGGACGAGGTCCAACAAGATAATCATGGGTTACGTGAGCAAAATCAGAAATTGGTGGAACAAAATGTAGAATTAAAAAGTCAAATTGTAGAATTGATGGAATTAATGGACGACAGTTTGAGGAAAATGTTTGAGCAATTAAATAATTTAGCTTTATCCCAGGGCGTCGGTAATCAGTCTTATGGTTCGGGCGAAATTAACATGAATAAACAAGAGAGAGCGGAGGATAATAACGAATTAGGGAATATTACAAGCCATATGAATACCACATTGAGTTTCCTGTTTTGAAGACACATAACCCAACGAGGTTATTAAATTTTATTGAGGCCCTTTATGACTTAAATCAGTCAGCCCCGAACCACATTTCTAAGGTCTTCGAGGGAATTGCTTATGTACAAAAAAGCTCCGTATTAAAGGAATTTCTGAGAAATAAGATTATTGACTACGACGCGATACGGGAGCGATTATTTCAAAGATTTTCAAGTCCCAAAACTAGGTTGCAGTATAAAATCGAGTATATTTTTCGTACACTGGAAGAAAATGAAAGCTTCAGGGAATTCGCAGATTCGATTTTAAAATTCGGAGTGATAATCAAGGGTATTGAGAAAGCTCCGTATTAAAGGAATTTCTTATAGAAGGTATTTACGGGTTTAAATGGGCTGATCTTAATTACCTATATTCACAGATAAGAACTGGAATAAATTATTTAAGCTAACTTGAAAATCTTACCTTGAATTGATTAATTAATTTTATTAACTACTAATAAACCTTTTATCATTTGAATATAAATATGGATAAACATCAGGCAATTAATAGATAAGGCAAAATACATTTCACTAACATTAATTTATTATTAACCACAGTTAAAAGCAAGATTATAAACAAATTGATTTCAATTTGAAACAATATAATGGACAAATCCATCTCAATAGGAAAATAATATACTAAACAGATTAATCTCAATATAAAATAATATAACGGATAAATTAATTTCAATAGAAAACAGTATAATGAACAAATCACAGAAATTGACCTTGAAAATTTACATTTATGAAATATTAAATATAATTATTGATTTCTTACTATCAAATGTCTTTATGATAACCAATTAACAGATTAAATCTATATACATATAGTGCTTTGAATTTATTTAATTTAAATTTTATGAGATCTAAAAAATTTGTAGCTATCGACGTATTCTGCAGAATAATGATATATTAGTACTTGCGTTGATAGACGAGGTGATCCTTCCCCCCCGCGATGGTTAATCTTCTTCCATAGCTTGAGGTAGAGCTCTTGATGTGCTTGATCTAAGGGTTGAAAATGAAGTCTCCTATGTTACTCGCTGAAAGGGTCGAACCGAAGTAGAGTCTAATGTTGCTTGGTCGAAGGGTTGAACTGAAGTAGAGTCTAATGTTGCTAGGTCGAAGGGTTGAACTCCAGTCTGTTTTATCTATGGAAGGGATAGGTGCGACTGCCGACCCCTAGCGGCATTTTACTTAAACTCTTCAATGATATAGGAATGATTATATTTTCTTCATTAGACGATAGTTGCGTCATGTATCAATATATATATATTTGAGAATATAATTTATTTTGGGGTTTCCATTGTGGACTTCGTTTGTAATTTACCTTATTTTCTCCTCCTTAACGTCCACGGACATATTAAATAAATATTATATCAATTAGGGGAAAGGGTCATTACAACTGGTAGCAGAGCGTGGTTATAAAAAAACGTGGTTATATATAAAAAAAAATTGTGGTGATTATTATAAATTTTATTGTGGTTATTAAATTTGTGAAAGTGAATTTTTGTGGGCTAAATCTTAAATAATTAATAAAATGGTAAAAATGGTTGAACTTGCTAAACGAATGGACGAGATCCAACAAGATAATCAGGGGTTACGTGAGCAAAATCAGAAATTGGTGGAACAAAATGTAGAATTAAAAATTGTAGAATTGAGGGAATTAATGGACGACAGTTTGAGGAAAATGTTTGAGCAATTAAATAATTGAGCTTTATCCCAGGGCGTCGGTAATCAGTCTTGTGGTTCTGGCGAAATTAACATGAATAAACAAAGAGAGCGGAGGGTAATAACGAATTAGGGGATATTACAAGCCATATGAATACCACATTGAATTTAATGGGATCGACGGATTCAAAATTACCCAGTCATTTAGAGAATGCCATTCGGGAGTTTCCTGTTTTGAAGACACATAACCCAACGAGTTTATTAAATTTTATTGAGGCCCTTTATGACTTAAATCAGTCAGCCCCGAACCATTTTTCTAAGGTCTTCGAGGGAATTGCTTATGTACAAAAAAGCTCCGTATTAAAGGAATTTCTGAGAAATAAGATTATTGACTACGACGCGATACGGGAGCGATTATTTCAAAGATTTTCAAGTCCCAAAACTAGGTTGCAGTATAAAATCGAGTATATTTTTCGTACACTGGAAGAAAATGAAAGCTTCAGGGAATTCGCAGATTCGATTTTAAAATTCGGAGTGATAATCAAGGGTATTGAGACTAACGAATTAATTGATATTTTTTTAGAGGGGGTATCAGACCAAGTACGTCGATAGTTTAATTTTAGTGAGGCACCGAGGAATTTAAAGGAGTTGGATAAATTAATTAATAGGGTTGAACAATCGATGATTCATAATTTAAGGGCGACATCTATGGAGAATATTCCCCAATTCTTGAACCGGCAAATAAATAGAAATGTTAGATTTGACGAAAATAAGCGCCCATCCAATTATTATTTGGAAAATAGATATCAACCTAGACCGCGTAATCCCCATTATAATCCTGACCGGGCCTTTCCTAGGAATAGGTTTAATGCGTTCAAGCATAATAAGTCTAAGAACTACGATTCAGATCGACGAGATAATAATAATTATAATAATAATCATCGATATGGGCGAAATAAAAATAATAATAATAATTATAATAACGGGCGTGATAGATATAATAATAATAATTATAACAATGGGCATAATAATAATTATAACAAGGGGCGTAATAAAATAATAATAATAATAAATCGAACCCTTGGAAAGAAAAATATAATAATTTATTGGCAGAAGTAAAATCTAAAGTGCCCTCCCCCCCAATTTTACGTAATACCATCCGATAAATTACAAATCGCAGAAGCTTCTTTGACGAACTCTAACGGTACTAGTAATAACCCTACGCCGTCTACGTCTAAGGCTTCAAAAAACTAATTGCGGGCCAAGAATTTATTTTCTCGATACCAGGAACTCTATTATATATTAAGGTTAATTTGATGAATAAGGAAATTTTTGCATTATTAGATACCGAGGCGACCAAATCAGCTATTTCTGAAGATTTTTTTTATAAACTAAAAGGGAAAAATTTACGTATTAGAAATTGTAGTGTTACTGTCACAGTGGGAAATATGTAATTTCGGGCCACCAAATATGGAAATTTTGAAAAAAGAAATTGATAATTTAATTGAAAAAGGTTTCATTGAAAAATGTTTCTCTTCATTTGTCTCACCGTGTTTTTTAGTAGATAGTAGTAGTTCCTGGTATCGAGAAAATAAATTCTTGGCCCGCAATTAGTTTTTTGAAGCCTTAGACGTAGACGGCGTAGGGTTATTACTAGTACCTTTAGAGTTCGTCAAAGAAGCTTCTGCGATTTGTAATTTATCGGATGGTATTACGTAAAATTGGGGGGGAGGGCACTTTAGATTTTACTTCTGCCAATAAATTATTATATTTTTCTTTCCAAGGGTTCGATTTATTATTATTATTATTTTATTACGCCCCTTGTTATAATTATTATTATGCCCATTGTTATAATTATTATTATTATATCTATCACGCCCGTTATTATAATTATTATTATTATTTTTATTTCGCCCATATCGATGATTATTATTATAATTATTATTATCTCGTCGATCTGAATCGTAGTTCTTAGACTTATTATGCTTGAACGCATTAAACCTATTCCTAGGAAAGGCCCGGTCAGGATTATAATGGGGATTACGCGGTCTAGGTTGATATCTATTTTCCAAATAATAATTGGATGGGCGCTTATTTTCGTCAAATCTAACATTTCTATTTATTTGCCGGTTCAAGAATTGGGGAATATTCTCCATAGATGTCGCCCTTATATTATGAATCATCGATTGTTCAACCCTATTAATTAATTTATCCAAATCCTTTAAATTCCTCGGTGCCTCACTAAAATTAAACTATCGACGTACTTGGTCTGATACCCCCTCTAAAAAAATATCAATTAATTCGTTAGTCTCAATACCCTTGATTATCACTCCGAATTTTAAAATCGAATCTGCGAATTCCCTGAAGCTTTCATTTTCTTCCAGTGTACGAAAAATATACTCGATTTTATACTGCAACCTAGTTTTGGGACTTGAAAATCTTTGAAATAATCGCTCCCGTATCGCGTCGTAGTCAATAATCTTATTTCTCAGAAATTCCTTTAATACGGAGCTTTTTTGTACATAAGCAATTCCCTCGAAGACCTTAGAAAAGTGGTTCGGGGCTGACTGATTTAAGTCATAAAGGGCCTCAATAAAATTTAATAAACTCGTTGGGTTATGTGTCTTCAAAACAGGAAACTCCCGAATGGCATTCTCTAAATGACTGGGTAATTTTGAATCCGTCGATCCCATTAAATTCAATGTGGTATTCATATGGCTTGTAATATCCCCTAATTCGTTATTACCCTCCGCTCTCTTTGTTTATTCATGTTAATTTCGCCAGAACCACAAGACTGATTACCGACGCCCTGGGATAAAGCTCAATTATTTAATTGCTCAAACATTTTCCTCAAACTGTCGTCCATTAATCCCCTCAATTCTACAATTTGACTTTTTAATTCTAAATTTTGTTCCACCAATTTCTGATTTTGCTCACGTAACCCATGATTATCTTGTTGGATCTCGTCCATTCGTTTAGCAAGTTCATCCATTTTTACCATTTTATTAATTATTTAAGATTTAGGCAACAAAAATTCACTTTCACAAATTTAATAACCACAATTAAATTTATAATAATCACCACAATTTTTTTTTATATATAACCACGTTTTTTTTATAACCACGCTCTGCTACCAGTTGTAATGACCCTTTCCCCTAATTGATATAATATTTATTTAATATGTCCGTGGACGTTAAGGAGGAGAAAATAAGGTCAATTACAAACGAAGTCCACAATGGAAACCCCAAAATAAATTTAAATTATATTCTCAAATATATATATATATATATATATATATATATATATATATATATATATATATATATATATATATATATATATATATACACACACACACATAAAACAATATGACATGCAATCACTTATTATATTTGATACAATTATTCAATCATTCTAATACAAGCCTTGATATGGGGATCTGAGAGAGCAGGAGATGACCGTCTTCAATGAGTCCGAGAGATAGAGTCCGTAGAATTCTGATGTAGGAGCGCTCATCGTTACCCCCACTATCTCATATTTCACCTCCCCCTCTCTTTTCTGAGCCAATAGAAACTAAGACACACTCATATATTTGAATACAAATCGTTAATACGCAATACATTGCGAAGGTACATAGGTGAAGTCGGTGAAAATATACAATCTAACAATACAAACTAATTCTATCTCTTAAAGAGACGCGTATTAAACTCCAGACGTTAATACATTTAATATACATATATAAATCAATCAATACAATTATCCTTATCAATACAGATACATCTAATCAAATCATATTATATAACTAATTATACATTTACTATCATCTATCATTATACATTTAAATAATATATATAATATATGTATATGTGGATCACTACTCAATTAAATAATATCTAATATAATCTATGTGGTCACCACAAGGTTAATGAAAATTTGTATACAAAAAGAAAAAACAATGTTGGTCGTGTATTATCCGCCACAGCTGTACAATTTAAACTGATTGCTGGAAATCATACAAGATGGAGGAGTTAAAGAAACTTGGCTTCGATCACTATACGGTTAACCACTAATATAATTTTTTAAACCCTGAAAACGGTGTTCATACTTGATGTATAGAGAGAATGTGGGGCAGTGTAAAGTGGAGGGACAAAAAAGAAAGAGGAACAAAGGGGGAATATTTGGAATCGTATTTGATCGAGTTCATGTTCTGAGGAAGGAATGAAAAAAAGCATATCTTTAATGAAATATTAAATATTATACCATTCAACTGGCCAGTAGATATGTAAATTACTATTCCATTATTGTGTTCAATATGACTGTTTCTTTTTTTAATATACTACTGTATTATTATGTTATTAATTCTTTTTTTTAAATTATTTTATTGAATTGTACAATTGTAATTTATACATCTAGTACAATGGCTATAAGAATAAATAATGCATGACGACATGTAGAGACACTACCCACTGGCATTTCTATAATAGAAGGTCCCGAGGCCATCTTCTCTTCAGACGCCTAGGAGGATTGTCCGGGATGGAATTGGATGCAAGGATGGAAACTAGTGGGTTTGGATGGGCAATAATAGTCATCGGGTCTTCGCTGTTTAGTATATTCAATTGATGCGTAATAATTTTTATAAATCGATGCCTTGGTTCAATAATGTATCAAGATCAAATTTTTCGAAAATGAGTTTTGTTATATAAATAATATTGTAAAGTTGAGATCAGGAAGTCATAAATCATATGTTGATATAAAATTGATAGAGAAGCTGTGAAGGCTACAACAATATATTGTGTGCTTAAATTTTTTATTTTTTTCTCTCTTTATATTTCCATCCACACCTGTCAAATACAAGTAATTGACAACCAGCAGATTGGCTGACTGAAGAAAAAAAAATACAAAATACATGGAAGGCATGACGAAGAACAGTACCCAGCGGTACCTCTCCAATGGCTTTCTTTAATTCCCTACTGTAATAGATCCCTCATCCACGTCCTTTTTAGTCTCCTCCTAGTGTTCTCAGGCATGAGAGTAGTGGCCATTTGTTGTATCAATGGGTTTGGGTGTCCGTATAGTTTTTCTTGAAAGCGTTTGTAGTACGTTCGTATGTGTTCGTCAACCGTTTTTATTTTTAAGTCAGTATGCAGAGTTTTGTTATTGACGTACCATGGTGCATTAGTGATAAGTCTAAGTACTTTTGACTGAAAAGTTTATAGTCGTTTTCTGTGAGTCTGTTTAGTGATGCCGTAGACTTGTAAAGCATATGTCCAAACTGGTTTTAGTAAGTAAGTGTACGTATTTAATTTCTGTCTTAAATCTAATTTGGAGTTTTTCCAGAATAGGGAGTACATTAATTTGAGTTTGTGATTTAGTTATTGGCGTTTCATCTTAACGTGAGGACCCCATGTCATTCTCCAATCAAATGTGAGTCCTGGGTATTGTACTTTGTCTCTCTGTGGGATGGGTTCGTTATTAAGGAAAATGGGAGGGCATGTTTCGCATCTAAGAGTAAAAGTGATGTGTTGTGACTTTTCGTGGTTCAGTCTGATTTTCAACAGTTGGCACCACTTATTAACCTTTTGTAAGTTGTGTTGTAAGTTTTGTGAGGCCTGTGTCGCGTCTTGATGTTTGGTGATCATGGCAGTGTCGTCAGCATAGGTTGCGATCAGTGTGTTAGGACTTTGTGGAATGTCGTATGTATATGTTATGTTCAGTAGCGGTGCAAGTATTGATCCCTGAGGTACACCGCCTAAAATGGGTCTTATTGAAGATTGAGCCCTGACGGACTGAGAAAAATCTGTCTGTAAGGAATGAGAGAAGAATCAGATAATAAGTGTGTGGTAGTACAGTCTTGAGCTTAAAGAGAAGCCCCTTGTGCCAGACCTTGTCGAATGCTTGGGCGACATCCAGAAATACTCCAGTTGCATATAACTTCTTCTCTAGTGCTGTCGATATGAAGTCAGTTACTCTGTGTAATTGCTGAGTAGTCGAGTGTGATTTTCTAAAACCGAATTGATGGTGGGGTACTGTATTTTTGTCAGTCAGTAACTTTAATAAGCGGGGATAAAGTAATTTTTCAAAAATTTTAGAACAAATAGGCAGTAAACTAATAGGTCTGTAGGATGAAGGGTTGGTAATGTCTCTATCTTGTTTTTTGATCATTGAAACAATTGATTATTTCCACTGTATAGGGAATTTCGTAGTTCTAAGTATTGAGTTGTAGATTGTCGTAAGAAGCACTAGAGCTTTCCTGGGCATTTGCTGGAGCACCTCGGCATTTATTTTTGGTAAATGTCTAATTAGTTGTGCTACTTCTGTTGGAGTGAATGAAGGCGGTGGTAGTGTTAGTTGTAATGGAGCGTCTAGTGTGTTATTTACAGTTATTTCGTGTTCTGTGTCAGTGAAGTCAGAATGTGGTGTAAACACGGAAGAAAGATGGTCGGCAAAAATATCAGATTTTTCCTCGTCCGACACAGCCCAAGAGCCGTCTTCTTTTCTAAGAGGTTCCGACATCTCTCGGTGTTTTAAGAGTCTTTTGGTATGCTTCTATAAACTTCCATCGTCTGTCGAGAGGGATTTAATATAATTCTCATAGTTTGATCTGTTAAATTTGGTAATTGGACGTTTTAGTTCATTATTCAGTTTGTTAAATGGTCGTCTATCTGATGGTTGTCTGTTAGTTTGCCATATTTTACGAGCTCTTCTCTTGGCCCTGATCAAATCTCTAATATACTGCGGGTAGCTTGGTAAACTATCCGCTTTTCTATCCCTGGGTTTTGATGATAACCACGCTGCGTCTTGAAGGCTTGTAGTGAACTTTTCCACTGCCTTCTCTAGTTCTTCTTCATTCTTTATAGAAATAGGGATTGAGAGGTGAGAATTGAGATAACTTCTGTATAAATCCCAATCCATTATACCCTGTGTTAGGGAAGGTCTTTTTTGTGCCTCAGAAGGCTCTTCGCACAGGATCATTTGAACTACAGAATAATCAGAGCAAAGATCAGAGCTCGTATTTACATTCTTGTTTACTGTTCTTAAGCCTTTTGTAACAAAAAAGTCTAGTAAGTCCGGGGTTTTGCAGTGTGGGAGAATTTGGAGTTGATGTGTCTAATGAAAGTTCATGAAGAGCATACCACAAGTTCCTACCTCTTGGGGTACACTATCTTGAACCCCAGCATTGGTGTTTCGCGTTGAAATCACCTCCTGCGATAAAACATCTACCTAACCGTTTGAAAAACTCAGAAAACATCGAAGATGTAAGCTTGTACCTAGGGGGGGGGGGCAATAAACTGCAGCGAACGTGCTATTTTTCTGTTTTGTATGTAATGTGATTCCAGTTGTCTGTATGTGTGGTGTGATGGGTAAATGAATGGGACTATGTTTTAATGACGATTTGATAATAATGGCGGTGCCACCGTGTGCCGTTTTGTCAGGGTGATCAGTTCTGTAAATAATATAGTCTGAAATATAGATTTTTGATCGTGAGGTAAGATGTGTTTCATTGATAAGTGCTATGTCTGTCCGTTTTTCATGTAAATATAAATCAAGTTCGGTCCTGTGTTGCATCAGTCCATTAGCATTCTATAGGAGAATTGACAAGGAGCCAGTTGTTGAAAAATTAGGGGGCATGGCTGTGGCTCCAGGCTAGTGTAACCTGGGTTAACAGTTGGAGAAGATTAAAAAGAGGGTGGATACGGTTGTTAAGACCCGTTAGTATTTGAAATAGTTGGGGAGGGGCAGTATCATAAGGGGTCACCGGTTGGGTACTGTTATTCATCATACCTGTTTGAACATTACAGTGTTGTGGTGTTGACTTCGGTACTGGTGGACTTCTTGGCTTCTGCTGATATTCCACGCTGTTCTCCGGATGTCCTGGAAGATGGGGCTGTACAGGTCTGAGATTTGGGAATTCTTGTGAATCTGGTGGCAACTGAAAAGGTTGAGCTGGTAAAGGCCGCTGGTTATAATGTCTTGAGCTACGCTGAATTCTTAAGTTCCTCAGTGTTTGGCAGCCTTTGTAGTTGGCAGGATGCCTCCACAATTGGCACAAGTAGCAGGAGTTTCTCTTGTTTTACTGCAAGTTTTGCTGTCATGGTGCCCGCCACACCTTACACACCTTGGTGGGTGGTTGCAGTAGCCTCGAGTGTGACCATATTGTTGGCACCTTAAACACTGAGGAATGTCTTTTTTCTTCCGCGGTTCTTCGATGTTTACTTTTGTGTAATAGATATATTTTAAATCGTAGATATCTTCTTTAAAAGTTTCTTTTGTAATATCTACAAAGAACATTGGTAAGGGCTTCTTAAATCTTGAAATAACGTTGGTTACATTACAAGCTTCGTAACCTTTCTCTTTCAACTCTTCTTTTATAATGCTAGTTGGTGTAGAGTGATGGAGGCCCTTAATCACTATCCTGGGGCATCTGTCCTGTGGGAGCTGAAAGGTGTGAAAATCTGCGCCTTCACTTCTTAGGCTCGCATTTATATTTCTGTAAGTGTCAGGTGTATCAGGATAAACTGTTATACCTTTAAGTGTGGTTTTCACCGTAAATTTGTTTGCTCCGGCTTTTTCTTTTAGGAATGCAATTAATGCAGAGTAATTTTCTACTCCATATATGTAAAGTGGAGGCGGTTTTTGATTTAGCACGTGTCTCGTAGTATTTTCTAGTTGTTCGTCAGGTATTGAGGTTAGTATTTGAAAACTGTTGTGTGTTTGAATTGGCGCTTGTCGTTTCTGTCTAATGTGATCTTCTTCAATTAGTAAAGGTCGTTTACGACCAGTTACTAGCTCCCAGGAACCATTATTATTACTATTAGTACTTAAATTAATACTGTCCGCTTCCATATCACTTACCGCCTGCGAATAAGTAGACGCTTCGCCCATGGCTGGCGGAAAAACCCGCACTTTTATTATTTAGGTCTTAAATCTAACCTGTCTGATCAGAATAAAACACTTTTTAAGAAGAAAAACATAATATTAAAACATTAACCGAAGTTATATTTATAACACATAAAACTAACCTATTTTCACTTTCACTTCGATCATATGTTTTCTGTGCATAAACTTGAACTGTATATCTTGTGTTAAATTATTATCAAATTTGACTCCTGTAAAGTCTTGTTTTCGGCACTTAACACATATGTGAACTAAGTCATCGATATATTCTGTTATCTTTATGCTAAAGATTCTACCAAGTTTTAAGATTAAAAAACATCGAAAGGTTTTGAGATAAGTGAACTCCAATAAAAGTAAATTTAAGGAAGGTATCTTATCTATTCATAACAAAAGAAATATTTATTACAGTATTGTGTCATAGATTTATTTTTGTTAGTTTTGAAACTGGTAGTTACCTTACCATCTTCAGTTAGTTCTGTACTAAGGGTTTACTACCTAGACCTGGGCAATTCAGTACTGTACCTTCCTAAACCCTCCAATTGCCGAGTTTGAACTCACCTTTTCTAAACCTGTTCAAAGCTTTCAGACCCCGATATATCTTCCCACGACTACCTGATAGATTTGTTATGCTGGTACAATTTTAAATTATTTATTCCTTCAACAAATTTTAAAGTTTTATTTATTATTCGATTGGCTTTTCTATTTTCGATATAATTTTAATAACTTTCATTAAGTAATGCTTGCTTTTTGTTTGTTTCAAATTTTGTTTTGAAAATTTATATCTTTCGTGACCAGAAGTTGCATTTATGGCTAAATTACGTTGTAGAAATAAAAGTTCGATATGACTATTAAAAGAAATAATAAAAATGGAGGTATTGTTTAAATAATTTATTATTATATTTGGAAATTCGACAGAAGTTTTTATTATTACATTTACTCATATATATGTAGTGTTATGTTTCTTACATATTTTATTATTATTATTTTGATATATAAAAAATGCATTATTAAGTTTAGTATAGACAAAGTATATCTTTAATCCAAATCTTAGAACAGTAATATAGATAAGGATTTTAAAACTAAATTTTAAACAGTTAAGGAACTGAATTGAATACTAATAATTCAATTAATCATTACAAATATTTATTTCAGTTATAAATTACAATGTACAAATTAACCAAGCTAAATATTAAACTAAACTGATTAAATAAAATCAGGCAGATTGTAATGCTTCAATAAAGTGTTTTTCTTCTAAAAAAAAAAAATATTAAATAAAATGTAAAATGCACATCATATTCGTTCTTCAGCTTGTAGCATTGGAGGGTTTTCCACTTCAGTCATAACGTTATGTTTATATTGGAATTCTTCGAAGCGGATCTTGTCATCGATTGGCCTAAGTTTTAGTTTTCTTAACATCTTTGACAAAACTAGTTTTATCATTACCGTTGCAAAGTGATTGCCTGAAATATAAATATATTCTTAATTTTTTTATAATTAATGGTCAACTGTTTTGATTTTTAAATATTTTTATTTTAAAGAGAAAAGACAGGCCCTCGGCCGGGATTCGAACCCAGATCCTCTGTATCTCCATGACAGCACTCTAAACATTTGAGCCAAAGAGAAAAGATTTGTCCTCTGCCGGCAGGCGGCCTTGGTGGCTCAAATGGTTAGAGCGCTGTCACGGAGAGACAGAGGATCCGAGTTCGAATCCTGGCCGAGGGCCTATCTTTTCTCTTCAAAATAAAAATAAAAATATTCTTTTTTAATTTGATTCTTATAAAGAAATCAATTTATATACCACATTATATTATGCAGAATTTTAATGAAATGAAAGGCGGTACATATGGAAAAGTCCCTTGTTCAGTTTGTGGATAGTTTGGTTTTGCTGGAGAAGGCACGGGGACTAAAAATCTAAATACAATAAAGAATCGAAGTAGGCCTCGAAGGAAATGCGGAAATGACGAAATATATAATGAGTAAAAGAAACGGCGGTGATTTTGATGAAATTCAAGGGATTGAGTTTTGACTTGTAGTGAAATTTTGAAGTAAATTGCATCTTTGATAACTAAAAAATGGGGTGTGGCCGTGTCCATGACATGGCCGAGTCTTATACGTGAATACGTTTACGTAGCGGGTAATATTTTTTATATAAAATATTATTATTTATGTATTATATCAAAGAAAACGATACACAAGTCGTAAATAATGATGAGCGGTGTTGAATGCTGGCCCGTAGTAATGTCGAGACAATGTTCTTCATTTCAAAGAATAGTATGCTGTCTTGCAATCATAACCTCCAACTCCTAAAACCTTCTCTACGCTATACTATAATATACCGTCGCTTAGACAAAGTCTCTGAGACGTGGTGGTATAAGCTTGTCTCGCTAGACAATTGCGAAGTCGCTGCGAGACTAATCCCCGTTGCAGAGCCAAAAAACCAAATACAAGTAATTTGTTTTTTAAAAAACTCAAGTAAACTGCACTAATAAATTCTTCTGTCATTTTAAACATGTATATACTAATAGGTATATACTATGACGATTAAAGGAAGATTTGTTTATTAAATGCAAGTGGTGTCTGTGAGGTAGGTGCGACCGTCCTTGTTGGTCTAGAATGTACGACTATCGGAAGGTTAACCCTCAAGTACTGAGACATGGTCCCTGGGACATTTTGGTGCCATTCTTTTGGAATTTCCCACCTACCCGATTATGGGAAATCCCCATATTTCTCAGTAGCCTCCTGTCTTGTCAGCACCTTATTGAACGAGAAAGTGGAAGGCTGATTATAAAGTTTGTTCACGAAATATAAGCAATGCCTGGTCCCACGGGCCTTACCTCAGTACTTGTGAGACTTCTTTAATTTTCCAAGGCAAGCTTTCATTTAATGTTTCATATTTATTAGTTAATATTGATCAGTGATACTTTTAAATTTATAAATGATATCAATATATTTACTGTGTTTTTTATTATTTTTGAATTCATACTTTATTTTATTTTAATTTCTATTATTCTATTATTTTAATTTCTATTATATATTTTAATTATGGCACCCCAATCTTTCAAATCAAAAATAGTTATAAGGACTGATGGCCCGATGTTTTGAAACAAAATACACCTCTTGTTAGATGATTTAGAGAAAGAATAAGCTGATATCTTCGAATCAGATCTTGATGACCTGCATCGAAAGTGATTTTCGATATGAGTACTAATAACGCATTTGTTCTTCACAAATCAAGCAAAGATAGGAAATTTACAAAAATAAGTACTTTTTATAAAACATTAGGTCACCAGCTAGTTGAGCCATATTTGAAAGCTAGAATGGAAAACATTCATGTTCCGACTGCCATTCGGACAAGAATTGCCGATTTATTAGGCATAAAAGAAATCACTCCTTCTTTTGATGACATGGGAAAACCCTCAAGAAATAGGTAAAATAATTGTTATATATGCCCACCAAAAAAAAAAAAAATGAGGATACATCTTTACTTTCTGATATATGCAAAAAACCAATATGCTGGGAGTGCTCAAAGAAACTGTGTGTCAATTGCTTGGAATAGTAATAATTATAATTTTGAAAAGTATTCTTATTTTCATTAATAGGTTTTTAGTTGTTTAAAATCAAAATTAAATATATTGATCTGGAAAGTTTCCATTGTAAAAATGGTACCCAAACCTAAAAAAAAAACAGAATACCTATCCTCGTACCGTCCTATCTCTCTTTTACCTTGCATCGGTAAAATCCTAGAAAAACTCATCCTTAAACGATTGTACCCTATCCTTGATGCAAATCATATTATACCAGATCACCAGTTTGGATTCCGAGCATCACACTCCACCATTCAGCAGTCATTGTGTGGTGGATGTGGTCTCCTCTGCATTAGAACGTGGATCATATTGTTCGGGCGTCTTTCTTGACGCGGAACAGGCTTTTGACCGAGTCTGGCATCAGGGCTTGCTCTACAAACTCTGTAAATTCCTACCTCCTACATACTTTCTCATTCTCCAATCCTATCTCACAAATAGAACTTTCCAAGTAAACCATAACAATGTCTATTCATCCCTCTTTTCCCAATCTACCGGTGTTCCTCAAGGTAGTATCCTTGGTCCAATCCTTTATACAGTTCATACAGCTGACATCCCGACTCATCCTAATACTATCCTTACCACGTATGCTGATGATACATGTTTATTACCAGTCAACACCAATCCAGTTATTGCCTCCTAAAGCCTTCAATCCCATATCACTTATCTTGAAGAATGGTGTCAAAACTGGAGGATTAAAATATATTCTCAAAAATCGCATCAAATCACTTTTACCTTACGTCGTAAACCAATGACTTCCTGCCCTTCAGTATCCTTTAATAATATCCCACTGGTATCTGTAGAACAGATCCGATACTTAGGGTTGCACCTTGACAAACGATTGACCTGGAATCCTCATACAAGACTGAAAAGACAAGAACCCGCTCGACGTTTCAGGTTACTTCATCACTTACTAGACAAACGCTCTAAGCTCCCAATTAACTACAAAAGACTCATCTACATGACATGGTGAAAAGTCTTTTCACCAACATTCCCTTAGATAAAGCCCTTGACATAATAGATAACAACTGGTCACTAATAGAACCCCATACATCTCTTAACTGGTCCTCATTCCTTCAATCTTTAAAACTTTGCTGTGAATCCGGCTACCTTACCTTCCATGGACAGTTCTATTCCCAAATTTCTGGACTTGCCATGGGAAATCCCCTAGCTCCTGACCTCTCTAATATTGTTCTAAATGACCTTCTAGACTCCATTCTACCACAGTTCCGTGACGATATTTGTTTCATCAAAAAATATGTAGACGACCTCCTCCTTATCATCAATCCCAACATCATTACTGATTTATTATCTTCCTTCAATTCATACAATCCCCGCCTCCATTTCACCGTAGAAGTCGAATCCAATAAGTCACTACCTTTTCTTGACCTCCTTATCATTAAAAATTCTGACCACACCTTATCCACTGATTGGTATACTAAACCCACTTACTCTGGCCGACTTCTTAATTATTACTCCCAACATCCACACCACCTTAAAATTAACGTCGCTAAAAATATCATTCACCGTGGCCTCTCCCTCTCTGACGCCTGCTTCCATACAACCAACACCCACCGTATCAAAGAAATCCTTTTTAAAAACAATTTCCCTCCCTATATTGTTAATAAACTCATCCATGACTACTATAACCCCCCCACCCCCACCCGATCGCCACATCCACCATCAATCCCTATATACAGATCCTTGCCATATATACCCACCCTCTCTAATAACATTCAAAAATACTTACGTTCCGTTATCCCCAATTTACGTATTGCCTTCAAATCCCATAACAAACATTCCCATATTTATACCCGTATCAAAGATCCTATTCCCTTCAAGCTTCGTTCCCATGTCGTTTATCGGATTCCTTGTTCTTCTACTAATTGCAACTCTTCCTATATAGGTGAAACCAAAAACGTCCTTAAAGACCGTATTACTCAACACAAATATGCCATTTCCTCCCATAACCATACCTCCTCTAAACTTTCCGAACATGCCCTTTCTTTAAACCACACCTTTGATTTTGAAAAAACGTCTATCCTAGCTACAGCTCATAACCATGACAAACGCATCCTCTATGAAACTATCCACATAAATTTAGATTCCTCCTCTATCAATCTTAAGTCTGACTCTCATCACCTTTCCTCTACCTACTCCCAAATTTTTAATTTACTCAAAAGACCTTAAATTCCGTTACTTCGTCATTTATGTTTCTTTTGTTATCACTCTATTGACATTTCTTTCATTGTTTCAATTTTATTTATATTAATTTTATCCATTTACTCACTTTCCCCATCTTTTCCTATACTCCAGTATGGTTACCTTCTATAGTTAACTTTTTGGCCACTAGATATCGCTCCTATCTCTTCCCCCGGTCTTAACGGTCTTGTGCTGGAATCCGATAAAATTCCGTTACTTCGTCATTGATGTTTCTTTTGTTATCACTCTATTGACGTTTCTTTCATTGTTTTAATTTTGCTTATTTTAATTTTATCCATTTATTCACTTTCCCCATCTTTTCCTATACTCCAGTAAGGTTACCTTCTATAGTTAACTTTTTGGCCACTAGATACCGCTCCTATCTCTTCCCCCGGTCTTAACGGTCATGTGCTCAGTACGTACCAGCCGTTATATGTAACGGCCACGCTCTCCAAAATTCGGTATGTCTCCTCTTCTTTATATCTTCTTTATATTTTATTTATTTTAAACTTTTCTCTTTATCCTTTCTCCAATTTTAATTTTCCTATTTTTCCCCCTTATCATTTTGGCATCCATCATATGTTGGTAATCAAGAGTTCATATTTTTAAACACCTATTTTAATTTTTCACATTCATTAATCCCATCTACTTTTTTTCAAACAGACATTGTACACTATTGTTACTGTACAAGAGTTTTCACATATTTTAACTTTTCATATTCTTTCCTATCAACTATTTTTTCAAAACAGTCATTGTACACTGTTGTTACTGTACAATAGTATTTCTATTTTTCACATTTGTTATTGTACATATAGTTCCATACTTTTCTGTAACTTGTAACATCATCAAGTCCGTTATCATACATTTTATACCTTTATTTTACTAGTTTTTCTCTATTCTTCATATTCCAACCTTTCTGTGTATGTAAATATCCTCATTTTTTTTTCTTTTGTTTAACTCCTCCTTTTGATTTTCCTTTATATTATTATTTTGTACTGTACTATCCATTCTGTACATTTATTTTCTATCTTTATCTTATATACGTTATTTATAATTTATCATTTCTGCTCATTTTCTTTAATTTTATTAAATCTGTCTTACTTTATTCTATCTGCCATTATTTTCATTTTCTTTTCATTATCAATAATTTTGTTATATCTGTCTTTATCTTAATTTTATTATATCTGTCACTATTTCAATAACTATATCTGTCACTATTTCAATAATTTTGTTATATTTGTCTTTATCTTAATTTTATTATATCTGCCACTAGTTTAATTCCTTTTCATTATCATTAATTTTTTAAATCTGTCTATATCTTTATTTTATTATAATCTGGCTCTTTTTTAATATTCGTTATCTTCTATCTTCATATCTGCCACTATTTTATTTTTCTACATTACTTGTCACCATATTATTGTTACTGTACATTTTTTATATTTTTTTACATTTTTTGTTCTGTTTGTTTCTCTGTTAGCCCTGAAGATGACCTACACTGTAGGTCGAAACGTCGGCACATAATATAAGTACTTCACTTATTCTGTGTTCTTATTGACTGCACCCCCCAACTATCTCCTTTACATTAGATCATCCAGTCAACTATTTTCATCTCATAAAAAAAAATATATATTGGAATTAATTTATTATAAATAATAAAGTTTTAAAATAGGTAGTTTTAGATTTTCACTCATTCCTTCATTAATCGCGTTTGTTATTTTTTTTCTGAACTTGGAAAAATATCATATATTTGTTGATTGTGGGAAATAGAAGACCATTAATATAAGTCATAAAACACAAGAAAATGTTTAAATATTTTGTATTTATTAATCAATTTTAAATCAGATGGACCGTGTGACCAGGTGTCAGTACTAGCGTAAGAAAAACTATGTTAGTACTTGAGGGTTAATAACGTTTACGTTTTCGCGTTTTTTAAATTTTAAATAAGCATAAAGCTAGAACTCATTCCGCACAAACCAATGCTCTCCATGGTGTATTGACAAGATTGGTCTAGAAACTCAATACGCTAGACGAGACTAATCTGGCTGCTCTTAGGCCGTTGCCGAACCGTTCTTAAGACCCCGTCACTAGACGACTATGGTTTGTATCGTCCAAAGTCAGGAAAATATCTCATAGTGTGGCTTAACACAGTAGACGCTCGATCGGATCATCATCGATGATCTGATGGTCACAGTACGCCAAAGCTCTACTCCGTATGAGAAACAAATGGGTTAATATGGGTCAGATTGATTTTGCGCTGATAGATTATAGCAATAGATTTTAAGTTAAAGATTGTTTGTTTTGTTCTTTCAAGTAATATTGTGTACAAATGAGGTAAGCTATGTCTTTTAACAGGAATTCAGCAACTCTAGAAAACTTTGATTCACTGGGGACTGGTCCAAGTTATAATGATCCATTGGACCTCCATTTCTAAAACTGAATTAATTGTGAGGAATCAAGAGATTTGTTTCCGCTTACTAACCCACCACCATAGAGTTATATAATAAATATGTGTAATGTATTTTATTCCTAAATGTTCAAGGTTTAAATACTTTAAACTTGTACCTCATAGTTTCTCAACCACTCCTACACACCAAAAATAAATCAAAGTATTTACCTGGACAGTTTCGAACACCTATTCCAAAAGGAGTATATATATGTTTTAATAAATCTCTTTGTTCAAGAAAGCGATCAGGGTCGAAAACATTTGGGTTCTTCCAAAGCTTTGAGTTCATTCTGATGTGTCTCAGTAAGAGCATTACAACAGTACCTTGAGGTATTGTAACTCCATCTGAAAATAAAAAATCTAATTTACAAAACTCGTGATGGGTGACAAATGCTCAAGTGGGCAGAGAAAACTTTACATGAACTGTGGCCGGCATTTACTCACTAAATGATCAGACAAACAACAATAGTAAGCAACCTTACCAATTTCCAAAAGCAAACAATATAAAGCACTTTAAAAATAAAATTAAAATGCACTTGTTTCCTACACTGAAAAGTACACTCAGAAACCTGAAATCCACCAAATGGCATTTTGAATCAAATTGATCGTGTACCTATATCGAGATGACACTCTTCCTCCATGACAGATGTTAGATCTGCTACAGAGCCAAACTTTGACTCAGATCACTTTATGAATGCAAAGAGCATATGGGATGTTTACAACTGGGAAGCTACTTAAAAGAAAAGTATGAGTTTCTATAAAATCTTAAAAACCCTTAAAACTTAAATAATTTTAAAGAACTGGGAGATAGAATGATGATCGAAGATCTAAGGAAGGAGGCATATACCAAATGACGAAACGAACATTGATAAAGATGGTGTAAGATCAGTACTGCCATTGAAGAAGTGGTCATAAGTGAAAGAGCATAAATTAAAGGAGATGAGCCTTCATATTTGGATGATTTTCTAGAGTCAATTGAAAAATTAAATAACAATGAATCACCTGGTGAGGACTCCTTTATAGCTGAATTATTTGAAGATTGTGAAGAGATTCCATAGAAACATTGGCGATTCTATAGAAGATTCCCTAATTTTAGAAAAGAAGAGGGGAAAATGGAAATATTATGATATGGAGATAAAGCATAATTTATTAAAATGGCACCATGTTTCATTTTTTAAAAATAATTAAAACTCAGAAGTATAGTAGAATTTTACTCACTTATATTTACATCTCCACTAGCATACTTTGCAACAACTGGACCAGCCACAAATCTCAGGGCCTCTTTTATAAACCTTCAATGAAATACACAATATCATCCTTATAAAGCATTTATAAACATATTTTTAAAAAGAAAATTATTATTCATTATGAATATATGTATATATATATATATATATATATATATATATATATATATATATATATATATATATATATATATATATATATATATACTTCCAGGAACAACACATAAAAAAAAGGAAAATTTAGAATGAAATGACTCGCACGATAACTGGGTTAACACTGACTTTATTGCCATCTGAACCTCTATTTATAGAATCTAACTGCTTTTTACAATGCTAGCTTGATATTATCAACTATGCGATCATCCTCTTGTCTTAACTTATATATATATATATATATATATATATATATATATATATATATATATATATATATATGATGTATATATTTTTTAAATTTTTTTTTACTATTTTATGTACTATTTATTGAATTCATTAAATTTAATTATACACTAGATGCGTACTTTTTAAAATTGTTATCACATTTATATCCTATTTGAATGTTATAACCATTTAATAATAATTTTTTTTTTTAAAGAGAAAAGATAGGTCCCCGGCCGGGATTCGAACCCGGATCCCGTGACAGAGGATCACGGAGAGACAGAGGATCCGGGTTTGAATCCCGGCCGGTGGCATATCTTTTCTCTTTAAAATAAAAATATTTAAAAACCAAAACTGTTGACCAAAAATTATGAATAATATATTTTGTCTATTTAAAAATTGAAGTTATGTAAAGTTTCAAAAGTCCATTACCAACATCTGATGAAGCATTTATTATTCAAATAGTTTATCATGTATAATTATACACCCAAAGATACATTTCATAGCTATAATAATATATTCCAAACCTATAAAATTATGATTTAAA
Organism: Arma custos; assembly: GCA_037127475.1. Classification (NCBI taxonomy): domain Eukaryota; kingdom Metazoa; phylum Arthropoda; class Insecta; order Hemiptera; family Pentatomidae; genus Arma; species Arma custos. The sequence goes on from CM073764.1 coordinate 131,737,517, forward strand.
ATTTCTTTAAATATATAATACACCTGTCTAGGTACTTCATATGCCCTAAATCATCCGTAGTCGGCTCTCTGGCATCGTTACCAAATATTTCAAATTGCTCTTGCCAAGCTTTTTCTTGAATGTCAGGTAAAAATGCTAAAAAAATTATCGAGTTTGATAATGTCACAGTAACAGAGTGTGAAGCCTGAAAAAAAAATTACATGTGCATTTAAGAAGGATGTATTAATTAATTTAATTCCATATGACTACATCAATATAATAATTGACACTAAGGATATATTATCACATTCTAAAAGACCAATGTACCAAAGATTTTTTGAATAGTTGTATAAATTATCTATTAATAGGTTTTGAGTAAAGGCATGCAAATTTCATTAAAATGTGGATGGATATGTTGATCTAGAAACTGATTTATTGTTTTCATATACATCAATAATATGAAAATCTTAATACATACTATTAGGAACACTTCATGTATCGAATTTTCTAATATCTTTTTACTTTGCTTATATTTTGTAATTCTTGATGCAATCGCCATTGATAGGGTCTGTTCTATAACATAACAAAAATAAATAAAAATACAATATATTTCAAAATCAAACAAAATGTAAGATATCATTACTTAACTTAAAACTAGTGTTATATAAACTGTTGGGATACATTATTTAGTATTAGTGTTTATGTAACTTATTAGGTGCCACAATTTTCATCCAATCTGATATAACAGCCTTCACTTACTTCGTCCACTACTTTATTTACTCAAAACAGCAACACAGCTAATACCGAGAGAACAAGATTACCTTCAAATACTCATCTTCACAGAACTAGGTGCAGACTTCTATTTCAGTTTAAGTACTAGCGATCCCAGAGCTTCACTCACACCTTAAAGGCACTGTTCGTTTTCATTTGAAGTGTCCAATCCTACTATTCAATATTTCATTCTCAATGGAATAAGAGAGATTCGTACAAAATTGATAAAATCCCTTGTGACCCTCTAAAAATACCTAACTTTTGACAAGATCATGGTTGTGATAAAGATCTAGAGAGAGCCATGAATTTTTGGCCACTATGTTAAATCAGTGAGATGCTCATTGTTGTGTGTTGGACCTCATTTCTGAAATGTCTTTCAGTTATAAAATAGGACATTTGATATGTCTCAACATATAACATTTGATACAGAATTAGGTTCAGCATATTATTGACAACATGTACTCCAAGGAACAAACCAAGTAAAGGTTAAAATAACTTCTAAGTTGGAGGGTTAGTTATGAACATCTCTCCTCTTAAAGAAGAAACATTTTTTAGTATTGGTTCAGTGATTATTTTTTACTTCTTCCACTCCCTAACAACTTGTTGCTTTAATATGTACGAATTTGCATGGTAGGAATATTACAGCAAAAACTAAATCAATCACAAGTGATGTTTAAGTCATGTCATCAGGCATGAAAAAATCGACTATTGCCCTGGATCAAAAAATATTTAATAGTAATCACAAACCAAAGAACAATAAATAAAAAATAAATTATAAAATATATAAATGATGTAAGAGATCCCAATTAAAGTAATATTCAATGAACATTCTTCCTCGCATAAAAATTGCGAGAACCAGGGGATATAGGATCGGTGAAAAGAATGGATTTTTCTGGGTCGGATGTGAGCCTTGGTAGCTCAGAGGGTTAGAGATGCGGACGACCCGGGTTCGAATCCCGGCGAAGACAAATCTTTTCTCTTCAAAATAAAATAAAATAATAAAATAAAATATATATATATATATATATATATATATATATATATATATATATATATATATATATATATATATATTGATACATGACGCAACTGTCGTCTAATGAACGAGTCAGTTTTTTAAGAAGAATATAGTCATTCCTTAATAATAGGCCTGGAAGCGGGGACCGGATGATGTAATCTTTCCTAGAGAATAATAAGAATTCAATGTCGAAATCTTACATAATTGAAGAGTTTAGATATAATGCCACTAGAGGTCGCCATTCTCACCTATCCCTTCCATAGATAAAACAAGTCACTCTAGTACAAACCTCCGATCAAGAATAATCATCGCTTCAGTTCAAATCTTCGATCAAGAATGATCATCGCTCTCTATCTCAGACCTTCATATAGGAACATCACAGCGGAAGGATCTTCAGATGAATGCAAGTACTAAATTTCAATATTCTGCAGAATAATGTCGATAAATGCATTTTTTTTTGTTAAGAGCTCATTAAAATTAAATTAAATTAATCCAAAAGCGCTATATAGACATGCTAGTTGGTTACGTTTTAAGTATAAAGAATTTTAATAATAATAAATTGGTAAATGTATTTAATATATGATACATGTGAATTTCCAGGTCAAGTTCTTATAATTGTTCATTATAGTGTTTTTCTATTGAAATTAATTTGTTCATTATATTATTATGCTATTGAGATTAATTTGTTCATTATATGGTTTATAAAGTTAAATCAATTTGTTTATTTTAGTGTTTATGATTGGGATTAATAATAAATCAATGTTAGTGAAATGTATTATGCCTTATCTATTGATTTCCTCATGTTGATCCATGTTTAAATTTAAATCAATGATTAAAGGTTTATTAATAGTTAATAAAGTTATTATTCCAATCAAGGTAAGATTTTCAATTTAAGTTAAATAATTTATTCCAGGTCTTATCAATGATGATAGATAATTAAAATCTGCCCATTTAATCCCGTAAATACCCTAGACAAGCGAAAGTAATTAGCATCAATTTATATAAAAAATGTTTATCACTGGTAGGAATGGAATAATATATATATATATTTTTTATATTATATATATATATATATATATTATATTTTATATATATATATATATATATATATATATATATATATATATATATAGAAATCGCAGATTTTCAATCCTCTTACAAATTTGATATGAAATACCAGCTCTTACCTGCAAGAGGGCACTGGTTTTTTGCTGATGCATGATCCACAAACTAAAACAATATGTATTATTATACATTACATAGAGGAAATTTATGTACTGTAATAACTAATATTAATCAGATTTATTTTGTTCATGTATTGTAATAGAGTAATTAATAATAATACTAATAAAGCATTTACCATTCCCCTCAATTCTTCAAATTCTCTGTAGTATAATGTATCCAGTTTGATTGGTCGTATTATAGCTTCTAAGAATTTTGTTAAATCTGGATGTCCAATCAAAATAGTTGCTATCTTAGTTACCCTGCAAAAAATGCAATGTTATTTATTTATTTTTTGGGCCTGATATCTAGAGCAGGGGTGACTATCCCTTTCTCTCATGTGTACCACAAACATGAGTTCCCTACATTAAGGCACGCCACAACCTTGGGTTTCCCACTTAGGCCCAACTGTAACTGTAAGGACTCCTTGCTACTTTACACTGTCACAATAATTATATTTATATGGAATAGGCATTTCAACATGATAGTGCCCCAAAATCATATATGTAGCCAGTTTTTTTAATTATTGTTATTTTGTAAATGACTTTTAATAAATATTTTTATTTACTATTTTTAATAATAAATTGTAACTTTAAATATAAATACATAAACAACCAAAAAATATTATTTAATTGTATATTAAATAATATTTTTATTGTATTTTTTATTTTTATTAACTGTTATAATTTTAAATATTTTTATTGGTTTGAAATGTCAAAACAATATAACTTAAAATTATATTCGAGAAACATATGGTGTGATACGCGGTATACTATATTTTTTTCTATTATTCAAAAAATTAATAAAGTGTTACCTGCTGCTATTCTCTGGGACCCTAGGGCAACCTAGAAAGAGCTGGGAGGGGTGAGGGAGGGGAAAATTTACAAGTACAGTGGGAAACGGGGTGAAGAAATAAACCCCACACATTTATCTATCAACAAACAAACGCTAATATATTTATGTAAAAGTTACATATAGCATCATGAAAGTAACACTCTAATTTAACATAAGAATCACCCTCAATAATAGTACTTAATAATAACATATGAACGAGACTCCTACACCTGATTCTCCATCAATACTCCTAGTCCCAAAATCCACTAAAATAATAATAAACCAAGTGCCATTATATATAACAATCATCAAGCCCTTTATCTATAACAATAATTCTATGCACTAATAATTACAAAGTCAACATTCCCCATCAGCAATCATCCCCTCATAACCGCTAATTAATAATGATATAATAAATTTCGATCCATCTCTGGTTGCAACGAATGACAAAGAAAATATTTAATGGTCAGGGTTGATTGATTCTATCTACAACTGAATTACAAGCGGGCTTCACCCAGAATAAAAGTCTGACTACAGTATAAGGCAAAGTTGCTACCTTCCATCTGGTGTCTTGTTGCTCAGGTCCCTCTTCTCACTAGTACCAGTCTTCAACTCTGACTTTTTTAGAAAAACGGTGCGCTATTTGAAGGATTATTCCAGCTAGCGTAATCATTCTTAACCCTGTGCCGTAACGTTCTGCGATCTGGTGGTAATAAGTATCCGAAGAATTTAATAATTATATTTAACGTCTATAAGATTTGAACCGATCGGATATTCCCAGGAAGGAATTGCTTACGTCATTTCCTGCCACGAGCTGGAAACGACGGTATGAATTGCTGACAGGGACACAAACCTTGGCATGAATTGTCTTCACAATACTTTCCTATTAAATAAAATATGTCTTATCAACTGAAGATATCCTAACCATGCAGAACGGAGAGTGTTTTAGATCAAAGGAGTCTGTACCAGGGAAATCATTTGCTTCAATAACAAAATCAACCCGTACACCTCAAATAGGCCAAGGTATTGTATACTCGGCTATTGAAAAGATTCCTATGATAAGGTATGTAGTTGCTGTTGGCGAGCTCATTGGCCCAGGTAAGATAACCTTCTCTTCTAAAATTTCAAATAATCGGGTAGTATTATTTCTTTCCCACAAAGAACACGTAATAGAATTTCTTGAAAAGCACAAGGGTATCATTATTGAAAGCAATTTCATTCCAGCACGGCCCCTGATCATGCAGTCCAAAAGAATTATAATCTCAAATGTCCCACCATATCTACCCAACGATTTAATAGAAGAAAAACTGAAAGAACTGGGTACAAAATTATTTTCAACAGTGAACTACCTTCGTGTTGGCATAAAAATCCCTGGATATGAACATATTTTAAGCTCCAGAAGGCATGCGTTCACCAAATCTGATACATTACCGGTCCTACCTACAAGCGTCCTAGAAGAATTCGAAGGCGATTCATACAGGCTATTTATCGAAGTCGAATGTTTCTCCTGCGACGAAGATGGTCATATTAGCGCAAACTGTCCTAAAAAAAAAATATAGAAAATCTCAACGAAAACAACAATCGAAATCTAAAGCACAAGATAGAACGAAAACAAGAGAACGTAGAAAGTGTTTCAGTAACAAAATCAATAGATAACAATATCTCTCAAAATCCCACTTCATTAGGCCCAATGTTAGAAACTACAATTAGGAATCAATCACTGGAACCAATTCAAATAACAAACCGTCCATATCAGTCTCTTAGTTCCCCAATCCAGAATAATAAATCAGAAGAAACAAGCAGTATAAACAAAAAAACATCTAAAGCTTCAAAAGATAACATCAGTAGCTCTTCCTTGTCTGACTTACCTTCAACTTCATCAAACACGACTAATATAATTCTAAAATCTCATAAAACCAATGAAGTAAGTAAAGCTTCGGCCAACTCAAAAACTGCTGCAATACATGCTATCAAGAAAACAATTAGTGAACACAAAATTGACACAAAAATTGATATCGATCGGTTTACCAGTCTTATTAATGATTCGTACGGGCACAAGAACATTAAACAACTCGCAGGTTCTTACGACAATAACACAGAAACTTGTCTTGATTTAATTTAAAAAATCCAGAAGCTAGTTGATAATCCCTCAGCTAAAAACAGATTAGCGAGAATAACCCATCAATTACAGCTCTAAGCTATCTGAACCAACAATAGATAATAATATTTATTAACCCATGATAATTCAGTGGAATGTTAATAGTTTTTTCACAAGAAAACCGCAATTAAAATTGAATTGAATTGAATTGAAAACTCAACCTTTAGTGCTTTGTTTACAAGAAACTAATTTTAACTCAAAACACATCGGCCAGCTTTCAGGCTATCATTCATTCTCGAAGAACAGGCAAACCGAATATTCTTCCGGTGGCGTAGCAATATTTGTGAAAAATGAATTGTTTTCTCGACAAATTCCAATTAATTCTAACTTAGAAGTAGTAGCAAGAATGATATGCCGAAAGAACTTTGTATTTGTAGCGTTTATTTGTCTCCCCAGAATAAGGTTTCCTTTGAAGACATTCACAATTTGTTCGCCCAATTTCCAAAGCCGTTCTTAGTCTTAGGAGACTGGAACAGTCATAGCCCAACTTGGGGCTCCCACAAACTTGATAAAAGAGGAAAAACATTAGAAAAGCTCTTAGAAGATCCAAACATTATTCTATTAAATTCTCATAAACCTAAACATTTCTGTTCATCCAATGGCACCTTTAGTAATATAGATTTATCCTTCTGTAGCTCTGATATAGCAACGCACATGAAGTGGGATACTGTTGACGAATAATTTGATAGCGACCATTTTCCTCTGAAACTTCAATTTGTAAATAAGACTGAAGAACCGCTTAAAACTACGAGATGGAATTTAAAATCTCCTGACTGGTCAAAATATACACTGTCCATTGATTTGATGTTAGCCAACAAATTTCCAATATCCAAGACGGAAAACATAGATAAAATAGTCGAAGAATTTATCGATATAATAAAAACGGTAGCAACAACAACCGTGGGAAAAACAGAGAGTGCCTTAAAAAAGTCACTAGTCCCCTGGTGGAATAATGAATGCAGGGAAGCAGTAATATCTGCCAAGAAATCATTTAACAGATATCGAAGACACAAAACAATGGAAAACCTGATTGATTACAAAAAGAAAAGAGCTTGCTGTCGTAGAACTATCAAGGAATCTAAAAAAATCAGTTGGGAACGATACCTCAATAGTCTTAACGAATCAGCACCCATCAAAGAAACTTGGGAAAAAATAAGAAAAATCAGAGGGATATATAAAAATAATAAGATAACATCATTGAAAATCAAAGGAAGTGAAACCATTACAGATAGTAACCTTATTACTAACATATTGGGTAACCATTTCTCTCTCCAATCATCAACATCTAATTACATGATTCCTCCAAAACCAGTCGTCATTGATCACCCAAATGTCCAAGCAGACAATGAACACTTCTTAAACTCTCTACTACAAGAAAGAGAATTAGAACAATGTCTAAAGAATATGAAAGGTTCTTCTCCAGGACCTAATGACATACCGACCGTATTCCTTAAGAAATTGCTCCCATCAGGTAAGAAATACCTTCTCTGTATAAACAATACAAATTGGACACAAAATGTCTTCCCAACGTGGTGGAAAAAGTCTACTGTAATCCCAATATTAAAACCAAATAAAAATTGACAACATGCCCATAGCTATAGACCAATATCCTTGACGTGTACTATGTGCAAGTTGATGGAATCAATCATCAATAAAAGACTTATTTGGTACCTCGAGAGTAAAAAATATTTCTATAGATACCAAGCAGGTTTTAGGCGTAACCATTCGACAACCGATCACCTTGTTAATATCACTAGCGAGATACTTTCGGCATTTTCTGAAAAAATGAGTTTAATTGCAATCAGTCTTTACATAAAAAAGGCTTACGACATGGTCTACCGATCACGCATTATCAACAGTCTCTTGCAGATCGGCGTCAGAGGAAATATGATCAATTTCATTAAGAATTTTCTCAACAATAGAGTAATGCAGGTGAAAGTAAATGAAGTTTACTCAGACGAAGTGGAACTAGAGAATGGTGTACCTCAAGGCTCAGTACTGTACCTCAGTTTATATTTATAAATTATTTTCTATTTATTTTTATTTCATGGGGATAATTTAAATATTTTTTATTTTGAAAAAGTTGTATAAAAAATATTTATTAAGCCTAGACTTCTTGGAATCCACAGAGAAGTTAACTTTAATGATAGATGCACAAGGATTCTGAGTTTGTGCACAGCGAATCACCTGGTTATTGATAATACTATCTCCTAACTCTGAGATGCACATAGGTATACCAGAGAAGAGGTAGAGATAGAGAGATCTATTACTGACTATTTTTTAGTTAAAAGAAAGGATATCATAGATGCCATAGCCAAAATAGGATTTAAAATAGGCTCCGATCACTATATCCTTAAAATGGACAAAATATGGAAATAAGATACTTTGAACACTTGAAAAGAAGTAAAAATATTGAATCAAAAGAAATTAAGCTCTTACAAACTTAAAGATCCAGCAATTGTGACTCAATACCAAACAGAAGTGGAGAAGAAACCCAAAGTATAAATGGAATAGAGATGAAATTGTAGTAATAACAATGTATTTCTGTTTGCCATCAAAGGATGTTGAACTCCAATTAAAATAATAAATTAAACAGGTCATGTGACTATATCCTGGCTTCTGATTGGTTCTCTGTGTGGCTCCCAGTTCTACCCACTACTCAGGTAATGTTTAAAAAAGGTGGGGCCCCATAATTGTAATTTTAATGTTTTTAAGACATCATATAAGATATCCTAGCTCTAAATCCACCATTGAACTTCAAAACTGAGATCTATAAACTACAGAACTGGCTGCTCTAACCACGATATTCAATTTTATTTACTTGAAATATAAATTTTATATCTTACTTTGACATAAAGTCGATAACCTTTGGATGGTGCGTCATGCTGGTTTCTACACCTAAGAGTGTTTCTGAAAAACCCAAAATTCGTCAATTTCATTATAAAATTAATTGGTACTTCATTAATATTTAAAACTCTTAACAGAACTAATTGACAAAATCATTAAATTTATGATTAATAAAAGTCTAAGATAGGTCTTCAAAACTATTCCAATTCCGTTTTCTTCTGGTGCATTTATTAGATCTTCAATGAAACAGGCATACACTTCTTTATCCTTCTTTAATATATATCTCCCTCAATATGAAGATGTGGCGATAAGAAGGTGTCCTTCTATTCTTTCGAAAGCCACATTGCTTCTCACCCAGCATTGGTTCCACAGTTGCCAGAAGCAGCCTTTCTAGGAACCTGGAGTAAATCCTGCATGATATGCCAAGAAAGGAGATGCCTCAGTGGTTTTTACTTTCCAGATAGTCACCTTTTTAAAAAAATTGGCATAATAACTGACACCTTCCTTTATTTGGGAACTTCCCTTCTCCTCCATATTTTCCATATATTTTACCATTTTTGGGGGAATTCCATCTTTACCTAGGTACTGCTTTCCCTAATTTATGAGGACTGATTGCATTTTCCCTTTCCTCTTCGCTGATGATATCGTCCTCCTCCCAATATTATGCAGGCTATGGTTTCATCCCCCTTTTGATGCCTTCCTTTTCGGCATTGTTCAACCTTTAAGTAGTCAGCTTATCGATTCATTCACTTTTTATAAGAATTCTTCTGGTTTTGTCTTTATTATATTTTAATAATGATTCTTTATCTTAATTCATTATATCTTTATTCTTTATCTTCTCCTGTGCTCTTTATATCTAGCATAGTCCTTTTCTGAATCTGTTTTCAATTTCTTTTCTTCATTTCCACCTGCATCTTTAATATTTCTTCCATCAAAGCGTTCTTTTAGCCCTTAGTCCCAAGGAATTATTCCACGTGTCAATTCAAAGGATCCCAAGAAAAACTTCTAGCAGATCTCAATAACCTTCATAATAGACTTAATAAGTTTCCCTACTCTTCAGCTTAGAGGCATTGATTTTGTACAGATGGATTTAGTGTTAAGCTCTTAATTCCTAATTTTCCTTCCTGCCAAGTCTACATCCATTGTATCCCTCAGAGTCTACTTAGGTATGAGGAAATAGTCTATTATGGACTTCTCCTTATGCCCAGGTTCTACACTTGTGTTTTTAGGAACACCCTTAAGGGGGAATAAGCTATTTGCTACAACCATTTATACAACCAAGAATTCCTTCGTTATCATCCAATTCCTGCTGATTTTCGAAAGAGGTGTCCTCTCTTTTGCAGGTACATTATTGTCACGGCCATATACAATGAATATGGTATAAACCCAAATCCTCTATTTAAGCTCATGATGATAAGCTCATGACAATCATGATCCTGTCACTAATCCCTTTCAACCCCTGTAAGGCTAGAACTGAATTTTCATGGAATAAATATGCAACACTACTCTTAGCATGTGTCTGAAAACTGTCTCCTTGTCAATTGAATAGTTGATTTTAAAAACATAAATAACAACAAGGAAATTACAAAGATATCATATAATATGCCCATCGATCCCAATAGTTTGTGGAATCGATAGGCCATCAGTGATTTCATTGATGAATAAAGAGCCAACAGATTATTTGTACAGTTGAAATAAGAAACAGCCTGATGGATTTATAATAACATTGGTGCACCTGCAGCGGCTAAGATCTATTTCACACTATTGCCAGCAGACAGATTCTAAGATTTAAATTGATGTATTTCAAACTTAACAGCTTAGATAGGTTAGGGTTTTTTTCGTTTAATCCCACATTTCTATTTTATGGTTAGAAATAAAATATATGTTATGAAAAAAAATTACTACATTTAATAACAGTTATTTTAAAGACCAAAATGATGATTAATTCTTCTTTACAAAATAAGGCGGTTGCATTTTTTTTGTCCAAGCATAAATGATGCCTAATGTCTAAGTCGTCTTTAATGGAGCTTTAGAACCAATGGGTCTTTTTCATTTAATCCCAATATATAAATAAAATAAGTTATACAAGAGTATATCCACAACAGTAGGTTTTCGGTGGGATATGCCAGGAAAAAAAAAATTCTTCATTTATGGCAGTGCCGAACAAGAATGAAAACACACTATTAGCATGCATTAAAGAATGCATTCATCCTCAAACAATTATTATGTCTGACTTATGGAAGGCCTACTCAAAAATAGAAAAAAAAGTGGGATATTAGTACAAACATACAATACAGTCAACCATACAATAAAATACAGTCAACCGCTCAGAACATTTTGTGGATCCGACAACTGGAGTGCACACCTAGTCAATTGAATCACTATGGCCAAAGCCAAAAGAAGAAATAAGATATAGGGAGGAACTAAGAGATCCTGGACTCGTATTTGTGTGAATTTATGTCGACACAGAGATCTAAAGAGAAAAATATTTTTGAGGTTATTATAAATCACATATCTACATTTTGGTCTTTAGAATAACTGTTATTAAATGTAGCTGTTTTATTCATAACATGCGTTTTATTATTAATACATAAATAGATGCGGCGATTATATAAAAAGACACCTAGGCTATAACCATAAAATCATCTCATATAGAAATGAAGATTAGATTATTATAACCAAAAATGCACCTTTAATTGACATAATTATACCAGCTATTAATGTATGGTTTTTCTTATTTATTTTCTTTGATATATAAATATTTCTAAATTAAGCTCTAGGAATATAATAGAGCTCTTTTCCTCATTTAGTGAGCTCTTTTCAGGCTATGTAGAGCTCTGTGGGTGAATTCACTTCAGGTTGTAGTTCTTCCCTTCCTATTTTTGCTTGAAAATACCTGCTGTTTATTTAAATTATTTCTACTGGTGCAGAGAGTAGTTATCTGCTATAGTTATGTAGTTAAATCAATAAATATACAATATTACATTTCTTGATTGAATCACGAAATCCTGTAAAAACTATCACAAGCATTCAAGAAGAAATTATAAATATTTATATATATATATATATATATATATATATATATATATATATATATATATATATATATATATATACACATATACATATACATGAACTTATAATAATATACCTGAAGTTACATCTTGAATCACAGAAATTGTTTTATGATGAACATCTACAGCTGAAGGTGAAGCCAACATCAACTCCACCAATTTATTGCCGCATTTGATGAAATTATTGAAATAGTTATTGTATATATGTGACCTTTTTAGAAAAATATTATATTCCTTCCTTTTAACTTTCCATAAATCATCCGTTTCTGTAACATAATAATAGTATACTTAATTATTATGAAAATATTTATATTCATTTTACAAGGTAGCGGTAGAAGAGAGAATTTTTCTTGATATTTTTGAATAAATATTGTAATTTGAATAAATATAATCATTAAGATTATACCCTATTAATTGTAACACTACACATAGCAGATAATTTTTTTATTTTATAAAAAATTGAAGGTTATATAGGACTATTTCAGTTGAAATAATTACGTTAAAGCCATAAGTTTTTATTTAAGTTACATAAAGCACTTCCCACTTTTTGGTGGATGTTCTTTAGTGATTAAGTGAATGTGGAGACAACTGTGACCAAAGTAATAGGCCTCAAGTGCTTGATATAAAATATGAATAATAGTATCATAATGAGTGTGGAATTTTCACAGTATTTTGTCAATCTATTGATTTGAAATAAAGCTATTTATTTTACTGATTAGAGAGCATCTGTAGACAGATCTAGGTGCTACTTACCGAGGCTGGAAAAAGGACCTTCCAGATAAGTCGTCACACCTCCATACGCACTATAGGGTTTATCCTGCATTTTTGGGTGAAATGCTAATTCCTAAATAAAAATATTCATATCAGTATTATGTGTGTGTGTGTGTGTGTGGGATCGAAAAATCGTATATGTCATTTATTAGAGTTTCTTCAATTTAACAATTTAATTTCTTATTTAATTAATTAATTTTAAAATAATTTCTTAAAACGATGAAAGCCAGCATTAATTTTTCTCCAACCCATATTTATATTTGTATAAAAATATAGATAGTTAGTTGATAAGATATAGATTTCATAATATATAAATAAGGTATAGGAATATATCATACATAAACATATATATATTGTTGAGGTTCAAAATGGGTTAAGTAATAAATCGAAGTAATTATCAATATTTAGCGTATCAATAGCGGACCACCATAAAGTTAACATAAATTTATGGGGAATTTAAATAATTGAAAAATATTCTAAAAATTATTGAATAATTATTTATTAGTTTCATATACGGGTTTATGCAAAGATAACATAATTTTTGAATGTATATAAATATTATACTAATGGCATTGCCGCCCACTATCGGCGACTTCCGCCATATTTCACTCTATAACGGGGCGCTCTGGAGATAAGACCTCCAGAAGTTATTACTTCTCTACCAGTGGGGGCCTGTGTGAAAGCATCTCCAAGTTATCGACTCTACGAATGGAAGCCGTGTTCTCAAGAGGAAATATATTATATATTGACTCAGAAGCTTTTTTTTTATGAAGAAGGAAGTTCAGCACAGAAGTTTGATGGTAATACAGGTAAGTGTTTATTTGAATCCTTGTACTATAAAAGTTGTGTTTATTGTTTAAATTTGTTTTATTTATCCCGAATTGAATATAATTGTCATTGAACCCACGGCGATTAAGATTTAATGTTCAATGAAATATTTTAAGATTAATAAACTGTTATATGTAATAATCAACTTCAATTTTTAATAACTCTAAATACAAATTTATATAATGTATATATATATATATATATATATATATATATATATGTATGTATTTGTGTGTAGTTTTCACCATGCCTAAGGTTTTTCTCAGGTACCTCGGGTCTGAAAAATGCAAATCAGTTTTGTTTACAGGTTGTAGCACAAAAAAAGACTCGAACAATTTTGATAAAACCTTATGTCACCTACTTAAATCTCCCTCATTGCTTATATATTACATAAACAATTGGAATAAGTGTTAAGCTTATTATTTCACTGACAACAGGTTTGCAGGGTGGTGTTCTGGCCGAGTTAACTGCTGTCAACTGCTCTTAACTGCCAGATTTTCCTCCATTAAGGGTACCCAATTTATAGAGATTAGTTGAAACCCAGGAGTGTCTGCATATCCCACTGGGCCAATCCATGGCTAAGAACAAATGAAATAATTTATTTTCAGCAGCCGTTTTAGAACTTGAGTACTACTACTGAGATAAAAAAGTAAGGTGAAATTGTCATTTAAAACTCCCGGGCAGTAGGAAGGCAGGTAAATTTTTTAGATTATAATTAGGTTAGTGCCTTATGCGTCGTTTGCTTGAAGCTGTTCGTCTGAAACGGCAGGAATTATGGGTGAACAACTCTTGGTTCCTTCATCACGATAATGCACCGGTTCACACTGCATCGTTCCCCAACCACCGAATTCGCTTGATTTGGCTCCTTGCGACTTCTGGCTATTCAGGAAAATCAAAAGGCCAATGCGGAGACGCCGTTTTGACACCATTGAGGAGATAAAAACCGAATCGAAGAAGGTATTGATGGCTATACCGAAAAAAGATTATTCCGACTATTTCAAGGACTGGAAAAAGTGCGTTTTATCGGACGGGGATCAGTTTGAAGGGGATGAAATTGATTTGGAAGAATAAATAAAGAATTTAAATTTTATAAACAAATTCACCTTACTTTTTGATCATAGTAGTACATTTAGAATACTCAACCCTCTACATCGCTCTCCTAAAATAGAGAATACGATTATGAATTATAAGAGAAATATAATAAAATGCTTGAAAATATTAATTATAATTACTGATAGGAAGAATTGGAAGGTCTAATTAGTAATTAAATTATTTGGACTGGACCATCTGAACAAGGCAAGTAATTGGATTTTAAAATGCCGAAGGTAGAATAATATGTGGCATAACATTACACATTTTATAATATCAATTATATTATTATATATTTATATATATATATATATATATATATATATATATATATCAATTCATAAATCAAAAATATATTAATAATTTTTTATAATTATTGGTCGTTTTTCATGAGTTATAAATATTTTTATTTGTTTATCTTTTCTCTTTAAAAAACAAAAATATATTACCTTGACAATCTGCGGACTAAAAATAACCACTGACACCTTGTAACCATACAGCCAATGGAAGCATAACCCATTTTTTTCATTTTTATCTGCTATTGCGTGCATATAATTGTACCCACCTTGAAAATAAATATTTCTTCTTCACCGTACATGTAATGTGTTTTAATACACTACAGTTTATTATAGTTGTTTTAGGGTACATAGTTATGAATTAGGATAGTTAGTATTAATCTTTAAAATGCAAATATATTCACTAATAGTCAGCAATTATTAATTGGAAACCATAGATTTTACCCACATTACAGGTCTTCAGTAAGGCTGAATAAACAAGATACAATAAAAATAAAATGTAAATACAACAATAATAATAATAATGTTAAAAATAACAAAACTCATAAATTAATGAAATTGAAGAGAGAAATTAAAATTCAATAAAATAAAACATAATTGACTAAGAAAATTATAACTTAATATTTACGAGTACAGAAAGCCTAATAATGATTTAGCAAAAATTAAAAGGAAAATAATATCGACGAGGAAGTAGTATTTATTAATACTACACCCATTGCAATTAATTTAAGAAAGCTGTTAGGAGTGGTTGTGAATGCATGAGGCTTAACTATAAAACTTCTTATAAATAATCATTATGAATGAATAAATAAGAAAAAGTAATAATAAAACCTTCAAATTTGGACTTTTTGGAAAAAATTACCAATTTTCAAACAGGCGTAACTCAGAATCTATTAGACTTATACAGCCGTGGTTGGATTCCAATTGTTGAAAATGTAATCTTTAAAAATGTTTGCTAGTGCTTTTTTTTTCAAAATCGCACCGATTACGAGATACAGGCCACAAACTGAAATAACTTCGAAAATGTCGAGGTTTTTCGGCCACCAAAAGTTTTCCCATCCATTTTTTCGGTTGTAAACTTGGATTTACACTACTCAGAAATTCCCTTATATCATAAGGGTATAAGTATTTTAAAGTGAGTGCACGAAAAATAGAAATTGTCAAGGGGCTTAAGTATCTTGGAGAGCGGATCAGCTGGAATGTTCTCGAGAAAAAAAGTAATAAAGGTCAAAATATATAAAATCGAATTAGCCTTCCAACTCACAAAAAACACCTATAACAAATATCTCTTGGAATTAAAAAATAAGACATGATACAGCGATTAAACCGGAAGTTATCTAAGCAGCAGGAACACATACGTAGATGGAAATCTGTAAATAGAGATTGGTGGTAAGGCCTCATTATCAACTGTTTTTGAGGGGAAATAATTGTCAGTATCTATAAATGGTCAAGTAGTTAGCTGCTAGTCTTAAAATTAGCAAGTTTTTTTTTCTGAGAAAATTTATTTCATTATTAAAACTACTTTGAAATTAAGAGAAAATTAGGCCTTCGGAATCCCAATTGTCTACATACAATAACATTATCATGTATTGAAACTTTAAAATATTTCTTATTTACTGATAGATTCACGATTCAATTAATGTCATTTACATATTTTCGCCACAAAACATAGGCCTTCACGCTAATAGTTTATAATTTTGCAGTTTATAAACAAGCATCCGCTAATAAAAAAAAACAACTTGATTTTCATGCGTGATTCAGAACGCACTGACCTTGTAAAGCAGGTATCACCTTTTTGTACAAAAAGAAAGAACTGGATTATCGTTATAAAATGTAAATAACAATGATTTCTCTTGTTTGTTTGCTTGTTATCGTTCAACGGAGTAAAACTAAATATATCGGCCATCTACGCCAGTAACTTATTACTTTTCAATTAATTTTATTTTCACGAATAATAGTTTTTCTTCTTTTTTAACCACATTTTGTGTGTATATACATATTTTAAAAAATTTATTATTGTTTTTGTTCATTTGATGTAATTTTATGCTATTATGGCTAATCGGGCGATAATATTGCGAGAATACTATAGTATGACACCGCACAGCCCCTGGTCCGCCCTTTTACATCCTCTCTGAAGGACGTCATAACCTAAGATTTTGTACTGCCTTTAAAAAACCCTATGACTAACTGCTCGATCGCAAATTCATATAAAGATTACCTCTTGTATTTTATTTTTATTTTTTTCATAGGTCCTGTGCACTTAATTGTCTCTACCTGAGGAACTTTATTAGCTTATATACCTATTCGGCCAAAATCGCCAGCATTTCTGCTATTAACTATGTATTTCGAGTTTGCTTTAAGCCTCACTGAATGCGAAATCTATAGACCCATAAACTTCCTTTCGGTGGCATTCAAACTATACACCACAATGTTAGAAAGGAAACTAAAGCTTCCAGTTGAGAACCTGAAAGACAAGGAACAAGCGGGATTTCGCCCAGGGTGACAGACATAAGACCACATCTTCATATTAAGAAGCATCACAGAAAAACCATGGGACAGAAATACGAATGCATGCATGGTTTTCCTTGATCTAAAAGCAGCATTCGGCTCTGTCCCTCGACAAGAAATTTAGGATGCTTTGGTGGCAAAAAATGTGCCAGAAGATCTTATCATTGCGATTAAATCAGCATATGAGGCAACGAAAGGAGTCCAAGTCTTTCCCCATAGAGAAAGGTTTGAGGCAGGGCGACAACTAAAGT
The DNA here is from genome assembly GCA_037127475.1 of Arma custos. NCBI lineage: Eukaryota > Metazoa > Arthropoda > Insecta > Hemiptera > Pentatomidae > Arma > Arma custos. The sequence goes on from CM073764.1 coordinate 131,755,162, forward strand.
CCTCTTCTATTTATATTGTTTATGGATGAAATCCAGAAAACCTGTAAGTGCAGCATGGACGGTCATCGGGAACTTAAGAAATGTTAAACGAATAGAAATTGAAACGATAAGAAAACCCTCAATTATGGAAATGAAAGCTGGGTTATGCTGGACAATCAAGCAAGCCGTGTGACAGCAGGGGAGGTGAAATTCCTGCGGAGAGTCGCTGGAAAGACCAGGAGGGACACCATCAGAAATGAGAAAGAGGCAAGACCCTCCAGTAACTGAGGCAGCTCAGTAAAGACCGTGAGGCACGGCTGCATCGGGTGGGCGCTAGCAATGGCAAAAGAGGATTTCAAAGAACAAGAAGTGAAATGATCGTAAAACGCAAAAGGAAATATTAAAAAATAAAGACTTAATTTTGCCGATTCATGCAGTTTCAATGATATACACAAAATATTCTTTTCAATGATGATCAAATGCAATACATGTCAATTCAACATTTACAATAGATCCATCAAACAGAGACAAAAAGTCTTCAATCATTTTTATCAAGCATTTGGTTTATACCTTGGAAAGGGGTTAGTCATTTTCTAGTACTTTGGAGACTTAAAGTTATGTTTTTCGATATTGTCAAGTAATAAACTGAATAATATATAAAACAAAATCATAAATATATTATTTATTTTAACTACTTACTGTTCAAAGTTCCAAAACTTAGTGTTTTGTAGAAGTGGTAGAGATTTCCTAAAATAGGAAAACCAAAATGTTGAGGATAAGAATATAACTTGCGAACTCGAAGCCAAAGTATGAGGCCCAGGACGAGGTGAGCCACAGCAATCATCAGGCCAATGTACATAATCATCATCAACATCCTATAAATATATATGTACAATATTATAATTTTTGTCATTAATTTAAAATCTAAAGAATGAAAAAAATATTCAAGTCATTGATGATTTGTACGTATATATACACACAATTGGTACACTCTGGTCATCCTAGAATCCATTTCGACTATACGTTATTCTATAATATTCATAATCAACTCATTCAACGAAATCTTAAATGTCTATTTTATCAAATAGTATAATAATATTATTGCTTCCTAACATTTTCTCAAACCTACAAAATCGAATAAAATAAATAATGATTATGTTATCAACTTTTAACAAAACATATATTAAAGTAGGCATCAGTTCCGCAGGTCGTCGCTTTAAGCTTTTAACTTTTCAGTCGTTACCTTTTTATTCTCATCGAAAATGGAAATAATTTAATAATTACTGAATGTATGTAGTAACTATTACAGATTTTACATAGATAAGAATACCCGACTTACACATAATCTGTATGTCCCATCATAGTCTATACTTCGAAATGTTTCTTGAAAAGTTCATTTGAAAATTTTAAATGGAATAAAACAACTTATATTGAGGTATCTATGCTTTACTTTTGGTTATTTGTTGGACAATAAAAAAAAAAAAAAAAAGTATGTACAGTTTTGTTTATTGATTTATTTATATTGTTAAATTATAGAATTTATGCATGTTTTTACAGATGAATGACTTATGGTCAAATTGTTAACCATATAATAAGTAAAAAAATGAAACAATTAGAATAGAAGATTGAGAATGGCCTAGGCCGAATCGTATCTCGAAAATAAGGAATAAAATTTTTTTTACTGGAAATAGGTTTTTTGTTCTCCTATTTAAACAAAAAATATATTAAAGTAGGCATCAGTTCCGCAGGTCGTCGGTTCAAGCTTTTAACTTTTCAATCGTTACCTTTTTATTCTCATCGAAAATGGAAATAATTAAATAATTACTGAATGTATGTAGTAACTATTACAGATTTTACATAGATAAGAATACCCGACTTACACATAATCTGTATGTCCCATCATAGTCTATACTTCGAAATGTTTCTTGAAAAGTTCATTTCTTGATGAACTGATTAGTGTAATATACACATTTCCCACAATTACACTTTATGCCAACGGCCATACCACGTTGATCACACCGGTTCCCGTCCGATCACCGAAGTTAAGCAACGTCGGGCGTTGTTAGGACTTGGATAGGTGACCGCCTGGGAAAAACAGGTGGTAACCATCTGGAAAAAATCGCGTGCTGTTGGCATCTAACTTAACAGTTAGCCAAATAAATATATAGCTGGCTGTATGGATGGAAGTATTCAATGCCAATAATTATTATTTATACAATAAAAAAATAATTATACTCCCTTTTTCATTCTAAAACTCACGATTATACTTATTTTAGAGAATATTAAAAAGGAAACAAATGAATAGTTAAAACTCGTGGCTTAACTCAAAGCGACAACATGCGGAACTGAAACCAAAACATACAGTAAAGCGTCGATCACCCGAACATCACCTATCCTAACTGACTAGGCGGAAAAGATACTAGGAGGGATCGAAACTGCCATTCTCTGAAATCTGATTTCTTGAAACTATTACTTAATACTTACATAAAACAATTAGAGACTTAGCTGCCATGATGAAGTCAAAGTTGGAGCAAACTAATATTACAACTTTCTTTATTCGCTACCATCAATCTTGCCAAGTACATAATATATATATTTATCCACGTTGATTTTTGTCAAGACGTGCATGTATTATGGTATTTTAAGAAGCGGTAATTTACTAGAAGGTCTTAATAAATTTCTATAAAAATAAATCCCGTAATAGAGTTATGCGAATTATTTTTAGCTTTGATTATTTTAGGGTGTTGGGCGGTGAGCTGCTGGGCTAAAGGCAGCATCTTTTAAGTGCCATAGATTGATTTGATTTATGATCACTTTTTTTGAGTCACAGATTAATAGTTGAACGAGGTTCAAGTAATGTGTTTTAAACATCAGACATATTATATTAAATAAGATGTTTCGATTAGCATGAATTCTATAATAATAATAATAAGCTTTATTTTTTTTCCTCTTTCTTCTATGTACATTTTTACATGGTTATAAAAAGAAAAAAAAGACCCTTCTTTGGGCATAAGCCTCTCCCAATTTACCCCAGCTACGTCTGTTCCAAGCAGAACGGTGCCATAGTACTCTGAAGAAGTTTTGTATGTCGTCCCGCCATCTCGTAGCTGGTCTCCCTCTTCTCCTAGTGCGGTGTATTGGATACCAATCCGTTGCTGCCTTAGCCCAATGTGTTGATCCCATTCTTGCAATGTGTCCAGCCCACTGCCATTTAAGATCAGATACTGTCTTGAGAATATCGCGCGTACCAGTCAGCTTCCGTAGTTCTGTCTTCTTTATTTTCTCCCTTCTACTTTTCCTTAACATACTTCGCTCCTTTGCACGCTGAGTGGTTGATTTAGATAAATCGTTATTATTATATAAGATTGGCATCCATAAGTTAAAGAAGGAATGATGCAAGCATCAAAAACTTTTCTCTTGTGATGTATGGCCATGTTGCTTTTGAAAATATTTTTGTGTCACCAAAATTTGGACCATCCTATTTTAATCCTTCTATTCACCTGTTTCTTGGATCTATCTGCAAATGATATGAGTCGCCCTGGATAGATTGTTTCCTTAACCCATTGGAGTTTGCTGGTACCAAGAAATATTTCAACTTCTTCGGCATTTGTCATCAAGACTGATTTGTTAAAATTTATCTCCAGCCCAGCTTCATTTCCTACTAGGACCAGCTCTTCTTGCATTTTCTTCAGTTCAGATGGTGAGTGTGAAATGAGAAGTACATCATCAGCGAATCTCAGATTTGACAGTTTGTTACCATTAATTTCTATCCCAAAATTCTCCCAGTGAAGGTTTCTGAAAGCATCTTCCAAAACCGCGTTGAATAGATCAGGTGATAAATGATCGCCCTGACGAATCCCTCTTTCGATTGGAAAATCCTCTCCATATAAGTCCAGAACTACTCTCGCTTGGCTGTTGGTATACCAATATTGAAGAATACAAACAATTTTATACAAACAACTACACACAGATGGGTGATATTATATTTTAAGTTTTTATGGATTTTTATTAGTTATTTTTACTAAGGTATTTTGGGTCCGGTTGGTGGCAAGGGTGTACGGCGCATCAGAAATAATCAGGAGGCGAACAATTTCATAAAGCACTAGAAATGAACACAATTCCTACAGCTCTTACACGAATGCCACATGTAAACAGAAATCCGAATGATAAACATATTTTCTACATGAATTACAAAACCGACAAATCAAGGATATATGTTTTGTTTAGATATACCTGGTTGCTGACAGAAGACAAATTCTATCTACTTGGTTTCAAGAATCTTTAGTTCGTGAAAGCACTGCTAAAAGTTGAGCTTTATAAATTGTCTTCAATCTCTTTCTTCCGATAACCTTAAGTATTTTTGCTCTAGTTCCTTCAAACCAACGAAGATTTAGTATTCTTGATAGAATAAGAAAATATCATCTACGAAATACGAATTGACGAATCACCGAATAACGTTCTACGTACGACAATTTTATATGCAAAAATATCACTACTGATGTGATCCCTTAAGATCTTCTTTTATATATACGCACTCATTACCACGCAATGGATAGGCCTGCCTATCAAGGTAAGTAAGCTCGCCTGAAGTGGGGATAATGGTGGGGATATAGGAGTCCAGGCAGATTTATGCTATACATCCAAAATAAATATTCGTTATAAACTTGTTGAAAACACAAATTAAAAGCTAACAAATTGACTTTAAAAATACCATAAAAATAACATCTTTATTGTCATGTTCATATGGAATCGAATATAGAAAGAAGTTTAAGTGCATAATATCATAGGCGGATCCAGGGGGGGAGAGGAGAGGGCACGGGGGCACGTGCCCCCCAGAAGGGTTTTTGTGAACTGTGGAGAATCCATTACAGTACGTACTTATAGGCAAATCATGTGATGTTATAACAGAAATAACATGAATAAAACTATTGTTTAGATATTTTAATAAACCTTTGAAGTATTTCTATTAAATACTACAAGTTTATTTCTAAGTTATTGTTGATTTTTTTGCCCGTCTACCCGTTGCGCCCCCCCCCAGAATAAAATCCTGTATCCGCCCTTGTATAATATGTAGATGTAGCGTAGTGCAGAAGAAGTACTTTTCTATTTAAAGAAATAATTACTATTTCTATATACTATACTATATATTTAATTACGCTCTACCACCAGGTTTTCCCTCTAATTAAAGTGTCCAATTTGAATTAGCCCATAAGAATTAAACCAGGACGACCTGTTGATCCCGCAGAGTCCATCTGTGGATGTTTAGGAATAAATAATTTATATGTCATAGCATGGCAACATAGCACTCTACACACTGATCTACCCCACTCTGTGTGTACTATGCTGTGTCCCTAAAAATGTTCAGTCCACCAGAGAATTAATGTAGCTACACGATGCACGATCGTTAGGCATGGAAATAACTGGATGAGGAAAGTCGACAGAATAGCAATTGGTAAAGCACATGTCCATTGACGACTGTACAAGATAGATCTTTGTACGAAATGTTCGACGAAAATTACAAATATAATGATTCTATGATCAAGATGCAAATAGCATCACTCATTCTTTAAGAATTGCGAAAAAACTGGAGGTTTAAAATCAATTACCGCAAATCCCGTTAAATCACCTTTATTTTTGGTCGGAAACCAATGACTTACTGCCCTGTATTATGTTTAACTTGGAATCCTCACTCTAGAGAATAGGAGAAATGACAAGAAACTGCTCACTGTTTCAGCCTACTTCAATAAACACTTACTACACAAACGCTCTAAGCTTCCCAATAAATTACAAAGAACTCATACATATGAATATTAGAAGACCTTTTTGGAATTACACAGTAGAGCTTTGGTGCTCCTCTAAGCAACCGAATTCCTCTCGTATCTAATTCTGACAATCCAAAATTTGAGTGCTATGAATAAATGATTTTGCAAAGAGAATGTTCATGCAGTAGTATATTGCGTGATTCGAAATAAGCCAAGGAACATTAACAATTTTTCTAAACATTTTGGGTTGTTTGTATCTAGTATAAATTAACGTGATTTATTGAACCCCAAAGTTCTGCTCCACATGACCAAGTAAGTCTTAATATAGTACAATAGATTCGTCAACTGTTCGTAAGTCAAGAGAAGATCTGTACTCCAGAAGATGTGATAGTTGTTTGTAGCGTTTTGTTAGTTCTTGTCTTTTTAATTTTGCATGTATTTACCATGTAAGTCTTTTATCTAATTATAGTCCGAGATAACGTACATAGTTTTTAGAAGGTAATTCGTCATTGTCAATTTTGACTGCTGGACACGAAGTTTTCCGAAGAGAGAAGCTTACATGGCTCGATTTTGAGGCGTTTGTTTTGATGTGCCATTTGGAAAACCACTTTTTTAAACTGAATATATGATTTTGGAGAGATATATAGGGACTATGTTAAAATCTTTGTGGGAAAGATAATTAGCTGTATCGTCTGTATAGATTGTGGTAAATGGGTGCTGCTACATCATCGTATGTAGAAGAAAAAACAAGATAGACAGAGGGAGGAATGGAGTTGTAGTGTCTAGGAGCAAATAAATAAATATTTAAAAAATAACAAGAGCAAAACGCTCCGTGTAATGTCGAAACCGCTCAAGTCGCTCAAGAAAACAAAGTAATTAAAAATTATCCGATATTGCAAAATCGTTTTATTTTCATTCTAGTTGTGTTTGCATACAATGCCTATAAAAACTTGTTATGCGATTATAGCTATATTTATCTTGTACACAGCTTTTAAATGGGAAAACAATATGGTAATTTCAACAAATCAAAAAAACAGAACAAAAACAAATCAATCAAAACAGAAGGAACTTTTGTTGAATGTGGAAATTATTATGGAAATTATGTACTTTTGTTGACTTTTGTGGAAAATTATGTTTAGATTATCCATATATGATGATCAGTTGTCAGTTGGAGTTCGACTCTTCACCTCACTGCCCTGAAGATGGCTTACATCTTAGGCCGAAAAGTAGGCACAATAAAATAAGTCATTCTTATTTGTTTAATCATTGACTGCACCCCAGACCATTTCTTACCACTCTAAGAATTATCCAGTCAAATATTTCTTTTTTTTTACATTCATGAGTAATTTATAGTTTATATAAAATGAAATAATATGAAATGATAATAAATTAATAATTAATCAATACAATATTAGTTTTATCAATAAATAAAACCGACACTAACTAAACGTGTGAAAATTGTAACTAAGTTGGTATGAAGTTTATATATATATATATATATATATATATATATATATATATATATATATATATATATATATGGAATTAGATCAAATGTTATGATACCTCCGGATGCAACATGAGGACATGCCAATAGAGAAAATCAAATCAAAAGTTTATTTCTTTATATAAATTACTTCAAAAAGCCTTAGATGATAGCTAACAACTTAAGTATCCCTTAAGATTTGTTGTACATAGTTAAATGACTCATTATTCACATCACTAACAAACTTCCTTCGCAAGTAGAATTTAATTCCAACAAATTATAACATAATACTTCAAGAAACATTTAATTTACTTAGATTCTAGGTTCACAATATATTTTTATAGCCAATTGGTAAGTTATTACAAATATACAAAATCTGAGTTTGGAAATGATAAATCTTTCACAACTCGGTTCGCATTCTTATTCAACAATTTTGGAATAGAAGTCACGAAAAAAGTAGTCTGATGACAAAATAACAATTTTTGCTAGTAACCATCATTATATTTTTCCTAGTAATAATACTTATAATCTTTAAGTTTATAATCTCAAATTATTCATTTTTATGGCTTTACCACTCAAATCACCGCTGTTTCTGTTGCTAACCAAAGAAATATGCGAAATCGAGATCCGAGAAGGGGGAGGTTAATGATTTGATAAGAAATATGAAATAAAATATGAAGGATTGTACACTTTGGAAGGTTGTCGGAGAAGAAGAGATATTCAGAAAGTTGCTGGACGTAAGGTTTTAGTGGACAAGAATGAGATGCAGAACACGGCCTAGATGGTCTTTAGAGAAGCCTGATGCCTGCTGCATATTCTCAACTGGAAAGTGGTCGAAAATTTACGGTTATAAAATAAACATTTTATTAGGGAGCCAATAATCACATCTATATATAAAATAAACTTAAGGGGTCGCAGTTTGGAGACCACTGGGCTGACACAATAGCAAAATCCTGTTAGATTGAAGGAATAATACATTCTTGGCGAAGATGCGAGTTTTTTGCCCATTTCAGGTAATTTTAATGGCTGTGCGTATTTTTAGGAAATTGGTTAAATAAGTTAAAAATTTCGCTAAAATTTTATATAAGTATTACCGGAAATTTACAGGAAAGCTTTTAAACATGGCACTGCCAAAAATTTCAGGAAGGAATAAATTTGCACAGAAATTGCAATTAGTTATCAGTAAAATAAATTTCAATATTAAGGGATAATGACGTTTTATGAAGAAAATGCATAGAAGATATATTTTATATGAAGAATGTGAAAGAAAGAAAGTGTTCAATGAAATACTAAAACACTTGTTTGCCTTGGTTTATATATTAATACTTACTTTATCCTGAAACTTGAAACTTATTATTGTTTTGATTTTCATCAGGTTTCCGGGAGCACTAAATGCATGAATCGGACATCTATTTAAAATAAATTCAATAAGAGAAACTTTTGAATTGTTCCTTTTTCGTTTTGGATACTTCATACTTGATACCTGTTGTGTTCCAGAACATAGTCAATAACCTAATAGATCAATCCATATCTGACCCCACTCCTATCGGCTTATTAGTATGTTACTACTTCTTCTGAAGCTAGTGCTGCGCATGTGGCTAATATCAAAATAAACCCATTGCATGTTCCATCACGATTATGTTTTATCAGATATTATTGCTCAACAGATCTACATTCCCTGAATTAAAAGCTTCTGGCAAACATAATTTTTTTTTTTTAAAACAACTATCCTTAACCCTTAATGCCAGAACAGAGAAAAAAATAGAATATAAAAAATAAATTTAATTTAAGGGGTGATTAGGGGTACAAAAGTTTGTAGTCCAGCAAAAACCATATAAACTTACAAAACAAGAGAACCTTAGTCTATATTCTATTCTTTTATAGAGTTTGCATGTATGCTAATCTCACAAATTACCAGTCCTTTAATAAAACATTATTTTTGCTTTTGGTTGACAGTTATCGAGGCAGGCTTTAAGATTTAAAACATCTTCTCTATTATCCATTGAAACGTCTGTTTCGAAGCTACTAGAGCGACTCTCTACTTATGAGAACAAGCTGACAACACGAAATAAAGCTTCTATGGTTTCTCTTTCGATTCCAGTGTTCTTCAATAAATACATGTATTCTTGCTATGCCCAGCGTTAAATTTTCATTTACTTCTAAAATACAAAATAATTTTTAAATAATAACATATAACATAATGTTCAGTCTCATTTGTAACGACCATTTTAGAGGGGAAAACGCTAAAAATAAATTAATGTTTCGTAAGCGACAGTATAGCTGCGCATTCTCCGTTTTTTTTAAATTTGCAAAGTAACGTTTTTACACTCTTAAAAGTTTAATTCAAAAAGTTGTCGGGAGACCAGAGGTCATTGGAGAAAAAATATACCACTATTCGAAACTTATTTTTATTGTGAGGAATGGCTTATTGCCTATGTAGTTTTTGAAATCAGCGATTTAACAAATGAATGCAAACTCCTGCTGATGAATGATCTGAAGGATGAAGTTGCGCTGACAACGAAACATGTGCTAATTGAACATTTTTCATCTCAGAAATTTGTTTGTTTACTGTCCGTTCCTATGGGCTGTAGCGTGATTACAAAGCCCATTGCCTTGCTCGATAAATCAATATTTTCATTTTAGATTTCATACCTAACAGCAATTGTGGAAAAATAATCAAGAAGTATCCAACAAAATGATAAAAGCAAATAATATATATTGCCAGATTTGCAGCACTATAGTGGGAAGTAAGGAAGAATGTCAATCAAACCTCCCAACACTATAGGTGGCTAAAACTGCGTCTTCCAAGACAACCACACTCAAGCATTATAACGTCAGCTACCATCACTACCGAAACCCTTACAATGTTTTTTATAGTGATGGTATGTATAACATCATATACATATCTTACTAATATTATAAATGTCAGAAATTTCGAGCACAATCAAAGCATTAAAAACAAAAAAATCTCCAGGTTAGATGGGGTTACTACTATCATTTTTCAAAAGGCCTTCGATTTTGTACCAAATTTAATTCTACATCGGTACAAATTGCTCCGTCTTAGTCTTAGTACCGAAACCCTCCAGCAATAAGCTTAGACCAATTAGTATACTTCCGATCATGAGCAAAATTATCGAGATAATCGTTAAAAACAGGCTGATTAATTTCGTTATTAAAAAAGAAATTTGCATTTATGCCGAGGACTTCAACATTAAACGCATTGCATTCCCTGACAACGATTATCAGCGATGCTTTAAACAAAAAAGGTTCAACTCCTAGTCATCAGTCTTGACATAAAAGGGGCTTTCGACAATCCTTGGTGGTCTGCTATATCACATAACCTCAAACAATATAGTTGCCCAAAGAATTTATATATATATATATATATATATATATATATATATATATATATATATATATATATATACACATATATATGCTTAGTGGCACCCCAAAGCTGTATAACTAACAAATTAAAAATCTAAATAAAATATGTAAAAATGGAAAATAATTACATATATACAAGTTTAATAAAGGAAAAAAAACAAATAAATATCCATTAATAACTACGTTTTTAAACTGATACTGCTAGTTATGTGATCAGCGCGAAAACACTACATCCTTTTCATTTCACGCATGGTCCACTTCATCCGGTGTCGTTAAACATATTAAATAATATGTTTTAGATAATTAACATAATAATGTTGGCTATTTGCTATCTCTTTGTAATGCGGAAGACTCTAGAGAATCCAAGGATCGGGTTCCATACGACATTAGGGTACCTTTCGCCTGCTGATGTCGAAGGCTGTTTGGTCCAATCCCCCCAGAGCCGCCTCTGGATTCCTCCGAGGCAATTTTTCTATTGCATAACTCTATGTATGTGAGTAAGGTGCATTCTACTGCTGGGTCTACTTGTGTAAGCCCTAAGGTACGTACTGTTAATCACCATTATGCTAGTGTATGTGTTTCGGGTGTAATGTTATTTTGTTTACATATTTTATTATTATTATTTTGATATATAAAAAATGCATTATTAAGTTTAGTATAGACAAAGTATAGATTTAATCCAAATCTTAGGGCAATAAATTATTATTACTAACGATTTTAAAACTAAATTTAAACAGTTAAGGAACTGATTTAAATACTAATAGTTCAATTAATCATTAAAAATATTTATTTCCGTTATAAATTACAATGTACAAGTTAAAAGAACTAAATATTAAACTAAACTGATTAAATAACCAATTATATTTAATCAAATGTAAATTGCACATCATATTCCTTCTTCAGCTTGTAGCATTGGAGGGTTTTCCATTTCTGACATAAGGTTATATTTATATTGGAAATCTTCGAAACGGATCTTGTCATCGACTGGCCTAAGTTTTAGTTTTCTTAGCATCTTCGACAAAACTACTTTCACCATTACCAATGCAAAGAGCATGCCTGAAATATAAATATTATATTTTTTTAAATTTAATTATTAAAATGAAATTAATTTATATTAAACAATATTATATTATATAGTATAATATTATATTATATACCATATTATATTATATAGTATTTTAAAGAAATGGAAGTTATTACAAACAGAAAAAATTGTGCACCTACGTAGTAAAATACCCTTGCTTGGGTTTGTGGATGATTTGGTTTCGGTTTGGAACTAAAAAACTAAATACAATAAAGTATCGAAGTAGGCCTCAAAGAAAATTCGGATATGACGAAATATATAATTAGTAAAAGAAATATCCGTGATTTTGATGAAATTCAAGGAATTGAGTTTTGACTTGTAGTGAAATTTTGAATTAAATTCCATCTTTGATGACAAAAAAATGAAGTTTTGGTGTGTCATGGACACGGCCGTGTGTTGAATACGTTTACGTAACTGATAATATTTTTATATAAAATATTATTATTCATGTATTATATCAAATGAAACGACAGTGCTTCAGCAAACAAGTCATAAATAATGTTGAGCGGTGTTGAATGCTGGTCCTTTAGTAATGTTCTTCATGCTATAGTGGGCTGCTTTCCAGGCAGAACCTAAGACTCCAGTGCATTTCTGTCACACTTTAATGAAAATCAGAAAAACTGGTTATTACATTTGCATGAAAAAAATTCCAGTGTACTGTAGTCTAGTAATGCTTATACAGTGGTTGTCCAAGTAAGAATGATAAACATGCTTTTACCGATGACTTTTTGACCACGCCGCTCAGATACGTAGATTTGTCTATTACTTTTTTCTTTATGTTAACATCGTAATCATCGTCTAATTGAAGCAGTAACTGTTGCACCATTTTGTCTACATCCACGGGTACATTAATGACTTCTGATACCATACCTGCCTTTGCTACATACCTATATGAATGGCAGTCGCGGTGGCACTAGACATGCACCAATCAGATTTAATGCGGGCAGCCCGTGTTGCTTAGGTAGATACACAAATCAGTTCGATTGTGGCAAAGTGGGCACTTTGTCAGAGTCCTGTGATTTTTTACATGTACCCCACAGTTTAAAATCCGTTACTGTTTTATCAAGGAAAGTATTACTAAAACACTTATCACTGGTTTTTCTTTTGTTCGCTTCTTTGAGGGCAGAAACCATAGAAGACCACACATATCGCACGTAAGCCCAAAAGGATTGCTGATAAACGTCGTAGTGAAACGCGCACTTTCTGCTGCCCAATGAATTGCCTCCCTCTATGAATATTTATGTATCATATCTATTAATACATATTATTTATATTATATTGTATTGTTTATAAGGTAACGATAGTTCAGCGGTGTTGAATGCTGGCCCGGAGCAATGTCGAGAAACTGTTCTTTATTGCAAAGCATAGGACGCTGTCTTGCAATCATAACCTCCAACTCCTTAAACCTTGTCCAGACTACACTATAATATACCGTTGCTTAGACCTCTTCTCTGAGACGTGGTATAAGCTTGTCTCGCTAAACAATTGCGGTTCCACTGCGAGACTAATCCCCGTTGCAGAGCCAAAAATCAAATACAAGTAATTTTTTTAATATATATTTTTTTTAAATGCAAGTAAACTGCACTAATAAATTCTTCTGTCATTTTAAACATGTATATACTATTACGTATATACCATACGTGTATGACCATTAAAAAGGAAGATTTTTTTATTACAAGCAAGAGGTGTCTGTGAGGTACGGGCGACCGTCCTTGTTGGTCTAGAATGTACGACTATCGGAAGGTTAACCCTAAAGTGCTGAGACATGGTCCCTGGGACATTTTGGTGCCATTTTTTTGGAATTTCCCACCTACCCGATTATGGGAAATTCCCGTGTTTCTCAGCAGCCTCCTGTCTTGCCAGCACCTTATTGAACGAGAAAGTGGAAGGCTGATTATAAAGTTTGTTCACGAAATAAAAGCAACGCCTGGTCCCACGGGCCTTACCTCAGTACTTGTGAGACTTCTTTAATTTTCCAAGGCAAGCTTTCATTTAATGTTTTATATTTATTAGTTAATATCGATCAGTGATACTTTTAAATTTATAAATTATATCAATATATTTACTGTGTTTTTATTATTTTTGAATTCATACTTTATTTTATTTTAATTTCTATTAAAATTATGGCACCCCAATCTTTCAAATCAAAAATAGTTATAAGGACTGATGGCCCGATGTTTTGAAACAAAATACACCTCTTGTTAGATGATTTAGAGAAAGAATAAGCTGATATTTTCGAATCAGATTTTGATGACGGGGCCGGCATCGAAAGTGATTTTCGATATGCGTACTAATAACGCATTGGTTCTTCACAAGTCAAGCAAAGATATGAAATTTACAAAAATAATTGCTTCTTAAATAAAACTAGATCACCAGCTAGTTGGTTCATATTTGAAAGCTACAATGGAAAACATTAATGTTCCGAGAGCCATTGAGACAAGAATTGCCGATTTATCAGGCAGAAAATAAATCACACCTTCTTTTGATGACATGGAGAAACTCTCAAGAAATGGGTAAAAGCATTGTTGAATATGCCCAAAAAAAAAAAAAAAAAAAAAAGAGGATACATCTTTCCTTTGTGATACCAATATGCTTGGAGTGCTCCAAGAAACTTTGTCAATTGCTTGGAATAGTAATAAATTTAATTTCGATAAGTATTCTGATTTTCATTAATAGGTTTTAAATTGTTTGAAATCTCCTCAGTCCCCCTCCCCAATACCAAAGCCTTATTGATCATTATCAATATACAACACTCCTTCACCCTTACATTTAAAAAAAAGTATTTACCTGGGCAGTTTCTCAACCACTCATACACACCAAAAATAAATCAAAGTATTTACCTGGACAGTTTCGAACACCTATCCCAAAAGGAGTATGCATATGGTTTAATAAATCGCTTTCTTCAAGAAAGCGATCAGGGTCGAAAACATTTGGATTCTTCCAAAGTTTAGAATCCATCCTGATGTGTCTCATTAAGATCATTACAATAGTACCTCGAGGTATTGTAACTCCATCTGAAAATATAAAATCTAATTAACAAACATTGTGACGGGTGACCTAAATGCTCAAATGGGCAGGGAAAATTTTACATGAACTGTGGCCGGCATTTACTCACTACATGAGCACCCAGTTGCTGTGTCCTCGAAGAGAGAAGAGCTCCTGTCCTAAGGATTATACAGATAAGATCGTAGACCATATTTATAATTTCATTCCGTTTTCTTATTTTTATAAGAACTTTTTATTTTTTTATTCTTTATATACATATATCTTTTATTTACCAGAGAAGATGGGCACTTAATTTATTTTATTTTTTTTTTTAGCAGAGAGTAGCAAGTGTCATGGCCGCAACTGAAGTTCCATTGTAGTTTCGCTCCGTGCTTGTTACTTTCTCAGCCCGTTATTACTGAACATCTCTTAGTGAAACTCTATAAACATTGAGTTTATAACTCATGGAACATTTTTACATTAACCTAAAAGTGAGGTGAGTGGTTAATTATTGACAAATAATAAATGAACAACATAGTGATCGGTTGATATAGGCTACTCAGCCGGCTGGTAATTCCTCTGGAGGTCTTATCAGCTATTTACTATTGACTTCACGGTCACGGCCGTATACTGTTCTCGTCTCCGGCCGATCTTAAGTTCGAATCCAGTGACATTAACTTTTTTTTTTTTTCCCCTTTCTTCTTTTATCCATTTTTTTCTTTTTTTTTATCTATATGTATTCAGAATGTTTTATTTTGTATATAATATTGTAAATACTCTAGTTTCTTAGGCTTTATATAAAGAACTTTTATTTTAATATTTCTTTATTTTCTTTGGAACGGATAAAATGGATCTGGATGAGAATTCACTCTCCGAAGACTCGGAGGAAGAGATCCCGTTTTCTGAAATAAGCGAATCTGATTCCTTACATTTAAAGGGACGTACACTACAAAAGCGCCACCTAAATCCTGCCCCCGGCTCCGCGGGCAACTCACCTAAAAAAAAGAATAAATCAAAACAAACAGTCGATAAAAAACAATCACCACCAAAAACTCGCAGTAAATCTTCTGCAGCCAGCAATAAAACTATAAATACAACAACCACTGTTGAAACCTCCCACAATTCACCAGGCAACTATAGCTCAGCCAATAAGAACTCGGATTCTCAAGGTTTTTCTGACCCTGACCAACCCCCGGTATATGTCACCAAAATAGACAATTTTCTGTCTTTCGGTGATGAAATCGCCAATCTAATTGGGCAACCAAACTCCAGGTGCTACTCACGTATTAACGATATAAAAATAAATACGAATAGCAAAGACAACTATAAAAAACTGATTAATCATCTTACTGCTAATAATTACGATTTCCATTGCTATCAACTAAGAGAAGATAAAGCATACCGTGTGGTCTTAAGAGGTCTTCACTCAATCACCCCCACAGCTGCCATCAAAAAAGGTCTCGAAGAAATAGGCCATAGCGTTAGAAACATATCTTCTGTTCTACATCCAACAGAAAAATACCCGCTACCACTATTTTTTGTAGACTTGGAACCAGCTCGAAATAATGCTGAGGTATTTCAGATCTCAAGGTTAGTATATTCAATAGTAAGATTTGAACAGCCCCGACAAAAACCATTAATAGTGCAATGCACAAAATGTCAAAACCTAGGGCACACAAAGGCTTACTGCCATCACCAGTGCAGATGCGTCAAATGTGCCGGCCCACACTCATCTGAGGTATGTCCGAAACCTAAAGAGGAGCCTGCAAAATGTGCAATCT
Organism: Arma custos; assembly: GCA_037127475.1. NCBI lineage: Eukaryota > Metazoa > Arthropoda > Insecta > Hemiptera > Pentatomidae > Arma > Arma custos. The sequence continues at coordinate 131,771,626 of CM073764.1, forward strand.
GTGGTGAAGACCATCCTGCTAGCTACAGGGGTTGCATCATTTATAAAAACCTCTATCGGCAGAGATCGCATAACACAAAAAAAACCTGAACAGAAGACAAATGTTGTTCCTGAGCCTGGAAATTTATCACATTTCCCAAAACTGCCACATACATCTACCAGCCATCAGCACCCCACTACTTAGGAAGACATAAAGCCGCCTTCTCAAGCCTACACCAAGACTCTACAGCAGCCGCGACGTCAGACGCCTCAGAAAATTCAATCTAAACCCCAAACCTCTCAATCCAAGCCACAGATCCCCAAGGCACAGTCCCAACCTCCACGACATCCCATTCCTCCTCACCACTTCCACCTCTCCGTGTTAAACTTCCGCCAGAACACCCACATCCAGTTCCATCACAGCCTTCTCTCCTGGTAAACCCCTCATTACATCGACCAACGAAAGTTGATCTACCTCCTCGTCCCCAGTGTCGGGCTCAGCATCCAGCCAACACCCCTACTGACTTTCCATCTCAGCCTCCTTATCCATATCCGCTCCAAGAACATAATCCCTCCGACATATATTCCATCCTATCTTCCTTCCTGATAGACCTACAACAAACTATCAAACCGCTGATAACCCTCCTCACTAGGTTCCTCACAGAAATTCCATTCACCTTCCCGCGATGAATGTGAAGCCCCTAGCTGTCCTCTTATGGAATGCGAACGGACTAAACAACCACCGAGACGAACTTGACATATTTCTACATGACAATCAGATTGACATTGCCCTACTTACTGAAACTCACTTCACTAAACATTCATATTTTTACATACGCGACTACATCACTTATAGATCTGACCACCCAGACAACACTTCCCACGCCGGTTCTTGCATCTTTATCCATAAATCCATTCCACATTCCCTTATTCCTTCTACTCCAAATGATGTTATCCAAGCAACCTCTATCATAATATCAACTCGTCCCTTCCATCTTACATTATCAGCTGTATACTGTCCTCCTGGCAATTCTCTATCCTATAATCAACTAGAATCCTTGTTCCAATCCCTCGGATCACGCTTTATTGCTGGAGGAGACTACAACGCTAAACACCAACGATGGGGTTGCCAAACATCCAACCCTCGTGGCAACATCCTGTCTCATGTCTCCACTTCTCGTAGTTATTCAATTCTCTCTCCCTCGAATCCTACCTATTGGCCAACTTCCCTGAAAAAACGCCCTGATATCCTGGATATTTTTGTCACATCCCAGATTTCTCCTTCCCATGTATTAATCAAATCCCTGGATGACCTCTCCTCAGACCACAGTCCAGTTCTGCTCTCATTACACTCAACCTTCATTCCTAAGCCCTCCTCTCCTTCATTGATTACAGGACGAATTAACTGGGAGCAATTTAATAACGATTTGGAAAACAAACTAGACTTACGGATTCCTCTCAAAACTAAACAAGACATTGACAGCGCAATAGAAATACTTACAGCAACAATAACACAAAGTATAAGAGATAACACTACCATAAACAGAAATAATATCACACAACAGACTAACCTGCCACAGCACCTTCGCATCTTGCTAAGCGAAAAACGCAGAGCAAGATCTAAGTGGCATAGGACTCGTTACCCATCAGATAAAACGTATTACACCCAACTGACTAACAAACTGAAAACGGAGATTAGAAACTTCAAAATCCAAAATTTACTTAGTGTGATTGAAAATCTTACGACTACTAACAAATCACTATGGACGACCGCCAAAAAGATAATTAAATTCAAAGATTTTAATCATCCTCTCCTTACTGAAAATCAAACTTGGTCCAGATCTGATGAAGAAAAATCTCACATATATGCCCAACACCTCTTCAAAACCTTTAATCCACACCCTGATATCCTCAACCCTATTCACATTGAGCGTATTGAAGCAGAACTGGATATCCCACTCCAAATGTCTCTCCCACCTAAGGCTTTTCATCCGTCAGAAATATCCAATATTATTCATAGTTTACCTTCCGGTAAAGCTCCTGGACATGACCTTATTACAGCTCACATCCTAAAATCCCTTCCTCGAAAAGCTATCCTATTCCTCACATACATATATAATTCTGTAACCCGTACTACCTATTTTCCTGATACATGGAAACTATCTATAGTAAAAATGATCCCAAAATCCAAAAAACCTCCAGAACTCCCATCCTCTTATCGTCCTATCTCCCTCTTACCCATAATGGGCAAGATCCTCGAAAAACTCATTCTAAAACGTATTTATCCCATCTTAGATAGTAACCGCATAATCCCAGACCACCAGTTTGGTTTCCGAACATCCCACTCCACTATCCAGCAATGTCATCGTGTGGTGGATGTTGTCTCCTCTGCATTGGAGCGTAGATTGTACTGCACGGGAGCCTTTCTCGATGTAGAACAGGCTTTTGATCGAGTCTGGCACCCAGGTCTCCTTTACAAAATCCGACAATTCCTTCCTCCTACATACTTTTTAATCATTCGCTCCTTTCTAACTGGCAGAACATTTAAAGTAAGTCATAAAGGTTCCTACTCATCCCTCTATTCCCAGTCTGCTGGCGTTCCTCAAGGTAGCATCCTCGGTCCTATCCTTTACACAGTATATACAGCTGACATTCCAACCCATCGTAACACCTTCATCTCCACGTATGCTGATGACACATGTGTGTTATCAGTTAATAACGACCCATATATTGCATCCCAATCCCTTCAATTACACCTATCAAGCCTCAAAGAATGGTGTCGGAATTGGAGAATTAAAATCAATCCCAGCAAGTCCCATCAAATTACCTTTACCCTTCGTCGAAAACCCTTGATTTCCTGTCCTACTGCATTCTTTAATAGTACTCCACTTATCCCTGTTGAACAGATTCGCTACCTGGGACTCAACTTAGACAAGCGTCTTACTTGGAACCCTCACACAAGACAGAAAAGACAAGAAACAGCTAGACGCTTCCGTTACTTCAACAAATACTAGATAAACGCTCAAAGCTTCAGATCAATTACAAAAGACTTATTTATGTGACTGGTATAAGGCCTATATGGACTTATGGAATTGAACTATGGGGCTCCACCAAACCATCGAATTCCTCTCGTATCCAATCCTTGCAATCCAAAATCCTTCGCAAAATCCTAAACGCTCCTTATTTTGTCACAAATAAAACCATCCATAATGACCTTAACGTTCCATATGTTACCGATTTAGCCCATTCCAGATACCTATCATTCCACAATAAACTTCAAACCCATCCAAACCCACTAGTTTCCATCATTGCATCCAATTCCATCCCGGACAATCCCCCTAGGCGTCTGAAGAGAAGATGGCCTCGGGACCTTCTATTATAGAACTTTATTAGAGTGCTGCCAGTGGGTAGTATCTCTAAATGTCCTATCATGTATTATTTACTCTTATAGCAATTGTACTAGATGTATGTATTACAGTTGTACAACTCAATAAAATAATTTAAAAAAAAAAATTTTTAGCAGAGGAAGTAAGGTAGCTAGGTTTTCATTTATTTTATCTTTTTCTCTCTTTTTTTCTTCTTTTCTTGTTTTGTTCAAAAATATCATGAATGGGACAGACCCACTTAACCCTCATCCAAGGCCTAGAAAAAGAGGTAGAATGAAATCACCTCCTGATAAAATATCTATCCTACCCGATGATAGGGTTAAAATAATTCCCACATATATTATTATTTCTGGAACAGATGAAAATAACTTTAAAAATATATCACCTTTTTTCATAAATAAGTTTATTAACATTACTATTGGTCAAACAAAAAACATAAACAAATTAAGAGACGGAACTTTGTTTGTTGCAACGTCTAATTCAAAACAGACTGAAAAGCTATTAGCATTGACCAACTTTATGGGATGAAAAAAATGAAAATGGAGTATACCGTCTTAGAAAGAATACAGAAGTATACTCCATATATGACGATGTGAAGCTTTCTGACTATGTCAGAACACAATGTCTAAAGTAGTTGGGTCACCTCCATAGAATGGATGATGGCAGAACTGTCAGAGGGCTGCATAAGGACTGTCCAGGAGTGAGAGCTCGAGGGAGGCCACTAGGCAGACAGAAGGACAGCGTCTCAGAGGACCTCCGAAATCTCAACGTGCCACTGAGACTTGCTACAGACTAACAAGACTGGGCAAGAGTGATTGAGTAGGGCAAGAGTGATTGAGTAGGCCAAGAACCGCCTTGTGCGAATGTCGTGCCTATGAAGAAGAAGAGCTTTATGGGATAATTCGAGGTTCAGGCCACTCCACATAGGTCCCTGAATTATTCGAGGGGCGGCATCAGATGTTTTGACTTGCAATAAGCAACAATAGAAGAGATTAAAGAAGAACTAAAAGATATCATCACATATGTTATAAGAATTAAAGTTAAAAAAGATGGTGTCGAAAAATATACATACACGTATATTTTAATATTTACAATACTACCCCTAAGCCCCCTAGACCCATAATTTTTGACGGTAGACATTCAACCATGCATTCCTAATCCTGTATGTTGCTATAAGTGCCTCGGATTCTCCCACATAACAAAAGATTGCAAAAAAAAAATCAATTTGAGCAAACTGCAGCAAAATTCGACATACCAACAATTCAAAATGTGAAAAAAACACTAAATGTGTTAATTGTAAAGGAAAACATAATGCTCTAGGCAGAAAATGCCCAACTTTTCTATTACGAAAAGATAATAATAAGTTAATAAAAAAAAATTAAAAAAGTTAATAAAAACGATTAACAAATAGTATCAATAATGATTTACAATTACTCTAAACACAAACAAAAATAAAATATTCTTTAAAACCACACTTAGTAATATGGCTCTGCTCCAGTGGAACATTGATGGTTTAAAAACACATTTTAATGACCTAAAATTAATAATAAACGATATTAACCACTCATAACTCACAATAATAATTCTTACATTAAAGAATTGTAATTTATAAAGAAAAGATAGCCCCGACTACAATCATAGTCATCACGGCTTAATATTAAGTTAATACAGCTTATTAATAAGTCCTGAAATATATAACATCGTCTCACTCCATGTCAACTGACCAGGACATCGTTGAAAACAGACAATGAAGGGTTTAAATTCCATACAAATAAAAGAGGAAGACAAAAAAAAAATTAACAAATAGTATCAATAATGATTTACAATTACTCTAAACACAAACAAAAATAATATATTCTTTAAAACCACACTTAGTAATATGGCTCTGCTCCAGTGGAACATTGATGGATTAAAAACACATTTTAATGACCTAAAATCAATAATAAACGATATTAACCACTCATAACTCACAATAATATTACATTAAAGATTGTAATATATAGAGAAAAGATAGCCCCGACCACAATCATAGTCATCACGGCTTATTATTAGCTGTTCACAAATCAGTTTACTCAGAACCCATTATAATCAATTACACCTTCAAATCATAGCCGCTTCAATTCACTTAGATTTTATTTTCTCAATTTGCAATATTTATCTACCACTACAATACAGTACAATAGACACTCAGTCTCTTTTAGATATCTACAACCAACTCCCTGGCCCAGAATTGTATATTGGAGACTTCAACGGTCATAATCCCTTGGGGTTCTTCCAATACCAATTTAAGAGGAAAAATAGATAATTTCATGACAACAAATCTGAAATCGACAAAGTGGTGAAATTCATTACAAACTGTAAATTAATAGCCAATATTTGATCATCCATTGTTCCTACTATTTGTTGATGCATTTGTTGTTTTTCGGATTGTTTTCTTTCATCATCCTATATACATATATTTTTTATTTATTTTTCCTTTTATTTTGTTTTTAAAGATAAATAATTATAAAAATAAAAAATAAAAAGGCGTTGATGACCCCAGGGTTTTACGCCTCTAAACAACAACTATATGATCAGACAAACGACAGTGGTAAGGAGCCTTACCAATTTGCAAAAGTAAACAATATGATAATAAAAATCACTTGTTTCCTATACTGAAAAGTACACACAGAAACCTGAAAGCCGCCAAATGTTATTTTGAATCAAATTGATCGTGTACCTATATTGAAATGACACTCTTCCTCCATGATAAATGTTAGATCTGCTACAGAGCAAAACTGTGACTCAGATGACTTCATGAGTACAGAGAGCATCTGGGTTTTTTACAACACGGAAGCTACTTAAAAGGAAAGTATGGGTTCTATAAAAGCTTAAAAACCCTGAAAACTTAAATCATTTTAAAAAACTGAGAGATAGAATGATGATCGAAGATCTAAGGAAAAAGGTATATACCTAATGACGAAACGAACATTGATAAATATGGTGTAAGATCAGTACTGCCATTGAAGAAGTGGTCATAAGTGAAAGAGCATAAATTAAAGGAGATGAGCCCCCGTATTTGGATGATTTCTAGAAAACTTGAAAAATTAAAAAACAATGAATCACCTGGTGAGGACTCTTTTATAGCTGAATTATTTAAAGGTTGTGGAGAGATTACATAGAAGCAATTGTATTTTATTTTAGAATTAAGGGAAGAGAGAAAATGCCTAAGAAAATGGAGATATTATGATATTAACAAATTATGATATGGAGATAAAGTAAATGGAGATAAAAAAAAGACTGGAACATGAAATAAAGGCGAGAATTGAAAATAGTAACAGATGCTATTGGTTCCTCAGAAACGTCTTCCGAAATAGAACTACTACCCGTAGCCTCAAAACAAGGGTATATAATACAATACTTCGTCGGTGTGGGGGTGTGGACTCTATCCAAGCAGCATCTGAAATTATTATTTACATGGGAGAGATTCTTAGAAGAGTGCCTGGCCCAACTAAGGAAGGAAATTGTTTCCGCATGAAAAGGAACCAAGAACTTAAGCACCTGTATGGAGAACCAGCTATGGTTTCTTGTATTAATAAAGCAAGATTGAGATGGACAACATTCATAGGATGGACAAAATAAGGCGCCCAAAGCTGATTCTGGAGAGACGTCCAGATGGAGAAAGATAGAGAGGATGGCCTAGAATGCGATGGCTGGACGATGTGGAAGCAGACCTATAGCTCATAGGGGTAAGAACATGGAGAAGAATAGCGGAAGATCATTCAAAGTGGAGGAAAATTTTTCAGGAGGCCAAGGTCCTCCACGGACCATGTGATGAAGATAAAGTATAATTTATTAAAATGGCACCATGTCTCATTTTTAAAAAAATAATTAAATTCAGAAATGTAGTAGAATATTACTCACTTATATTTATATCTTCACTAGCATACTTTCCAACCATGGCAGGAGCCACAAATCTCAGGGCTTCTTTTATAAACCTTCAATGAAATACACAATATCATCTTTATAAAGCATTTATAAACATATTTCTAAAAGGAAAAATAATTATTCACTATATATATATATATATATATATATATATATATATATATATATATATATATATATATATATATATATATATATATATAGCATTTCCAAGTCAATTTGAACCTTTTCCAAGTTAACTGTAACCTTTTACAAATCAAATGCTACCCTGCCAAGTCTCAAGCAACCCTTTCCAATTCAAATGTAACCTTTTCCAAATGAGTTAAAACCCTTTCCAAATCAAATGTAACACTTTACAACTCAATTGTCACCCTTTTTATTTCAATTGTAACCGTTTCCATTTGAATTGTCACCCTTAAAAATGTTTTGAAATTTTAACATACTGTGGAATGGACGAAGTCTCAGAACTCAACGGTATAAATCTGACAGTATTTGTTTCGTTATTTTCAAAACTTATTGACACAAAGCAGTTAACGAATGAAAATAATTAAATTTTCGAAAAGCAATGATTTTTGTTATTAAACATTTTAAAATAATTATTCCTTTTTGAAGGAACCCATTAAAAAAAAAAAAAAATGCATTTTTTACTGAGAAAGTAAAACTACATAAACTGAAGTTATCAACAGTTTCTTTCTTTGATTTTGAAAAAAAAAATGTTTGCATTACAGTTTACATTTTTTCATTTGTTTTTATTATTTACTTCTTGAGAAAAAAAATCAACTTTTTATTTTAAATTGGTTCCTTAATTTTTTGTGAACAAAATCCACGGTCAGCGGTATTGATGTTCTTTTTCCGGGATGGACCGTGTGGTATTGGTTTTGTTTGCCAAGCTTCGCTCATCGTGTTGTGAGCTTCCTCAGGGCTAGTCAGTAAATGAAGAGCGGATTTTTTTTTTTTTTTTTTTTCCTATCCCTCCTAGAATTTTATTTACAATTATGTACAATTACAATTATCAATAATAACTGCAATGCTTCTATACAAATTACAATGCCTTCTCTTACCTTGCGGTATTTTAAGGCATTACAAATGTACTGAGCCCGCTGATGGCGGTTTATACTCTAACCGGCAATGCCGCTGACTCTGTATAATACAAAACGGGGAGGGACCGTTTACCGGGATTAGGAATAGTAGGAAGAAGAAAGAGGAAGAAGGAAAAGGAAGAAAGGATAAGGACAAGGGAGTCCTCACCTCATCCCTAGGTCAGAGTAAGAACATCGACCAAGGGGACACTGCGCTGCCATTTCCCAGATCTTGGGGGTGGTTTAGTGGTTTAATGTCCCTAAATAGGGGATTCGCACAGGCCTTCAGCCCATCAAAGAATTTGATGTGCCTCCGACCTATGTACTCAGGCACCGAGGGGAGCCGGAGCTCCTCCTGGATGGCAGTGGTACCCTCTCGAGCGATGTGCCTCGTACAATCTTTCTAAGGATACCATTCTGGTGCTGCTGCAGGCGCATCAGGGTTGTCTTGTAGAGGTATCTCAACAGTGGAGCACCATTGAGCATTGTAGGTCTTATTATTGACTTATATATTTGTAGCTTTAATCGTAGCGAAAGCTGTGGTGACACTAGCAGATGGTAGAGCCTAAAGGATTTTTGCCTGGCCAGCGTCAATCTTGCATGGACGTGCCGTGAGAAGGTGAGATGCCTATCAAACTGCACTCCAAGGTAGAGGATTGAAGTGGATAGACTTCGGTCCTCGCTGTCCACGGTGAATGTCTCCGGTAGCCGTTTCTTACATCCGCCTTGAAATGACATCACGATGGCATCCGTCTTAGACGGGTTCACCCTGATGCCAATCAGTTTGAGCTCTTTGATTATCACTTCAGTCGCCTTTTGTGCCTTATTAAGGGCATGTGAGGCGCTGACGCTGGTGGCTTAAATGCCTATGTCGTCCGCATAGGCTGCTACCACTGCTCCTGGATGCTTAATCGCGACCACGGGTGTTGTGAAAATCACGAACATCATTGGCCCTAATACAGAGCCTTGAGGTACTCCACAGGTGGTGGTGCTAGAAGTCGAGTAACTGTTACCGACTCGTACGACGAATGATCTTCCGCTAAGATAGCTTTGGATCAGACAGCATAGCGTGTCGGGAAAGTTAAACACTTCCAAGCGTCGGAGTAGCAACTCATGTTACACACAGTCAAAGGCCTGGGTGCAGTTTAGTGCAGGGATGTTTTCCAGTCTCGCATGAGGCTGGCTATTTGCCGGGTCATCGCATTGATGGCCGGTTTTAGCCCATAATCATGAGAGCGCTGGAAAATATTCCTCAGGTTATTTCGTTGACTAGTGAGAGCCAATATGTGTTTCGGGGGTTTCCTGATGGCATTGGGTAAAGGACTGAACTTTGGGATGTTCTGGTCCGCCGAGGCCTGTATGATAGTGGTGATGACATCCACAGCCCTGTCCACCTCGTCTTCTGTACTGAGATGGGTGATCGTGGGTAGATCTTCCCCAACGGTAGCCCTGTATCCTTTCCAGTCGGCTTTGTGCAAAAGGTACTTACTCGCAGGCGGAACTGCGGGGGTACCTTCGAAAGTATAGAGCATGGGCCGGTGATCCGACGGTTCGTACGGAAGCGCAATGTAATCCGTAACGGTGTGCGAATCACTGGTAAGGATAAGGTCTATCGTTGAGGTCCATCCAGGTCGGGCTGTATGCGTGAAGGCATGTACACTGGGGTGGTAGACGCACAGTCTAGTCTTGGTGATGGCGGTTCCCAGTGTGTCATTGCTGGAGCACAGCCAGGCGGTGTGCTTCGCATTGAAGTCTCCTAGGACTATGTATCGGCTCACAGTCTGGGCGTGCTTCAACAACTTCATGGCAGTATGTACAGCTCCGGGCCTCCTATAGACACAGCTGAACGAGAAACGGGCCTTGAACCGTACGTCAACTGTGACTATGTGAGTACCATTTGTTGGACATACTGGACTAGGAATTCTCCTAGAGGGCGCATCATTTCGTACTAGAATGGCAACGCTTGCTGGAGTCCCCGGTGCACAGGCCTCCCTGTATACAGTGTACCACTGGATATACAGTCGATCCGAGGCGGGCAGCATGATGTCTGTCAGCGCCACCACCGATGGCCGATGTTGGCCGCTCTTCAAAAAACAAGCATTCTCCAGCCAGCAGTGGAAGAAGAAACATCATCCAGAAGATCTCTCCTGAAGTGTTCTCTTTTATTGTTGTGCAGTGATCCCTAGTACTTGCCCAGCTAGGGCCTTATGTCGACGAGGTCCACACATATCTAGTGGAGCAAACCTCAACGACCAATCGGGCAGCGTTGCGCTGGCAACCCCCCCACCCGCCGTTCACGTAGTGCCGCCATTTCAGCCCACCTGAAATGTTTTAGTGCTAGTGACTTTGACATACCGTTTCCGCCAGTTTCCACTATGGCAAAAAATAGCTCAGCAGAAGTGACAGAGATGGAAATTGTCACCGAGCCTGTCCGCCCGGAAAAAAGAGCCGCCGAGGATTCAGACGGCTTTGTTTTAGTGGATGCCAATAAGAAGAGGTTGTTCGGGAGACGGCTTCCCGTCTACAAACCGGCAGCGCCCACCACCGTCACTAACGCTTTTAATCCGCTTGCCAGCACTAGTACTGACGACGGTGTGACAGCTCCTCCATTTAGGCGAAGGCCTCCACCTTTTATTGTTCGCCCCCCTTGCGCGCAGAAGAAGCTGAGGGCAGCCCTCCTCAGCGAGAAGATCACAGATTTCACCATGAATTCTACCGAGAAAGAGCTCTGGCTCTATTTAGCAAATGATCAGGACAGAGCGGTCCAGATACTTAGGGAGGATAAGAAACGTCCTTCCATACTTATGCTCCCCGTGGCACAAAGAGAACAAAGAAATTTGTTCTCTATGGCTATGATTCGGATGTGGACCTGGCTGAGGTTGAATTCGATCTCCGAGCACCGGCAGCGCCCACCACCGTCGCTAACGCTTTTAATCCGCTTGCCAGGACTAGTACTGACGACGGTGTGACAGCTCCTCCATTTAGGCGAATGCCTCCACCTTTTATTGTCCGCCCCCCTTACGCGCAGAAGAAGAACTCCTACACCCCACCCTCATCCCCACCCTACCTCTAACCCCCACCACAGCATACCCCCTGGAACGCAGACTGCTCACAGCTCATTCCAGCCTCAGCCAGCACCGGTAACAGACTTGCCTCAGCAGCCAGCATGATGTCTGTCAGCGCCACCACCGATGGCCGATGTTGCTGCAGGAGTATCTCAACCTCAGCCAGCTTGGAGAGCAGGCCTCTGATATTGTAGGAGTAGGGGGGGTGAGAGGTAGGGAGGGAGGTGGTAGAGGACTGGGGTTGTGGACCCTCGCCTGATTGGCTCGGCTGTGCTGGTCTTCCTCCTAGTAGGGACAAGTAGCTTTTTCCAGGGTTCGCTATGGTGGACGTTTTCTTCTTTCTCTGCTCTATCAAGTCCTTCCTGACTGAACACTCCTTGGAGAACGCCGGATGATCACCCTTGCAATTTTGGCATTTCGTAATTTCAATTATGGGCGCCTTCTTCTCTCTCAGTGGACATTGGCTAAGCAGGTGGTGGTCACAGCACCATGCGCAATATGCTGTACGGCCACAGTATTTGGCGGTGTGGCCAAAATCTTGGCACTGATAGCATTGAGTGGGCCCTCGATGCTCTTTGAAGACTACGGGGTGAAACCTGACGTGTCCGGCAGTTCTCAGTCTTCGTAGCTTTTCAATATTCACGGTGTGGTCCGTGAACAGAAGCAAGCCTTCGGTGGGGCGAAGTACGTCCTTCTCGTCCCGCCTCATCAAAATCTTTATTGATTGAAAGCCTTTAAGGCCTGCTCGGAGATCGAATTCAACCTCAGCCAGGTCCACATCCGAATCATAGCCATAGAGAACAAATTTCTTTGTTCTCTTTGTGCCACGGGGAGCATAAGTATGGAAGGACGTTTCTTATCCTCCCTAAGTATCTGGACCGCTCTGTCCTGATCATTTGCTAAATAGAGCCAGAGCTCTTTCTCGGTAGAATTCATGGTGAAATCTGTGATCTTCTCGCTGAGGAGGGCTGCCCTCAGCTTCTTCTGCGCGCAAGGGGGGCGAACAATAAAAGGTGGAGGCCTTCGCCTAAATGGAGGAGCTGTCACACCGTCGTCAGTACTAGTGCTGGCAAGCGGATTAAAAGCCTTAGTGACGGTGGTGGGCGCTGCCGGTTTGTAGACGGGAAGCCGTCTCCCGAACAACCTCTTCTTATTGGCATCCACTAAAACAAAGCCGTCTGAATCCTCGGCGGCTCTTTTTTCCGGGCGGACAGGCTCGGTGACAATTTCCATCTCTGTCACTTCTGCTGAGCTATTTTTTGCCATAGTGGAAACTGGCGGAAACGGTATGTCTAAGTCACTAGCACTAAAACAGGTGGGCTGAAATGGCGGCACTACGTGAACGGTGGGTGGGGGGGTTGCCAGCGCAACGCTGCCCGATTGGTCGTTGAGGTTTGCTCCACTAGATATGTGTGGACCTCGTCGACATAAGGCGCTAGCTGGGCAAGTACTAGGGATCACTGCACAACAATAAAAGAGAACACTTCAGGAGAGATCTTCTGGATGATGTTTCTTCTTCCACTGCTGGCTGGAGAATGCTTGTTTTTTGAAGAGCGGATGGTGGAGTCAGGGTGTATATACCTTAGGGGTGGGGGGGGGTCTCGGTCGAAATCTGCCTTCCCATTGGCTCGCTTGTGTCGTGTCCATGGGCTGTGTTGTGTTCGGGTGGGTTCGTGTGTGTTCGGTATTGTCGTATGTGTGTGGATGGTAGGTTGCTGTGTTGGTCTTTTGTTTTATGGCAGGATACCAGTTTTTACTAAGTTTGTAACCGTCTTCCTTATTGAAATTATTGGGTTCTTTGATAATTCCAATGGCCTCTCTTATGGTGCGGAGGTGATAATTATTTTCTTTAACCAGTGTGGCTGTGTTTTCGAAAGGTATGTAGTGGTTGGTGCTGTAGAAGTGTTCTGCTACAGCCGATATTTCCATCTTGAAATTTTTGACACTACATATGTGTTCTTTTAACCTTCTTTCGATGGTCCTTCCGGTTTGTCCAATGTAGACCTAGCCACAGGAAAAGGGTATGCTATAGATGCCTGGGGTACGTAGTCCTAACTGTATGCGTAGGTTTACGGTAGACGGTGTGTCCAAGGTGTTTTCCTTTCTTCTCGACCAGCACATCCAGAAAGGGAAGTTTCCTATCCTTCTCCAGCTCCATGGTCAATTGTATGTTAGGGTGGATGCTGTTTAGGTGGAGTAAGAATCTGTCCAGTGCATCTTTTCCGTGCTTCCAGATGGCGAAGGTGTCGTCCACGTATCTGAACCAATATTCAGGTTTTTGCGCTGCGGTGGAGAGTGCCTTCTGTTCGAAGTGTTCCATGTACAGATCCGCTGCCGGTGAGCTCAATGAAGATCCCATGGCTGTGCCTTCCATTTGTTTATAGTACTGTCCATTAAACAGGAAATATGTTGCCTTCATGCATATCTCCGTCAGTCGTTACTCTTGTTCGCTCAGAAGATTTTTCATAAGGTTCAGGGCTTCATCGGCAAGGACCTTGGTGAAGAGCGACTTGACGTCGAAGCTTACTAGAATGTCTTGTTCGTTTATATGAATAGCTTTGATTATGTCTACGAATTGTTGTAGTTGCGGATGTTGTGTTGTGTTTTGCCAGTGTGGGTTTTAATTATGTCGGAGATGTATTTGGATAGGTGGTATGTAGGTGAGCCGATGGTACTGACTATGGGTCTTATAGGGATACCGTCTTTGTGTATTTTGGGTTGTCCGTATAGTCTTGGTGGGATTAGGTCAGATATTATGAGGCGTTTGGTTTTCAGTGTCTGGCTGGTGTTGATGATGGTCTGGATTTTCTTGTTAATGTCATTATTGGGGTCTTAGTCCAGTTTCTTGTATGTTCCATTGTTGAGGATTTCCGTCATTTTGTTTAGATATTGGTCTGTCTTTATAATGACGGTGGCGTTTACTTTGTCAGCAGAGATTGCAAGAAGGTCGTCTCGTTTCTTTAGTGTAGTGAGTGAGTTGTATTGCTTCTTAGAGAGGTTAGGTCTTGGTGGCTTGGCTTTACGTAAAATGTGACTAATGTCTTGCCGGATGGTTTCGGCGGCATTTTGGTCCATATTCTTGATACATGCTTCTATGTTGGTTATAATCTTCTCTGTAGGTACATGTCGAAGTTGAATCCCTTCTGGAGGAGGCTTATGGTTTCTTGTGGGAATTCTTCGTTGGTGAGATTTATAACAGTCTTCTTTAGTGCGTCCTTGTAGTCGGTGCAGCTTGTCTTCTTCATTGATAGTTTCTGATATTTTCAGTTTCTGATATTTTCGTTTTTGGATGGAGGAGTGTTTACGGTAGGTGTTATCCGCTTGTTCCCAGGTGAGACGGTAAATCTTTTCCCAATCGTCATTAGCTATTTGGTTTGCTAGGAGCATGTGGTTATCTAGCAGTTTCTTTTCGATGGTGGATAGTTTAGATCGGGTGTCACTGATTCTTGCATTCAGTAATCCCGTAAACGATCGACGTAAAGCGTTTTGAATACGTGGGCTGGATCTTTTTCTTTCAAGGTTGGAGCATCTGGGTATGATATTGTAGTCTCTGCATCTTTTGAGAAATGCGAGTTGTGCCAGGAGTCTCATCTTCTTCGATCTTAGTTTTTCGAGTAACAAAATATTATTATACTATTATGTTTATTATTTTATTGCCAAAACTGTTGTTAAGTTCAAATTACACGTTTTTACTTTTTTTAAATAAACTTTCTCAGAAACAAAAAATCAACTATCTGTTTTTTAAATTATTTCCCTCATTTTTGTCCTAACAAGAGTTGTGAAGAAAAAAGTTGTGATGATTTTATCCTGGCGAGTTCTGAGGACCTAAATTCGCCCATTCCCCAGGACAGTAAATTTTCAAAACATTTGCAAGGGTGACAATTGAAATGGAAACGGTTACAATTAAAATAAAAAGGGTGGCACTTGAATTGTAAAGCGTTACATTTGCTTTGGAAAGGATTTCAACTCATTTGGAAAGGGCTACATTTGAATTGTAAAGGGTTGCTTGTGAGTTGGAAAGGGTACTTTAATATATTCCAAACCTATTAAATTATGTTTAATATTTTATTTGAAACGAAAAGTCAACAAGATCCAAAAATAAAGTAATGTTCAATTAACATTCTCACCGTGTATACATCGCAAATTGCGAGAACACGGAGATATAGGATCAGTGGAAAGAATTGATATGGCTGACCGGGAAGCGAGCCAGGGTGGCCGAGATGGTTAAGGCGTCACCACGGAGAGGTGAGAGACCCGGGTTCGAGTCCCGGTCCTAGCAAAATCTTTTCTTTTCAAATAAAATATTTTAAAAAATTATATCATATAACAATAAAATAAATTATACTATTAAATTATGATTTAAAATTTCTTTAAATATATAATATACCTGTCTAGGTACTTCATATGCCCTAAATCATCCATAGTCGGCTCTCTGTCATCGTTACTAAATATTTCAAATTGCTCTTGCCAAGCTTTTTCTTGAATGTCAGGTAAAAATGCTAAAAAAATGATTGAGCTTGATAATGTCACAGTAACAGTGTGTGAAGCCTGAAAAAAAAATTACATGTGCATTTAAGAATGTGTATGTATTAATTTAATTCCATCCATGTCTAAATAGCAGAGTTAAATAATAAAAAATAGAGAGAATAAAGCTAGAGTATATTTTGATTTGAAATAGAACAAACAAATTCTTATACCAGCTGTTAGTACTCCTCTTAAAATTATTGACGTGTACTTGCTCTTATGAATGGAGTACATTTAAAAATAAATAAATTGAGGAATATACATATAACAATATAGTGCATTTATATATTGCAAATTTATACATACACACTAACACAAACACACTCACGCACGTGCACACACATATTTTATTTTTTACAAAAATAAATGCTTCCATTAAGAAGATGGCCTCGTGACCTTCTAAACTGAACTTTATAATTGTGTACTACCACTGGGTATTTTCTCTACTTGCCTTTGTCTTTGGATATGATTTATCTTTCATTATATTTACTTGATGTATTCTGTATACAGTTGTAAATTTCAAAAAATATATTTAAAAAAAAATGTTGTCAATTACATTCCAAAAATCTAAAGAATAATCATTAATTCCATTTTTTTAGGAATTTTTTTTCAAATAGTATTTTTGTATTAATTTTTATTATTTGTTACTGAATTTTTGTATTTATCAATAAATATTCAGACATTTGCATGTTTGAGCTGAGATTTCTTCTTATTTAGCTTATTATTACTGTAACAACTTCTATTTAACTTCTTATCTTATTTTTTTAATAAGATATTGAATATAGTCCTTGAATATATTCCTCTCATATTTACATTTATATTTATGTTATGTTCTTTTTAATGTAAATATTGCTCAAAATGTTGTCCTCTTGCACCAATGCAAGCATTACATCTAGCACTCACTTGATAAATTGCAGCTAAATAATGTTCTTATGATATTTGGTGCACTGCATCTATGATTCGGTCTCTTAATTGCTCTCTTGAGTTTATTGACACCGAATAAGCTTTCTGCTTCAAGGTTCCCCATACTAAAAAATCCATGGGTGTCATATCAGGTGATCTGGGTGGCCAAGGTACTACTCCTCCACGTCCAATCCATCGTTTTGGATAATTTATATCCAGCCAAGCTCGAGCAACTCCGCTATAATGAGCTGGACATCCATCGAGTTGGAACCACATTTCAATCCGCTGTTGTAAGGGAATGTCATCTAAATAATTAGAAACGTCGTTCTCCAAAAAATGTGTATATGTGATACCATTCAATCCTCCAGGTAAAAAATATGGTCCCACCAGTAATCCGTTCCAAATTCCAAGCCAAACGTTAATAGCAAATTCATGCTGAAACCTATTCTCTCTAATAGCTCTGGGATTTTCAAGAGCCCATACATGATAATTTCTTTGATTAACAATTCCTCCTCTTGTAAAGGTAGCTTCATCGGTCCATCTAATTTTTTATGGAAATAAATTATCATCGCGAATTTTTTCAAGAAACCAGTTACTAAAATTCAATCTCTTGACATAATCTTGAGGTGATAAATTCTGAACTTTTTGAAGATGGTATGGGTAGCGACTATCACCTTTCAAAGTTCGTCATATTGCTTGCCGCGATATTGCTAATGCAGCAGATGCTCTTCGGATGCTAGTCTCAATATTGTTATCGAAGTGGCGTTGGACACAATTTCTTCTCCGATAATCTGCTTTTACTGCTGCCTGGAAATGGTCGCCTTCATTACTTATTAAGAATGACCCAGTCTCTCGTAGTCTATTAAAAGTTAACAAAAATACTCGTCGATTAGGCACTCTTCTATTTGGAAATCGGCGCGCATACTCCCGCACTGCTTCTAAAGCATTACCGTTACCGAAACCATACACAAAAATCATATCAGCGTATTCAACATTAGAATATGTATGCGGCATTGTGGCTGATACTATTCACACAAAAATATCTGAGTAACTGACTGAAGACTGATTTAGGAATTATAATCCTAGAAGGAAGCCAAAATGTAAACAAATAAAATAATATAAAGGATAACATTAAGTGTTTACATATCTCACTGCCTAGCCTGACGAACTTTGAAAGGTGATAATCGCTACCTGTAACATTTTTGTTTTGTTTCTTTTTTTGCGATTTTCTCTAAAACTGAGCAAAAACGAGCAAATCTCTAAAGGACTTTTTGTCTTAGTTTTTCGGTCCCCTATAAGTTCCTGAAGTTTTGCCATTTAAATTCGGGACACCCTGTATAGAACGGTGCCAGTTGTTTTAGGAAAGAAAAGGGTTTCAGGAATATTGCAATTAACTTAGATTAAAACCATTCATCTTGATAAAGTGGGGGAACTTTGTTTTTTAACAAATATCATTAAATGAAGTGATACTCTCTGGGACTGATACAGGACTTAGGACACTGATACAGACACCGCACGAGACCTATCGCTTATTATCTTAAATCAAGGAGTTACAAAAATGAATTGAATGAAAGCAAATGTTAAAAGAAATATGATGCAGAAAACAAATTTACTGGTAATGGTGATGCAGTTGGTTGGCTCGAGAAATACATTAGTGAATGTGATTGATTTGGCATATCTAATGATGATAAACTGGAAGTGATCTGAGTATTTTTAATTGATTGAGCAGTAGAATGGTATTTATCTAATAAGAAAAAAGAGTAGAGGACTGGAGCATTGTAGTACAATCATTTTAAGCTTTTTTGGCAACTGATCAAGATTTTGGCATGAGTGTGAAGAATACTTTGTATTTGGCGCACTTAGTACTGCACATGTTCGCAGGTTCAGTGGGAGGGAGGTGAGATTCGGTAAGCAAGAGGAATGGCAAGTTTGTATATAGTTTGTCGGTTGTACTCTGTTGTTGAAGTGTGAACAATAAATGTTGAACTGTATTCTGTGTATAATCATTTGATTCCTCATAACATTAAAAGGTTATGGGCCCAGTATGTGTTTGTGTAAAGAACTATAGTTAAGTGTAAACGATTCGTATAAAGCGTTTGTGCCGATTCCAAGAGTGAAATGGCCGCGACAAGTTGGACACCGTACTCGCAACTGAGTGGATCAAATTTTTCTACATGGAAGTTTAGACTGATGAGTTTACTCGAGGAGAAAGGAGTCCTTGATGTGGTAAAGATGGAAGAAATCCCGGAGGGTGAGTGCAAAAATCTTTATGGGTTTAATTTCAAACTTATACAAGAAACAAAGAGTTGTTTTCTTACAGAAAAACACAATGATCTGTGGCATTTCAGATTAGGACATTTAAATAGATGAGGTCTTCAACTTTTAAATCTTCCCTATTCGGACAAAATATGTGATTCATGCCAAAAGGGAAAGGCAGAGAGAAAACCATTCAGCAGAAAAGATTACCCCAGATCCACACGTATTGGTGAGTTAATTTATACTGACATTTGGGGACCTGTAAATGAAAAGACATTAGATGGCGAACGGTACTATTTATCAATATTAGACGACTATACGCATTTTACCCAAATCTATTTGCTCAGAGAGAAATCAGAGGCTGAGGAGAAGTTGATGGAATTTTATAAAATAATGAGAAACAAAGGACTTCATGTTCTCAAGAATCCGGACAGATAGAGGTGGAGAATTTAGATCTAATAGGTTAAAGGAATTTTGCAAACTTAATGGTGTGGTGCAGGAGTTTACTGCAGGCTATACACCTCAACAGTGTGGAGCTGCGGAGAGACTTAACCGGACTTTACTGAATAAGGCAAGAGCAATGTTTGTTGACAGTAATTTGCCCAAATATTTATGGGGAGAGGCGGTTCGTACTGCGGCTTACCAACTTAACCGCTCTCCAACAGTGGCATTGAATGGTCGAACCCCTGCTGAAGTATACTATGGAAAGAACGATTTGTCGAAGTTAAGAGTTTATGGGTCTAAAGTGTGGTATGTACAATTACCAAAGGGAAATAAACTGGAGCCGAGAGGAAGGGAAGGAAGGATGGTAGGATACGCCGGAGCTGGATATCGAATTTGGGACCCAGAGATAAATAAAATAATTATTTCGCGAGATGTGAATTTCGATGAGTCACAAATTAATTTTTTGAATACATCCCCAAACATCTGTATATGTTCCGCATAGTGGAAAAGAAGAAGGTTTTGGAACAACAGGGCATGATAGTGAAAAACAATCAACTATGCAAGAAGAGAAGAGTCAAACTGAACCAGAAGATTTTGACAACGTTTCCTCATCGGATAGTGATTTTTACGGATTTGAAGAAGACAAGGAAGAAACATTCACTGAAGGTAGACCTAAAAGAAAACAAAAGGTACCAAGCTCTTCTTACAGAGAATGACCCGAAAAACTACGAAGAGGCTATGAGAAGAGGTTGGGGAGATGCTATTAAAAAGGAGTTAAATGCCCACTCAAAATTTGGAACGTGGAAAGAAACGAAAGATGTACCCAACGAAATCAAACCTATAGAAACTAAATGGGTCTTCACAACAAAGAGCAATGGGACCAAGAAGGCAAGACTTGTAGCCAGAGGCTTTCAGACAGATAGCAATCCAGAACATCTGTACTCCCCAGTGGCTAAGTTACCAACAATACGACTTGCACTCAGTGTTGCATTACAGGAAGGCTGGAGCGTAAAGCAGATGGATGTCCCTACTGCTTTTTCTAAATGGGACATTGGAAAGCAATATCTACATCTACAGGCCAGAAGGTGTGAAGAAAGGTACCCCTGTACTAAACCTTTAGGGAGAACTAAATTTAATTATTTCAGAGAAGCTTTGTGTATATTTAAGGATTGATTTTTTTTATTCTGTTTATTACAATTTCAAGTTTCATCTAGTTCATATTTTGTTTATATTCTTTATTGTATTTGTATATGTAAAATTTAGTGTGAACATTATCTATATTAGTAACTTGAAATTGAGAGGGGGTGTGAAGAATATTTTGTATTTGGCGCACTTAGTACTGCACATGTGCGCAGGTTCAGTGGGAGGGAGGTGAGATTCTGTGAGCAAGGGGAATGGCGAGTTTGTACATAGTTTGTCGGTTGTACTCTGTTGTTGAAGTGTGAGCAATAAATGTTGAACTGTATTCTGTGTATAATCATTTGATTCCTCATAACATTAAAAATAAGTCAGGTAAACAATTCAATATAAATACATAAGTTTATTAGATTATTTGCTTACAAAGCAGAAATTACTATTGGAAAAGGTGAAAGATATAACCTCCGATAGCTTAATAAATTTGATGGTCATAGGACTACCATTATATGTACAAAGAATTATCAACCAACAATTATCTGCAGGGAATCCTCTAAATCTATTTGTTCAAAAAAGTACTCAATCTATATATTGTGAATAAGGATTTATCACATTCTAAAAGACCAGTGTATCAAAGATCCTTTAAAGTAATTGTAAAAACTATATAATTTTAAATATAGGTTTTGAGTAAAGCCATGCAGATTTCATTAAAATGTGGATGGATATGTTGATCTATAAACTCATATATTGTTTTCTTATACATTAATAATATGAAAATCTTAATACATACTGTTATGAACACATCATGTAACGAATTTTCTAATATCTTTCTACTTTGTTTATATTTTGTAATTCTTGATGCAACCGCCATTGATAAAGTCTGTTCTATAACAAAACAAAAATAAATAAAAATACAAAATGAAACAAAATGTAAGATATCATTACTTAACTTAAACCTAGTGTTATATAAACTGTTGGGATACATTATTTAGTGTTAGTGTTTATATAACTTATTAGGTGCCACAATTTTCATCCAATCTGATGTAATAGCCTTCACTTACTTCGTCCACTACTTTATTTACTTAAAACAGCAACACAGCTAATACTGAGAGAACAAGATTACCTTCAAATACTCATCTTCACAGAACTAGGTGTAGACTTCTATTTCAGTTTAAATACTTGCGATCCCAGAGCTTCACTCACTCCTTAAAGGCACTGTCCTTCGTCATCATCTAAAGTGAACAATCTTTCTATTCAGCATTCCATTCTCAAGGGAATAAGAGAGGTTAGTGCAAAGTTGATAAAATCCCTTTTGACCCTCTCAAAATCTCTAACTTTTGACAAGATCATGGTTGTGATAAAGATTTAGAGAGAGCATTGAATACTTGGTCATTATGTTGAATCTGTGAGTTGGATCTTATTTCTGAAATGTCTTTCAGCTATAAGAATAATAAAGAAAAAAGAGGACATTTGATATTACTCAACATATAACATTTGATACAGAATTAGATTTAGGATAATATTGACAACTTGTACTCCAACGAACAAACCAAGTGAAGGTTAAAATAACTTTTAAGTTGGAGGGTTAGTTATGAAAATCTCTCCTCTTAGAGAAGAAACATTTTGCAGGATAGGACTATTACAGCAAAAACTAAATCAATCACATGTGAGGTTTTGGGCATATTATCCATGAAATAATTGACTATTGCCCTGGATCAAACGTAAACAGATAAGAACAAGCAGAATAAGGATACACATTTTGAATCTGTTTCATAATACATAGAACATTTTATAGAAGTGTTGAAAATGTCTGGTAGATATTTTGTTTTATTTCTTCTAGATTTGGGCACCCAATGCAGCTCCCAATGGTAACGTTTGGTGAACTTACCTGAATTAAAGGTACATATTGTGTGATGTAGGAGAATTAAAACACACACATATACATAAATGGCGGATTTCTAATTCTCTTACAAATGTGATAGGAAATAGCGGCTCTTACCTGGTAGAGAACACTGGTTTTTTGCTGATGCACGATCCACAAACTAAAACAATATGTATTATCACACATTACATAGAGGAAATTTATGTACTGTAATAACTAAAATTAATCAATTTTTTTTTTTAATGTATTGTAAAAGTGTAATCAATAATAATAATACTAAAGCATTTACCATTATCCTCAATTCTGCTAAATCTCTATAGAGTAATGTATCCACTTTGGTTGGTCGTATTATAACTTCTATTAATTTTGTTAAGTCTGGATTTCCAATAAAAAACGATGCTAAATTACCTACCCTGCAAAAAAATGCAATATTATTTATTTATTTCTTGGGTCTGATATCTAGAGCAGGAGTGACTATCCCTTTCTGTCAAGTGTACCACAAACATGAGTTCCCTACATTAAGGCATGCCACAACCTTAGGTTTCCCACATAGCCACAACTGTAACAGTAACAACAATAGTTACTTGTTATTAAAAATAATTATTATTACTCTGTCACAATGATTATTTTTATATGGTATAGGAACGTCAACATGTTAGTGCCCCAAAAGCATATCTCAAGCCAGTTTTTTAAAATTATTATTTATTTTTTAAATAGCTTTTAATAAATATTTTGATTTATTATTTTTAATAATAAATCGCAAATTTAAATATAAATATATAATTAACCAAAAAATAATATTTAATTGTATATTAAATAATATTTTTATTGATTTGAACTGTGAAAACAATATAATTTATAATTATATTTTACAGTTTTATATACATGTGAACATAAATCACCAAACATAGTTTTAAAAAAAATAAAAAACTCTCATGGACAAGAGGAGGTTGGGTAGTATATAGTAATATTTCATATTTTTTAAATTTTAATGTTAGATTTTATGTTTATTGTTTTTTGGGGGGATTTTTTTTATGTGGTAATTTGATAGAAATGATCGATATTCACTTTACTTACATTTTATTCAACATTAACTTATAAATATGTATTTCTGGTTTGTTTTTACTTCTATTAATTCTGGTTTATGATTTGTTGAGGCACCCCAATGATTCTTGGAGATTTAAATGGCAGTGTAGGATATGAGAAGGAAAAGTGGGATGGAGAAGTTGGGAAGTTTGGCAAAAGCTCAATCAATAATAACGGAGAAAGAATTCTCAGTTTTTGTGTGGGAAATGCATTGAGAATCGCGAACATACTCTTTCCGAATAGAGAAAACCATAGATTCACCAGAGAGGAAAAAGTGAAAAATCTATAATAGATTATTTTCTGGTAAGAAAAGAAACGGTAGGTGAAGTTATGGATACAAGAGTCAAAAGAGGGATCGGAAGCGATCACTACCTCCTAACACTGGACAAACTATGGAATGAAGAAACTCCTCGGAAAATGCATAAGAAAGGTATAAAGAAAATAATAAAGTCCTACAGGCTAAAAGAAGAAGCAATGCCCCGATACTTTCAAGAAGAAATAAATAGGATGGCACGAGATTCTGATCACCCACGAGATAGTGATGACATAGAGCAGAGCTGGTCATCATTCAAGAAAATCATCCTTGATGCTTCTAGACTGATATGTGGAGAGAAAAGAAGAGGATCCGGATTTAAAAGAAGTTTGTGGCGGACCGATGATGTGAAAAATAAGGTTCAAGAAAAGAAGAAAGCATGGAGAGACTTCCTCAGCCAGAGAGCACCAACGGTCTATGGAAGGTACAAGGAAAGAAGGAAGGATTCCAAGATGGCAGTTGTTCAAGCCAAGCAAAAATCAAAAATCATGAGAAGATTTTGGTCACAAAATGGAGGAAAATGCAAAAGATAACCAAAAGATCTTCTACAAAGTCATCAAAAGAATGAGGAGGGAAAGATCGGATTCACTCAAAGGAATTAAGGACAAGGAAGGAAGGATTTTATGGCAGGAAAAAGATATAATGGAGAGATGGAGAGAGTATTTCAAGGAGCTGCTGGAGGGAAGAGACTTTAGTCCAGATACCCATAATGTGGGGGCGGAATATGCAGAAGAGGATTTCATCAGCCAGGAAGAACTGCAGGAGGCTATCTCGAAGATGAAGCTAGGCAAGTCTGCAGGGCCGGACAAAATAACTCCCGAAATGATGAGATATATGGGCAGCAAAGGTGAAGAAATGTTTCTCCAACTCTTAAATTTGGTTTGGAAAAAGAAAAGAATACCGAAGGACTGGGAGATCGCGGTGTTGATGCCTATCTACAAGATGGGAGACAATAGAATATGCTATAACCATCGAGGCATATCTCTGCTCAGTTTGCCAAGCAAGCTTTATTCAAGAATCCTAGAAGCAAGGGTTGCCGACTGCCAGATCGGAGAGGAGCAGTATGGATTCAGAAACTCGAGGATAACTCAGGACCTGATTTGCACTTTGAGGCAGGTCATGGAGAAGTCCATCGAGAAAGGTAAAGAACTTTCTATCTGCTTCGTTGATTTAGAAAAGGCATTGGACATAGTCAAAACTGAGGATATAGAGCGAGCTCTTTTGGAAAAGCAAGTGAATATTAGCACAATTTTGGCAGTCAGGAGTCTTTACCGAAAAACAAGAAACATTATAAGGACCGGCAACCACAACACCAAGGAGTTTGAGACGATGCAGGGACAGGCCAGGGGTGCAGCTTAAGTCCCCTACTGTTCATATTGGTGCTGGTTGGGGTGCTGAAGAGAGCCAAACCCAGATTGCGGCGTTTTCAACTAGGGCATAGGAACTTACAGCCTACTTTATATACAGTTCTCGCTTTTGCTGATGACCTCGTAGTGTTCGCTGCAGATGATCGGGACGTACTATACAACGTAAATATCATGCAAGAAGCATTGTCGAACGTTAACATGGATATTAATCCAGATAAGACCAAATGCACGAGAATAGGAAGACGTCCTCACCTTGTTATGAGAATATTGATATTGAAGGGATCTGTCCTAGAACAGGTGCAGGATCTCAAATATCTAGGTACCTGGATCAACAAAAGTGGTTATATCGATGGAGAGGTGACGCAAAGGTGGAAGCAGCTGGTTCATTGTTCAACACAGTCCGGAAGGGTTTCCTCAACAAAAGAGAAGTGAACAAGAAGACGTAGACATCCGTCGACAAGTGTACGTTCCTGCCCATCCTATCTTACTCTTCCGAATCATGGACCCTTACCTCAAAACACATAGGGCAGATACAGACAATGGAGATGAAATACCTAAGAAAGGTTGAAGGAAGGGCCAGAAGAGATAGGATCCGCAACACTGCAATAAGATCGAACTTTGAGGTACAGCTGGTAGAAACCACTCTTAAAAAAAATAGACTAAGATGGTTTGGACACCTCCTGAGGATGAGCTCGGAGAGAAAGGGCCAGGATAACATACAAGACGAGAGTGGACGGTAGAAGATCAAGAGATCACCTGGGAAGAAGGAGCCCCATAATTGTAATTTTAATGTTTTTAAGACATCATATAAGATATCCTAGCTCTAAATCCACCATTGATTAAACTTCAAAACTGAGATCTATAAACAACAGAACTAGCTATTCTATCCACAATATTAAATTTTATTTACTTGAAATATAAAATTTATATTTTACTTTGACATAAAGTCGATAACCTTTGGATGGTGCATCATGCTGGTTTCTACACCTAAGAGTGTTTCTGAAAAACCCAAAATTCGTCAATTTCATTATAAAATCAATTGGTACTTCATTAATATTTAAAACTCTTAACAGAACTAATTGACAAAATCATTAAATTTATGATTAATAAAAGTCTAAGATAGGTCTTCAGAACTATTCCAATTCCGTTTTCTTCTGGTGCATTTATTAGATCTTGCTTTTCTTATAACGAAGCTGGCATAGACTTCTTTATTCTTTTCTATTATACAGGATGTTTCAGGGTTAAATGGCCAAACTGATAATTTGAACTAAGGACCTCAAAACAAGAAAAAAATTTCCTATGAAGGTATGTCCACAAACGCTTTGTTTAGGAAATATTCACATCTATAGATTTCATTGTCACGAATTATTTAGGCTTAGTAAATAAATAAAACTTATTTTATTTGTTCCAACTACTTTATTTATTAAATGCAAACCATTAACATTCATATTAAATGTTTAAAGTGATTTCCTTGAGCATTCAGACAGGCTCGGCATCTTTCTTCAACAGCAGCAGTGACCAAATTGAAAACATGAACTAAGGATCTTAAAACAAGAAAAAAATATTTCGTACGAAGGTATGTTTGCAAACGCTTTGTTTAGGAGATAAATTTAGATAGAATACTAATATGACCTTGTCTCCCTAACTGTACATAAACTATGGACTTTAGGATTTATACTGTTTGGAATAGAACATCAATAACAAAGAATAATAATAATAATAGAACTATCAATAACATTTATCAGTTTGTTTGAGGCTTTCGCAGAGTACTCATTATGCCTTCCATTTATACTAATGCTGAATATGCCGATATGGTGTTTGTGTACGGTTTTTGCAATGTAATGCCAATGCTGCCCGTCGTGAATATTCCTTGCGATTTCCAAATAGAAGATTACCTAGTAAGTCTACCTTTAACTCTACGTTTCAACGTCTTAGAGAAACTTGTAGATTTGCTGCCGTACCACATGCTGATGGTATTTTAGCCCCTTTACGAAATGAAGAAAGGAGTGCGACCGTATTTTATGATAATCCATCTGCCAGTGTACGAAGAGCTGGAGCAGAATTAAATATTATGCCAACTACAGTATGGAGAACTCTCATTGCAGATGGGCGTCACCCATATCATTATCAAAGGGTACAAAATTTATTGCCACAAATTTTTCTATAAGAAATTTTTCAGAATGGTATTTAAATCAAGCTGATCACAATCCACAGTTTTCAGGAGAAATTTTATGGACAGATGGAGCTACCTTCACAAGAAGAGGTATCTTCAATCAGAAAAATAATCATCTCAGGTTGTATGAAAATCCCCATGCAATGCGTCAGCATTATTTTCAGCACGAGTTTCAGTGCTATATGTCGTTCGGGATAATAGACAATATTTTAATAGGCCCGCATTTCTTACCACCTCGACTCAATGTGGACACATTTTTGAAATTTCTTAATAATGATTACCACAATTTTGTTGAAGATATTCCACTACAACTGAGAGCGAACATTAGTTTCAAGTAGATGGTTGTCCTGCACATTATGGAAGAGTTATACGACAATGGCTAAATGCTAATTTGCCTAATCAATAGATTGGCCGTGCAGGACCAGTGGCTTGGCCTGCTCGCTCTCCAGATCTGACACCACTGGATTTTTTTGTTTGGGATGACATCAAACAAAAAGTCTATGCAAGGATCAATGAAAGATGCCGAGCCTGTCTGAATGCTCAAGGAAACCACTTTGAACAATTAATATGAATACTAATGGTTTGCATTTAATAAATAAAGTAGTTGGAACAAATAAAATAAGTTTTATTTATTTGCTATGCCTAAATAATTCAAAACAATGAAATCTTTAGATGTGAATATCTTCTAAACAAAGCGTTTGCGGACATACCTTCATAGGAAAATTTTTCTTGTTTTGAGGTCCTTAGTTCAAATTTTCAGTTTGGCCATTTAACCCTGAAACACCCTGTATATCTCCCTCAATATGAAGATGTGGTGATGAGAAGGTGCCCTTCTGTTCTTTCGAAAGCGACATTGATTCTCACCCAGACTGCATCTACTGGTGCAAACAGTAGTTATCTGCTATAGTTATGTAGTTGAATAAATATACAATATAACATTTCTTGATTAAATCACAAAATCCTGTAAAAACTGTCACAAGCATTCCAAAAGAAATTAAATTATATCTTGGACATAAAGAGAAGTCCATAATAGACTATTTCCCCTTACAAAAGTAGACTCTGAAGGAAACAAATGGATGTTAGAATTTAAAGTAATGTTGTGTATCAATCGATCTATCGATTATCTGTGATCGAGTCTCTGGTCCCGCCCTTTTGAGAGGTACCTTCTCAAGTGTGTTATCAACAACAACAATGTTACAGTGTGTACATTTTTATTTAATAAATGGTGTTATGAGTATTTGTTTGTGTTATAAGTAGTTATATTCCTAAGTGAGTATCAATCTAGTAATAACAAGTAAGTTTAGAGTAAAGAGGATTCAAGATAGTTAGTGATCACCTGCTATTAAAGATGGACTTTGCAGGAAAGGAAATTAGGAATTAAAAGCTTAACACTTAATCCATCTGTACAAAAACCAATGCCTAGTCGGCTGAATTGGCATGTGGAATAATTCCTTGGGACAAAGGGCAAAAAGGACACTTTGGTGGAAGAATAGTAAAGATGCAGGTGCAAATGAAGAAAAGAAATTGGATGAATACTTGAAAACAAATTCAGCATATACAAAATCTTGTAAAAACTGTCACAAGCATTCAAGAAGAAATTATAAATATTTATATAAATACACACACACACACACATACATACATGAACCTATAATATTATACCTGAAGTTACATCTAGTCACAGCACTCGTTTTATGAAGCACATCCACAGCTGAAGGTGAAGCCAACATCAACTCCACCAATTTATTGCCGCATTTGATGAAATTATTGTAATATTTAGTGCCTATATGTGACCTTTTTAGAAAAATATTATAGTCCTTCCTTTTAACTTTCCATAAATCATCCGATGCTGTAATATAATGGTAGTATACTTAATTATGATGAAAATGTTTACATTTATTTTACAAGATAGAGAGAATTTTTCTAATTTGATGTAATTTGAATAAATATAATTATTAAGATTATACACTGTTAATTATAACACTACACATAGCAGCTAATTTCATTATTTTGTACAAAATTAAAGATTTTTCAAAACAGAATTACATAATTTAATAAAGGCTTAAAAAACTATTAGAGAGCAGTAGCTTAGTGTGCAGAGTGCTGAGTTGCTATGCACAATGTCCCAGATTCAAATCCAGAAGTGGTAGTGGTATTATTTAATCTGTTAGCAGCCAGGGATGGGCAGAGACAACAGAACTCTCCTAGAATCTATAATGTGGGTACCCTCAATTGGGGTAAAACCTGTTGGGGTAGAATGTGATCACATCAAGTTTAATCTGTTAAGCCAACAAGATTATGTTGGTTAGTAGTAAATGTATGAGAGTTGCCTGAATGTCACCATTAACCTGATTGTAGCCCTTAGTTACTTGCAACTATCTGACTCAATCTGGTTGTACTGTAGTATAGTAATACTGTCATGGCAGTCAGGTTACAATATGGCAGTTGCAATGTTGTTCATTGCCAAATATATTGTTCAATTGTTCATATTGGATTTGCCACATTGTATTACAATCTTGACATGGTGACAACTGGTTGGTTTGTTGTTTTGAATTTGAGGCATAAAACTGATTGGTCATCAATGCCTTAGTTTAATTTGGTTTAAATATATGTATACATATTATTTACATTCTTTTTTTTTAGTAATAGATTTTATAAAACCAGGATAAAAAAATATATAAATAAAAAGTAGTAAAACTAAATAAAAAATAATGAATAATTAAATAAATATAATTTAAAATATCTATATATAAAGAAATAATAAAAAATAGGAGATAACTGTATTAAATATTCTTAAATAATCCTTCTTTTGATAGAAAGGTGATGATCTTATCATTGTACTTTTCCTTATTTCCCAAAACCATGGATACATTGGCAGGTAGTCCTATTTTATAAATTACTCTTTTGTATACGGTACAGCCTTTGAAGATATGGACATTTGTAGTTCTTGTTGCACTTCCCAAATGTTGGTGGATGTTCTTTTGTGATTAAGTGAGAGTAGAGACAACTGTGACCAAAGGAATAGGCCTCAAGTGCTTGATATATATATATTTATATTCAATAAATTAATGATTTTTTTTCTAAATATAAAATAATTATGATTGTTTTTAATTATGACAGATCTAGATGCTACTTACCGATGCTGGAAAAAGGACCTTCCATATAAGTCTCCAAACCTCCATACACACTATGGGGTTTATCCTGCATTTTTGAGTGAAATGCTAATTCCTAAATAAAAATATTCATATCAGTGATATATATATATATATATATATATATATATATATATATATATATATATGTGTATATGTGTATATATATATATATATATATATATATATATATATACACATATATAACTTATATACTCTAGGAACAAAACATAAAAAAAAATGAAAATTAAGGATTAAATGACTGGCACGATAACTGGTCTTGGGTTAACACTGACTTTATTGCCATTTTGATCGTCTATTTATAGATTCTAACAGCTGTTTACAATACCAGCTTGATATTAGCGACTATGCGATCGTCTTGTCTTAACTTATATATATATGTGCGTGTGTGTGTGTGTAATCAAAACATCACATATATCATTGATTAGAGTTTCTGCAATTTAATTTCTTATTTAATTAATTAATTTAAAAATAATTTCTTAAAAACCATGAAAGCCAGCATTACTTTTTCTCCAACCCATATATTTGTATATATATATAACATATAGATAGTTGATAAGGTATAGATTTTATAATAATTTATTTTATCTTTATATTATATTATTTTTTAAATATTTTATTTGAAAAGAAAAGATATGGCCAGGACCGGGACTCGAACCCGGGACCTTCACCTCTCCGTGGTTACGCCTTATCCATCTCGGCTATCCTGGCTTCGCTTCACGGCCAGCCACATCCCCTCTTTTCAATTGATCCTACATCTCCGTGTTCTCGCACTTTGCGATGTATACACGGGAAGAACGTGTGTGTATATATATGATGTACCCTGTAGGCCATATCACTACCCATTCACAAATTTTGGCTTTGAAACAACAAAGACCTTACCATCTACTGAACCCAAGAGCCTTTAAGGGCTGTTTTGGTACATTTTTTTTTTTTTTACTTTCTTACTTCCAGTAGGTACGGAAATTATTTTATCAGGTAACTCGGGTCTGAAAAATGCTAATCAGTTTTGTTTGTAGGCTGTAGCACAAAAATGAGTTGAACACTTTTTATGAAACCTTATGTCTCTTGTATATTACATAAACAATTGGGATAAATGTTAAGCCTACTATTTCAGTGACTTGATCAGTGAGGTTGGTGTTCTGGCCGAGGTTACACTCAACTGCCAGATTTTCCTCCATTAAGGGTACCCCATTTATTAGAGGTTAGTTGAACCCCAGGAGTGTCTGCTTATCCCACTGGGCCAATCCATGGCTAAGAACAAAAGAAATAATTTATTTTTCACAGCCGTTTTAGAACTTGAGTACTACATTAAGATTACTCAGCCCTCTACATCCTGGGTTACCTCCCCCCCTCCTAAAATAGAGAATAGTATTATGAATTATAAGATAAATACAACAAAATGCTTGAAAAATATAATTACTGATAGGAAGAATTGGAAGGTCTAATTAGTAACAAGGTTCTAAATTAGTTTGACAAGTAATTGAATTTTAAAATGACGAAGGCAGAATAATATGCAGCATAACATTACACATTTTATAACATCGATTATATTATTATTAGTATAAATAATACTTATTATATGTATCTATCAATTCATAGATCAAAAATATGTTACCTTGACAATCTCAGGACTAAAAATAACCACTGATACCTTGTAACCATACAGCCAATGGAAGCATAACCCATTTTTTCCATTTTCATCTGCTATTGCGTGCATATAATTGTACATACCTTAAAAAGAAATATTTCTTCGTCAACATACATGTAATACATTTTAATACAATACAGTTTATTATAGTTGTTTCATTGAATTAGGATAGTTAGTATTAACTACTAATCAGAAATAGGAGAAGGGTGATCTTTAAAATGCAAATATATTCACTAATAGTAAGGAAATGGCGGGTCAAAGTCAACGAGGAAAAATGCAAACACGTGAATTTTACACTTCGCCGGGGAGCGTGCACTTCTGTCCAATTCAATGAAACCGTCCTACCTATTTCGGACACAGTATGATACCTTGGCTTCTTCCTAGACAAGAGACTAACATGGAATCCTCATACCAGACTCAGAGGACAAGAAGAACCAGACTTAACAGACGATTCAGCCAACTATACAGATTACTATGTAGGGCCACCCATCTTTCAATATACATTAAACTACTAATTTACAAGACGATCATCGAACCTATCTGGAACTGTGGGGGACCGTAAAAAAATCAAATATCAGACGCATTCAATACTTTCAATCCAAAGTCCTGAGAACTATTGTCAACGCTCCTTATTATGTCTCCAACAAAACCCTCCATAATGATCTCAACATTCCTTTCGTCCTCGATCTCATGCCTACTAAATTTTGAAACTTTCACCAAAACCTAGCCTGCCATCCCAACCCCCTGGCTCAGTCATTATCCAGTTCCACACATCCATATAACCCACCCCGCGTCTAAACCGGCAATGGCCCCGAGACCTGGTATAATAATGTTATTTGGAGTACTGACACTGGTCAGATTCTCCACTCATGACCTGTGTGTGTGAAGCGCCCTTAACCAGCTACCATTGGCGTTTAATGCCAGTGACGCGGCTGGGAAAGGGGGATGGGGCCTCCCGGACTCCTGCTTTGCCCTCATTCCTGGGGAAAAAGCTCAGTTCGGGGGCCCCAGGCAAATTCTAAACAGGGTATGAATGTGTATATTATATATTTTTTTTTACTTTATTTTATTATCATTTTCTCATTAACTTCTTTTTATTACCGCATGTATATATTTATTTATTTTATTTTGTTTATATCATTGTTTTGTTATGGAAACATTGTAAGCTACCTAGCACCATTGCTTATTGCCACAAGTGGCAGATTGTAATTTTTCAATAAAGTGTGTAAAAAAATAAAATAAATAAAAATGTTTTGTGGTTTTATGAAACCACGATGTAAGAGAAACTCTTTTTCGGTTTGTAGGCATTTAAATAAAAAAAATTGGAAAATTATTCGATTTAGTGTATTAAAGTTGCGTTTTTAATCTACAGGCTACAGGAATTAGAAAGACGAGAAAACGGAAGAATACTTCAGGGAAAAGGACAGTCGAAAATTCTTCAAAAATATCAAGAATATCAGAGCAGGATTCAGCCCAAGAGGAAATTTAGTTAAAGCAAACCTTCTTGGTCACGGAAGAGAAATATTGGAGAGAACATTTTCAGGAGATCTTAGGGGATAGCCAGGAAGTGGAGAAGCAATAAAATGCCGAAAGGGTGATTGCAAATGTACAAAGTGAGGTGGAGGACTTGGAAGAAGCAAATATCCCCCTGATATGGAAGAGATCAGTAAAATTACATCACAGCTCATAAATAATAATGCGCCAGGGATAGATGATATCCAGATTGAAATGCTCAAAACCGCCGGGGAAGTGATAAAAGAAGATATCTACAATATAATTTTTGATGTATGGAGGTTTGATAAAATGCCTGAATAATGGTCCGAATCCTTACTTGGCCAATATACAAAAAGGGAGATAGAAGGAATGTGACAATTATAGGGGTATTTCATTGCTGAATTCGGTATATAAGGTTTTATCGATAGCAATAAGTAGAAGATTGACAAACTGGTCAGAAACTGTTCAGGTTGATTACCAGTGTGGATTTAGACCGGGTAGGTCCAACACCGATCAGATTTTTTTCAGTGAGACAAATGCTGAAGACAATATTACCCTTCACCATCTGTTCGTGGACTTCTGATAAGCGTATGATTTAGTGAAAAGGGAAAAAATGTACGAGCATCTTGAGAAGCTGGGAGCTTCAAAGAAAATAGTACAGCTGGTTAAAATGACTCAGGCAAATACACACAGTAGAGTGATGATAAAAGAAGTAAGTGCTGTAAAAAAATGTCGTGAAAGGCAAAGTGTCTCATATATAAAACAATTGTGAGACCAATTGTGACGTACGGATGCGAGGCCTGTCACTGAAAAAAAATTTCAAAAGGATCCTTGAAGTATGGGAAAGTCCTGCGTAAAGTTTTCGGACCTATCAGAGTGGAGGACAAGTGGAGAATCAGGTCCAATAAAGAGCTAAGGGACCTACACAATGAGCCTGTTATAATAAAAGTCATCCAGCTCAAAAGACTAAAAGGTTGGCGCATATGGAGAGGATGGACCCAACGAGAACTCCAAGAAGGATGATGTATGAGATACCGAATTAAGGCTCAAGATTAAGAGGAAGGCCCCGTCTCAGGTGGCTCGACGATGTGGAGGATGACCTGAAGGTGATCGGAATAAACCGCTGGAGGCGGACTGAGGCGAATGGCGGAAGAAATTAGCAGAGACCAGGGTTCTTCAAGGACTTTAGAGCCCATTAATAAATAAATAAATAAAATTGATTTTTTACTTTAAAAAAATGGAGGAATGATCGTATGCAAATAAAAATGAGGAAAAACCCTAAAGGAGGCATACAATAATTACTAGAATGCAGTAGGAAATATAAAAATAATAATGCCTTAATTTTCCCAATTGATGAAGCCTCAATGATATACACAAAATATTTAAGTCAATAATGATCGAATGCAACACATCTCAAATCAATATGCAACAAAATCATAAAATTGTTGTTGATACGAAATAAATAAGACTTTTAGGTTTTTAGACTATATTGACTCATTTTTGACTGCACAAGATAACATAATCAAGACTGGCCTGGATACACTCAGAACTCTACTGGACTCCCCACTATGCCTCAGTCCCCCTCTCCAATGCCAAAGCCTTATTGATCATTATCAATATACAACAAAAATATATTATTTATTTTAACTACTTACTGTCCAGAGATCCTAAGAGTAGTGTTCTGTAGAAGTGGTAGAGATTTCCTAAAATAGGAAAACCAAAATGTTGAGAATAAGAATATAACTTGCGAACTCGAAGCCAAAGTATGAGGCCCAGGACGAGGTGAGCCACAGCAATCATCAGGCCAATGTTTATAATCATCATCATCCTATAAAATTATATGTACAATACTATAATTTTTGTCATTAATTTAAAATCTAAAACAATAAAAAATATTCAAGCTATTGATGATTTGTACGTATATACACACGCAATTGGTACACTCTGATCATCCCAGAATCCTTTTCGACTATATGTTATTGTACAATAATCATAATCAACTCATTCAATGAAAACATGACCTTGACCAGCTGAAAGATATATCTCCCATAATCCATGGATTTTGACAGATTTCACTGTCCTTGGTCATTATTGGCAGTTGAATAAAATAAAATAAATTATTACCATTTACATGTTATATCCTACTAATATTATAAATGCGAGAGATTAATATACAAACTCTCGCATTTATAAATATTATGGCAATAATTTATTAATAATTAAGTAAATTAAGTAAATGGTAATAATTTATTTTATTTTATTCAACTGCCAATAATGACCAAGGACAGTGAAATCTGTCAAAATCCATGGATTATGGGAGATATATCTTTCAGCTGGTCAAGGTCACACACATTCTTTGGCTCGGCCGTTATGAATTGCCTCCAGTAGCCTGAATGGCATCACATACCTGAAGGGTGTGACATTTGGAGGCCGAGACCTGGATTCGAACTTACAGCATGGGCTCGTTAAGCAGGTGCATTTCTACAGCACTTTTAATCCTAAAAAATTAAATACATTTAATAAAATATTTCTTTAATCTTTTGAGCTCAAAATGATTCAAAACGTGAAAACCGCTTGAACCGTTAGATCAATAAATTATTCCGTAACTGCAAATGTTATGCTAAACTCACCGCGGACAATAGCCTGTAAAAACAATTAATTGGCATAAAAAACCTAAATCATTGTTTTTTACGCCAATTAATTGTTTACTTATCTGTCACCAGTTAAAAAAAATATCTGATCTTGCAAATTGATGTTAATATCAATGTAAGTTGAAAAACTAAACATAACTAATCTTTATTTCATGAGAATATTTAATTGCTATGACTATAATGTATCATTGGAAGTACTTTTTCACACAATAGCCTGTAAAAAAGACATTATTTAAATGGCCTTGTTATGCGAGTATTAGGGTATTTATCTTGTTACGGGCTACTGGGTATTAAAATGAATTAAACAATTCCTTAATTAAAGATACTAGTATTTATTTACAAAAGTGATAAAAGAATACAATTAAACTATTATCAATTAAATTACTAACAAATAAATTATTAACTAAAATGAATTTACAATAACAATATTTTAGATATTTATAATCTAGGCCTAACTTCTATTGAATAATTACAATAATATAAGATGTTATTATTACTAAATAGCTTAACTATTTACATAAGCTTGTACAAATCACATAAAACTACAACCGCTACTTAACTAATTAATTACTACTAATTAACACTTACAGTTCACTAATTAAAGTCCACCGACCGTAAGAATCTCTGAATATAACAAACTGACACACAATTACACTCACAAACTGTCACTGACTTATTACACTGGCTTATCACTGTTTCCGATGTTAACCGTACCATGTGCTTTAAAACTCTCCCTGTACTCGCGCTGAGATGCTGTTTAAATAGACAGAATGCCAGATCTAGATCCTACGGGACGGATCTCGAAGTTTCGCGAAAAGGTCTCTTTCATCTCTGCCGACAAGGGGGCTTTGTTCTCTTCCAGGAATCGCCAATTCCCGCGCCCGTAACAATCTTATACACAGGTTTTTATAGGAAAATAAAGACGGTGAGTTGTAGAATTTACATCAGAATAAAATAAAAAACACATATTTGTTTAAGGGTCTCTTAAGAGGCAGTCGCTTTTAAAGATAACGGAGATGTGTAAATAGGAGGGGGGAATATGATTGTTGAGATTAATGAAAATAGAAGGGAGAAATATGATTGTTGAGGTTAACGAAAATAGGAGGGGGAAATATGATTGTTGAGGTTAATGAAAATAGGAGGGAGAAATATGATTGTTGAGGTTAATTAAAATAGGAGGGAGAAATATGATTGTTGAGGTTTATGAAAATTTGTATACAAAAAGAAAAAACAATGTTGTTCGTGTATTACCGCCACAGCTCTACAATCTATCGGAAATCGTACAAGATGGATGAGTTAAAGAAACTTGGCTTCGATCACTATACGGTTAAGCATTCCTACAATTTTATAAACCCTAAAAACGGTGTTCATACTTGATGTATAGAGAGAATGTGGGGCAGTGTAAAGTGGAGGGACAAAAAAGAAAGGGGAACAAAGAGAGAATATTTGGAATCGTATTTGATTGAGTTCATGTTCTGAGAAAGCAAACAAAAAAAAAAGGACACATTTAATGAAATATTAAATATTCTCTCAGTCAACTGGCCTGCAGATATGCAAATTACTATTGCATTATTCCATTAATTATCACCATGCTTCTCTTTTTTTTAAAAATGACTATTGCCTTTTTTTTTAATTATTGAACACAATTCAATATGACTATGTTTCTTTTTTTAATATACTACTGTATTATTATGTTATTAAGTCTATATTTTATTATGTTAATGATTCTACATTTTATTTTATTATTAATTGTATATTTTGTAATTTTATTATGTCAATGGTTCTATATTTTATTTTGTTATTAATTCTATATTTTATTTTGTTATTAATTGTATATTGTGTTATTATTCCCGAGAACAAAGGGCTTTTGATTTTTTAATCGTGATTCCTTACGATTTGGCTGCTGTGTGACTGATTTTTGGGTTAGTCTGACTAACATTGGCTAATACAGAAAGAAGAAGAACTTTTAGTATCGAAGAATACGCAGCTGAGATTCAATTAAAAATCACAGAAAACAGAGTCCAGGGTCGTCGGAAAAGAATCAATCTCAAAAGTACAGGAAAAAGTCAAGTCGTTAGAAAATTCCAATCTGAGAGCAAGTGAGCTAAGAGAGCACATCTGAACACAGTAAACCCGTAAGAGCGGACTGAGGCAGGGAGGGGCAAAGCAAGGCGCTGGACTCCTGCGTCGGAGCCCTTTGTTCTCGGGAGCCTTTCTTCTCGGGCTCTATCCGGGTTTTCCATTTTCCATTGATCATTTCTTCGTGGTTTCTTAACCGATTTTTGATATAATAATTATTTGAGTAATCATCTTAAATGATTACTCTGGCATCCCAAAATCAATTAGGATATTTAAAATATATTTAAATGGCTAGCAGTGATAAGAAATAAAATTAACCGACCGTACGGTTCCATCAGCATCTGCGCTCCGCCGCTAACTTCCTATGCCGGAGGCTGTTGGTCCAATACCTCCAGAGCAGCTCTTACTCTTAGTTATATATGTATGTAGTGTTATTTTTTTTTACATATTTTATTATTCTTATTTTTGTATATTAAAAATGCATTATTACGTTTAGTAAAGACTTAATCCAAATCTTAGAACAGTAATTCCATAAGGACTTTAAAACTAAATTTAAACAGTTAAGGGACTGAATCAAATACTAATAATTCAATTAATTATTACAAATATTTATTTCAGTTATAAATTACAATGCACAAATTAACAGAGCTAAATATTAAACTAAACGGACTAAATAATCACTCATATTAAATAAAATGTAAATTACACATCATATTCGTTCTTCAGCTTGTAGCATTGGAAGGTTTTCCACTTCAGTCATAAGGTTATATTTATACTGGAATTCTTCGAAGAGGATCTTGTCATCGACTGGCCTAAGTTTTAGTCTTCTTAACATCTTTGACAAAACTACTTTTATCATTACCGTTGCAAAGTGATTGCCTGAAATATAAATATATTCTTTTTTAATTTGATTCTTAAAATAAAATTATTTTATTATTCTATATTAAAATATATGGTAATTTATATGGTATGTGCATATTATATTATATGGTAATTGTTTAGACCTCTTACGCCTTACTATTATATAGTATTTTAAAGCAATGAAAGGCGCTACCAACGGAAAAATGTCTGCACCTACGTAGTAAAAACCCTTGCTTGGGTTTGTGGATGATTTGGTTTCGCTGGGGAAGGCACGGGGACTAAACAATCTAAATACAATAAAGTATAGAAGGAAATTCGGATATGACGAAATATATAATTAGTAAAAGAAATGGCGGAGATTTTGTTGAGATTCGTGGGATTGAGTTTTGACTTGCAATGTATCATACTTGGAGCCATCATAAAAATTAATGTGTTTTGCACAAAGAGCAATGTTGGTTTGCGAGAGGCAGGCCGCGCAGGTAGAAGGGTCATGGTCAAGGTGGTTGAAGAGATAAGAAAAGAGGGAGGTCGAAGATGAGGAGATCCTACTAATGCAGAGAGGGAGTAATGCTAAATGAAACGTTCAATAGTAATTTATAACTTTTCAAAACCAGAGCAAACTTTATTTCTTGTACTCACTGAGGACTAGTCATAGCTACCATTGGACCTCCATTTCTAAAACTGAATTGATGGTGAGGAATCAAGATATTTGTTTTCTCTTGCTAACCCATAGAGTTAAAGCCGATTATAGATATTTAAAACATATGTAATATTTTAATATTGAAAAGTAAAAGAGACCTTACATAAATGTTAAGACTGTGGAAAAATTCCAAACAAAAACCTTAAAGAGTTGCATTTGAGCCTTGGAGATGTTGGGATGTTTCTTGGGTGCATTATTCATTTTTTGTTTTGTTGTTATTCTCTTTCTATCCTGAGGATGCCTGAATAGACAAAATATCGGACAGATAATTTCATTTTCTGTTTTAGTTTGGAGACATAAGGGCTTGGAATTTTTCCACGGTCTTAATATGTAATATTTTATTTATATTGTTGCTTAATGTTCAAAGTTTATACAATACTTTAAACTTGTAACTCATAGTTTCTCAACCTCTCATACATACTAACAATAAATCAAAGTATTTACCTGGGCAGTTTCGAACCCCTATTCCGAAAGGAGTATGCATATGTTTTAATAAATCACTTTCTTCAAGAAAGCGATCAGGGTCAAAAACATTTGGATTCTTCCAAAATTTTGAGTCCATTCTGATGTGTCTCATTAAGATCATTACAACAGTACCTTGAGGTATTGTAACTCCATCTGAAAATATAAAATCTAATTAAAAAAAATCGTGATGAGTGACCTAAATGAGTGGCAGGGAAAATTTTACATGAACTGTGGCCAGCATTTACTCACTACATGATCAGACAAACGACAATGGTATGCACTCTTACCAATTTACAAAAGCAAACAATATGATAATAAAAAGCACTTGTTTCCTAGACTGAAAAGCACACACAGAAACCTGATAGCCACCAAATGGCATTTTGAATCAAATTGATCATGTACCTATATTGAAATAACACTCTTCCTCCATGATAGATGTTAGATCTGCTACAGAGCCAAACTGTGACTCAGATCACTTTATGAGAGAAGAGAGCATCTGGAATGTTTACAACAGAGAAGCTACTCCTCCTTTAAATAAAGGAAAGCATGGGCTCTCCAAAAGCTTAAAAACCCTGAAAACTTAAATAATTTTAAAGAACTGTGAGATAGAATGATGATCGAAGATCTAAGGAAGGAGGCATATACCTAATGACGAAACGAACAATGATAAAGATGGTGTAAGATCAGTATTGCCATTGAAGAAGTGGTCATAAGTGAAAGAGTAAAAATTAAAGGAGATGAGCCTCCATATTTGGATGATTTTCTAGAGTCAATTGAAAAATTAAAAAAACAATGAATCACATGGTGAGGACTCCTTTATAGCTGAATTATTTAAAGTTTGCGGAGAGATTCCATAGAAACAATTGTATTCCATAATTTTAGAATTATGGGAAGAGGGGAAAATGCCAAGAAAATAGAGATCAAGTATAACTTATTTAATTTATTAACAAGGCGTCATGTTTCATTTTTTTTTAAATAATTTAAATTCAGAAATATATTAGAATATTACTCACTTATATTTATATCTCCACTGGCATACTTTCCAACAAATGGAGGAGCCACAAATCTCAGGGCTTCTTTTATAACCCTTCAATGAAATATACAAAGCATTTATAAACATATTTTTAAAAAGAAAAATAATTATTCACTATATTTTTTTTATTATTATTTATTACTATTTTATTGTACTATTGTATTCATTCAATTTAATTATACACTAGATACCTATTATAATTTAATTATACACAATATCATCATTTAATTATACACCAGATACCTACTTTTTAAAGTTTTGATCACATTTATATCCCATTTGAATGTTACAACCATTTAATATTAATATATTTTGTCTATTTAAAAATTGAAGTTATGTAAAGTTTCAAAAGTCCACCAATATCTGATGAAGCATTTTAAATAGTTTGATATAATGTATAATTATACATCCGAAGATAAATTTCATAGCTATAATAATATATTCCAAACCTATAAAATTATGATTTAAAATTTCATTAAATATATAATATACCTGTCTAGGTACTTCATATGCCCTAAATCATCCCTAGTTGGCTCTCTGTCATCGTTACCAAATATTTCAAATTGCTCTTGCCAAGCATTTTCTTGAATATCAGGTAAAAATGCTAAAAAAATTATCGAGTTTGATAATGTCACAGTAACAGAGTGTGAAGCCTGAAAAAAAAATTACATGTGCATTTAAGAAGGATGTATTAATTAATTTAATTCCATATGACTACATGAATATAATAATTGACAATAAGGATATATTATCACTTTCTAAAAGACCAATGTACCAAAGATTTTTTGAATAGTTGTATAAATTATCTATTAATGGGTTTTGAGTAAAGGCATGCAAATCTCATTAAAATGTGGATGGATATGTTGATCTAGAAACTGATTTATTGTTTTCTTATACATCAATAATATGAAAATCTTAATACATACTATTAGGAACACTTCATGTATCGAATTTTCTAATATCTTTTTACTTTGCTTATATTTTGTAATTCTTGATGCAATCGCCATTGATAGGGTCTGTTCTATAACAGAACAAAAATAAATAAAAATACAATATATTTCAAAATCAAACAAAATGTAAGATATCATTACTTAACTTAAAACTAGTGTTATATAAACTGTTGGGATACATTATTTAGTGATAGTGTTTATGTAACTTATTAGGTGCCACAATTTTCATCCAATCTGATATAACAGCCTTCACTTACTTCGTCCACTACTTTATTTACTCAAAACACCAACACAGCTAATACCGAGAGAACAAGATTACCTTCAAATACTCATCTTCACAGAACTAGGTGCAGACTTCTATTTCAGTTTAAGTACTAGCGATCCCAGAGCTTCACTCACACCTTAAAGGCACTGTTCGTTTTCATTTGAAGTGTCCAATCCTACTATTCAATATTTCATTCTCAATGGAATAAGAGAGATTCGTACAAAATTGATAAAATCCCTTGTGACCCTCTAAAAATACCTAACTTTTGACAAGATCATGGTTGTGATAAAGATCTAGAGAGAGCCATGAATTTTTGGCCACTATGTTAAATCAGTGAGATGCTCATTGTTGTGTGTTGGACCTCATTTCTGAAATGTCTTTCAGTTATAAAATAGGACATTTGATATGTCTCAACATATAACATTTGATACAGAATTAGGTTTAGCATATTATTGACAACATGTACTCCA
Source organism: Arma custos (assembly GCA_037127475.1). Classification (NCBI taxonomy): domain Eukaryota; kingdom Metazoa; phylum Arthropoda; class Insecta; order Hemiptera; family Pentatomidae; genus Arma; species Arma custos. Next base: position 131,814,935 of record CM073764.1, read on the forward strand.
AGGAACAAACCAAGTGAAGGTTAAAATAACTTCTAAGTTGGAGGGTTAGTTATGAACATCTCTCCTCTTAAAGAAGAAACATTTTTTAGTATTGGTACAGTGATTATTTTCAACTTCTTCCACTCCCTAACAACTTGTTGCTTTAATATGTACGAATTTGCATGGTAGGAATATTACAGCAAAAACTAAATCAATCACAAGTGATGTTTAAGTCATGTCATCAGGCATGAAAAAATCGACTATTGCCCTGGATCAAAAATCCAGTAAGATCAATATTTAATAGTAATCACAAACAAAAGAACAATAAATAAAAAATAAATTATAAAATATATAATTGACGTAAGAGATCCCAATTAAAGTAATATTCAATGAACATTCTTCCCCGCATAAAAATTGCGAGAACCAGGGGATATAGGATCGGTGAAAAGAATTTTTCTGGGTCAGATGTGAGCCTTGGTAGCTCAGAGGGTTAGAGATGCGGACGACCCGGGTTCGAATCCCGGCGAAGACAAATCTTTTCTCTTCAAAATAAAAAAAAAATAAAATAAAATAATAAAATAAAATATATATATATATATATATATATATATATATATATATATATATATATATATATATATATATATATATATATATATATATATTGATACATGACGCAACTGTCGTCTAATGAACGAGTCAGTTTTTTAAGAAGAATATAGTCATTCCTTAATAATAGGCCTGGAAGCGGGGACCGGATGATGTAATCTTTCCTAGAGAATAATAAGAATTCAATGTCGAAATCTTACATAATTGAAGAGTTTAGATATAATGCCACTAGAGGTCGCCATTCTCACCTATCCCTTCCATAGATAAAACAAGTCACTCTAGTACAAACCCCCAATCAAGAATAATCATCGCTTCAGTTCAAATCTTCGATCAAGAATGATCATCGCTCTCTATCTCAGACCTTCATATAGGAACATCACAGCGGAAGGATCTTCAGATGAATGCAAGTACTAAATTTCAATATTCTGCAGAATAATGTCGATAAATGCATTTTTTTTTGTTAAGAGCTCATTAAAATTAAATTAAATTAATCCAAAAGCGCTATATAGACATGTTAGTTGGTTACGTTTTAAGTATAAAGAATTTTAATAATAATAAATTGGTAAATGTATTTAATATATGATACATGTGAATTTCTAGGTCAAGTTCTTATAATTGTTCATTATAGTGTTTTTCTATTGAAATTAATTTGTTCATTATATTATTATGCTATTGAGATTAATTTGTTCATTATATGGTTTATAAAGTTAAATCAATTTGTTTATTTTAGTGTTTATGATTGGGATTAATAATAAATCAATGTTAGTGAAATGTATTATGCCTTATCTATTGATTTCCTCATGTTGATCCATGTTTAAATTTAAATCAATGATTAAAGGTTTATTAATAGTTAATAAAGTTATTATTCCAATCAAGGCAAGATTTTCAATTTAAGTTAAATAATTTATTCCAGGTCTTATCAGTGATGATAGATAATTAAAATCTGCCCATTTAATCCCGTAAATACCCTAGACAAGCGAAAGTAATTAGCATCAATTTATATAAAAAATGTTTATCACTGGTAGGAATGGAATAATATATATATATATATATATATATATATATATATATATATATATATATATATATATATTTTATATTATATATATATTATATTACATATATATATATATATATATATTATATTTTATATATATATATATATATATATATATATATATATATATTTTTTTTTTTTTTTTTTTTAATTTTGAAGAGAAAAGATTATGTCTTGGCCGGGATTCGAACCCGGGTCGCCCGCGTTTCTAGCGCGGTGCTCTAACCACTGAGCTACCAAGGCACGCATTCCAGCTAGACAAATCCTTTCTCTTCACTGATCCTATATCCCTGTGATCTCGCAATTTTTCGAGGTATACACGGGGAAGTATGTTCATTGAACATTACTTTAATCGGGATCTCGCTGACTTACGTCAAATTTATATTCATAATTTTATTTTTTATTTATGGTTCTTTTTAATTATTTAAATATATATATATATATTTTTTTTTTTTTTTTTTAATTTTGAAGAGAAAAGATTATGTCTTGGCCGGGATTCGAACCCGGGTCGCCCGCGTTTCTAGCGTGGTGCTCTAACCACTGAGCTACCAAGGCACGCATTCCAGCTAGACAAATCCTTTCTCTTCACTGATCCTATATCCCTGTGATCTCGCAATTTTTCGAGGTATACACGGGGAAGTATGTTCATTGAACATTACTTTAATCGGGATCTCGCTGACTTACGTCAAATTTATATTCATAATATATATATATATATATATATATATATATATATATATATATATATATATATATAAATCGCAGATTTCCAATCCTCTTACAAATTTGATATGAAATACCAGCTCTTACCTGCAAGAGGGCACTGGTTTTTTGCTGATGCATGATCCACAAACTAAAACAATATGTATTATTATACATTACATAGAGGAAATTTATGTACTGTAATAACTAATATTAATCAGATTTATTTTGTTCATGTATTGTAATAGAGTAATTAATAATAATAATAATAATAAAGCATTTACCATTCCCCTCAATTCTTCAAATTCTCTGTAGTATAATGTATCCAGTTTGATTGGTCGTATTATAGCTTCTAAGAATTTTGTTAAATCTGGATGTCCAATCAAAATAGTTGCTATCTTAGTTACCCTGCAAAAAATGCAATGTTATTTATTTATTTTTTGGGCCTGATATCTAGAGCAGGGGTGACTATCCCTTTCTCTCATGTGTACCACAAACATGAGTTCCCTACATTAAGGCACGCCACAACCTTGGGTTTCTCACTTAGGCCCAACTGTAACTGTAAGGACTCCTTGCTACTTTACACTGTCACAATAATTATATTTATATGGAATAGGCATTTCAACATGATAGTGCCCCAAAATCATATATGTAGCCAGTTTTTTTAATTATTGTTATTTTGTAAATGACTTTTAATAAATATTTTTATTTACTATTTTTAATAATAAATTGTAACTTTAAATATAAATACATAAACAACCAAAAAATATTATTTAATTGTATATTAAATAATATTTTTATTGTATTTTTTATTTTTATTAACTGTTATAATTTTAAATATTTTTATTGGTTTGAACTGTCAAAACAATATAACTTAAAATTATATTCGAGAAACATATGGTGTGATACGCGGTATACTATATTTTTTTCTATTATTCAAAAAATTAATAAAGTGTTACCTGTTGCTATTCTCTGGGACCCTAGGGCAACCTAGAAAGAGCTGGGAGGGATGAGGGAGGGGAAAATTTACAAGTACAGTGGGAAACGGGGTGAAGAAATAAACCCCACACATTTATCTATCAACAAACAAACGCTAATATATTTATGTAAAAGTTACATATAGCATCATGAAAATAACACTCTAATTTAACATAAGAATCACCCTCAATAATAGTACTTAATAATAACATATGAACGAGACTCCTACACCTGATTCTCCATCAATACTCATAGTACCAAAATCCACTAAAATAATAATAAACCAAGTTCCATTATATATAACAATCATCAAGCCCTTTACCTATAACAATAATTTTATGCACTAATAATTACAAAGTCAACATTCCCCATCAGCAATCATCCCCTCATAACCGCTAATTAATAATAATATAATAAATTTCGATCCATCTCTGGTTGCAACGAATGACAAAGAAAATATTTAATGGTCAGGGTTGATTGATTCTATCTACAACTGAATTACAAGCGGGCTTCACCCAGAATAAAAGTCTGACTACAGTATAAGGCAAAGTTGCTACCTTCCATCTGGTGTCTTGTTGCTCAGGTCCCTCTTCTCTCTAGTACCAGTCTTCAACTCTGACTTTTTTAGAAAAACGGTGCGCTATTTGAAGGATTATTCCAGCTAGCGTAATCATTCTTACCCCGTGCCGTAACGTTCTGCGATCTGGTGGTAATAAGTATCCGAAGAATTTAATAATTATATTTAACGTCTATAAGATTTGAACCGATCGGATATTCCCAGGAAGGAATTGCTTACGTCATTTCCTGCCACGAGCTGGAAACGACGGTATGAATTGCTGACAGGGACACAAACCTTGGCATGAATTGTCTTCACAATACTTTCCTATTAAATAAAATATGTCTTATCAACTGAAGATATCCTAACCATGCAGAACGGAGAGTGTTTTAGATCAAAGGAGTCTGTACCAGGGAAATCATTTGCTTCAATAACAAAATCAACCCGTACACCTCAAATAGGCCAAGGTATTGTATACTCGGCTATTGAAAAGATTCCTATGATAAGGTATGTAGTTGCTGTTGGCGAGCTCATTGGCCCAGGTAAGATAACCTTCTCTTCTAAAATTTCAAATAATCGGGTAGTATTATTTCTTTCCCACAAAGAACACGTAATAGAATTTCTTGAAAAGCACAAGGGTATCATTATTGAAAGCAATTTCATTCCAGCACGGCCCCTGATCATGCAGTCCAAAAGAATTATAATCTCGAATGTCCCACCATATCTACCCAACGATTTAATAGAAGAAAAACTGAAAGAACTGGGTACAAAATTATTTTCAACAGTGAACTACCTTCGTGTTGGCATAAAAATCCCTGGATATGAACATATCTTAAGCTCCAGAAGGCATGCGTTCACCAAATCTGATACATTACCGGTCCTACCTACAAGCGTCCTAGAAGAATTCGAAGGCGATTCATACAGGCTATTTATCGAAGTCGAATGTTTCTCCTGCGACGAAGATGGTCATATTAGCGCAAACTGTCCTAAAAAAAAAATATAGAAAATCTCAACGAAAACAACAATCGAAATCTAAAGCACAAGATAGAACGAAAACAAGAGAACGTAGAAAGTGTTTCAGTAACAAAATCAATAGATAACAATATCTCTCAAAATCCCACTTCATTAGGCCCAATGTTAGAAACTACAATTAGGAATCAATCACTGGAACCAATTCAAATAACAAACCGTCCATATCAGTCTCTTAGTTCCCCAATCCAGAATAATAAATCAGAAGAAACAAGCAGTATAAACAAAAAAACATCTAAAGCTTCAAAAGATAACATCAGTAGCTCTTCCTTGTCTGACTTACCTTCAACTTCATCAAACACGACTAATATAATTCTAAAATCTCATAAAACCGATGAAGTAAGTAAAGCTTCGGCCAACTCAAAAACTGCTGCAATACATGCTATCAAGAAAACAATTAGTGAACACAAAATTGACACAAAAATTGATATCGATCGGTTTACCAGTCTTATTAATGATTCATACGGGCACAAGAACATTAAACAACTCGCAGGTTCTTACGACAATAACACAGAAACTTGTCTTGATTTAATTTAAAAAATCCAGAAGCTAGTTGATAATCCCTCAGCTAAAAACAGATTAGCGAGAATAACCCATCAATTACAGCTCTAAGCTATCTGAACCAACAATAGATAATAATATTTATTAACCCATGATAATTCAGTGGAATGTTAATAGTTTTTTCACAAGAAAACCGCAATTAGAATTATTAGTAAAGAAAACTCAACCTTTAGTGCTTTGTTTACAAGAAACTAATTTTAACTCAAAACACATCGGCCAGCTTTCAGGTTATCATTCATTCTCGAAGAACAGGCAAACCGAATATTCTTCCGGTGGCGTAGCAATATTTTGAAAAATGAATTGTTTTCTCGACAAATTCCAATTAATTCTAACTTAGAAGTAGTAGCAGGAATGATATGCCGAAAGAACTTTGTATTTGTAGCGTTTATTTGTCTCCCCAAAATAAGGTTTCCTTTGAAGACATTCACAATTTTTTCGCCCAATTTCCAAAGCCGTTCTTAGTCTTAGGAGACTGGAACAGTCATAGCCCAACTTGGGGCTCCCACAAACTTGATAAAAGAGGAAAAACATTAGAAAAGCTCTTAGAAGATCCAAACATTATTCTATTAAATTCTCATAAACCTACACATTTCTGTTCATCCAATGGCACCTTTAGTAATATAGATTTATCCTTCTGTAGCTCTGATATAGCAACGCACATGAAGTGGGATACTGTTGACGAATAATTTGATAGCGACCATTTTCCTCTGAAACTTCAATTTGTAAATAAGACTGAAGAACCGCTTAAAACTACGAGATGGAATTTAAAATCTCCTGACTGGTCAAAATATACACTATCCATTGATTTGATGTTAGCCAACAAATTTCCAATATCCAAGACGGAAAACATAGATAAAATAGTCGAAGAATTTATCGATATAATAAAAACGGTAGCAACAACAACCGTGGGAAAAACAGAGAGTGCCTTAAAAAAGTCACAGTCCCTTGGTGGAATAATGAATGCAGGGAAGCAGTAAAATCTGCCAAAAAATCATTTAACAGATATCGAAGACACAAAACAATGGAAAACCTGATTGATTACAAAAAGAAAAGAGCTTGCTGTCGTAGAACTATCAAGGAATCTAAAAAAATCAGTTGGGAACGATACCTCAATAGTCTTAACGAATCAGCACCCATCAAAGAAACTTGGGAAAAAATAAGAAAAATCAGAGGGATATATAAAAATAATAAGATAACATCATTGAAAATCAACGGAAGTGAAACCATTACAGATAGTAACCTTATTACTAAAATATTGGGTAACCATTTCTCTCTCCAATCATCAACATCTAATTACATGATTCCTCCAAAACCAGTCGTCATTGATCACCCAAATGTCCAAGCAGAAAATGAACACTTCTTAAACTCTCTACTACAAGAAAGAGAATTAGAACAATGTCTAAAGAATATGAAAGGTTCTTCTCCAGGACCTAATGACATACCGACCGTATTCCTTAAGAAATTGCCCCCATCAGGTAAGAAATACCTTCTCTGTATAAACAATACAATTTGGACACAAAATGTCTTCCCAACGTGGTGGAAAAAGTCTACTGTAATTCCAATATTAAAACCAAATAAAAATAGACAACATGCCCATAGCTATAGGCCAATATCCTTGACGTGTACTATGTGCAAGTTGATGGAATCAATCATCAATAAAAGACTTATTTGGTACCTCGAGAGTAAAAAATATTTCTATAGATACCAAGCAAGTTTTAGGCGTAACCATTCGACAACCGATCACCTTGTTAATATCACTAGCGAGATACTTTCGGCATTTTCTGAAAAAATGAGTTTAATTGCAATCAGTCTTGACATTAAAAAGGCTTACGACATGGTCTACCGATCACGCATTATCAACAGTCTCTTGCAGATCGGTGTCAGAGGAAATATGATCAATTTCATTAAGAATTTTCTCAACAATAGAGTAATGCAGGTGAAAGTAAATGAAGTTTACTCAGACGAAGTGGAACTAGAGAATGGTGTACCTCAAGGCTCAGTTCTTAGTGTATGCCTATTTCTTATTGCTATAAATGAGATCGCAGATCGTATAAATCTTCCAGTTAAAGGGTTCCTTTACACCGATGATTTATTACTCAGCTGCTGCAAAGGAAGAGATCTAAATTTCACGCAACAGATCATGCAATCGACGATTTTACAACTAGAAGAATGGGGAAGAGAGACTGGCTTTGGATTTTCTGCTGAAAAATCACAGGCTATCATTTTTTCAAGAAAAAATAAATCCGAAAGACTAAGTAATTTTTTGATAAATAGTAGCGAGATTAAATTTTATGAAGAAGTCAAAATTGTTGGGCTGTCATTGGATCAGAAATTAAAATGGAAAGGCCAGATTGAAAAATTAAAACAGGACTGTATCAAAAGGTTAAACATCTTAAAAATACTTTCCCACCAAAGCTGGACAGGAAAATAATGCTGACAACATATTGTTACGGGCTACTGGGTATTAAAAATGAATTAAGCTTTTCCTTAATCAAAGATACTAATATTTATTTACAAAAGTGATAAAAGAATACAATTAAACCATTAACAATTACTAACAAAGAAACTAAATAAAGAAATTACTAACAAATAGATTATTAACTGAAATAAATTTACAATAACAATATTTTAGATATTTATAATCTAGGCCTAACTTCTATTTAATTATTACAATAATATAAGATATTATTATTACTAAATAGCTCAACTATTTACATAAGCTTGTACAAATCACATAAAATTACAACTGCTACTTAACTAATTAATTACTACTAATTAACACTTACAGTTCACTAATTAAAGTCCACCGACCGTAAGAATCTCTAAATATAACAAACTGTCACACAATTACACTCACAAACTGTCACTGACTTATCACACTGGCTTATCACTGTTTGCGATGTTAACTGTACCGCGTGCTTTAACACTCTGTCTGTACTCGCGCCGAGATGCAGTTTAAATATACAGAATGACAGATCTAGATCATACGGGAAGGATCTCGAAGTTTCGCGAAAAGGCCTCTTTCATCTCTGCCGACAAGGGGGCTTTGATCTCTTCCAGGAATCGCCAATTCCCGCGCTCGTAACAATATAGAACTCTTATACGGTCTAAGATTGATTATGGTTGCATTGTATACTCATCAGCTTGCAATAGCCTGTTAAAAAAGCTCGATTCGATACAGAACACTGCCTTAAGAATTGCTGTCGGAGCTTTCAGAACAAGCCCTACGTCTTCAATACTTTGTGAACCTGGAGAATTGCCCGTAAATCATAGAAGGAAACTTCTAGCACTTCGGTACGCAGCCAAAATTTTACAAATGCCAGATCACTGTTACAGCGATACTCTGCGTAAGGGCATAAATCATTTTGTTGCACTAAACCGTGAAAACCGAAATAATAGAAATAGCGTTTCAAATAGAGAAGAACTTTGCAACCGAGTCGCAGCCTATCTCTATGACTTTAAAATTTCCGTACAAGCGGACATTGAACCCCTAACGATCGGGCATTCACCACCATGGACAATGCCACCTATTAGAAATAACAAAGGCCTACTACCAATTTCGAATAACTCTACACCAGAAATGCTAAAATATAGGTACAGTGAAATCATAATCAACCAATTCCCTAATCACAAATTCATTTTCACAGACGGATCTAAATATGAGAACAGGGCAGGCTGTTGTATAGTGACGGAAGCAAGCACATACCAATGGCAAATGAACGAGCTAAACTCTATTTATTTATATTTATATATTTATATATATAAAACTTTTCGTGTGAAGCATGGGCAATATTAAAAGCATACGAACACATAACAAAAAACGGCTTTGAGAAATCGGTCATAGCAACTGACTCACTATCAGTGATAAACGCATTGGAACAGCTTTGGACAGGAAACATAACTTTACAGAAAATTCAGAGCATGAATATGGCCTTAAAGGAAAACAATGAAACAGTTTCACTGTTATGGGTCCCTTCGCATGTAGGAATAAGCGGCAACGAACGAGCTGATGCGGGGGCTAAAGCAGCTGCAAAAAGTGACGTTCCCTTGTTAAGATCCATTTTTTATCCGAATGGCTGGCAGTGATAAAAAATAAAATTAAAGAAAATTGGGATGAAAAGTGGGAGAGCCTTCCTCAAAACCACCTCCGTCAGATAAAAGAAAAAAAACACCGCTTGGATCCCTCCAAACGGCCTAACGCCAAAAGAGTGCAGTATTATAAGCAGGTTAAGAATTGGTCATACTGAGCTGACACATCTCCACCTACTTTTAGGGCAGTACCAACCAACCTGCCAAAGCTGCAACAATGTTCAAAGTACAGTCAAGCATCTATTTGAATGCAAGAAATATGAAATAATAAGAAAAAAATTTAAAAATTGAAACGTGCCATCTTTTCAAAAATGATAACGAGCAGCAGAGGACTCTGATTTACCTGAAGCAAACAAACTTAATCAATGAATGAATCAATGAATGAATCAAAGAGCAGTCGTCGCTAATGGCCTCAGAAGTTGAAGCGACGTTAAATAAAATCAAATAAAACGGTCACCTGTGGTCTAGTGGTTAGCGTAACAAACTACTAAGCCCAATAATGTTTAGATCGCGGGTTCGTAGCCCGGCAGGTGGCCCTAGGATTTTTTTAAGGGAGTAAAAAATCCTTAGTTACACCGTCCTTCGGAAGGGACGTTAAACGGGGGTCCCGAGCCTGTACGATGTCAGGTACTCGTTAAAAATCCCTATCCTAATTAAACCTGGATAGGCAAAATTTAGAGCTCCCATTGTAGCATCGTCCGATTAGCCATAGCAGCATAAAGTGACGTTAAATGAACAAACAAACAAACAAATCAAATAAAAAAAAATAAAAAATTATATTTTACAGTTTTATATACATGTGAACACTAAATAAATGTGAATACATGTCAACACTAAATATTTATGGCTTTTATTAAAAAATAAAAGATTCTCCAAGACAATTAGGGTAATATATTATTTCATATTTTATTAGTTTTTGATTTTTATGTTTATTGTTTCTTTCTCTTTTTTTTTTATATGTTCATGTGGTCGTTTGATCCAAAAGATCGATATGCATTTTACCTACATTATATTCAACATTCACTGTGGATTTGAATGTGTATTCCTGGTTTGTATTTATTTATTTCTATTATTTCTGGTTTATGTTTTGTCGATGAAGTCAAAATATTGTACATTAACACCAACATCCCTTTTTTTCTTTCTTTGACAATTGGCTCACATTTTTCAAATTTACAACTTTTTTTGGAGTTCGTTACTGTTAGCCATAACTATCATAAAAAATAAATTATTTTTCATTTATTTTTAATTGATGGTGATTATTTAAATATTTTTCATTTTGAAGAGAAAAGATTTGTCCTGGCCGGGATTCGAGCCCAGGTCTTCCGCTTATCCAACTGAGCTACCAGGCTCGTAACTAGGCCCGACAAATACATTCTCTTCACCGATCCTATATCTCCAGTTCTCGCAATTTTTGCGATGTATAATGGACGAATGTTCATTGAACATTACTTTTTTTTAATTAGGATCTCGTTGACGTACGTCATTTTTTATATTTATAAATTATTTTCTATTTATTTTTATTTCATGGTGATAATTTAAATATGTTTTATTTTGAAAAAGTTTTATAAAAAATATTTATTAAGCCTAGGCTTCTTGGAATCCACAGAGAAGTTAACTTTAATGATAGTTGCACAAGGATTCTGAGTTTGTGCACAGAGAATCACCTGGTTATTGATAATACTATCTCCTAACTCTGAGATGCACATAGGTATACCAGAGAAGAGGTAGAGATAGAGAGATCTATTACTGACTATTTTTTAGTTAAAAGAAAGGATATCATAGATGTCATAGCCAAAATAGGATTTGAAATAGGCTCCGATCACTATCTCCTTAAAATGGACAAAATATGGAAATAAGATACTTTGAACACTTGAAAAGAAGTAAAAATATTGAATAAAAAGAAATTAAGCTCTTACAAATTTAAAGATCCAGCAATTGTGACTCAATACCAAACAGAAGTGGAGAAGAAACCCAAAGTATAAATGGAATAGAGATGAAATTGTAGTAATAACAATGTATTTCTGTTTGCCATCAAAGGATGTTGAACTCCAATTAAAATAATAAATTAAACAGGTCATGTGACTATATCCTGGCTTCTGATTGGTTCTCTGTGTGGCTTCCAGTTCTACCCACTACTCAGGTAATGTTTAAAAAAGGTGGGGCCCCATAATTGAAATTTTAATGTTTTTAAGGCATCATATAAGATATCCTAGCTCTAAATCCACCATTGATTAAACTTCAAAACTGAGATCTATAAACTACAGAACTGGCTGCTCTAACCACGATATTCAATTTTATTTACTTGAAATATAAATTTTATATCTTACTTTGACATATAGTCGATAACCTTTGGATGGTGCGTCATGCTGGTTTCTACACCTAAGAGTGTTTCTGAAAAACCCAAAATTCGTCAATTTCATTATAAAATCAATTGGTACTTCATTAATATTTAAAACTCTTAACAGAACTAATTGACAAAATCATTAAATTTATGATTAATAAAAGTCTAAGATAGGTCTTCAGAACTATTCCAATTCCGTTTTCTTCTGGTGCATTTATTAGATCTTCAATGAAACAGGCATAGACTTCTTTATCCTTCTTTAATATATATGTCAAGGCGTGATTAGACTGAATAATTTTAATAGGAATGATCTGTCCGTTCCATCTGGCGGGCAGTCCAGGTCCGCGACTAAACAATATATCTCCCTCAATATGAAGATGTGGCGATAAGAAGGTGTCCTTCTATTCTTTCGAAAGCCACATTGCATCTCACCCAGCATTGGTTCCACAGTTGCCAGAAGTAGCCTTTCTAGGAACCTGGAGTAAATCCTGCATGATATGCCAAGAAAGGAGATGCCTCAGTGGTTTTTACTTTCCAGATAGTCACCTTTTTAAAAAAATTGGCGTAATAACTGACACCTTCCTTTATTTGGGAACTTCCCTTCTCCTCCATATTTTCCATATATTTTACCATTTTTGGGGGAATTCCATCTTTACCTACTGCTTTCCCTAATTTATGAGGACTGATTGCATTTTATCTTTCCTCTTCGCTGATGATATCGTCCTCCTCCCAATATTATGCAGGCTATGGTTTCATCCCCCTTTTGATGCCTTTCTTTTCGGCATTGTTCAACCTTCAATTGTTGTAGTCAGCTTATCGATTCATTCACTTTTTATAAGAATTCTTCTGGTTTTGTCTTTATTATACTTTAATAATGATTCTTTATCTTAATTCATTATATCTTTATTCTTTATCTTCTCCTGTGCTCTTTATATCTAGCATAGTCCTTTTCTGAATCTGTTTTCAATTTCTTTTCTTCATTTCCACCTGCATCTTTAATATTTCTTCCATCAAAGCGTTCTTTTAGCCCTTAGTCCCAAGGAATTATTCCACGTGTCAATTCAAAGGACCCCAAGAAAAACTTCTACCAGATCTCAATAACCTTCATAATAGACTTAATAAGTTTCCCTACTCTTCAGCTTAGAGGCATTGATTTTGTACAGATGGATTTAGTGTTAAGCTCTTAATTCCTAATTTTCCTTCCTGCCAAGTCTACATCCATTGTATCCCTCAGAGTCTACTTAGGTATGAGGAAATAGTCTATTATGGACTTCTCTTTATGCCCAGGTTCTACACTTGTGTTTTTAGGAACACCCTTAAGGGGGAATAAGCTATTTGCTACAACCATTCCATTGGCCAAGCACAGCCTAAGAATTCTTTTGTCATTGTCATTGAGAGTTTCCACTCCACACTTTCCATGTTCAATGTGGCTCTGTGCCATTCTCTCACATTATTATCACATCGGTCATTCAGATCTCCTTTAATGACCAGAATTCCTTCGTTATCATCCAATTCCTGCTGATTTTCGAAGGAGGTGTCCTTCTCTTTTGCAGGTACATTATTGTCAGGGCCATATACAATGAATATGGTATAAACCCAAATCCCCTATTTAAGCTTGACAATCATGATCCTGTCACTAATCCCTTTCAACCCCTGTAAGGCTAGAGCTGAATTTTCATGGAATAAATATGCAACACTACTCTTAGCATGTGTCTGAAAACTGTCTCCTTGTCAATTGAATTGTTGATTTTAAAAACATAAATAACAACAAGGAAATTACAAAGATATCATATAATATGCCCATCGATCCCAATAGTTTGTGGAATCGATAGGCCATCAGTGATTTCATTGATGAATAAAGAGCCAACAGATTATTTGTACAGTTGAAATAAGAAACAGCCTGATGGATTTATAATAACATTGGTGCACCTGCAGCGGCTAAGATCTATTTCACACTATTGCCACCAGACAGATTCTAAGATTTAAATTGATGAATTTCAAACTTAACAGCTTAGATAGGTTATAGGGTCTTTTTCGTTTAATCCCACATTTCTATTTTATGGTTAGAAATAAAACATATGTTATGAAAAAAAATTACTACATTTAATAACAATTATTTTAAAGACCAAAATGATGATTAATTCTTCTTTACAAAATAAGGTGGTTGCATTTTTTTTGTCCAAGCATAAATGATGCCTAATTTCTAAGTCGTCTTTAATGGAACTTTAGAAGCAATGGGTCTTTTTCATTTAATCCCAAAATATAAATAAAATAAGTTATACAAGAGTATATCCACAACAGTGGGTTTTCGGTGGGATATGCCAGGAAAAAAAAAATTCTTCATTTATGGCAGTGCCGAACAAGAATGAAAACACACTATTAGCATGCATTAAAGAATGCATTCATCCTCAAACAATTATCATGTCTGACTTATGGAAGGCCTACTCAAAAATAGAAAAAAAAGTGGGATATGAGTACAAACATCCAATACAGTCAACCATACAATAAAATACACAAATACAGTCATTCACTCAGAACATTTTATATTAATGGTTTACGGTACTGGACTTGAATTTTATTTTATTTTGTTTTATAGATACAAAAACCCTTTTTTTTGTCCAAGTTATCTTTTATTTATTATTTCTTTAACATGTAGACGTTTCGACCCATGTGGTCATTCTCAATACATGTTTTTATCATCATTCAGTTAGCTGAATTCAATCCGCAAAAATACATCTTTAGAACATTCTAAAAAGCAAAAACATCAACATTATAAAATTTAACATTATAAAACTTTTTATAAATATATATAAAATACATGAATCTTCCTAAAATTATCCTATCAGCCACACCATCATACATGGCATCATCAAAAAAATTCCCTGCATATAAATTACAATTATTACATTCTTGATATCCTCACAGTAGTACACAGATAGATATACCTTATTTTTTTCTTGTAGACCATTTTTTAAATGAAGAAAGAGGAATAAGGCTGGGTGGGGTCACCCATAGTCAGCTATTGTAACTAATAAGTAGAACTAGGAGTTTGTCCAGTCTGAATTATCTGAGTGACAATAGTTTGTTATGTTTTATGTCTCACATCAATTATTATTTCTATGACGAAAATACAACTATTACAATTCCAGAACATTCTTTCTATTAATATATATTGAAAACCATTTTTTTTTTTTTTTTTTTTATCGTTATCCCAAAATTCTTTAATTATTGTTATTATAAACCTGCTAATCTGATAGGTAAAAATATAAAGAAGTAGAAATGGATGTGTTAAAAGGTTGAGTTTATTTTATTTATATAAGTAAATTAATAATCTGTAGATTTAATGTTTATTTTTATTTTTATGCTCATTTAATTTTTAAAAAATGGAGAAGTAGTATTTTGACAAATCTCCTCCCTCCTTTTTATCATTCACTATATTAGTTAAATTATCTGTTATATAAAGTGCTTCTAAGTATTTTCGTTTTGTTGTATTACTTTCCCTATGCAGTATTTTAGGTCTGTTAAAGTTATAAGTATGTAGTTCTGTTTTACTGTGGTTAGATAGTGATGTATTATTTTTATATGTTGGTTTTAAGCTGTTTTTGTGGTAATAAAATCTATTTTTAAGGTGTGTACTAGTATGTCCTATGTAGTTTTTGTTACAATTTTCACAATTTATGTTATAAACTACATTTTTGTTTTCCAGTAGTGGGATTCTGTCCTTTTGGTTATTAATTATGTTTTTAATAGGGTTTGTTGTTTTGTGTGCGAATTTGATTTCAGGAATATCGTACATTCTAAAGGTCGGTGCTATTGTTTCTGACAGTCCTTTTATGTATGTCAAGGTTTTATATATTTTTTTGTCTGGTACTATTTCTGATATTGTGGTTTTATCTGTATTATGTGTTGTTGTATTATTTATTGGCTGTGTATGTTTATTTTCTATTTGGAAAAAGTTTGTAATTTTATTTTGAGTAGGTTTAGTTGTTAAGATGCTATTACTGTTATTTATGTTTAGATTATTTGATATTGGTTTTGGGTTATATTTATTGTTATTAGGTCTGTTATCAGTTATCTTCATATGTTCATTTTCACATTCATTTACATTATTTATTAATTTAATTTTGTTTATACCATAAATTATTGATGAACTTTTTAGGGAAAGCATTACTTTCTAGGATGTCGAAAATTTTTGTTATAGTTTCTTTTAAGTATTCTGTATCGGTTAGTTTAAGTGCTTTATTTATAAGGTTTTGTGCTGTGTGTTTAATTTAGTGCTTTGGGTGATTTGAGTAGAAGTTTAACAGTTGTTGTGAGGATATGTCTTTTTTATACCATTTTGTGGTGAGGGTGTTGTTTTGGGGATTTCTTATTATTGTAATGTCTAGATAGTTTAATGTGTGATTATTTTTTTCGAGTTCCTGTGTAAATTTAATATTTTTGTTTTGTTCATTGAGTACTTTTGTGAGTTGTTCTAAAGCATATTTATTAGTTATAATTAGTAGGTCGTCAATGTATTTTGTTATAAATATTGATGGGTTGTTTATTTTTTGTAGCCTCTCTCTCAATATAAAATTTAGTACAATGCCTGATAGATTAAATGAGCATAAAAATAAAAATAAACATTAAATCTACAGATTATTAATTTACTTATATAAATAAAATAAACTCAACCTTTTAACACATCCATTTCTACTTCTTTATATTTTTACCTATCAGATTAGCAGTTTTATAATAACAATAATTAAAGAATTTTGGGATAACGATAAAAAAAAAAAAAAAAAAAATGGTTTTCAATATATATTAATAGAAAGAATGTTCTGGAATTGTAATAGTTGTATTTTCGTCATAGAAATAATAATTGATGTGAGACATAAAACATAACAAACTATTGTCACTCAGATAATCCAGACTGGACAAACTCCTAGTTCTACTTATTAGTTACAATAGCTGACTATGGGTGACCCCACCCAGCCTTATTCCTCTTTCTTCATTTAAAAAATGGTCTACAAGAAAAAAATAAGGTATATCTATCTGTGTACTACTGTGAGGATATCAAGAATGTAATAATTGTAATTTATATGCAGGGAATTTTTTTGATGATGCCATGTATGATGGTGTGGCTGATAGGATAATTTTAGGAAGATTCATGTATTTCATATATATTTATAAAAAGTTTTATAATGTTAAATTTTATAATGTTGATGTTTTTGCTTTTTAGAATGTTCTAAAGATGTATTTTTGCGGATTGAATTCAGCTAACTGAATGATGATAAAAACATGTATTGAGAATGACCACATGGGTCGAAACGTCTACATGTTAAAGAAATAATAAATAAAAGATAACTTGGACAAAAAAAAGGGTTTTTGTATCTATAAATCAGAACATTTTGTGGATCCGACAACTGGAGCGCACACGTAGTCAATTGAGTCACTATGGCCAAAGCCAAAAGAAGAAATTAGATAAAGGGAGGAACTAAAAGATCCTGGACTCGTATTTGTGTGAATTTATGTCGACACAGAGATCTAAAGAGAAAAATATTTTTGAGGTTATTATAAATCACATATCTACATTTTGATCTTTAGAATAACTGTTATTAAATGTAGCTGTTTTATTCATAACATGCGTTTTATTATTAATACATAAATAGATGCGGCGATTATATAAAAAGACACCTAGGTTATAACCATAAAATCATCTCAAATAGAAATGAAGATTAGATTATTATGACCAAAAATGCATCTTTAATTGACATAATTATACCAGCTATTAATGTATGTTTTTTCTTATTTATTTTCTTTGATATATAAATATTTCTAAATTAAGCTCTAGGAATATAATAGAGCTCTTTTTCTCATTTAGTGAGCTCTTTTCAGGCCATGTAGAGCTCTGTGGGTGAATTCACTTCAGGTTGTAGTTCTTCCCTTCCTATGTTTGCTTGTAAATACCTGCTGTTTATTTAAATTATTTCTACTGGTGCAGAGAGTAGTTATCTGCTATAGTTATGTAGTTAAATCAATAAATATACAATATTACATTTCTTGATTGAATCACGAAATCCTGTAAAAACTATCACAAGCATTCAAGAAGAAATTATAAATATTTATATATATATATATATATATATGTATATATATATATATATATATATATATATATATATATATATACACACACATATACATATACATGAACTTATAATAATATACCTGAAGTTACATCTTGAATCACAGAAATTGTTTTATGATGAACATCTACAGCTGAAGGTGAAGCCAACATCAACTCCACCAATTTATTGCCGCATTTGATGAAATTATTGAAATAGTTATTGTATATATGTGACCTTTTTAGAAAAATATTATATTCCTTCCTTTTAACTTTCCATAAATCATCCGTTTCTGTAACATAATAATAGTATACTTAATTATTATGAAAATATTTATATTCATTTTACAAGGTAGCGGTAGAAGAGAGAATTTTTCTTGATATTTTTGAATAAATATTGTAATTTAAATAAATATAATCATTAAGATTATACCCTAATAACACTACACATAGCAGATAATTTTTTTATTTTATAAAAAATTGAAGGTTATATAGGACTATTTCAGTTGAAATAATTACGTTAATGCCATAAGTTTTTATTTAAGTTACATAAAGCACTTCCCACTTTTTGGTGGATGTTCTTTAGTGATTAAGTGAATGTGGAGACAACTGTGACCAAAGTAATAGGCCTCAAGTGCTTGATATAAAATATGAATAATAGTATCATAATGAGTGTGGAATTTTCACAGTATTTTCTCAATCTATTGATTTGAAATAAAGCTATTTATTTTATTGATTAGAGAGCATCTGTAGACAGATCTAGGTGCTACTTACCGAGGCTGGAAAAAGGACCTTCCAGATAAGTCGTCACACTTCCATACGCACTATAGGGTTTATCCTGCATTTTTGGGTGAAATGCTAATTCCTAAATAAAAATATTCATATCAGTATTATGTGTGTGTGTGTGTGTGTTTGGGATCGAAACATCGTATATGTCATTTATTAGAGTTTCTTCAATTTAACAATTTAATTTCTTATTTAATTAATTAATTTAAAAATAATTTCTTAAAACCATGAAAGCCAGCATTAATTTTTCTCCAACCCATATTTATATTTGTATAAAAATATAGATAGTTAGTTGATAAGATATAGATTTTATAATATATAAATAAGGTATAGGAATATATCATACATAAACATATATATATATTGTTGAGGTTCAAAATGGCTTAAGTAATAAATCGAAGTAATTATCAATATTTAGCGTATCAATAGCGGACCACCATAAAGTTAACATAAATTTATGGGGAATTTAAATAATTGAAAAATATTCTAAAAATTATTGAATAATTATTTATTAGTTTCATATACGGGTTTATGCAAAGATAACATAATTTTTGTATGTATATAAATATTATACTAATGGCATTGCCGCCCACTATCGGCGACTTCCGCCATATTTCACTCTATAACGGGACGCTCTGGAGATAGGACCTCCAGAAGTTATTACTTCTCTACCAGTGGGGGCCTGTGTGAAAGCATCTCCAAGTTATCGACTCTACGAATGGTAGCCGTGTTCTCAAGAGGAATTATATTATATATTGACTCAGAAGCTTTTTTTTTATGAAGAAGGAAGTTCAGCACAGAAGTTTGATGGTAATACAGGTAAGTGTTTATTTGAATCCTTGTACTATAAAAGTTGTGTTTATTGTTTAAATTTGTTTTATTTATCCCGAATTCAATATAATTGTCATTGAACCCATGGCGATTAAGATTTAATGTTCAATGAAATATTTTAAGATTAATAAACTGTTATATGTAATAATCAACTTCAATTTTTAATAACTCTAAATACAAATTTATATAATATATATATATATATATATATATATATATATATATATATATATATATATATATATATTTGTGTGTATTTTTCACCATGCCTAAGGTTTTTCTCAGGTACCTCGGGTCTGAAAAATGCAAATCAGTTTTGTTTATAGGTTGTAGCACAAAAAAAAGACTCGAACAATTTTGATAAATCCTTATGTCACCTACTTAAATCTCCCTCATTGCTTATATATTACATAAACAATTGGAATAAGTGTTAAGCTTATTATTTCACTGACAACAGGTTTGCAGGGTGGTGTTCTGTCCGAGTTTAACTGCTCTTAACTGCCAGATTTTCCTCCATTAAGGGTACCCAATTTATAGAGATTAGTTGCAACGCAGGAGTGTCTGCATATCCCACTGGGCCAATCCATGGCTAAGAACAAATGAAATAATTTATTTTCAGCAGCCGTTTTAGAACTTGAGTACTACTACTGAGATAAAAAAGTAAGGTGAAATTGTCATTTAAAACTCCCGGGCAGTAGGAAGGCAGGTAAATTTTTTAGATTATAGTTAGGTTAGAGCCTTATGCGTCGTTTGCTTGAAGCTGTTCGTCTGAAACGGCAGGAATTATGGATGAACAACTCTTGGTTCCTTCATCACGATAATGCACCGGTTCACACTGCATCGTTCCCCAACCACCGTATTCGCTTGATTTGGCTCCTTGCGACTTCTGGCTATTCAGGAAAATCAAAAGGCCAATGCGGAGACGCCGTTTTGACACCATTGAGGAGATAAAAACCGAATCGAAGAAGGTATTGAAGGCTATACGGAAAAAAGACTATTGCGACTATTTCAAGGACTGGAAAAAGTGCGTTTTATCGGACGGGGATCAGTTTGAAGGGGATGAAATTGATTTGGAAGAATAAATAAAGAATTTAAATTTTATAAACAAATTCACCTTACTTTTTGATCATAGTAGTACATTTAGAATACTCAACCCTCTACATCGCTCTCCTAAAATAGAGAATACGATTATGAATTATAAGAGAAATATAATAAAATGCTTGAAAATATTAATTATAATTACTGATAGGAAGAATTGGAAGGTCTAATTAGTAATTAAATTATTTGGACTGGACCATCTGAACAAGGCAAGTAATTGGATTTTAAAATGCCGAAGGTAGAATAATATGTGGCATAACATTACACATTTTATAATATCAATTATATTATTACATTTATATATATATATATATATATATATATATATATATATATATATATATATATATATATATATCAATTCATAAATCAAAAATATATTAATAATTTTTTATAATTATTGGTTGTTTTTCATGAGTTATAAATATTTTTATTTGTTTATCTTTTCTCTTTAAAAAACAAAAATATATTACCTTGACAATCTGCGGACTAAAAATAACCACTGACACCTTGTAACCATACAGCCAATGGAAGCATAACCCATTTTTTCCATTTTTATCTGCTATTGCGTGCATGTAATTGTACCCACCTTGAAAATAAAAATTTCTTCTTCACCATACATGTAATGTATTTTAATACACTACAGTTTATTATAGTTGTTTTAGGGTACATAGTTATGAATTAGGATAGTTAGTATTAAACTTTAAAATGCAAATATATTCACTAATAGTCAGCAATTATTAATTGGAAACCATAGATTTTACCCACATTACAGGTCTTCAGTAAGGCTGAATAAACAAGATACAATAAAAATAAAATGTAAATACAACAATAATAATAATAATGTTAAAAATAACAAAACTCATAAATTAATGAAATTGAAGAGAGAAATTAAAATTCAATAAAATAAAACATAATTGACTAAGAAAATTATAACTTAATATTTACGAGTACAGAAAGCCTAATAATGATTTAGCAAAAATTAAAAGGAAAATAATATCGACGAGGAAGTAGTATTTATTAATACTACACCCATTGCAATTAATTTAAGAAAGCTGTTAGGAGTGGTTGTGAATACATGAGGCTTAACTATAAAACTTCTTATAAATAATCATTATGAATGAATAAATAAGAAAAAGTAACAATAAAACCTTCAAATTTGGACTTTTTGGAAAAAATTACCAATTTTCAAACAGGCGTAACTCAGAATCTATTAGACTTATACAGCCGTGGTTGGATTCCAATTGTAGAAAATGTAATCTTTAAAAATGTTTGCTAGTGCTTTTTTTTTCAAAATCGCACCGATTACGAGATACAGGCCAAAAACTGAAATAACTTCGAAAATGTCGAGGTTTTTCGGCCACCAAAAGTTTTCCCATCCATTTTTTCGGTTGTAAACTTGGATTTACACTACTCAGAAATTCCCTTATATCATAAGGGTATAAGTATTTTGAAGTGAGTGCACGAAAAATAGAAATTGTCAAGGGGCTTAAGTATCTTGGAGAGCGGATCAGCTGGAATGTTCTCGAGAAAAAAAGCAATAAAGGTCAAAATATATAAAATCGAATTAGCCTTCCAACTCACAAAAAACACCTACAACAAATATCTCTTGGAATTAAAAAATAAGACATGATACAGCGATTAAACCGGAAGTTATCTAAGCAGCAGGAACACATACGTAGATGGAAATCTGTAAATAGAGATTGGTGGTAAGGCCTCATTATCAACTGTTTTTGAGGGGAAATAATTGTCAGTATCTATAAATGGTCAAGTAGTTAGCTGCTAGTCTTAAAATTAGCAAGTTTTTTTTTCTGAGAAAATTTATTTCATTATTAAAACTACTTTGAAATTAAGAGAAAATTAGGCCTTTGGAATCCCAATTGTCTACATACAATAACATTATCATGTATTGAAACTTTAAAATATTTCTTATTTACTGATAGATTCACGATTCAATTAATGTCATTTACATATTTTCGCCACAAAACATAGGCCTTCACGCTAATAGTTTATAATTTTGCAGTTTATAAACAAGCATCCGCTAATAAAAAAAAACAACTTGATTTTCATGCGTGATTCAGAACGCACTAACCTTGTAAAGCAGGTATCACCTTTTTGTACAAAAAGAAAGAACTGGATTATCGTTATAAAATGTAAATAACAATGATTTCTCTTGTTTGTTTGCTTGTTATCGTTCAACGGAGTAAAACTAAATATATCGGCCATCTACGCCAGTAACTTATTACTTTTCAATTAATTTTATTTTCACGAATAATAGTTTTTCTTCTTTTTTAACCACATTTTGTGTGTATATACATATTTTAAAAAATTTATTATTGTTTTTGTTCATTTGATGTAATTTTATGCTATTATGGCTAATCGGGCGATAATATTGCGAGAATACTATAGTATGACACCGCACAGCCCCTGGTCCGCCCTTTTACATCCTCTCTGAAGGACGTCATAACCTAAGATTTTGTACTGCCTTTAAAAAACCCTATGACTAACTGCTCGATCGCAAATTCATATAAAGATTACCTCTTGTATTTTATTTTTATTTTTTTCATAGGTCCTGTGCACTTAATTGTCTCTACCTGAGGAACTTTATTAGCTTATATACCTATTCGGACAAAATCGCCAGCATTTCTGCTATTAACTATGTATTTCGAGTTTGCTTTAAGCCTCACTGAATGCGAAATCTATAGACCCATAAACTTCCTTTCGGTGGCATTCAAACTATACACCACAATGTTAGAAAGGAAACTAAAGCTTCCAGTTGAGAACCTGAAAGACAAGGAACAAGCGGGATTTCGCCCAGGGTGACAGACATAAGACCAGATCTTCATATTAAGAAGCATCACAGAAAAACCATGGGACAGAAATACGAATGCATGCATGGCTTTCCTTGATCTAAAAGCAGCATTCGGCTCTGTCCCTCGACAAGAAATTTAGGATGCTTTGGTGGCAAAAAATGTGCCAGAAGATCTTATCATTGCGATTAAATCAGCATATGAGGCAACGAAAGGAGTAGTGAGGATCAACAGAAGGGAGTCCAAGTCTTTCCCCATAGAGAAAGGTTTGAGGCAGGGCGACAACTAAAGTCCTCTTCTATTTATATTGTTTATGGATGAAATCCAGAAAACCTGTAAGTGCAGCATGGACGGTCATCGGGAACTTAAGAAATGTTAAACGAATAGAAATTGAAACGATAAGAAAACCCTCAATTATGGAAATGAAAGCTGGGTTATGCTGGACAATCAAGCAAGCCGTGTGACAGCAGGGGAGGTGAAATTCCTGCGGAGAGTCGCTGGAAAGACCAGGAGGGACACCATCAGAAATGAGAAAGAGGCAAGACCCTCCAGTAACTGAGGCAGCTCAGTAAAGACCGTGAGGCACGGCTGCATCGGGTGGGCGCTAGCAGTAGCAAAAGAGGATTTCAAAGAACAAGAAGTGAAATGATCGTAAAACGCAAAAGGAAATATTAAAAAATAAAGACTTAATTTTGCCGATTCATGCAGTTTCAATGATATACACAAAATATTCTTTTCAATGATGATCAAATGCAATACATGTCAATTCAACATTTACAATAGATCCATCAAACAAAGACAAAAAGTCTTCAATCATTTTTATCAAGCATTTGGTTTATACCTTGGAAAGGGGTTAGTCATTTTCTAGTACTTTGGAGACTTAAAGTTATGTTTTTCGATATTGTCAAGTAATAAACTGAATAATATATAAAACAAAATCATAAATATATTATTTATTTTAACTACTTACTGTTCAAAGTTCCAAAACTTAGTGTTTTGTAGAAGTGGTAGAGATTTCCTAAAATAGGAAAACCAAAATGTTGAGGATAAGAATATAACTTGCGAACTCGAAGCCAAAGTATGAGGCCCAGGACGAGGTGAGCCACAGCAATCATCAGGCCAATGTACATAATCATCATCAACATCCTATAAATATATATGTACAATATTATAATTTTTGTCATTAATTTAAAATCTAAAGAATGAAAAAAATATTCAAGTCATTGATGATTTGTACGTATATATATGTACACACAATTGGTACACTCTGGTCATCCTAGAATCCATTTCGACTATACGTTATTCTATAATATTCATAATCAACTCATTCAACGAAATCTTAAATGTCTATTTTATCAAATAGTATAATAATATTATTGCTTCCTAACATTTTCTCAAACCTACAAAATCGAATAAAATAAATAATGATTATGTTATCAACTTTTAACAAAACATATATTAAAGTAGGCATCAGTTCCGCAGGTCGTCGCTTTAAGCTTTTAACTTTTCAGTCGTTACCTTTTTATTGTCATCGAAAATGGAAATAATTTAATAATTACTGAATGTATGTAGTAACTATTACAGATTTTACATAGATAAGAATACCCGACTTACACATAATCTGTATGTCCCATCATAGTCTATACTTCGAAATGTTTCTTGAAAAGTTCATTTGAAAATTTTAAATGGAATAAAACAACTTATATTGAGGTATCTATGCTTTACTTTTGGTTATTTGTTGGACAATAAAAAAAAAAAAAAAATGTATGTACAGTTTTGTTTATTGATTTATTTATATTGTTACAATTATAGAATTTATGCATGTTTTTACAGATGAATGACTTATGGTCAAATTGTTAACCATATAATAAGTAAAAAAATGAAACAATTAGAATAGAAGATTGAGAATGGCCTAGGCCGAATCGTATCTCGAAAATAAGGAATAAAATTTTTTTTACTGGAAATAGGTTTTTTGTTCTCCTATTTAAACAAAAAATATATTAAAGTAGGCATCAGTTCCGCAGGTCGTCGGTTCAAGCTTTTAACTTTTCAGTCGTTACCTTTTTATTCTCATCGAAAATGGAAATAATTTAATAATTACTGAATGTAAGTAGTAACTATTACAGATTTTACATAGATAAGAATACCCGACTTACACATAATCTGTATGTCCCATCATAGTCTATACTTCGAAATGTTTCTTGAAAAGTTCATTTCTTGATGAACTGATTAGTGTAATATACACATTTCCCACAATTACACTTTATGCCAACGGCCATACCACGTTGATCACACCGGTTCCCGTCCGATCACCGAAGTTAAGCAACGTCGGGCGTTGTTAGGACTTGGATGGGTGACCGCCTGGGAAAAACAGGTGATAACCATCTGGAAAAAATCGCGTGCTGTTGGCATCTAACTTATCAGTTAGCCAAATAAATATATAGCTGGCTATATGGATGGAAGTATTCAATGCCAATAATTATTATTTATACTATAAAAAAATAATTATACTCCCTTTTTCATTCTAAAACTCACGATTATACTTATTTTAGAGAATATTAAAAAGGAAACAAATGAATAGTTAAAACTCGTGGCTTAACTCAAAGCGACAACATGCGGAACTGAAACCAAAACATACAGTAAAGCGTCGATCACCCGAACATCACCTATCCTAACTGACAAGGCGGAAAAGATACTAGGAGGGATCGAAACTGCCATTCTCTGAAATCTGATTTCTTGAAACTATTACTTAATACTTACATAAAACAATTAGAGACTTAGCTGTCATGATGAAGTCAAAGTTGGAGCAAACTAATATTACAACTTTCTTTATTCGCTACCATCAATCTTGCCAAGTACATAATATATATATTTATCCACGTTGATTTTTGTCAAGACGTGCATGTATTATGGTATTTTAAGAAGCGATAATTTACTAGAAGGTCTTAATAAATTTCTATAAAAATAAATCCCGTAATAGAGTTATGCGAATTATTTTTAGCTTTGATTATTTTAGGGTGTTGGGCGGTGAGCTGCTGGGCTAAAGGCAGCATCTTTTAAGTGCCATAGATTGATTTGATTTATGATCACTTTTTTTGAGTCACAGATTAATAGTTGAACGAGGTTCAAGTAATGTGTTTTAAACATCAGACATATTATATTAAATAAGATGTTTCGATTAGCATGAATTCTATAATAATAATAATAAGCTTTATTTTTTTTCCTCTTTCTTCTATGTACATTTTTACATGGTTATAAAAAGAAAAAAAAGACCCTTCTTTGGGCATAAGCCTCTCCCAATTTACCCCAGCTACGTCTGTTCCAAGCAGAACGGTGCCATAGTACTCTGAAGAAGTTTTGTATGTCGTCCCGCCATCTCGTAGCTGGTCTCTCTCTTCTCCTAGTGCGGTGTATTGGATACCAATCCGTTGCTGCCTTAGCCCAATGTGTTGATCCCATTCTTGCAATGTGTCCAGCCCACTGCCATTTAAGATCAGATACTGTCTTGAGAATATCGCGCGTACCAGTCAGCTTCCGTAGTTCTGTCTTCTTTATTTTCTCCCTTCTACTTTTCCTTAACATACTTCGCTCCATTGCACGCTGAGTGGTTGCTATCGATTTAGATATATCGTTATTATTATATAAGATTGGCATCCATAAGTTAAAGAAGGAATGATGCAAGCATCAAAAACTTTTCTCTTGTGATGTATGGCCATGTTGCTTTTGAAAATATTTTTGTGTCACCAAAATTTGGACCATCCTATTTTAATCCTTCTATTCACCTGTTTCTTGGATCTATCTGCAAATGATATGAGTCGCCTTGGATAGATTGTTTCCTTAACCCATTGGAGTTTGCTGGTACCAAGAAATATTTCAACTTCTTCGGCATTTGTCATCAAGACTGATTTGTTAAAATTGATCTCCAGCCCAGCTTCATTTCCTACTAGGACCAGCTCTTCTTGCATTTTCTTCAGTTCAGATGGTGAGTGTGAAATGAGAAGTACATCATCAGCGAATCTCAGATTTGACAGTTTGTTACCATTAATTTCTATCCCAAAATTCTCCCAGTGAAGGTTTCTGAAAGCATCTTCCAAAACCGCGTTGAATAGATCAGGTGATAAATGATCGCCCTGACGAATCCCTCTTTCGATTGGAAAATCCTCTCCATATAAGTCCAGAATTACTCTCGCTTGGCTGTTGGTATACCAATATTGAAGAATACAAACAACTACACACAGATGGGTGATATTATATTTTAAGTTTTAATGGATTTTTATTAGTTATTTTTACTAAGGTATTTTGGGTCCGGTTGGTGGCAAGGGTGTACGGCGCATCAGAAATAATCAGGAGGCGAACAATTTCATAAAGCACTAGAAATGAACACAATTCCTACAGCTCTTACACGAATGCCACATGTAAACAGAAATCCGAATGATAAACATATTTTCTACATGAATTACAAAACCGACAAATCAAGGATATATGTTTTGTTTAGATATACCTGGTTGCTGACAGAAGACAAATTCTATCTACTTGGTTTCAAGAATCTTTAGTTCGTGAAAGCACTGCTAAAAGTTGAGCTTTATAAATTGTCTTCAATCTCTTTCTTCCGATAACCTTAAGTATTTTTGCTCTAGTTCCTTCAAACCAACGAAGATTTAGTATTCTTGATAGAATAAGAAAATATCATCTACGAAATACGAATTGACGAATCACCGAATAACGTTCTACGTACGACAATTTTATATGCAAAAATATCACTACTGATGTGATCCCTTAAGATCTTCTTTTATATATACGCACTCATTACCACGCAATGGATAGGCCTGCCTATCAAGGTAAGTAAGCTCACCTGAAGTGGGGATAATGGTGGGGATATAGGAGTCCAGGCAGATTTATGCTATACATCCAAAATAAATATTCGTTATAAACTTGTTGAAAACACAAATTAAAAGCTAACAAATTGACTTTAAAAATACCATAAAAATAACATCTTTATTGTCATGTTCATATGGAATCGAATATAGAAAGAAGTTTAAGTGCATAATATCATAGGCGGATCCAGGGGGGGAGAGGAGAGGGCACGGGGGCACGTGCCCCCCAGAAGGGTTTTTGTGAACTGTGGAGAATCCATTACAGTTCGTACTTATAGGCAAATCATGTGATGTTATAACAGAAATAACATGAATAAAACTATTGTTTAGATATTTTAATAAACCTTTGAAGTATTTCTATTAAATACTACAAGTTTATTTCTAAGTTATTGTTGATTTTTTTGCCCGTCTACCCGTTGCGCCCCCCCAGAATAAAATCCTGTATCCGCCCTTGTATAATATGTAGATGTAGCGTAGTGCAGAAGAAGTACTTTTCTATTTAAAGAAATAATTACTATTTCTATATACTATACTATATATTTAATTACGCTCTACCACCAGGTTTTCCCTCTAATTAAAGTGTCCAATTTGAATTAGCCCATAAGAATTAAACCAGGACGACCTGTTGATCCCGCAGAGTCCATCTGTGGATGTTTAGGAATAAATAATTTATATGTCATAGCATGGCAACACAGCACTCTACACACTGATCTACCCCACTCTGTGTGTACTATGCTGTGTCCCTAAAAATGTTCAGTCCACCAGAGAATTAATGTAGCTACACGATGCACGATCGTTAGGCATGGAAATAACTGGATGAGGAAAGTCGACAGAATAGCAAATGGTAAGGCACATGTCCATTGACAACTGTACAAGATAGATCTTTGTACGAAATGTTCGACGAAAATTACAAATATAATGATTCTATGATCAAGATGCAAATAGCATCACTCATTCTTTAAGAATTGCGAAAAAACTGGAGGTTTAAAATCAATTACCGCAAATCCCGTTAAATCACCTTTATTTTTGGTCGGAAACCAATGACTTACTGCCCTGTATTATGTTTAACTTGGAATCCTCACTCTAGAGAATAGGAGAAATGACAAGAAACTGCTCACTGTTTCAGCCTACTTCAATAAACACTTACTACACAAACGCTCTAAGCTTCCCAATAAATTACAAAGAACTCATACATACGAATATTATAAGACCTTTTTGGAATTACACAGTAGAGCTTTGGTGCTCCTCTAAGCAACCGAATTCCTCTCGTACCTAATTCTGACAATCCAAAATTTGAGTGCTATGAATAAATGATTTTGCAAAGAGAATGTTCATGCAGTAGTATATTGCGTGATTCGAAATAAACCAAGGAACATTATAATTTTTTCTAAACATTTTGGGTTGTTTGTATCTAGTATAAATTAACGTGATTTGTTGAACCCCAAAGTTCTGCTCCACATGACCAAGTAAGTCTTAATATAGTACAATAGATTCGTCGTTTGTTCGTAAGTCAAGAGAAGATCTGTACTCCAGAAGATGTGATAGTTGTTTGTAGCGTTTTGTTAGTTCTTGTCTTTTTAATTTTGCATGTATTTACCATGAAAGTCTTTTATCTAATTATAGTCCGAGATAACGTACATAGTTTTTAGAAGATAATTCGTCATTGTCAATTTTGACTGCTGGACACGAAGCTTTCCGAAGAGAGAAGCTTACATGGCTCGATTTTGAGGCGTTTGTTTTGATGTGCCATTTGGAAAACCACTTTTTTAAACTGAATATATGATTTTGGAGAGATATATAGGGACTATGTTAAAATCTTTGTGGGAAAGATAATTAGCTGTATCGTCTGTATAGATTGTGGTGAATGGGTGCTGCTACATCATCGTATGTAGAAGAAAAAACAAGATAGAGAGAGGGAGGAATGGAGTTGTAGTGTCTAGGAGCAAATAAATAAATATTAAAAAAATAACAAGAGCAAAACGCTCCGTGTAATGTCGAAACCGCTCAAGTCGCTCAAGAAAACAAAGTAATTAAAAATTAACCGATATTGCAAAATCGTTTTATTTTCATTGTAGTTGTATTTGCATACAATGCCTATAAAAACTTGTTATGCGATTATAGCTATATTTATCTTGTACACAGCTTTTAAATGGGAAAACAATATGGTAATTTCAACAAATCAAAAAAACAGAACAAAAACAAATCAATCAAAACAGAAGGAACTAATATACCAGCTGATTGGATAAAAACTTGAACTTGGAGAGCTTTAAACGAGTGCATGTCCTTTATATACTTATGAAATAAATTGATTATGTTTAGATTATCCATATATGATGATCAGTTGTCAGTTGGAGTTCGACTCTTCACCTCACTGCCCTGAAGATGGCTTA
The DNA here is from genome assembly GCA_037127475.1 of Arma custos. NCBI lineage: Eukaryota > Metazoa > Arthropoda > Insecta > Hemiptera > Pentatomidae > Arma > Arma custos. Next base: position 131,845,731 of record CM073764.1, read on the forward strand.
CATCTTAGGCCGAAAAGTAGGCACAATAAAATAAGTCATTCTTATTTGTTTAATCATTGACTGCACCCCAGACCATTTCTTACCACTCTAAGAATTATCCAGTCAAATATTTCCCACTTAAATTTGAAAATGAAATTTTTTTTTACATTCATGAGTAATTTATAGTTTATATAAAATGAAATAATATGAAATGATAATAAATTAATAATTAATCAATACAATATTAGTTTTATCAATAAATAAAACCGACACTAACTAACCGTGTGAAAATTGTAACTAAGTTGGTATGAAGTTTATATATATATATATATATATATATATATATATATACATACATACATAAATGGAATATATGTATATATATATATATATATATATATATGGAATTAGATCAAATGTTATGATACCTCCGGATGCAACATGAGGACATGCCAATAGAGGACTGAAATTTCGAGCACAATCAAAGCATTAAAAACAAAAAAATCTCCAGGTTACGATGGGGTTACTACTATCATTTTTCAAAAGGCCTTCGATTTTGTACCAAATTTAATTCTACATCGGTACAAATTGCTCCGTCTTAGTCTTAGTACCGAAACCCTCCAGCAATAAGCTTAGACCAATTAGTATACTTCCGATCATGAGCAAAATTATCGAGATAATCATTAAAAACAGGGTGATTCATTTCGTTATTAAAAAAGAAATTTGCATTTATGCCGAGGACTTCAACATTAAACGCATTGCATTCCCTGACAACGATTATCAGCGATGCTTTAAACAAAAAAGGTTCAACTCCTAGTCATCAGTCTTGACATAAAAGAGGCTTTCGACAATCCTTGGTGGCCTGCTAGATCAAATAACCTCAAACAATATAGTTGCCCAAAGAATTTATACATATATATATATATATATACACATATATGCTTACCATAGTGGCACCCCAAAGCTGTATAACTAACAAATTAAAAATCTAAACAAAATATGTAAAAATGGAAAATAATTACAGATATACAAGTTTTATAAAGGAAAAAAAACAAATAAATATCCATTAATAACTAAGTTTTTAAACTGATACTGCTAGTTATGTGATCAGCGCGAAAACACTACATCCTTTTCATTTCACGCATGGTCCACTTCATCCGGTGTCGTTAAACATATTAATTAATATGTTTTAGATAATTAACATAATAATGTTGGCTATTTGCTATCTCTTTGTAATGCGGAAGACTCAAGAGAATCCAAGGATCGGGTTCCATACGACATTAGGGTACCTTTCACACTGCCTGCCGATGTCGAAGGCTGTTTGGTCCAATCCCCCCAGAGCCGCCTCTGGATTCCTCCGAGGCAATTCTTCTATTGCATAACTCTATGTATGTGAGTAAGGTGCATTCTACTGCCGGGTCTACTTGTGTAAGCCCTAAGGTACGTACTATTAATCACCATTATGCTAGTGTATGTGTTTCGGGTGTAATGTTATTTTGTTTACATATTTTATTATTATTATTTTGATATATAAAAAATGCATTATTAAGTTTAGTATAGACATAGTATAGATTTAATCCAAATCTTAGGGCAATAAATTATTATTGCTAATGATTTTAAAACTAAATTTAAACAGTTAAGGAACTGATTTAAATACTAATAGTTCAATTAATCATTAAAAATATTTATTTCCGTTATAAATTACAATGTACAAGATAAAAGAACTAAATATTAAACTAAACTGATTAAATAACCAATTATATTTAATCAAATGTAAATTGCACATCATATTCGTTCTTCAGCTTGTAGCATTGGAGGGTTTTCCATTTCTGACATAAGGTTATATTTATATTGGAAATCTTCAAAACGGATCTTGTCATCGACTGGCCTAAGTTGTAGTTTTCTTAGCATCTTCGACAAAACTACTTTCACCATTACCAATGCAAAGAGCATGCCTGAAACATAAATATTATATTTTTTTTAATTTAATTATTAAAATGAAATTAATTTATATTAAACAATATTATATTATATAGTATAATATTATATTATATACCATATTATATTATATAGTATTTTAAAGAAATGGAAGTTATTACAAACAGAAAAAATTGTGCACCTACGTAGTAAAATACCCTTGCTTGGGTTTGTGGATGATTTGGTTTCGGTTTGGAACTAAAAAACTAAATACAATAAAGTATCGAAGTAGGCCTCGAAGAAAATTCGGATATGACGAAATATATAATTAGTAAAAGAAATATCCGTGATTTTGATGAAATTCAAGGAATTGAGTTTTGACTTGTAGTGAAATTTTGAATTAAATTCCATCTTTGATGACAAAAAAATGAAGTTTTGGTGTGTCATGGACACGGCCGTGTGTTGAATACGTTTACGTAACTGATAATATTTTTATATAAAATATTATTATTCATGTATTATATCAAATGAAACGACAGTTCTTCAGCAAACAAGTCATAAATAATGTTGAGCGGTGTTGAATGCTGGTCCTTTAGTAATGTTCTTCATGCTATAGTGGGCTGCTTTCCAGGCAGAACCTAAGACTCCAGTGCATTTCTGTCACACTTTAATGAAAATCAGAAAAACAGGTTATTACATTTGCATGAAAAAAATTCCAGTGTACTGTAGTCTAGTAATGCTTATACAGTGGTTGTCCAAGTAAGAATGATAAACATGCTTTTACCGATGACTTTTTGACCACGCCGCTCAGATACGTAGATTTGTCTATTACTTTTTTCTTTATGTTAACATCGTAATCATCGTCTAATTGAAGCAGTAACTTTTGCACCATTTTGTCTACATCCACGGGTACATTAATGATTTCTGATACCATACCTGCCTTTGCTACATACCTACATGAATGGCAGTTGCGGTGGCACTAGACATGCACCAATCAGATTTAATGCGGGCAGCCCGTGTTGCTTAGGTAGATACACAAATCAGTTCGATTGTGGCAACGTGGGCACTTTGTCAGAGTCCTGTGATTTTTTACATGTCAACCCCATTTTTTACAACCCCACAGTTTAAAATCCGTTACTGTTTTATCAAGGAAAGTATTACTAAAACACTTATCACTGGTTTTTCTTTTGTTCGCTTCTTTGAGCGCAGAAACCATAGAAGACCACACATATCGCACTTAAGCCCAAAAGGATTGCTGATAAACGTCGTAGGGAAGAAACGCGCACTATCTGCTGCCCAATGAATTGCCTCCCTCTATTAATATTTATGTATCATATCTATTAATACATATTATTTATATTATATTATATTGTTTATAAGGTAACGATAGTTCGGCGTCATAAATAGTGTTCAGCGGTGTTGAATGCTGGCCCGGAGCAATGTCGAGAAACTGTTCTTTATTGCAAAGCATAGGACGCTGTCTTGCAATCATAACCTCCAACTCCTTAAACCTTGTCCAGACTACACTATAATATACCGTTGCTTAGACCTCTTCTCTGAGACGTGGTATAAGCTTGTCTCACTAAACAATTGTGGTGCCACTACGAGACTAATCCCCGTTGCAGAGCCAAAAATCAAATACAAGTAATTTTTTTAATATATATTTTTTTTAAATGCAAGTAAACTGCACTAATAAATTCTTCTGTCATTTTAAACATGTATATACTATTACGTATATACCATACGTGTATGACCATTAAAAAGGAAGATTTTTTTATTACAAGGAAGAGGTGTCTGTGAGGTACGGGCGACCGTCCTTGATGGTCTAGAATGTACGACTATCGGAAGGTTAACCCTAAAGTGCTGAGACATGGTCCCTGGGACATTTTGGTGCCATTTTTTTGGAATTTCCCACCTACCCGATTATGGGAAATTCCCGTATTTCTCAGTAGCCTCCTGTCTTGCCAGCACCTTATTGAACGAGAAAGTGGAAGGCTGATTATAAAGTTTGTTCACGAAATAAAAGCAACGCCTGGTCCCACGGGCCTTACCTCAGTACTTGTGAGACTTCTTTAATTTTCCAAGGCAAGCTTTCATTTAATGTTTTATATTTATTAGTTAATATCGATCAGTGATACTTTTAAATTTATAAATTATATCAATATATTTACTGTGTTTTTATTATTTTTGAATTCATACTTTATTTTATTTTAATTTCTATTAAAATTATGGCACCCCAATCTTTCAAATCAAAAATAGTTATAAGGACTGATGGCCCGATGTTTTGAAACAAAATACACCTCTTGTTAGATGATTTAGAGAAAGAATAAGCTGATATTTTCGAATCAGATTTTGATGACGGGGCCGGCATCGAAAGTGATTTTCGATATGCGTACTAATAACGCATTGGTTCTTCACAAGTCAAGCAAAGATATGAAATTTACAAAAATAATTGCTTCTTAAATAAAACTAGATCACCAGCTAGTTGGTCCATATTTGAAAGCTACAATGGAAAACATTAATGTTCCGAGAGCCATTGAGACAAGAATTGCCGATTTATCAGGCAGAAAATAAATCACACCTTCTTTTGATGACATGGGGAAACTCTCAAGAAATAGGTAAAAGCATTGTTGAATATGCCCACAAAAAAAAGAAAAAAAAAAAAGAGGATACATCTTTCCTTTGTGATACCAATATGCTTGGAATGCTCCAAGAAACTTTGTCAATTGCTTGGAATAGTAATAAATTTAATTTCGATAAGTATTCTGATTTTCATTAACAGGTTTTAAATTGTTTGAAATCTCCTCAGTCCCCCTCCCCAATACCAAAGCCTTATTGATCATTATCAATATACAACACTCCTTCACCCTTACATTTAAAAAAAAGTATTTACCTGGGCAGTTTCTCAACCACTCATACACACCAAAAATAAATCAAAGTATTTACCTGGACAGTTTCGAACACCTATCCCAAAAGGAGTATGCATATGGTTTAATAAATCGCTTTCTTCAAGAAAGCGATCAGGGTCGAAAACATTTGGATTCTTCCAAAGTTTAGAATCCATCCTGATGTGTCTCATTAAGATCATTACAATAGTACCTCGAGGAATTGTAACTCCATCTGAAAATATAAAATCTAATTAACAAACATTGTGACGGGTGACCTAAATGCTCAAATGGGCAGGGAAAATTTTACATGAACTGTGGCCGGCATTTACTCACTACATGAGCACCCAGTTGCTGTGTCATCGATGAGAGAAGAGCTCCTGTCCTAAGGATTATACAGATAAGATCGTAGACCATATTTATAATTTCATTCCGTTTTCTTATTTTTATAAGAACTTTTTATTTTTTTATTCTTTATATACATATATCTTTTATTTACCAGAGAAGATGGGCACTTAATTTATTTTATTTTTTATTTTTAGCAGAGAGTAGCAAGTGTCATGGCCGCAACTGAAGTTCCATTGTAGTTTCGCTCCGTGCTTGTTACTTTCTCATTCCGTTATTACTGAACATCTCTTAGTGAAACTCTATAAACATTGAGTTTATAACTCATGGAACATTTTTACATTAACCTAAAAGTGAGGTGAGTGGTTAATTATTGACAAATAAATGAACAACATAGTGATCGGTTGATATAGGCTACTCAGCCGGCTGGTAATTCCTCTGGAGGTCTTATCAGCTATTTACTATTGACTTCACGGTCACGGCCGTATACTGTTCTCGTCTCCGGCCGATCTTAGTTCGAACCCAGTGACATTAACTTTTTTTTTTTTCCCCCTTTCTTCTTTTATCCATTTTTTTCTTTTTTTTTTATCTATATGTATTCAGAATGTTTTATTTTGTATATAATATTGTAAATACTCTAGTTTCTTAGGCTTTATATAAAGAACTTTTATTTTAATATTTCTTTATTTTCTTTGGAACGGATAAAATGGATCTGGATGAGAATTCACTCTCCGAAGACTCGGAGGAAGAGATCCCGTTTTCTGAAATAAGCGAATCTGATTCCTTATATTTAAAGGGACGTACACTACAAAAGCGCCACCTAAATCCTGCTCCCGGCTCCGCGGGCAACTCACCTAAAAAAAAGAATAAATCAAAACAAACAGTCGATAAAAAACAATCACCACCAAAAACTCGCAGTAAATCTTCTGCAGCCAGCAATAAAACTATAAATACAACAACCACTGTTGAAACCTCCCACAATTCACCAGGCAACTATAGCTCAGCCAATAAGAACTCGGATTCTCAAGGTTTTTCTGACCCTGAGCCACCCCCTGTATATGTCACCAAAATAGACAATTTTCTGTCTTTCGGTGATGAAATCGCCAATCTAATTGGGCAACCAAACTTCAGGTGCTACTCACGTATTAACGATATAAAAATAAATACGAATAGCAAAGACAACTATAAAAAACTGATTAATCATCTTACTGCTAATAATTACGATTTCCATTGCTATCAACTAAGAGAAGATAAAGCATACCGTGTGGTCTTAAGAGGTCTTCACTCAAGCACCCCCACAGCTGCCATCAAAAAAGGTCTCGAAGAAATAGGCCATAGCGTTAGAAACATATCTTCTGTTCTACATCCAACAGAAAAATACCCGCTAACACTATTTTTTGTAGACTTGGAACCAGCTCGAAATAATGCTGAGGTATTTCAGATCTCAAGGTTAGTATATTCAATAGTAAGATTTGAACAGCCCCGACAAAAACCATTAATAGTGCAATGCACAAAATGTCAAAACCTAGGGCACACAAAGCCTTACTGCCATCACCAGAGCAGATGCGTCAAATGTGCCGGCCCACACTCATCTGAGGTATGTCCGAAACCTAAAGAGGAGCCTGCAAAATGTGCACTCTGTGGTGAAGACCATCCTGCTAGCTACAGGGGTTGCATCGTTTATAAAAACCTCTATCGGCAGAGATCGCATAACACTGCACAAAAAAAACCTGAACAGAAGACAAATGTTGTTCCTGAGCCTGGAAATTTATCACATTTCCCAAAACTGCCACATACATCTACCAGCCATCAGCACCCCAATACTTAGGAAGACATAAAGCCGCCTTCTCAAGCCTACACCAAGACTCTACAGCAGCCGCGACGTCAGACGCCTCAGAAAATTCAATCTAAACCCCAAACCTCTCAATCCAAGCCACAGATCCCCAAGGCACAGTCCCAACCTCCACGACATCCCATTCCTCCTCACCACTTACCTCTCCGTGTTAAACTTCCGCCAGAACACCCACATCCAGTTCCATCACAGCCTTCTCTCCTGGTAAACCCCTCATTACATCGACCAACGAAAGTTGATCTACCTCCTCGTCCCCAGTGTCGGGCTCAGCATCCAGCCAACACCCCTACTGACTTTCCATCTCAACCTCCTTATCCATATCCGCTCCAAGAACATAATCCCTCCGACATATATTCCATCCTATCTTCCTTCCTGATTGACCTACAACAAACTATCAAACCGCTGATAACTCCTCACTAGATTCCTCACAGAAATTCCATTCACCTTCCCGTGATGAATGTGAAGCCCCTAGCTGTCCTCTTATGGAATGCAAACGGACTAAACAATCGCCGAGACGAACTTGACATATTTCTACATGACAATCAGATTGACATTGCCCTACTTACTGAAACTAACTTCACTAAACGTTCATATTTTTACATACGCGACTACATCACTTATAGATCTGACCACCCAGACAACACTTCCCACGCCGGTTCTTGCATCTTTATCCATAAATCCATTCCACATTCCCTTATTCCTTCTACTCCAAATGATGTTATCCAAGCAACCTCTATCATAATATCAACTCGTCCCTTCCATCTTACATTATCAGCTGTATACTGTCCTCCTGGCAATTCTCTATCCTATAATCAACTAGAATCCTTGTTCCAATCCCTCGGATCACGCTTTATTGCTGGAGGAGACTACAACGCTAAACACCAACGATGGGGTTGCCGAACATCCAACACTTGTGGCAACATCCTGTCTCATGTCTCCACTTCTCGTAGTTATTCAATTCTCTCTCCCTCGAATCCTACCTATTGGCCAACTTCCCTGAAAAAACGCCCTGATATCCTGGATATTTTTGTCACATCCCAGATTTCTCCTTCCCATGTATTAATCAAATCCCTGGATGACCTCTCCTCAGACCACAGTCCAGTTCTGCTCTCATTACACTCAACCTTCATTCCTAAGCCCTCCTCTCCTTCATTGATTACAGGACGAATTAACTGGGAGCAATTTAATTACGATTTGGAAAACAAACTAGACTTACGGATTCCTCTCAAAACTAAACAAGACATTGACAGCGCAATAGAAATACTTACAGCAACAATAACACAAAGTATAAGAGATAACACTACCATAAACAGAAATAATATCACACAACAGACTAACCTGCCACAGCACCTTCGCATCTTGCTAAGCGAAAAACGTAGAGCAAGATCTAAGTGGCATAGGACTCGTTACCCATCAGATAAAACGTATTACACCCCACTGACTAACAAACTGAAAACGGAGATTAGAAACTTAAAAATCCCAATTTACTTAGTGTGACTGAAAATCTTACGACTAATAACAAATCACTATGGACGACCGCCAAAAAGATAATTAAATTCAAAGATTTTAATCATCCTCTCCTTACTGAAAATCAAACTTGGTCCAGATCTGATGAAGAAAAATCTCACATATACGCCCAACACCTCTTCAAAACCTTTAATCCACACCCTGATATCCTCAACCCTATTCACATTGAGCGTATTGAAGCAGAACTGGATATCCCACTCCAAATGTCTCTCCCACCTAAGGCTTTTCATCCGTCAGAAATATCCAATATTATTCATAGTTTACCTTCCCGTAAAGCTCCTGGACATGACCTTATTACAGCTCACATCCTAAAATTCCTTCCTCGAAAAGCTATCCTATTCCTCACATACATATATAATTCTGTAACCCGTACTACCTATTTTCCTGATACATGGAAACTATCTATAGTAAAAATGATCCCAAAATCCAAAAAACCTCCAGAACTCCCATCGTCTTATCGTCCTATCTCCCTCTTACCCATAATGGGCAAGATCCTCGAAAAACTCATTCTAAAACGTATTTATCCCATCTTAGATAGTAACCGCATAATCCCAGACCACCAGTTTGGTTTCCGAACATCCCACTCCACTATCCAGCAATGTCATCGTGTGGTGGATGTTGTCTCCTCTGCATTGGAGCGTAGATTGTACTGCACGGGAGCCTTTCTCGATGTAGAACAGGCTTTTGATCGAGTCTGGCACCCAGGTCTCCTTTACAAAATCCGACAATTCCTTCCTCCTACATACTTTTTAATCATTCGCTCCTTTCTAACTGGCAGAACATTTAAAGTAAGTCATAAAGGTTCCTACTCATCCCTCTATTCCCAGTCTGCTGGCGTTCCTCAAGGTAGCATCCTCGGTCCTATCCTTTACACAGTATATACAGCTGACATTCCAACCCATCCTAACACCTTCATCTCCACATATGCTGATGACACATGTGTGTTATCAGTTAATAACGGCCCATATATTGCATCCCAATCCCTTCAATTACACCTATCAAGCATCGAAGAATGGTGTCGGAATTGGAGAATTAAAATCAATCCCAGCAAGTCCCATCAAATTACCTTTACCCTTCGTCGAAAACCCATGATTTCCTGTCCTACTGTATTCTTTAATAGTACTCCACTTATCCCTGTTGAACAGATTCACTACCTGGGACTCAACTTAGACAAGCGTCTTACTTGGAACCCTCACACAAGACAGAAAAGACAAGAAACAGCTAGACGCTTCTGACTACTTCAACAAATACTAGATAAACGCTCAAAGCTTCAGATCAATTACAAAAGACTTATTTATGTGACTGTTATAAGGCCTATATGGACTTATGGGATTGAACTATGGGGCTCCACCAAACCATCGAATTCCTCTCGTATCTAATCCTTGCAATCCAAAATCCTTCGCAAAATCCTAAACGCTCCTTATTTTGTCACAAATAAAACCATCCATAATGACCTTAACGTTCCATATGTTACCGATTTAGCCCATTCCAGATACCTATCATTCCACAATAAACTTCAAACCCATCCAAACCCACTAGTTTCCATCCTTGCATCCAATTCCATCCCGGACAATCCTCCTAGGCGTCTGAAGAGAAGATGGCCTCGGGACCTTCTATTATAGAACTTTATTAGAGTGCTGCCAGTGGGTAGTATCTCTACATGTCCTATCATGTATTATTTACTCTTATAGCAATTGTACTAGATGTATGTATTACAGTTGTACAACTCAATAAAATAATTTAAAAAAAAAAATTTTTAGCAGAGGAAGTAAGGTAGCTAGGTTTTCATTTATTTTATCTTTTTCTCTCTTTTTTTCTTCTTTTCTTGTTTTGTTCAAAAATATCATGAATGGGACAGACCCAATTAACCCTCATCCAAGGCCTAGAAAAAGAGGTAGAATGAAATCACCTCCTGATAAAATATCTATCTTACCCGATGATAGGGTTAAAATAATTCCCACATATATTATTATTTCTGGAACAGATGAAAATAACTTTAAAAATATATCACCTTTTTTCATAAATAAGTTTATTAACATTACTATTGGTCAAACAAAAAACATAAACAAATTAAGAGACGGAACTTTGTTTGTTGCAACGTCTAATTCAAAACAGACTGAAAAGCTATTAGCATTGACCAACTTTATGGGATGAAAAAAATGAAAATGGAGTATACCGTCTTAGAAAGAATACAGAAGTATACTCCATATATGACGATGTGAAGCTTTCTGACTATGTCAGAACACAATGTCTAAAGTAGTTGGGTCACCTCCATAGAATGGATGATGGCAGAACTGTCAGAGGGCTGCATAAGGACTGTCCAGGAGTGAGAGCTCGAGGGAGGCCACTAGGCAGACGGAAGGACAGCGTCTCAGAGGACCTCCAAAATCTCAACGTGTCTCTGAGACTTGCTACAGACTGACAAGACTGGGCAAGAGTGATTGAGTAGGCCAAGAACCGCCTTATGCGAATGTCGTGCCTATGAAGAAGAAGAACTTTATGGGATAATTCGAGGTTCAGGCCACTCCACATAGGTCCCTGAATTATTCGAGGGGCGGCATCAGATGTTTTGACTTGCAATATGCAACAATAGAAGAGATTAAAGAAGAACTAAAAGATATCATCACATATGTTATAAGAATTAAAGTTAAAAAAGATGGTGTCGAAAAATATACATATACGTATATTTTAATATTTACAATACTACCCCTAAGCCCCCTAGACCCATAATTTTTGACGGTAGACATTCAACCATACATTCCTAATCCTGTATGTTGCTATAAGTGCCTCGGATTCTCCCACATAACAAAAGATTGCAAAAAAAAAATCAATTTGAGCAAACTGCAGCAAAATTCGACATACCGACAATTCAAAATGTGAAAAAAACACTAAATGTGTTAATTGTAAAGGAAAACATAATGCTCTAGGCAGAAAATGCCCAACTTTTCTATTACGAAAAGATAATAATAAGTTAATAAAAAAAAATTAAAAAAGTTAATAAAAACGATTAACAAATAGTATCAATAATGATTTACAATTACTCTAAACACAAACAAAAATAAAATATTCTTTAAAACCACACTTAGTAATATGGCTCTGCTCCAGTGGAACATTGATGGATTAAAAACACATTTTAATGACCTAAAATTAATAATAAACGATATTAACCACTCATAACTCACAATAATAATTCTTACATTAAAGAATTGTAATTTATAAAGAAAAGATAGCCCCGACTACAATCATAGTCATCACGGCTTAATATTAAGTTAATACAGCTTATTAATAAGTCCTGAAATCGATATAACATCGTCTCACTCCATGTCAACTGACCAGGACATCGTGAAAACAGACAATGAAGGGTTTAAATTCCATACAAATAAAAGAGGAAGACAAAAAAAAATTAACAAATAGTATCAATAATGATTTACAATTACTCTAAACACAAACAAAAATAATATATAATTTTTTATAATTATTGGTCATTTTTTATGAGTTATAAATATTTTTATTTTTTAAAAAATAAAAATCCCGGTCGAGGGCCTATCTTTTCTCTTTAAAAAAATAAAAATATTTATAACTCATAAAAAATGACCAATAATTATAAAAAATTATAAATAATAATATGACGAAAGTCAATAAGATCCTAAATTAAAATTAATGTTCAAAGAACTTCGTTCTAGTGTATTCATCGCAAAAATGGCGGGAGCACACTGGGGCTTTAGGATCTAAAAGAGAGAAGCTTTGTCCTCGACCGAGAAGTGCCTTGGATAGCTCAATTGGCAGAGCGATGTCACGGTGAGACAAAGGTTCCGGGTTCAAATCCCGGTCGAGGGCCTATCTTTTCTCTTTAAAAAATAAAAATATTTATAACTCATAAAAAATGACCAATAATGATAAAAAATTATAAATAATAATATGACGAAAGTCAATAAGATCCTAAATTAAAATTAATGTTCAAAGAACTTCGTTCTAGTGTATTCATCGCAAAAATGGCGGGAGCACACTGGGGCTTTAGGATCTAAAAGAGAGAAGCTTTGTCCTCGACCGAGAAGTGCCTTGGATAGCTCAATTGGCAGAGCGATGTCACGGTGAGACAAAGGTTCCGGGTTCAAATCCCGGTCGAGGGCCTATCTTTTCTCTTTAAAAAATAAAAATAATATATTCTTTAAAACCACACTTAGTAATATGGCTCTGCTCCAGTGGAACATTGATGGATTAAAAACACATTTTAATGGCCTAAAATCAATAATAAACGATATTAACCACTCATAACTCACAATAATATTACATTAAAGATTGTAATATATAGAGAAAAGATAGCCCCGACCACAATCATAGTCATCACGGCTTATTATTAGCTGTTCACAAATCAGTTTACTCAGAACCCATTATAATCAATTACACCTTCAAATCATAGCCGCTTCAATTCACTTAGATTTTATTTTCTCAATTTGCAATATTTATCTACCACTACAATACAGTACAATAGACACTCAGTCTCTTTTAGATATCTACAACCAACTCCCTGGCCCAGAATTGTATATTGGAGACTTCAACGGTCATAATCCCTTGGGGTTCTTCCAATACCAATTTAAGAGGAAAAATAGATAATTTCATGACAACAAATCTGAAATCGACAAAGTGGTGAAATTCATTACAAACTGTAAATTAATAGCCAATATTTGATCATCCATTGTTCCTACTATTTGTTGATGCATTTGTTGTTTTTCGGATTGTTTTCTTTCATCATCCTATATACATATATTTTTTATTTATTTTTCCTTTTATTTTGTTTTTAAAGATAAATAATTATAAAAATAATAAATCAAAAGGCGTTGATGACCCCAGGGTTTTACGCCTCTAAACAACAACTATATGATCAGACAAACGACAGTGGTAAGGAGCCTTACCAATTTGCAAAAGTAAACAATATGATAATAAAAATCACTTGTTTCCTATACTGAAAAGTACACACAGAAACCTGAAAGCCGCCAAATGTTATTTTGAATCAAATTGATCGTGTACCTATATTGAAATGACACTCTTCCTCCATGATAAATGTTAGATCTGCTACAGAGAAAAACTGTGACTCAGATGACTTCATGAGTACAGAGAGCATCTGGGTTTTTTACAACACGGAAGCTACTTAAAAGGAAAGTATGGGTTCTATAAAAGCTTAAAAACCCTGAAAACTTAAATCATTTTAAAAAACTGAGAGATAGAATGATGATCGAAGATCTAAGGAAAAAGGTATATACCTAATGACGAAACGAACATTGATAAATATGTAAAGGAGATGGTTGGGGGGTGCAGTCAATAAGAACACCGAATAAGTGAAGTACTTATATTATGTGCCGACGTTTCGACCTACAGTGTAGGTCATCTTGATTGAGATGACCTACACTGTAGGTCGAAACGTCGGCACATAATATAAGTACTTCACTTATTCGGTGTTCTTATTGACTGCACCCCCCAACCATCTCCTTTACATAAGATCATCCAGTCAACCATTTTCATCTCATACATGCATTGATAAATATGGTGTAAGATCAGTACTGCCATTGAAGAAGTGGTCATAAGTGAAAGAGCATAAATTAAAGGAGATGAGCCCCCGTATTTGGATGATTTCTAGAAAACTTGAAAAATTAAAAAACAATGAATCACCTGGTGAGGACTCTTTTATAGCTGAATTATTTAAAGGTTGTGGAGAGATTACATAGAAGCGATTGTATTTTATTTTAGAATTAAGGGAAGAGAGAAAATGCCTAAGAAAATGGAGATATTATGATATTAACAAATTATGATATGGAGATAAAGTAAATGGAGATAAAAAACAGACTGGAACATGAAATAAAGGCGAGAATTGAAAATAGTAACAGATGCTATTGGTTCCTCAGAAACGTCTTCCGAAATAGAACTACTACCCGTAGCCTCAAAACAAGGGTATATAATACAATACTTCGTCGGTGTGGGGGTGTGGACTCTAGCCAAGCAGCATCTGAAATTATTATTTACATGGGAGAGATTCTTAGAAGAGTGCCTGGCCCAACTAAGGAAGGAAATTGTTTCCGCATGAAAAGGAACCAAGAACTTAAGCACCTGTATGGAGGACCAGCTATGGTTTCTTGTATTAATAAAGCAAGATTGAGATGGACAACATTCATAGGATGGACAAAATAAGGCGCCCAAAGCTGATTCTGGAGAGACGTCCAGATGGAGAAAGATAGAGAGGATGGCCTAGAATGCGATGGCTGGACGATGTGGAAGCAGACCTATAGCTCATAGGGGTAAGAACATGGAGAAGAATAGCGGAAGATCATTCAAAGTGGAGGAAAATTTTTCAGGAGGCCAAGGTCCTCCACTGTCCAAAATGGCACCATGTCTCATTTTTAAAAATATAATTAAATTCAGAAATGTAGTAGAATATTACTCACTTATATTTATATCTTCACTAGCATACTTTCCAACCATGGCAGGAGCCACAAATCTCAGGGCTTCTTTTATAAACCTTCAATGAAATACACAATATCATCTTTATAAAGCATTTATAAACATATTTCTAAAAGGAAAAATAATTATTCACTATATATATGTATATATATATATATATATATATATATATATATATATATATATATATATATATATATATATATATATAGCATTTCCAAGTCAATTTGAACCTTTTCCAAGTTAACTGTAACCTTTTACAAATCAAATGCTACCCTTTCCAAGTCTCAAGCAACCCTTTCCAATTCAAATGTAACCTTTTCCAAATGAGTTAAAACCCTTTCCAAATCAAATGTAACACTTTACAACTCAATTGTCACCCTTTTTATTTCAATTGTAACCGTTTCCATTTGAATTGTCACCCTTAAAAATGTTTTGAAATTTTAACATACTGTGGAATGGACGAAGTCTCAGAACTCAACGGTATAAATCTGACAGTATTTGTTTCGTTATTTTCAAAACTTATTGACACAAAAACAGTTAACGAATGAAAATAATTAAATTTTCGAAAAGCGATGATTTTTGTTATTAAACATTTTAAAATAATTATTCCTTTTTGAAGGAACCCAAAAAAAAAAATGCATTTTTTACTGAGAAAGTAAAACTACATAAACTGAAGTTATCAACAGTTTCTTTCTTTGATTTTGAAAAAAAAAATGTTTGCATTACAGTTTACATTTTTTCATTTGTTTTTATTATTTACTTCTTGAGAAAAAAAATCAACTTTTTATTTTAAATTGGTTCCTTAATTTTTTGTGAACAAAATCCACGGTCAGCGGTATTGATGTTCTTTCCCGGGATGGACCGTGTGGTATTGGTTTTGTTTGCCAAGCTTCGCTCATCGTGTTGTGAGCTTCCTCAGGGCTAGTCAGTAAATGAAGAGCGGATTTTTTTTTTTTTTTTTCTATCCCTCCTAGAATTTTATTTACAATTATGTACAATTACAATTATCAATAATAACTGCAATGCTTCTATACAAATTACAATGCCTTCTCTTACCTTGCGGTATTTTAAGGCATTACAAATGTACTGAGCCCGCTGATGGCGGTTTATACTCTAACCAGCAATGCCGCTGACTATATATAATACAAAACGGGGAGGGACCGTTTACCGGGATTAGGAATAGTAGGAAGAAGAAAGAGGAAGAAGGAAAAGGAAGAAAGGATAAGGACAAGGGAGTCCTCACCTCATCCCTAGGTCAGTGTAAGAACATCGACCAAGGGGACTCTGCGCTGCCATTTCCCAGGTCTTGGGGGTGGTTTAGTGGTTTAATGTCCCTAAATAGGGGGTTCGCACAGGCCTTCAGCACATCAAAGAATTTGATGTGCCTCCGACCTATGTACTCAGGCACCGAGGGGAGCCGGAGCTCCTCCTGGATGGCAGTGGTACCCTCTCGAGCGATGTGCCTCGTACAATCTTTCTAAGGATACCATTCTGGTGCTGCTGCAGGCGCATCAGGGTTGTCTTGTAGAGGGATCTCAACAGTGGAGCACCATTGAGCATTGTAGGTCTTATTATTGACTTATATATTTGTAGCTTTAATCGTAGCGAAAGCTGTGGTGACACTAGCAGATGGTAGAGCCTAAAGGATTTTTGCCTAGCCAGCTTCAATCTTGCATTGACGTGCCGTGAGAAGGTGAGATGCCTATAAACTGCACTCCAAGGTAGAGGATTGAAGTGGATAGACTTCGGTCCTCGCTGTCCACGGTGAATGTCTCCGGTAGCCGTTTCTTACATCCGCCTTGAAATGACATCACGATGGCATCCGTCTTAGACGGGTTCACCCTGATGCCAATCAGTTTGAGCTCTTTGATTATCACTTCAGTCGCCTTTTGTGCTTTATTAAGGGCATGTGAGGCGCTGACGCTGGTGGCTTAAATGCCTATGTCGTCCGCATAGGCTGCTACCACTGCTCCTGGATGCTTAATCGCGACCACGGGTGTGGTGAAAATCACGAACATCCTTGGCCCCAATACAGAGCCTTGAGGTACTCCACAGGTGGTGGTGCTAGAAGTCGAGTAACTGTTACCGACTCGTACGACGAATGATCTTCCGCTAAGATAGCTTTGGATCAGACAGCATAGCGTGTCGGGAAAGTTAAACTCTTCCAAGCGTCGGAGTAGCAACTCATGTGACACACAGTCAAAGGCCTGGGTGCAGTCCAGTGCAGGGATGTTTTCCAGTCTCGCATGAGGCTGGCTATCTGCCGGGTCATCGCATTGATGGCCGGTTTTAGCCCATAATCACGAGAGCGCTGGAAAATATTCCTCAGGTTATTTCGTTGACTAATGAGAGCCAATATGTGTTTCGGGGGTTTCCTGATGGCATTGGGTAAAGGACTGAACTTTGGGATGTTCTGGTCCGCCGAGGCCTGCATGATAGTGGTGATGACATCCACAGCCCTGTCCACCTCGTCTTCTGTACTGAGATGGGTGATCGTGGGTAGATCTTCCCCAACGGTAGCCCTGTATCCTTTCCAGTCGGCTTTGTGCAAAAGGTACTTACTCGCAGGCGGAACTGCGGGGATACCTTCGAAAGTATACAGCACGGGCCGGTGATCCGACGGTTCGTACGGAAGCGCAATGTAATCCGTAACGGTGTGCGAATCACTGGTAAGGAGAAGGTCTATCGTTGAGGTCCATCCAGGTCGGGCTATATGCGTGAAGGTATGTACACCGTGGTGGTAGACGCACAGTCTAGTCTTGGTGATGGCGGTTCCCAGTGTGTCATTGCTGGAGCACAGCCAGGCGGTTTGCTTCGCATTGAAGTCTCCTAGGACTATGTATCGGCTCACAGTCTGGGCGTGCTTCAGCAACAACTTCATGGCAGTATGTACAGCTCCGGGCCTCCTATAGACACAGCTGAACGAGAAACGGGCCTTGAACCGGACGTCAACTGTGACTATGTGAGTACCATTTGTTGGACATACTGGACTAGGAATTCTCCTAGAGGGCGCATCATTTCGTACTAGAATGGCAACGCTTGCTGGAGTCCCCGGTGCACAGGCCTCCCTGTATACAGTGTACCACTGGATATACAGTCGATCCGAGGCGGGCAGCATGATGTCTGTCAGCGCCACCACCGATGGCCGATGTTGGCCGCTCTTCAAAAAACAAGCATTCTCCAGCCAGCAGTGGAAGAAGAAACATCATCCAGAAGATCTCTCCTGAAGTGTTCTCTTTTATTGTTGTGCAGTGATCCCTAGTACTTGCCCAGCTAGCGCCTTATGTCGACGAGGTCCACACATATCTAGTGGAGCAAACCTCAACGACCAATTGGGCAGCGTTGCGCTGGCAACCCCCCCACCCGCCGTTCACGTAGTGCCGCCATTTCAGCCCACCTGTTTTAGTGCTAGTGACTTTGACATACCGTTTCCGCCAGTTTCCACTATGGCAAAAAATAGCTCAGCAGAAGTGACAGAGATGGAAATTGTCACCGAGCCTGTCCGCCCAGAAAAAAGAGCCGCCGAGGATTCAGCCGGCTTTGTTTTAATGGATGCCAATAAGAAGAGGTTGGTCGGGAGACGGCTTCCCGTCTACAAACCGGCAGCGCCCACCACCGTCGCTAACGCGTTAGTGAACCCTGGAAAAAGCTACTTGTCCCTACTAGGAGGAAGACCAGCACAGCCGAGCCAATCAGGCGAGGGTCCACAACCCCAGTCCTCTACCACCTCCCTCCCTACCTCTCACCCCCACCCTACTCCTACACCCCACCCTCATCCCCACCCTACCTCTACCCCCCACCACAGCATACCCCCTGGAACGCAGACTGCTCACAGCTCATTCCAGCCTCAGCCAGCACCGGTAACAGACCTGCCTCAGCAGCCAGCATGATGTCTGTCAGCGCCACCACCGATGGGCGATGTTGCTGCAGGAGTATCTCAACCTCAGCCAGCTTGGAGAGCAGGCCTCTGATATTGTAGGAGTAGGGTGGGGGTGAGAGGTAGGGAGGGAGGTGGTAGAGGACTGGGGTTGTGGACCCTCACCTGATTGGCTCGGCTGTGCTGGTCTTCCTCCTAGTAGGGACAAGTAGCTTTTTCCAGGGTTCGCTATGGTGGACGTTTTCTTCTTTCTCTGCTCTATCAAGTCCTACCTGACTGAACACTCCTTGGAGAACGCCGAATGATCACCCTTGCAATTTTGGCATTTCGTAATTTCAATTATGGGCGCCTTCTTCTCTCTCAGTGGACATTGCCTAAGCAGGTGGTGGTCACAGCACCATGCGCAATATGCTGTACGGCCACAGTATTTGGCGGTGTGGCCAAAATCTTGGCACTGATAGCATTGAGTGGGCCCTCGATGCTCTTTGAAGACTACGGGGTGAAACCTGACATGTCCGGCAGTTCTCAGTCTTCGTAGCTTTTCAATATTCACGGTGTGGTCCGTGAACAGAAGCAAGCCTTCGGTGGGGCGAAGTACGTCCTTCTCGTCCCGCCTTATCAAAATCTTTATTGATTGAAAGCCTTTAAGGCCTGCTCGGAGATCGAATTCAACCTCAGCCAGGTCCACATCCGAATCATTGCCATAGAGAACAAATTTCTTTGTTCTCTTTGTGCCACGGGGAGCATAAGTATGGAAGGACGTTTCTTATCCTCCCTAAGTATCTGGACCGCTCTGTCCTGATCATTTGCTAAATATAGCCAGAGCTCTTTCTCGGTAGAATTGATGGTGAAATCTGTGATCTCGCTAAGGAGGGCTGCCCTCAGCTTCTTCTGCGCGCAAGGGCGAACAATAAAAGGTGGAGGCCTTCGCCTAAATGGAGGAGCTGTCACACCGTCGTCAGTACTAGTGCTGGCAAGCGGATTAAAAGCGTTAGCGACGGTGGTGGGCGCTGCCGGTTTGTAGACGGGAAGCCGTCTCCCGAACAACCTCTTCTTATTGGCATCCACTAAAACAAAGCCGTCTGAATCCTCGGCGGCTCTTTTTTCCGGGCGGACAGGCTCGGTGACAATTTCCATCTCTGTCACTTCTGCTGAGCTATTTTTTGCCATAGTGGAAACTGGCGGAAACGGTATGTCAAAGTCACTAGCACTAAAACAGGTGGGCTGAAATAGCGGCACTACGTGAACGGCGGGTGGGGGGGTTGCCAGCGCAACGCTGCCCGATTGGTCGTTGAGGTTTGCTCCACTAGATATGTGTGGACCTCGTCGACATAAGGCGCTAGCTGGGCAAGTACTAGGGATCACTGCACAACAGTAAAAGAGAACACTTCAGGAGAGATCTTCTGGATGATGTTTCTTCTTCCACTGCTGGCTGGAGAATGCTTGTTTTTTGAAGAGCGGATGGTGGAGTCAGGGTGTATATACCTTAGTGGTGGGGGGAGTCTCGGTCGAAATCTGCCTTCCCTTTGGCTCGCTTGTGTCGTGTCCATGGGCTGTGTTGTGTTCGGGTGGGTTCGTGTGTGTTCGGTATTGTCGTATGTGTGTGGATGGTAGGTTGCTGTGTTGGTCTTTTGTTTTATGGCAGGATACCAGTTTTTACTAAGTTTGTAACCGTCTTCCTTATTGAAATTATTGGGTTCTTTGATAATTCAAATGGCCTCTCTTATGGTGCGGAGGTGATAATTATTTTCTTTAACCAGTGTGGCTGTGTTTTCGAAAGGTATGTAGTGGTTGGTGTTGTAGAAGTGTTCTGCTACAGCCGATTTTTCCATCTTGAAACTTTTGACACTTCATATGTGTTCTTTTAACCTTCTTTCGATGGTCCTTCCGGTTTGTCCAATGTAGACCTAGCCACAGGAAAAGGGTATGCTATCGATGCCTGGGGTACGTAGTCCTAACTTGTCTTTGGGTTTCGGTAGGATGTGAGCTATTGTTTTGTCTGTGGAGAATGTGGTCTTGATGTCGTGGTTCTTTAGAATCCTGGCGATCTTTCCTAAGGTACCTTTGATGTAAGGAATGGCTGTCTGGGTTTTAGTTTCGTTGTCGGTTTCGTTATTGTCTTGTTTTGTTTTTGAGTTTTCTCTTGCGTTCTACCCGTTTAATAGTTTCTTTGTCGTATCCGTTTTTCAGGAAGGCTGTTCTCAAGTGCCTCTTCTCTTTAGGGAGCTGTGACGGTTCAGCTATCATTTCAGCTCTGTTGAGTAGAGTGTTGATGATTTCTTCCTTCTGAGACTGATGGTGGTGTGATGTGGCATGAAGGTATCTGTCTGTATGTGTAGGTTTACGGTAGACGGTGTGTCCAAGGTGTTTTCCTTTCTTCTCGACCAGCACATCCAGAAAGGGAAGTTTCCTATCCTTCTCCAGCTCCATGGTCAATTGTATGTTAGGGTGGATGCTGTTTAGGTGGAGTAAGAATCTGTCCAGTGCATCTTTTCCGTGCTTCCAGATGGCGAAGGTGTCGTCCACGTATCTGAACCAATATTCAGGTTTTTGGGCTGCGGTGGAGAGTGCCTTCTGTTCGAAGTGTTCCATGTACAGATCCGCTGCCGGTGAGCTCAATGAAGATCCCATGGCTGTGCCTTCCATTTGTTTATAGTACTGTCCATTAAACAGGAAATATGTTGCCTTCATGCATATCTCCGTCAGTCGTTACTCCTCTTCGCTCAGAAGATTTTTCATAAGGTTCAGGGCTTCATCGGCAAGGACCATGGTGAAGAGCGACTTGACGTCGAAGCTTACTAGAATGTCTTGTTCGTTTATATGAATAGCCTTGATTATGTCTACGAATTGTTGTAGTTGCGGATGTTGTGTTGTGTTTTGCCAGTGTGGGTTTTAATTATGTCGGAGATGTATTTGGATAGGTGGTATGTAGGTGAGCCGATGGTACTGACTATGGGTCTTATAGGGATACCGTCTTTGTGTATTTTGGGTTGTCCGTATAGTCTTGGTGGGATTAGGTCAGATATTATGAAGCGTTTGGTTTTCAGTGTCTGGCTGGTGTTGATGATGGTCTGGATTTTCTTGTTAATGTCATTATTGGGGTCTTAGTCCAGTTTCTTGTATGTTCCATCGTTGAGGATTTCCGTCATTTTGTTTAGATATTGGTCTGTCTTTATAATGACAGTGGCGTTTCCTTTGTCAGCAGAGATTGCAAAAAGGTCGTCTCGTTTCTTTAGTGTAGTGAGTGAGTTGTATTGCTTCTTAGAGAGGTTAGGTCTTGGTGGCTTGGCTTTACGTAAAATGTGACTAATGTCTTGCCGGATGGTTTCGGCGGCGTTTTGGTCCATATTCTTGATACATGCTTCTATGTTGGTTATAATCTTCTCTGTAGGTACATGTCGAAGTTGAATCCCTTCTGGAAGAGGCTTATGGTTTCTTGTGGGAATTCTTCGTTGGTGAGATTTATAACAGTCTTCTTTAGTGCGTCCTTGTAGTCGGTGCAGCTTGTCTTCTTCATTGATAGTTTCTGATATTTTCGTTTTTGGATGGAGGAGTGTTTACGGTAGGTATTATCCGCTTGTTCCCAGGTGAGACGGTAAATCTTCTCCCAATTGTCATTAGCTATTTGGTTTGCTAGGAGCATGTGGTTATCTAGCAGTTTCTTTTCGACGGTGGATAGTTTAGATCGGGTGTCACTGATTCTTGCATTCAGTAATACCGTAGACGATCGACGTAAAGCGTTTTGAATACGTGGGCTGGATCTTTTTCTTTCAAGGTTGGAGCATCTGGGTATGATATTGTAGTCTCTGCATCTTTTGAGAAATGCGAGTTGTGCCAGGAGTCTCATCTTCTTCGATCTTAGTTTTTCGAGTAACAAAATATTATTATACTATTATGTTTATTATTTTATTGCCAAAACTGTTGTTAAGTTCAAATTACACGTTTTTACTTTTTTTAAATAAACTTTCTCAGAAACAAAAAATCAACTATCTGTTTTTTAAATTATTTCCCTCATTTTTGTCCTAACAAGAGTTGTGAAGAAAAAAGTTGTGATGATTTTATCCTGGCGAGTTCTGAGGACCTAAATTCGCCCATTCCCCAGGATAGTAAATTTTCAAAACATTTGCAAGGGTGACAATTGAAATGGAAACGGTTACAATTAAAATAAAAAGGGTGGCACTTGAATTGTAAAGCGTTACATTTGCTTTGGAAAGGATTTCAACTCATTTGGAAAGGGCTACATTTGAATTGTAAAGGGTTGCTTGTGAGTTGGAAAGGGTACTTTAATATATTCCAAACCTATTAAATTATGTTTAATATTTTATTTGAAACGAAAAGTCAACAAGATCCAAAAATAAAGTAATGTTCAATTAACATTCTCACCGTGTATACATCGCAAATTGCGAGAACACGGAGATATAGGATCAGTGGAAAGAATTGATATGGCTGACCGGGAAGCGAGCCAGGGTGGCCGAGATGGTTAAGGCGTCACCACGGAGAGGTGAGAGACCCGGGTTCGAGTCCCGGTCCTAGCAAAATCTTTTCTTTTCAAATAAAATATTTTAAAAAATTATATCATGTAACAATAAAATAAATTATACTATTAAATTATGATTTAAAATTTCTTTAAATATATAATATACCTGTCTAGGTACTTCATATGCCCTAAATCATCCATAGTCGGCTCTCTGTCATCGTTACTAAATATTTCAAATTGCTCTTGCCAAGCTTTTTCTTGAATGTCAGGTAAAAATGCTAAAAAAATGATTGAGCTTGATAATGTCACAGTAACAGTGTGTGAAGCCTGAAAAAAAAATTACATGTGCATTTAAGAATGTGTATGTATTAATTTAATTCCATCCATGTCTAAATAGCAGAGTTAAATAACAAAAAATAGAGAGAATAAAGCTAGAGTATATTTTGATTTGAAATAGAACAAACAAATTCTTATACCAGCTGTTAGTACTCCTCTTAAAATTATTGACGTGTACTTGCTCTTATGAATGGAGTACATTTAAAAATAAATAAATTGAGGAATATACATATAACAATATAGTGCATTTATATATTGCAAATTTATACATACACACTAACACAAACACACTCACGCACGTGCACACACATATTTTATTTTTTACAAAAATAAATGCTTCCATTAAGAAGATGGCCTCGTGACCTTCTAAACTGAACTTTTTAATTGTGTACTACCACTGGGTATTTTCTCTACTTGCCTTTGTCTTTGGATATGATTTATCTTTCATTATATTTACTTGATGTATTCTGTATACAGTTGTAAATTTCAAAAAATATATTTAAAAAAAAATGTTGTCAATTACATTCCAAAAATCTAAAGAATAATCATTAATTCCATTTTTTTAGGAATTTTTTTTCAAATAGTATTTTTGTATTAATTTTTATTATTTGTTACTGAATTTTTGTATTTATCAATAAATATTCAGACATTTGCATGTTTGAGCTGAGATTTCTTCTTATTTAGCTTATTATTACTGTAACAACTTCTATTTAACTTCTTATCTTATTTTTTTAATAAGATATTGAATGTATACTTGAATATATTCCTCTCATATTTACATTTATATTTATGTTATGTTCTTTTTAATGTAAATATTGCTCAAAATGTTGTCCTCTTGCACCAATGCAAGCATTACATCTAGCACTCACTTGATAAATTGCAGCTAAATATTGTTCTTATGATATTTGGTGCACTGCATCTATGATTCGGTCTCTTAATTGCTCTCTTGAGTTTATTGACACCGAATAAACTTTCTGCTTCAAGGTTCCCCATACGAAAAAATCCATGGGTGTCATATCAGGTGATCTGGGTGGCCAAGGTACTACTCCTCCACGTCCAATCCATCGTTTTGGATAATTTATATCCAGCCAAGCTCGAGCAACTCCGCTATAATGAGCTGGACATCCATCGAGTTGGAACCACATTTCAATCCGCTGTTGTAAGGGAATGTCATCTAAATAATTAGAAACGTCGTTCTCCAAAAAATGTGTATATGTGATACCATTCAATCCTCCAGGTAAAAAATATGGTCCCACCAGTAATCCGTTCCAAATTCCAAGCCAAACGTTAATAGCAAATTCATGCTGAAACCTATTCTCTCTAATAGCTCTGGGATTTTCAAGAGCCCATACATGATAATTTCTTTGATTAACAATTCCTCCTCTTGTAAAGGTAGCTTCATCGGTCCATCTAATTTTTTATGGAAATAAATTATCATCGCGAATTTTTTCAAGAAACCAGTTACTAAAATTCAATCTCTTGACATAATCTTGAGGTGATAAATTCTGAACTTTTTGAAGATGGTATGGGTAGCGACTATCACCTTTCAAAGTTCGTCATATTACTTGCCGCGATATTGCTAATGCAGCAGATGCTCTTCGGATGCTAGTCTCAATATTGTTATCGAAGTGGCGTTGGACACAATTTCTTCTCCGATAATCTGCTTTTACTGCTGCCTGGAAATGGTCGCCTTCATTACTTATTAAGAATGACCCAGTCTCTCGTAGTCTATTAAAAGTTAACAAAAAGACTCGTCGATTAGGCACTCTTCTATTTGGAAATCGGCGGGCATACTCCCGCACTGCTTCTAAAGCATTACCGTTACAGATACCATACACAAAAATCATATCAGCGTATTCAACATTAGAATATGTATGCGGCATTGTGGCTGATACTATTCACACAAAAATATCTGAGTAACTGACTGAAGACTGATTTAGGAATTATAATCCTAGAAGGAAGCCAAAATGTAAACAAATAAAAGAATATAAAGGATAACATTAAGTGTTTACATATCTCACTGCCTAGCCTGACGAACTTTGAAAGGTGATAATCGCTACCTGCAACATTTTTGTTTTGTTTCTTTTTTTGCGATTTTCTCTAAAACTGAGCAAATCTCTAAAGGACTTTTTGTCTTAGTTTTTCGGTCCCCTATAAGTTCCTGAAGTTTTACCATTTAAATTCGGGACACCCTGTATAGAACGGTGCCAGTTGTTTTAGGAAAGAAAAGGGTTTCAGGAATATTGCAATTAACTTAGATTAAAACCATTCATCTTGATAAAGTGGGGGAACATTGTTTTTTAACAAATATCATTAAATGAAGTGATACTCTCTGGGACTGATACAGGACTTAGGACACTGATACAGACACCGCACGAGATCTCTCGCTAATTATCTTAAATCAAGGAGTTACAAAAATGAATTGAATGAAAGCAAATGTTAAAAGAAATATGATGCAGAAAACAAATTTACTGGTAATGGTGATGCAGTTGGTTGGCTCGAGAAATACATTAGTGAATGTGATTGATTTGGCATATCTAATGATGATAAACTGGAAGTGATCTGAGTATTTTTAATTGATTGAGCAGTAGAATGGTATTTATCTAATAAGAAAAAAGAGTAGAGGACTGGAGCATTGTAGTACAATCATTTTAAGCTTTTTTGGCAACTGATCAAGATTTTGGCATGAGTGTGAAGAATATTTTGTATTTGGCGCACTTAGTATGCACATGTTCGCAGGTTCAGTGGGAGGGAGGTGAGATTCGGTAAGCAAGAGGAATGGCAAGTTTGTATATAGTTTGTCGGTTGTACTCTGTTGTTGAAGTGTGAACAATAAATGTTGAACCGTATTCTGTGTATAATCATTTGATTCCTCATAACATTAAAAGGTTATGGGCCCAGTATGTGTTTGTGTAAAGAACTATAGTTAAGTGTAAACGATTCGTATAAAGCGTTTGTGCCGATTCCAAGAGTGAAATGGCCGCGACAAGTTGGACACCGTACCCGCAACTGAGTGGATCAAATTTTTCTACATGGAAGTTTAGACTGATGAGTTTACTCGAGGAGAAAGGAGTCCTTGATGTGGTAAAGATGGAAGAAATCCCGGAGGGGGATAAGGAAGCTATTACACGTGATGCCAAGGCCCGATAGGTAATCGCAGCGTGTGTCACAGACAAGCACATTGAGTATATTAAGAATGCGAAGACATCATATCAAATGATTGCTTCTCTGAAGAACGTATTTGAACGCAAGAGTGTTTTGTCAAAACTCTATTTGCGACGTAAATTGGTGCAACTGAAGTGCGATGAAAATGCGGGAATTCAAGAACACTTCGTGATATTTGACGAAATTATCTCGGAGCTGGAGGCAGCTGGACCTAAGATGGAAGAGGATGATAAAGTCTGTCATCTACTGTTAACGATGCCTCCGAAATTCAACACCGTAATAACAGTTTTGGAGACAACAGATCAAAAGTTAACCCTGGAGTTGGTCAAGAGCAAGCTGTTGGATGCTGAGCTAAAAATGAATAGTGTAAATAATACTTCATCTCCTTCTGATGAGTTTTCTTTTATAGCAAAAGTAAGGCGATGTTATGGTTGTGGAAGTACCAAACATCTAAAAAATGCCTGTCCAAAGACAAAAAATAATGGAAGCCGAAATTTCCCACCCAGAGGGGAGAATTTCCCGCCAAGAGGAGGTAGTTACCCACCAAGAAGGAACTATTCACGAACACGAGGTGGTAATTTAGCTGAGACAACAATGGAAGATAAGGATGTGTCATTTATTGCAATGTCTACAGAAGTAGTGGAAAACAAAACATATGAGAGTGACTGTGTTAATTTTATTTTAGACAGTGGAGCAAGCCACAACCTACTTCAAGGTGATATGATTAACTTTATGTCTCAAGTTAAAAATATAGAACCAGTCCCGATTAAGATTGCCGATGGAACAAAAATATTTGCCAAGAAAGAAGGTGTCATAAAGGTATACTGTGCAAAAACGGACATAAAATTTAATATAAATGGACTTATAGTGGATAACCTTCCTTGTAACCTGTTATCAGTTACAAAAATAAACAAAGCTGGATATGATGTAATATTTTCGAATAATGTTGCAAAAATAATGACTAAACCAGAACCAGTGACAAGTGAAGAGTGCAAAAATCTTTATGGGTTTAATTTCAAACTTATACAAGAAACAAAGAGTTGTTTTCTTACAGAAAAACACAATGATCTGTGGCATCTCAGATTAGGACATTTAAATAGATGAGGTCTTCAACTTTTAAATCTTCCCTATTCGGACAAAATATGTGATTCATGCCAAAAGGGAAAGGCAGAGAGAAAACCATTCAGCAGAAAAGATTACCCCAGATCCACACGTATTGGTGAGTTAATTTATACTGACATTTGGGGACCTGTAAATGAAAAGACATTAGATGGCGAACGGTACTATTTATCAATATTAGACCACTATTCGCATTTTACCCAAATCTATTTGCTCAGAGAGAAATCAGAGGCTGAGGAGAAGTTGATGGAATTTTATAAAATAATGAGAAACAAAGGACTTCATGTTCTCAAGAATCCGGACAGAGGTGGAGAATTTAGATCTAATAGGTTAAAGGAATTTTGCAAACTTAATGGTGTGGTGCAGGAGTTTACTGCAGGCTATACACCTCAACAGTGTGGAGCTGCGGAGAGACTTAACCGGACTTTACTGAATAAGGCAAGAGCAATGTTTGTTGACAGTAATTTGCCCAAATATTTATGGGGAGAGGCGGTTCGTACTGCGGCTTACCAACTTAACCGCTCTCCAACAGTGGCATTGAATGGTCGAACCCCTGCTGAAGTATACTATGGAAAGAACGATTTGTCGAAGTTAAGAGTTTATGGGTCTAAAGTGTGGTATGTACAATTACAAAAGGGAAATAAACTGGAGCCGAGAGGAAGGGAAGGAAGGATGGTAGGATACGCCGGAGCTGGATATCGAATTTGGGACCCAGAGATAAATAAAATAATTATTTCGCGAGATGTGAATTTCGATGAGTCACAAATTAATTTTTTGAATACATCCCCAAACATCTGTATATGTTCCGCATAGTGGAAAAGAAGAAGGTTTTGGAACAACAGGGCATGATAGTGAAAAACAATCAACTATGCAAGAAGAGAAGAGTCAAACTGAACCAGAAGATTTTGACAACGTTTCCTCATCGGATAGTGATTTTTACGGATTTGAAGAAGACAAGGAAGAAACATTCAATGAAGGTAGACCTAAAAGAAAACAAAAGGTACCAAGCTCTTCTTACAGAGAATGACCCGAAAAACTACGAAGAGGCTATGAGAAGAGGTTGGGGAGATGCTATTAAAAAGGAGTTAAATGCCCACTCAAAATTTGGAACGTGGGAAGAAACGAAAGATGTACCCAACGAAATCAAACCTATAGAAACTAAATGGGTCTTCACAACAAAGAGCAATGGGACCAAGAAGGCAAGACTTGTAGCCAGAGACTTTCAGACAGATAGCAATCCAGAACATCTGTACTCCCCAGTGGCTAAGTTACCAACAATACGACTTGCACTCAGTGTTGCATTACAGGAAGGCTGGAGCGTAAAGCAGATGGATGTCCCTACTGCTTTTTCTAAATGGGACATTGGAAAGCAATATCTACATCTACAGGCCAGAAGGTGTGAAGAAAGGTACCCCTGTACTAAACCTTTAGGGAGAACTAAATTTAATTATTTCAGAGAAGCTTTGTGTATATTTAAGGATTGATTTTTTTTATTCTGTTTATTACAATTTCAAGTTTCATCTAGTTCATATTTTGTTTATATTCTTTATTGTATTTGTATATGTAAAATTTAGTGTGAACATTATCTATATTAGTAACTTGAAATTGAGAGGGGGTGTGAAGAATATTTTGTATTTGGCGCACTTAGTACTGCACATGTGCGCAGGTTCAGTGGGAGGGAGGTGAGATTCTGTAAGCAAGGGGAATGGCGAGTTTGTATATAGTTTGTCGGTTGTACTCTGTTGTTGAAGTGTGAGCAATAAATGTTGAACTGTATTCTGTGTATAATCATTTGATTCCTCATAACATTAAAAATAAGTCAGGTAAACAATTCAATATAAATACATAAGTTTATTAGATTATTTGCTTACAAAGCAGAAATTACTATTGGAAAAGGTGAAAGATATAACCTCCGATAGCTTAATAAATTTGATGGTCATAGGACTACCATTATATGTACAAAGAATTATCAACCAACAATTATCTGCAGGGAATCCTCTAAATCTATTTGTTCAAAAAAGTACTCAATCTATATATTGTGAATAAGGATTTATCACATTCTAAAAGACCAATGTATCAAAGATCCTTTAAAGTAATTGTAAAAACTATATAATTTTAAATATAGGTTTTGAGTAAAGCCATGCAGATTTCATTAAAATGTGGATGGATATGTTGATCTATAAACTGGTATATTGTTTTCTTATACATTAATAATATGAAAATCTTAATACATACTGTTATGAACACATCATGTAACGAATTTTCTAATATCTTTCTACTTTGTTTATATTTTGTAATTCTTGATGCAACCGCCATTGATAAAGTCTGTTCTATAACAAAACAAAAATAAATAAAAATAAAATGTAAGATATCATTACTTAACTTAAACCTAGTGTTATATAAACTGTTGGGATACATTATTTAGTGTTAGTGTTTATATAACTTATTAGGTGCCACAATTTTCATCCAATCTGATGTAATAGCCTTCACTTACTTCGTCCACTACTTTATTTACTCAAAACACCAACACAGCTAATACTGAGAGAACAAGATTACCTTCAAATACTCGTCTTCACAGAACTAGGTGTAGACTTCTATTTCAGTTTAAATACTTGCGATCCCAGAGCCTTACTCACTCCTTAAAGGCACTGTCCTTCGTCATCATCTAAAGTGAACAATCTTTCTATTCAGCATTCCATTCTCAAGGGAATAAGAGAGGTTAGTGCAAAGTTGATAAAATCCCTTTTGACCCTCTCAAAATCTCTAACTTTTGACAAGATCATGGTTGTGATAAAGATTTAGAGAGAGCATTGAATACTTGGTCATTATGTTGAATCTGTGAGTTGGATCTTATTTCTGAAATGTCTTTCAGCTATAAGAATAATAAAGAAAAAAGAGGACATTTGATATTACTCAGCATATAACATTTGATACAGAATTAGATTTAGGATAATATTGACAACTTGTACTCCAACAAACAAACCAAGTGAAGGTTAAAATAACTTTTAAGTTGGAGGGTTAGTTATGAAAATCTCTCCTCTTAGAGAAGAAACATTTCGCAGGATAGGACTATTACAGCAAAAACTAAATCAATCACATGTGAGGTTTTGGGCATATTATCCATGAAATAATTGACTATTGCCCTGGATCAAACGTAAACAGATAAGAACAAGCAGAATAAGGATACACATTTTGAATCTGTTTCATAATACATAGAACATTTTATAGAAGTTTTGAAAATGTCTGGTAGATATTTTGTTTTATTTCTTCTAGATTTGGGCACCCAATGCAGCTCCCAATGGTAACGTTTCGTGAACTTACCTGAATTAAAGGTACATATTGTGTGATGTAGGAGAATTAAAACACACACATATATATAAATGGCGGATTTCTAATTCTCTTACAAATGTGATAGGAAATAGCGGCTCTTACCTGCTAGAGAACACTGGTTTTTTGCTGATGCACGATCCACAAACTAAAACAATATGTATTATCACACATTACATAGAGGAAATTTATGTACTGTAATAACTAAAATTAATCAATTTTTTTTTTTAATGTATTGTAAAAGTGTAATCAATAATAATAATACTAAAGCATTTACCATTATCCTCAATTCTGCTAAATCTCTATAGAGTAATGTATCCACTTTGGTTGGTCGTATTATAGCTTCTATTAATTTTGTTAAGTCTGGATTTCCAATAAAAAACGATGCTAAATTACCTACCCTGCAAAAAAATGCAATATTATTTATTTATTTCTTGGGTCTGATATCTAGAGCAGGACTGACTATCCCTTTCTGTCAAGTGTACCACAAACATGAGTTCCCTACATTAAGGCATGCCACAACCTTAGGTTTCCCACATAGCCACTACTGTAACAGTAACAACAATAGTTACTTGTTATTAAAAATAATTATTATTACGCTGTCACAATGATTATTTTTATATGGTATAGGAACGTCAACATGTTAGTGCCCCAAAAGCATATCTCAAGCCAGTTTTTTAAAATTATTATTTATTTTTTAAATAGCTTTTAATAAATATTTTGATTTATTATTTTTAATAATAAATTGCAAATTTAAATATAAATATATAATTAACCAAAAAATAATATTTAATTGTATATTAAATAATATTTTTATTGGTTTGAACTGTGAAAACAATATAATTTATAATTATATTTTACAGTTTTATATACATGTGAACATAAATCACCAAACATAGTTTTAAAAAAAATAAAAAACTCTCATGGACAAGAGGGGGTTGGGTAGTATATAGTAATATTTCATATTTTTTAAATTTTAATGTTAGATTTTATGTTTATTGTTTTTTGGGGGGATTTTTTTTATGTGGTAATTTGATAGAAATGATCGATATTCACTTTACTTACATTGTATTCAACATTAACTTATAAATATGTATTTCTGGTTTGTTTTTACTTCTATTAATTCTGGTTTATGATTTGTTGAGGCACCCCAATGATTCTTGGAGATTTAAATGGCAGTGTAGGATATGAGAAGGAAAAGTGGGATGGAGAAGTTGGGAAGTTTGGCAAAAGCGCAATCAATAATAACGGAGAAAGAATTCTCAGTTTTTGTGTGGGAAATGCATTGAGAATCGCGAACATACTCTTTCCGAATAGAGAAAACCATAGATTCACCAGAGAGGAAAAAGTGAAAAATCTATAATAGATTATTTTCTGGTAAGAAAAGAAACGGTAGGTGATGTTATGGATACAAGAGTCAAAAGAGGGATCGGAAGCGATCACTACCTCCTAAAACTGGACAAACTATGGAATGAAGAAACTCCTCGGAAAATGCATAAGAAAGGTATAAAGAAAATAATAAAGTCCTACAGGCTAAAAGAAGAAGCAATGCCCCGATACTTTCAAGAAGAAATAAATAGGATGGCACGAGATTCTGATCACCCACGAGATAGTGATGACATAGAGCAGAGCTGGTCATCATTCAAGAAAATCATCCTTGATGCTTCTAGACTGATATGTGGAGAGAAAAGAAGAGGATCCGGATTTAAAAGAAGTTTGTGGCGGACCGATGATGTGAAAAATAAGGTTCAAGAAAAGAAGAAAGCATGGAGAGACTTCCTCAGCCAGAGAGCACCAACGGTCTATGGAAGGTACAAGGAAAGAAGGAAGGATTCCAAGATGGCAGTTGTTCAAACCAAGCAAAAATCAAAAATCATGAGAAGATTTTGGTCACAAAATGGAGGAAAATGCAAAAGATAACCAAAAGATCTTCTACAAAGTCATCAAAAGAATGAGGAAGGAATGATCGGATTCACTCAAAGGAATTAAGGACAAGGAAGGAAGGATTTTATGGCAGGAAAAAGATATAATGGAGAGATGGAGAGAGTATTTCAAGGAGCTGCTGGAGGGGAGAGACTTTAGTCCAGATACCCATAATGTGGGGGCGGAGTATGCAGAAGACGATTTCATCAGCCAGGAAGAACTGCAGGAGGCTATCTCGAAGATGAAGCTAGGCAAGTCTGCAGGGCCGGACAAAATAACTCCCGAAATGATGAGATATATGGGCAGCAAAGGTGAAGAAATGTTTCTCCAACTCTTAAATTTGTTATGGAAAAAGAAAAGAATACCGAAGGACTGGGAGATCGCGGTGTTGGTGCCTATCTACAAGATGGGAGACAATAGAATATGCAATAACCATCGAGGCATATCTCTGCTCAGTTTGCCAAGCAAGCTTTATTCAAGAATCCTAGAAGCAAGGGTTGCCGACTGCCAGATCGGAGAGGAGCAGTATGGATTCAGAAACTCGAGGATAACTCAGGATCTGATTTGCACTTTGAGGCAGGTCATGGAGAAGTCCATCGAGAAAGGTAAAGAACTTTCTATCTGCTTCGTTGATTTAGAAAAGGCATTGGACATAGTCAAAACTGAGGATATAGAGCGAGCTCTTTTGGAAAAGCAAGTGAATATTAGCACAATTTTGGCAGTCAGGAGTCTTTACCGAAAAACAAGAAACATTATAATGACCGGCAACCACAACACCAAGGAGTTTGAGACGATGCAGGGACAGGCCAGGGGTGCAGCCTAAGTCCCCTACTGTTCATATTGGTGCTGGATGGGGTGCTGAAGAGAGCCAAGCCCAGATTGCGGCGTTTTCAACTAGGGCATAGGAACTTACAGCCTACTTTATATACAGTTCTCGCTTTTGCTGATGACCTCGTAGTGTTCGCTGCAGATGATCGGGACGTACAATACAACGTAAATATCATGCAAGAAGCATTGTCGAGCGTTAACATGGATATTAATCCAGATAAGACCAAATGCACAAGAATAGGAAGACGTCCTCACCTTGTTATGAGAATATTGATACTGAAGGGATCTGTCCT
The DNA here is from genome assembly GCA_037127475.1 of Arma custos. NCBI lineage: Eukaryota > Metazoa > Arthropoda > Insecta > Hemiptera > Pentatomidae > Arma > Arma custos. The sequence goes on from CM073764.1 coordinate 131,880,037, forward strand.
AGAACAGGTGCAGGATCTCAAATATCTAGGTACCTGGATCAACAAAAGTGGTTATATCGATGGAGAGGTGACGCAAAGGTGGAAGCAGCTGGTTCAGTGTTCAACACAGTCCGGAAGGGTTTCCTCAACAAAAGAGAAGTGAAAAAGAAGACGTAGTCATCCGTCGACAAGGGTACGTTCCTGCCCATCCTATCTTACTCTTCTGAATCATGGACCCTTACCTCAAAACACATAGGGCAGATACAGACAATGGAGATGAAATACCTAAGAAAGGTTGAAGGAAGGGCCAGAAGAGATAGGATCCGCAACACTGCAATAAGATCGAACTTTGAGGTACAGCTGGTAGAAACCACTCTTAAAGAAAATAGACTAAGATGGTTTGGACACCTCCTGAGGATGAGCTCGGAGAGAAAGGGCCAGGATAACATACGAGACGAGAGTGGACGGTAGAAGATCAAGAGATCACCTGGGAAGAAGGAGTGTGGGAGGCGTTCAGGAAGCGAGGGCTGGACTGGAGCAGGAGAAGAGAATTGGTTTGGGAAAGGGACACCTGGGTCAAGCTCTATAGAGGGCAGCCCCACACTGCGCAGCGGTAGAGAGGGAAAGCTTATGATGATGATATTGTTTGGTTGATGAAGTCAAAATATTGTACTTTAACTTTAACACCAACATCCCTTTTTTTGCTTTCCTTGGCAATTGGATCACCTTTATCAAATTTTCAACTTTTTTGGAGTTCTTTGCGGTTAGCCATAACCATTATAAAAAATATATAGTAAGCCTGGAATTCTTGAAATCTACAGAAAAGTTAATTTTAATGATAGTTCCGAAAGGATTCTGAGTTTAAGCACAGCGAACCACATGGTTATTGATAATATTATCTTCTAACACTGAGATACAAATAGGTATACCAGAGAGGAGGTAGAGATACGGAGATCTATTACTGACTATTTTCTGGTAAGAAGAAAAGATATCATAGATGTCAGAATCAAAAGAGGATTTGAAATAGGAGGATCACTATCTCCTTGAAATGAACAAAATATGGAAATAAGATATCTTGAACACTAGAAAAGAAGTAAAAATATCGAAAAAAAGAAATTAAGCTTCAAGCAAAACCAAAGGATGTTGAACTCCAATTAGAGTAATAAAATAAACATGGTCATGTGAATATATCCTGACTTCTTATTGGTTCTCTGTTTGGCTCCCAATTCTACCCTCTAGTCAGGTAATGTTTAAAAACCTTATTGCGCCATAATTGAGCTGTTAATAAGACATCCTATAAGGTATAGCTCTGAATCCACCATTGATTAAACTTCAAAACTGAGATCTATAAACAACAGAACTAGCTATTCTATCCACAATATTAAATTTTATTTACTTGAAATATAAATTTTATATCTTACTTTGACATAAAGTCGATAACCTTTGGATGGTGCATCATGCTGGTTTCTACACCTAAGAGTGTTTCTGAAAAACCCAAAATTCATCAATTTCATTATAAAATCAATTTGTAGTTCATAAAGATTTAAAACTCTTAACAGAACTAATTGACAAAATCATTAAATTTATGATTAATAAAAGTCTAAGACAGGTCTTCAGAACTATTCCAATTCCGTTTTCTTCTGATGCATTTATTAGATCTTGCTTTTCTTATAACGAAGCTGGCATAGACTTCTTTATTCTTTTCTATTATACAGGATGTTTCAGGGTTAAATGGCCAAACTGATAATTTGAACTAAGGACCTCAAAACAAGAAAAAAATTTCCTATGAAGGTATGTCCACAAACGCTTTGTTTAGGAAATATTCACATCTATAGATTTCATTGTCACGAATTATTTAGGCTTAGTAAATAAATAAAACTTATTTTATTTGTTCCAACTACTTTATTTATTAAATGCAAACCATTAACATTCATATTAAATGTTTAAAGTGATTTCCTTGAGCATTCAGACAGGCTCGGCATCTTTCTTCAACAGCAGCAGTGACCAAATTGAAAACATGAACTAAGGATCTTAAAACAAGAAAAAAATATTTCGTACGAAGGTATGTTTGCAAACGCTTTGTTTAGGAGATAAATTTAGATAGAATACTAATATGACCTTGTCTCCCTAACTGTACATAAACTACGGACTTTAGGATTTATACTGTTTGGAATAGAACATCAATAACAAATAATAATAATAATAATAGAACTATCAATAACATTTATCAGTTTGTTTGAGGCTTTCGCAGAGTACTCATTATGCCTTCCATTTATACTAATGCTGAATATGCCGATATGGTGTTTGTGTACGGTTTTTGCAATGGTAATGCCAATGCTGCCCGTCGTGAATATTCCTTGCGATTTCCAAATAGAAGATTACCTAGTAAGTCTACCTTTAACTCTACGTTTCAACGTCTTAGAGAAACTTGTAGATTTGCTGCCGTACCACATGCTGATGGTATTTTAGCCCCTTTACGAAATGAAGAAAGGAGTGCGACCGTATTTTATGATAATCCATCTGCCAGTGTACGAAGAGCTGGAGCAGAATTAAATATTATGCCAATTACAGTATGGAGAACTCTCATTGCAGATGGGCGTCACCCATATCATTATCAAAGGGTACAAAATTTATTGCCACAAATTTTTCTATAAGAAATTTTTCAGAATGGTATTTAAATCAAGCTGATCACAATCCACAGTTTTCAGGAGAAATTTTATGGACAGATGGAGCTACCTTCACAAGAAGAGGTATCTTCAATCAGAAAAATAATCATCTCAGGTTGTATGAAAATCCCCATGCAATGCGTCAGCATTATTTTCAGCACGAGTTTCAGTGCTATATGTCGTTCGGGATAATAGACAATATTTTAATAGGCCCGCATTTCTTACAACCTCGACTCAATGTGGACACATTTTTGAAATTTCTTAATAATGATTACCACAATTTTGTTGAAGATATTCCACTACAACTGAGAGCGAACATTAGTTTCAAGTAGATGGTTGTCCTGCACATCAGGGAAGAGTTATACGACAATGGCTAAATGCTAATTTGCCTAATCAATGGATTGGCCGTGCAGGACCAGTGGCTTGGCCTGCTCGCTCTCCAGATCTGACACCACTGGATTTTTTTGTTTGGAATGACATCAAACAAAAAGTCTATGCAAGGATCAGTGAAAGATGCCGAGCCTGTCTGAATGCTCAAGGAAACCACTTTGAACAATTAATATGAATACTAATGGTTTGCATTTAATAAATAAAGTAGTTGGAACAAATAAAATAAAATAAAAGTGAATATCTTCTAAACAAAGCGTTTGCGGACATACCTTCATAGGAAAATTTTTCTTGTTTTGAGGTCCTTAGTTCAAATTTTCAGTTTGGCCATTTAACCCTGAAACACCCTGTATATCTCCCTCAATATGAAGATGTGGTGATGAGAAGGTGCCCTTCTGTTCTTTCGAAAGCGACATTGATTCTCATCCAGACTGCATCTACTGGTGCAAACAGTAGTTATCTGCTATAGTTATGTAGTTGAATAAATATACAATATAACATTTCTTGATTAAATCACAAAATCCTGTAAAAACTGTCACATTCCAAAAGAAATTAAATTATATCCTGGACATAAAGAGAAGTCCATAATAGACTATTTCCCCTTACCAAAGTAGACTCTGAAGGAAACAAATGGATGTTAGAATTAAAAGTAATGATGTGTATCAATCGATCTATCGATTATCTGTGATCGAGTCTCTGGTCCCGCCCTTTTGAGAGGTACCTTCTCGAGTGTGTTATCAACAACAACAATGTTACAGTGTTTACAGTTTTATTTAATAAATGGTGTTATGACTATTTGTTTGTGTTATAAGTAGTTATATTCCTAAGTGAGTATCAATCTAGTAATAACAAGTAAGTTTAGAGTAAAGAGGATTCAAGATAGTTAGTGATCACCTGCTATTAAAGATGGACTTTGCAGGAAAGGAAATCAGGAATTAAAAGCTTAACACTTAATCCATCTGTACAAAAACCAATGCCTAGTTGGCTGAATTGGCATGTGGAATAATTCCTTGGGACAAAGGGCAAAAAGGACACTTTGGGGGAAGAATAGTAAAGATGCAGGTGCAAATGAAGAAAAGAAATTGGATGAATACTTGAAAACAAATTCAGCATACACAAAATCTTGTAAAAACTGTCACAAGCATTCAAGAAGAAATTATAAATATTTATATAAATACACACACACACACACACACACACACACACACACACACATACATGAACCTATAATATTATACCTGAAGTTACATCTAGAGTCACAGCACTCGTTTTATGAAGCACATCCACAGCTGAAGGTGAAGCCAACATCAACTCCACCAATTTATTGCCGCATTTGATGAAATTATTGTAATATTTAGTGCCTATATGTGACCTTTTTAGAAAAATATTATAGTCCTTCCTTTTAACTTTCCATAAATCATCTGATGCTGTAATATAATGGTAGTATACTTAATTATGATGAAAATATTTACATTTATTTTACAAGATAGAGAGAATTTTTCTAATTTGATGTAATTTGAATAAATATAATTATTAAGATTATACACTATTAATTATAACACTACACATAGCAGCTAATTTCATTATTTTGTACAAAATTAAAGATTTTTCAAAACAGAAGAATTACATAATTTAATAAAGGCTTAAAAAACTATTAGAGAGCAGTAGCTTAGTGTGCAGAGTGCTGAGTTGCTATGCACAATGTCCCAGATTCAAATCCAGAAGTGGTAGTGGTATTATTTAATCTGTTAGCAGCCAGGGATGGGCAGAGACAACAGAACTCTCCTAGAATCTATAATGTGGGTACCCTCAATTGGGGTAAAACCTGTTGGGGTAGAATGTGATCACATCAAGTTTAATCTGTTAAGCCAACAAGATTAGGTTGGTTAGTAGTAAATGTAAGAGAGTTGCCTGCATGTCACCATTCACCTGACTGTAGCCCTTAGTTACTTGCAACTATCTGACTCAATCTGGTTGTACTGTAGTATAGTAATAATGTCATGGCAGCCAGGCTACAATATAGCAGTTGCAATATTGTTCATTGTCATATATATTGTTCATTTGTTCATATATTGTAATATTTGTTTGTCACATTATATTACAATCTTGACATGGAGACAACTGGCTGGTTGGTTGCTTTGAATTTGAGCCATAAAACTGATTGGTCATCAATACCTTAGTTTAATTTGGTTTAAATAAATGTAGACATATTATTTACATTCTTTTTTTTTAGTAATAGATTTTATAAAACCAGGATAAAAAAATATATAAATAAAAAGTAGTAAAACTAAATAAAAAATAATGAATAATTAAATAAATATAATTTAAAATATCTATATATAAAGAAATAATAAAAAATAGGAGATAACTGTATTAAATATTCTTAAATAATCCTTCTTTTGATAGAAAGGTGATGATCTTATTATTGTACTTTTCCTTATTTCCCAAAACCATGGATACATTGGCAGGTAGTCCTATTTTATAAATTACTCTTTTGTATACGGTACAGCCTTTGAAGATATGGACATTTGTAGTTCTTGTTGCACTTCCCAAATGTTGGTGGATGTTCTTTTGTGATTAAGTGAGAGTAGAGACAACTGTGACCAAAGGAATAGGCCTCAAGTGCTTGATACAAAACAATTTTTAAGTTTGCTCTTATTTCTACATTTATTCTACGTTTATTTTATGTATGACGAATTTCAGAACGATACAGTTATTTTTCAATATTAAAATTTAAAATATATATATGTGTGTGTGTGTGTGTGTGTGTGTGTGTGTGTGTGTGTGTGTGTGTGTGTGTGTGTGTGTGTGTGTGTGTGTGTGTGTGTGTGTGTGTGTGTGTGTGTGTGTGTGTGTGTGTGTGTGTGTGTGTGTGTGTGTGTGTGTGTGTGTGTGTGTGTGTGTGTGTGTGTGTGTGTGTGTGTGTGTGTGTGTGTGTGTGTGTGTGTGTGTGTGTGTGTGTGTGTGTGTGTGTGTGTGTGTGTGTGTGTGTGTGTGTGTGTGTGTGTGTGTGTGTGTGTGTGTGTGTGTGTGTGTGTGTGTGTGTGTGTGTGTGTGTGTGTGTGTGTGTGTGTGTGTGTGTGTGTGTGTGTGTGTGTGTGTGTGTGTGTGTGTGTGTGTGTGTGTGTGTGTGTGTGTGTGTGTGTGTGTGTGTGTGTGTGTGTGTGTGTGTGTGTGTGTGTGTGTGTGTGTGTGTGTGTGTGTGTGTGTGTGTGTGTGTGTGTGTGTGTGTGTGTGTGTGTGTGTGTGTGTGTGTGTGTGTGTGTGTGTGTGTGTGTGTGTGTGTGTGTGTGTGTGTGTGTGTGTGTGTGTGTGTGTGTGTGTGTGTGTGTGTGTGTGTGTGTGTGTGTGTGTGTGTGTGTGTGTGTGTGTGTGTGTGTGTGTGTGTGTGTGTGTGTGTGTGTGTGTGTGTGTGTGTGTGTGTGTGTGTGTGTGTGTGTGTGTGTGTGTGTGTGTGTGTGTGTGTGTGTGTGTGTGTGTGTGTGTATTTATATTCAATAAATTAATGATTTTTTTTCTAAATATAAAATAATTATGATTGTTTTTAATTATGACAGATCTAGATGCTACTTACCGATGCTGGAAAAAGGACCTTCCATATAAGTCTCCAAACCTCCATACACACTATGGGGTTTATCCTGCATTTTTGAGTGAAATGCTAATTCCTAAATAAAAATATTCATATCAGTGATATATATATATATATATAACTTATATACTCTAGGAACAAAACATAAAAAAAAATGAAAATTAAGGATTAAATGACTGGCACGATAACTGGTCTTGGGTTAACACTGACTTTATTGCCATTTTGATCGTCTATTTATAGATTCTAACAGCTGTTTACAATACCAGCTTGATATTAGCGACTATGCGATCGTCTTGTCTTAACTTATATATATGTGCGTGTGTGTGTGTGTAATCAAAACATCACATATATCATTGATTAGAGTTTCTGCAATTTAATTTCTTATTTAATTAATTAATTTAAAAATAATTTCTTAAAAACCATGAAAGCCAGCATTACTTTTTCTCCAACCCATATATTTGTATATATATATATATATATATATATATATATATATATATATATATATATATATATATATATATATAATATAGATAGTTGATAAGGTATAGATTTTATAATAATTTATTTTATCTTTATATTATATTATTTTTTAAATATTTTATTTGAAAAGAAAAGATATGGCCAGGACCGGGACTCGAACCCGGGACCTTCACCTCTCCGTGGTTACGGCTTATCCATCTCGGCTATCCTGGCTTCGCTTCACGGCCAGCCACATCCCCTCTTTTCAATTGATCCTACATCTCCGTGTTCTCGCACTTTGCGATGTATACACGGGGAGAACGTGTGTGTATATATATGATGTACCCTGTAGGCCATATCACTACCCATTCACAAATTTTGGCTTTGAAACAACAAAGACCTTACCATCTACTGAACCCAAGAACCTTTAAGGGCTGTTTTGGTACATTTTTTTTTTTTTACTTTCTTACTTCCAGTAGGTACGGAAATTATTTTATCAGGTAACTCGGGTCTGAAAAATGCTAATCAGTTTTGTTTGTAGGCTGTAGCACAAAAATGAGTTGAACACTTTTTATGAAACCTTATGTCTCTTGTATATTACATAAACAATTGGGATAAATGTTAAGCCTACTATTTCAGTGACTTGATCAGTGAGGTTGGTGTTCTGGCCGAGGTTACACTCAACTGCCAGATTTTCCTCCATTAAGGGTACCCCATTTATTAGAGGTTAGTTGAACCCCAGGAGTGTCTGCTTATCCCACTGGGCCAATCCATGGCTAAGAACAAAAGAAATAATTTATTTTTCACAGCCGTTTTAAAACTTGAGTACTACATTAAGATTACTCAGCCCTCTACATCCTGGGTTACCTCCCCCCCCCTCCTAAAATAGAGAATAGTATAATGAATTATAAGATAAATACAACAAAATGCTTGAAAAATATGAATTATAATTACTGATAGGAAGAATTGGAAGGTCTAATTAGTAACAAGGTTCTAAATTAGTTTGACAGGTAATTGAATTTTAAAATGACGAAGACAGAATAATATGCAGCATAACATTACACATTTTATAACATCGATTATATTATTATTATTAGTATAAATAATACTTATTATATGTATCTATCAATTCATAGATCAAAAATATGTTACCTTGACAATCTCAGGACTAAAAATAACCACTGATACCTTGTAACCATACAGCCAATGGAAGCATAACCCATTTTTTCCATTTTCATCTGCTATTGCGTGCATATAATTGTACATACCTTAAAAAGAAATATTTCTTCGTCAACATACATGTAATACATTTTAATACAATACAGTTTATTATAGTTGTTTCATTGAATTAGGATAGTTAGTATTAACTACTAATCAGAAATAGGAGAAGGGTGATTTTTAAAATGCAAATATATTCACTAATAGTAAGGAAATGGCGGGTCAAAGTCAACGAGGAAAAATGCAAATACGTGAATTTTACACTTCGCCGGGGAGCGTGCACTTCTGTCCAATTCAATGAAACCGTCCTACCTATTTCGGACACAGTATGATACCTTGGCTTCTTCCTAGACAAGAGACTAACATGGAATCCTCATACCAGACTCAGAGGACAAGAAGAACCAGACTTAACAGACGATTCAGCCAACTATACAGATTACTATGTAGGGCCACCCATCTTTCAATATACAATAAACTACTAATTTACAAGACGATCATCGAACCTATCTGGAACTGTGGGGGACCGTAAAAAAATCAAATATCAGACGCATTCAATACTTTCAATCCAAAGTTCTGAGAACTATTGTCAACGCTCCTTATTATGTCTCCAACAAATCCCTCCATAATGATTTCAACATTCCTTTCGTCCTCGATCTCATGCCTACTAAATTTTGAAACTTTTACCAAAACCTAGCCTGCCATCCCAACCTCCTGGCTCAGTCATTATCCAGTTCCACACATCCATATAACCCACCCCGCGTCTAAACCGGCAATGGCCCCGAGACCTGATATAATAATGTTATTTGGAGTACTGACACTGGTCAGATTCTCCACTCATGACCTGTGTGTGTGAAGCGCCCTTAACCAGCTACCATTGGCGTTTAATGCCAGTGACGCGGCTGGGAAAGGGGGATGGGGCCTCCCGGACTCCTGCTTTGCCCTCATTCCTGGGGAAGAAGCTCAGTTCGGGGACCCCAGGCAAATTCTAAACAGGGTATGAATGTGTATATTATATATATTTTTTTTACTTTATTTTATTATCATTTTCTCATTAACTTCTTTTTATTACCGCATGTATATATTTATTTATTTTATTTTGTTTTGTTATGGAAACATTGTAAGCTACCTAGCACCATTGCTTATTGCCACAAGTGGCAGATTTTAATTTTTCAATAAAGTGTGTAAAAAAATAAAATAAATAAAAATGTTTTGTGGTTTTATGAAACCACGATGTAAGAGAAACTCTTTTTCGGTTTGTAGGCATTTAAATAAAAAAAATTGGAAAATTATTCGATTTAGGGTATTAAAGTTGCGTTTTTAATCTACAGGCTACAGGAATTAGAAAGACTGGAGAAAACGGAAGAATACTTCAGGGAAAAGGACAGTCGAAAATTCTTCAAAAATATCAAGAATATCAGAGCAGGGTTCAGCCCAAGAGGAAATTTAGTTAAAGCAAACCTTCTTGGTCACGGAAGAGAAATATTGGAGAGAACATTTTCAGGAGATCTTAGGGGATAGCCAGGAAGTGGAGAAGCAATAAAATGCCGAAAGGGTGATTGCAAATGTACAAAGTGAGGTGGAGGACTTGGAAGAAGCAAATATCCCCCTGATATGGAAGAGATCAGTAAAATTACATCACAGCTCATAAATAATAATGCGCCAGGGATAGATGGTATCCAGATTGAAATGCTCAAAACCGCCGGGGAAGTGATAAAAGAAGATATCTACAATATAATTTTTGATGTATGGAGGTTTGATAAAATGCCTGAATAATGGTCCGAATCCTTACTTTGGCCAATATACAAAAAGGGAGATAGAAGGAATGTGACAATTATAGGGGTATTTCATTGCTGAATTCGGTATATAAGGATTTATCGATAGCAATAAGTAGAAGATTGACAAACTGGTCAGAAACTGTTCAGGTTGATTACCAGTGTGGATTTAGACCGGAAAGGTCCAACACCGATCAGATTTTTTTCAGTGAGACAAATGCTGAAGACAATATTACCCTTCACCATCTGTTCGTGGACTTCTGATAAGCGTATGATTTAGTGAAAAGGGAAAAAATGTACGAGCATCTTGAGAAGCTGGTCAAAGAAAATAGTACAGCTGGTTAAAATGACTCAGGCAAATACACACAGTAGAGTGATGATAAAAGAAGTAAGTGCTGTAAAAAAAATGTCGTGAAAGGCAAAGTGTCTCATATATAAAACAATTGTGAGACCAATTGTGACGTACTGATGCGAGGCCTGGTCACTGACAAAAAATTTCAAAAGGATCCTTGATGTATGGGAAAGTCCTGCGTAAAGTTTTCGGACCTATCAGAGTGGAGGACAAGTGGAGAATCAGGTCCAATAAAGAGCTAAGGGACCTACACAATGAGCCTGTTATAATAAAAGTCATCCAGCTCAAAAGAATAAAAGGTTGGCGCATATGGAAAGGATGGACCCAACGAGAACTCCAAGAAGGATGATGTATGAGATACCGAATTAAGGCTCAAGATTAAGAGGAAGGCCCCGTCTCAGGTGGCTCGACGATGTGGAAGATGACCTGAAGGTGATCGGAATTAACCGCTGGAGGCGGACTGAGGCGAATGGCGGAAGAAATTAGTAGAGACCAGGGTTCTTCAAGGACTTTAGAGCCCATTAATAAATAAATAAATAAAATTGATTTTTTACTTTAAAAAAATGGAGGAATGATCGTATGCAAATAAAAATGAGGAAAAACCCTAAAGGAGGCATACAATAATTACTAGAATGGAGTAGGAAATATAAAAATAATAATGCCTTAATTTTCCCAATTGATGAAGCCTCAATGATATACACAAAATATTTAAGTCAATAATGATCAAATGCAACACATCTCATATCAATATGAAACAAAATCATAAAATTGTTGTTGATACGAAATAAATAAGACTTTTAGGTTTTTAGACTATATTGACTCATTTTTGACTACACAAGATAACATAATCAAGACTGGCCTGGATACACTCAGAACTCTACTGGACTCCCCACTATGCCTCAGTCCCCCTCTCCAATGCCAAAGCCTTATTGATCATTATCAATATACAACAAAAATATATTATTTATTTTAACTACTTACTGTCCAGAGATCCTAAGAGTAGTGTTCTGTAGAAGTGGTAGAGATTTCCTAAAATAGGAAAACCAAAATGTTGAGAATAAGAATATAACTTGCGAACTCGAAGCCAAAGTATGAGGCCCAGGACGAGGTGAGCCACAGCAATCATCAGGCCAATGTTTATAATCATCATCATCCTATAAAATTATATGTACAATACTATAATTTTTGTCATTAATTTAACACATTAACGCCATGTGCGGCACCGGTGCGCACGACCTGAGTACTCGTTTGGGCCGCATGTTCACATATCCACAGGCAACCTTAATTTTCCGTGTGTGCACCGGTGATCGCACGGCTCCAGTAAGTAATTTTAAGTAATTTTTAATTAAGGTTGCCTGTGGATATGTGAACACGCGGCCCAAACGAGTACTCAGGTCGTGCGCACCGGTGCCGCACATGGCGTTAATGTGTTAAAATCTAAAACAATAAAAAATATTCAAGCTATTGATGATTTGTACGTATATACACACGCAATTGGTACGCTCTGATCATCCCAGAATCCCTTTCGACTATATGTTATTGTACAATAATCATAATCAACTCATTCAATGAAAACATAAATGTATATTATTAAACAGTGTAATGAATAGTTTATTATTGGTCTTGTTTCATTTTCACAACCGAAACCGAATAAAATAAAAAAATATGATGTAATCAACATTTAACAATGAAATATTTTCATAAATTGATTTTAAAATAGATATCAGTTCCGCAGGAGGAAACTGAACTTGGTTTGTTTTCTATTCAGGAAAAACTCCAAATTAGAAACAAGACAAAAATTAAACACGAACACTTACTTACTAAAACCAGTTTGGGCACATGTATATTTCCATATGCATATACACATTTATGGCATCGCTGAACAGACTCAGAGAAAACGACTACAAACTTTCCAATCAAAAGTACTTGTCACAAAAGTATCTTGGTATGTCAATAATAAAACTCTAGATACTGACATAAAAATACCAAAAGTTGACGAACACATACGAAAATAATACAAACGCTTTCAAGGAAAACTACGTGGGCACCCAAACCCATTAGTAGAACAATTGGGCACGACTCTCATGCCTGAGAACACTGGAGAAGACTAAGAAGAATGTGGATGAGGGAGTTGTTATCATAGGAAATCGAATCAAGCCAAGGGAGAGGTACAGCTGGGTACTGTTCTTCTTCATGCCTCTCATACCATTGTATTTTTTTTACTGTCAGCCAATCTGCAGATTGTCATTGTTTATTTTGACGGGTGTGGATGCAAATATAAAGAGAAAACAAAATGTGAAAAATGGGAGGCATCGATTTATTTCATAAAACATGCTAGAGATGTTTCCAATATTATATATTGTAATATATAATAAAACGAATCTTGAATAAAAAAAAAATTATTAATCTATTTGATACAAATTACTCAATATCTCAAAGCAATACTATTTTATTATTTGTGTATGACTCTTCCACTACCATGCGCTTCGGCCTAAAGAGGCCCATTGTGCTCAAGTCCTAAAATTCCCTATCCTAAGTCTGGACTTCTGAGAAATTTTAAACAGTCTTTAAATCTCAGTTCTTGAAGTTCCTTGTGTCCTCCAGGGCCAAGGTCAAATGTCCTCTTTCGACATAGTCCTTTATATTCGAAGAGAAGAGAAGGTGCCAGGGGGTTTCCTCCTCCTCCTGTTTGTTTGTTTCCTATGTTTCCTGAGTTTACAGTGCCCAGTGATGACTTCAACCATACTTTTGAGGTCGGTTCTCGACATTTGAGCGGCTTCTTTCTTGATTTTCTCAGAACGTTTGCCATTGGGATCCTTTATAAAAGGTTTGGTATGCCTTATCTTGGGTCTATACCAATGCATTTTTATATTCCTCTTGGCTAGATTCTTGATAGTATCCTTAGCCAGGAGAGGGGAACCCCGCACCATGGAAAACAATACTAAGTGGGTACTCATATTTTAAAATACTCACAATGGCATCGAAAATTCGTAACAAACTGAACTTCAATTTCAATCGGGGTACTTCTACTAAATAACGTTAACTACATACTAGTACACAATTAAATTGTAGAAATTATAAAATGGGGATCGGTGAGCCATTAGGTGGGCAGGGGGGAACCCTCCTATTTTATACAAACAATTACACATAGATTGGAGATATTATATTTTAGGTTTTTGTGAATTTTCATTTGTTATTTTTATTAAGTTATTTTTGGTCCGGTTTGTGGCAAGGGTGTACGGCGCATCAGAAATAATCAGGAGTTGGCCAATTTCATAAAGCACTTGAAATAAACACAATTACTACAGCTTTTACACGAATGCCACATTTAAACATAAGTCCGAATGATAACCATATTTTCTACATGTATTACTAAACCGAAGAATCAAGGATATATTTTTTATTTAGATATACCTGGTTGCTGACAGAAGAACAATTCTAGTGGTTTCAAGAGCCTTTAGTTCGGAAAAGCACTGCTAAAAGTTGAGCTTTATAAATTTTCTTCAATCTCTTTCTTCCGATAACCTTAAGTGTTTTGCTCTAGTTCTTTCAAACTAACGATGATTTAGTATTCTTGATAGAATAAGAAAATATCAGATTTACAATACTAAAATTGGAAACCATCTACGAAATACGAATGGAAGAATCACCTAATAACGTTCGATGTACGATAGTTTTATATGCGAACATATCACTGCTGATGTGATCCCTCAAGATCTTGTTTTATATATACGCTCTCACTGACATGCTAAGGGTAGGTCAATCAAGATAATTAGGCTCGCCTAAAGTGGGGATAATGGTGGGGATATAGTGGCCAAGCCAAATTTATGTCATGCATCCAAAATAAATATTGGAAAAATATAAAATAAATATCCGTTATAAATTTGTTGAAAACATAAATTAAAAGCTAATAAATTGTCTTTAAAAATTCCTTTAAAATAACATCTTTATTGTTATGTTCATATGGATTCGAATCCGGAAAGAAGTCTTCATGTATAATATGTAGATGTAGAGAAGTGCAGAAGAAGTAATTTTATATATACAAAAAAAAATAATAATAAATGAATTTCAGCCCATGAAGGGCTTTGGGTTCATTAGATGGTAGAGACTGTATTGTTTCTATGACAATGGTTGGGCAGGAGATTGTTTGCCTGAGACAATGCTCTACCGCCAGGTTTTTCCTCTAATTTATGAGCGCAATTTAAATTAGTCCTTTAGAGTTAAGCCCAGGATGACCTGTTGATTCCGCAGAGTCCGTCTATGGATGTTAAGGAATAAATAATTTATCTGTCATAGCAGGATTTGCACCTGGAACCTTCAGCTTGGCAGCTCAGCACTCGACACACTGATCCACTCCACTCTGTGAGTATAGTCCGAGATAACGTACATAGTTTTTAGAAGGTAATTCGTCTTTGTCTATTTTGACTGCCGGAAACGAAGCTTTCCGTAGAGAGAAGCTTGTATGGCTCGATTTGAGGCGTTTATTTTGATTTGCCATTTGTAGAAATAATTTTTTTAATTGAATTTATGATTTTGGAGAGATATAGAGACTATTTTAAAATCTTTGTGGGAAGAAATAGTGGCTGAATATATCGTCGAATATATCGTATGAAGAAATATATCGTCAGCGAGAGTTTAGATCAGTGGTTCCCAATCTTTTTTGTACCACATTCCCCTTGTTCAAATGAACACCTCCCAACTCCCCTTACAATAAAACCTATATGGGTTATACGGGAGGTTATATAAAAAAACAAAAACAAGTATTACATTAAAAGCAAAGCATTTAGTTTTACTATCACAAGATGCAACATTATAACGTTTAATTTAAGATAAAGAAGTATTGGTAAGAGAAAAAGAAAGAAAGCCTCCCACGCCCCTTGCATAAAATTTGTATGGGTTATATGAAAAAAACTACAGCAAGTGTAATATAATAAAATATAATATACCATAGAGATGTAGAGTGTAGGAGCAACAAAATAAATATTAAACTAAACAAAAGCTAAAAAAAAAAACGTTAAATTTGTTTAAAAAATGACAAGCGTGAAACGAAATCTATGAAAATAATAAACTAAAATTAGAGGGAAAATAATATTACAATCAACCATGTATGATATTGCAGCAATGCTTGACATTGACGAGGCAAAGGAATGAACCAGGACACAGGGAAACAAACATCAAAGTAGGATACTAAACATTCCAGAAAGTGAACGAATTTCTATATCTTGGTACCCTGATAAATCTACCGGGGATTCACCCTGCTATCTTGCGCATAGAAGGTTCTTTTGAACATTTTATTTGCAAGGCTCTCACCACATGTAGAGAAAGAGCTGGGGAAGCATTGATAAAATCAAGCAGGTTTTAGAAGAGGGTCTACGGTGGACCACATATTCTCACTACGGATAATTCTGGAGAAATGCAAAGAGTACAAGGTGGTCATACACCACCTATTTGTAGATTTTAAAGCAGGCTACGACAGCATGGACCGCAATGAATTATATCGAGCCCTACAAGATCTGAATGTATCCGAATGTATGTGAAAATGACTATGAAGGGGTCAAAATGTCTTGTAATAGTCGAATCAGATCTTTCACAAGAATTCCACACAGATATGGGAGTGAGACAAGGAGATGCCCTCGCCTGCCTACTCTTCAACCATGGAGCAGAAATGGTCATAAGAAATTTCTGTTTAACAGAATAGTCCAAATCCTAGGGTATGCCAATGACTTTGACATTATGGCAAGATCTAAAAGGACGCTGATGGAAGCTTTCTTAGCACTGGAAGAGGCAGCCAAGAAACTCGGGCTTAATGTTAACCAACAGAATACCGAGTATATGCCAATAGGAGGAACCCAGGAAAAAAAGGATTACTTCGGAGTTGGTCAGTACCGATTCGATTGCGTTGACAGCTTCGTCTACTTAGGGACAGAAATTAATTCAAAAAATGACATGTCTCAGGAGATAAGAAGAAGAATTAATTCTGCTAAGAGGTGCTATTATAGCCTAAAGAAGCAACTAACTAGCAGGTTCCTCTCTGGGCAGACAAAGCTGCTGATCTACAAAACTCTGATTCGTCCGGTACTCACAGAGGCCTGGGCTCTAACAAAGACAGACGAGAAAAGGCTCCTAATCTTCGAGAGGACAATCCTGAGGAAGATTTTTGGACCAATAAAAGTGGGAGAAATATGAATAGGGTGATACAACAGACAGATATAAGACCTCAGATATTGTCAGAACAATCAAACTTGGCCGACTGCAATGGGCAGGTCACGTGGCCCGGATGGAGGACACTCGGATTCCCAAGAAGATTCTCACAGAGGGAATCCATGGCACATGGAGAGTAGGGAAACCAAATGTGAGGTGGATGGAAGCTGTAACGGAGGATGCACGTATCCTTCATAATGCTAGAAACTGGAGGGATGCTGCGCAGGATAGAGCTGATTGGCAGAGAATGATGGAGGCGGCCCAGACTCGTTGACGAGTTGTTGCGCCGGATATTCTAATTATTACCCAGATAAATGCCAACAATGAAATGCTACAAGAAATCCTAAGAAGAATAATGCCGACAAATATATGCTTCTTTGGGTTGCAAAAGCATCTCAAAAGTAATGCCCTACCCCACTCACAAAAAAAAAGAATATATAAAACAATAATAAGCTTCAGAATGCTGGACTCTCACAAAAGCACATGAGCTCGCTCTCAAGAGGTTTTAGCGAAAAATATTACGGAGAATGTTTGGAGCCATATTTCACAATAACTCGTGGAGGTAGTATTAGTATAGTATTGGTATTAGTATTATGTACTACGATGGATTCTCCACGGTGCCTACAAAACTGTCTGGGGGGGCAAGTGCCCCCGTGCCCTCCCCTAAATCCGACCTTGCAGTTGCCTATGTGTTATTCTGATGTATAACCTATATTAATGTAAAGTTTCATCCAAATCCGTTCAGTTGTTTTTGAGTGAAAGAGAGACAAACATACAAGCTCACCCATTTATAATATTAGTAGGATATGACATGTAAATTGTAATAATTTATTTTATTTTATTCAACTGCCAATAATGATCAAAGACAGTGAAATCTGTCAAAATCCATGGATTATGGGAGATATATCTTTCCCGAAGCAAACATCCTGGAACTATACATAGCGATTCCCGATAGCACAGGTCAAGATCACTGTTCACTGTTGAGCTCAAAATAATTCAAAACGTGAAAACCGCTTGAACCGTTAGATCAATAAATTATTCCGTAACTGCAAATGTTATGCTAAACACATCGCGCACAATAGTCTGTAAAAACAATTAATTGGCATAAAAAACCTAAATCATTGTTTTTATAAACTTATCTGTCACCAGATAAAAAAAATATCTGACGTTACTAAATTATGTTAATATCAAGGTAAGTTGAAAAACTAAACATAACTAATCTTTATTTCGTGAGAATATTTAATTGCTATGACTATAATGTATCATTTGAAGTGCTTTTCCACACAATTGCCTAAAAAATGACATTATTTTAATGGCCTAAATCCTCCCTTGTTGTAGCTTATGTGTTATTCAGATGTATAACCTATATTACTGTAAAGTTTCATCCAAATCCGTTCAGTAGTTTTTGAGTGAGAGAGAGACAAACATACAAACATTCGCATATGTAATATTAGTAGGATATCAAAACAATAGTTTCACTCATGTTCATTCTATTATTTTAGCAACTATTATCATGTGATTTGCCTTTAATTATGTACTACAATGGATTTTCCACGGTGCCTACAAAAGTGTCTGGGAGGGCATGTCCCCCCGTACCTCCCCTAAATCCGATCTTGCAGTAGCCTATGTGTTATTCTGAGGTATAAGCTATATTACTGTAAAGTTTCATCCAAATCCGTTCAGTAGTTTTTGCGTGAAAGAGAGATTAATATACAAACTCTCGCATTTATAATATTAGTAGGATATGACATGTAAATGGTAATAATTTATTTTATTTTATTCAACTGCCAATAATGACCAAGGACAGTGAAATCTGTCAAAATCCATGGATTATGGGAGATATATCTTTCAGCTGGTCAAGGTCACACACATTCTTTGGCTCGGCCGTTATGAATTGCCTCCAGTAGCCTGAATGGCATCACATACCTGGAGGGTGTGACATTTGGAGGCCGAGACCTGGATTCGAACTTACAGCATGGGCTCGTTAAGCAGGTGCATTTCTACAGCACTTTTAATCCTAAAAAATTAAATACATTTAATAAAATATTTCTTTAATCTTTTGAGCTCAAAATGATTCAAAACGTGAAAACCGCTTGAACCGTTAGATCAATAAATTATTCCGTAACTGCAAATGTTATGCTAAACTCACCGCGGACAATAGCCTGTAAAAACAATTAATTGGCATAAAAAACCTAAATCATTGTTTTTTACGCCAATTAATTGTTTATTTATCTGTCACCAGTTAAAAAAAAATATCTGATCTTGCAAATTGATGTTAAGTAATATCAATGTAAGTTGAAAAACTAAACATAACTAATCTTTATTTCATGAGAATATTTAATTGCTATGACTATAATGTATCATTGGAAGTACTTTTTCACACAATAGCCTGTAAAAAAGACATTATTTAAATGGCCTTGTTATGCGAGTATTAGGGTATTTATCTTGTTACGGGCTACTGGGTATTAAAATGAATTAAACAATTCCTTAATTAAAGATACTAGTATTTATTTACAAAAGTGATAAAAGAATACAATTAAACTATTATCAATTAAATTACTAACAAATAAATTATTAACTAAAATGAATTTACAATAACAATATTTTAGATATTTATAATCTAGGCCTAACTTCTATTGAATAATTACAATAATATAAGATGTTATTATTACTAAATAGCTTAACTATTTACATAAGCTTATACAAATCACATAAAACTACAACCGCTACTTAACTAATTAATTACTACTAATTAACACTTACAGTTCACTAATTAAAGTCCACCGACCGTAAGAATCTCTGAATATAACAAACTGACACACAATTACACTCACAAACTGTCACTGACTTATTACACTGGCTTATCACTGTTTCCGATGTTAACCGTACCATGTGCTTTAAAACTCTCCCTGTACTCGCGCTGAGATGCTGTTTAAATAGACAGAATGCCAGATCTAGATCCTACGGGACGGATCTCGAAGTTTCGCGAAAAGGTCTCTTTCATCTCTGCCGACAAGGGGGCTTTGTTCTCTTCCAGGAATCGCCAATTCCCGCGCCCGTAACAATCTTATACACAGGTTTTTTATAGGAAAATAAAGACGGTGAGTTGTAGAATTTACATCAGAATAAAATAAAAAACACATATTTGTTTAAGGGTCTCTTAAGAGGCAGTCGCTTTTAAAGATAACGGAGATGTGTAAATAGGAGGGGGGAATATGATTGTTGAGATTAATGAAAATAGAGGGGAGAAATATGATTGTTGAGGTTAACGAAAATAGGAGGAGGAAATATGATTGTTGAGGTTAATGAAAATAGGAGGGAGAAATATGATTGTTGAGGTTAATTAAAATAGGAGGGAGAAATATGATTGTTGAGGTTTATGAAAATTTGTATACAAAAAGAAAAAACAATGTTGTTCGTGTATTACCGCCACAGCTCTACAATCTATCGAAAATCGTACAAGATGGATGAGTTAAAGAAACTTGGCTTCGATCACTATACGGTTAAGCATTCCTACAATTTTATAAACCCTAAAGACGGTGTTCATACTTGATGTATAGAGAGAATGTGGGGCAGTGTAAAGTGGAGGGACAAAAAAGAAAGGGGAACAAAGAGGGAATATTTGGAATCGTATTTGATTGAGTTCATGTTCTGAGTAAGCAAACAAAAAAAAAGGACACATTTAATGAAATATTAAATATTCTCTCAGTCAACTGGCCTGTAGATATGCAAATTACTATTGCATTATTCCATTAATTATCACCATGCTTCTCTTTTTTTTAAAAATGACTATTGCCTTTTTTTTTAATTATTGAACACAATTCAATATGACTATGTTTCTTTTTTTAATATACTACTGTATTATTATGTTATTAAGTCTATATTTTATTATGTTAATGATTCTACATTTTATTTTATTATTAATTGTATATTTTGTAATTTTATTATGTCAATGGTTCTATATTTTATTTTGTTATTAATTCTATATTTTATTTTGTTATTAATTGTATATTGTGTTATTATTCCCGAGAACAAAGGGCTTTTGATTTTTTAATCGTGATTCCTTACGATTTGGCTGCTGTGTGACTGATTTTTGGGTTAGTCTGACTAACATTGGCTAATACAGAAAGAAGAAGAACTTTTAGTATCGAAGAATACGCAGCTGAGATTCAATTAAAAATCACAGAAAACAGAGTCCAGGGTCGTCGGAAAAGAATCAATCTCAAGTACAGGAAAAAGTCAAGTCGTTAGAAAATTCCAATCTGAGAGCAAGTGAGCTAAGAGAGCACATCTGAACACAGTAAACCCGTAATGGCGGACTGAGGCAGGGAGGGGCAAAGCAAGGCGCTGGACTCCTGCGTCGGAGCCCTTTGTTCTCGGGAGCCTTTCTTCTCGGGCTCTATCCGGGTTTCCATTTTCCATTGATCATTTCTTCATGGTTTCTTAACCGATTTTTGATATAATAATTATTTGAGTAATCATCTTAAATGATTACTCTGGCATCCCAAAATCAATTAGGATATTTAAAATATATTTAAATGGCTAGCAGTGATAAGAAATAAAATTAACCGACCGTACGGTTCCATCAGCATCTGCGCTCCGCCGCTAACTTCCTATGCCAGAGGCTGTTGGTCCAATACCTCCAGAGCAGCTCTTACTCTTAGTTATATATGTATGTAGTGTTATTTTTTTTTACATATTTTATTATTATTATTTTTGTATATTAAAAATGCATTATTACGTTTAGTAAAGACTTAATCCAAATCTTAGAACAGTAATTCCATAAGGACTTTAAAACTAAATTTAAACAGTTAAGGGACTGAATTAAATACTAATAATTCAATTAATTATTACAAATATTTATTTCAGTTATAAATTACAATGCACAAATTAACAGAGCTAAATATTAAACTAAACGGACTAAATAATCACTCATATTAAATAAAATGTAAATTACACATCATATTCGTTCTTCAGCTTGTAGCATTGGAAGGTTTTCCACTTCAGTCATAAGGTTATATTTATACTGGAATTCTTCGAAACGGATCTTGTCATCGACTGGCCTAAGTTTTAGTCTTCTTAACATCTTTGACAAAACTACTTTTATCATTACCGTTGCAAAGTGCATGCCTAAAATATAAATATATTCTTTTTTAATTTGATTCTTAAAATAAAATTATTTTATTATTCTATATTAAAATATATGGTAATTTATATGGTGTATGTATATTATATTATATGGTAATTGTTTAGACCTCTTACGCCTTACTATTATATAGTATTTTAAAGCAATGAAAGGCGCTACCAACGGAAAAATGTCTGCACCTACGTAGTAAAAACCCTTGCTTGGGTTTGTGGATGATTTGGTTTCGCTGGGGAAGGCACGGGGACTAAACAATCTAAATACAATAAAGTGTCGAAGGAAATTCGGATATGACGAAATATATAATTAGTAAAAGAAATGGCGGAGATTTTGTTGAGATTCGTGGGATTGAGTTTTGACTTGCAATGTATCATACTTGGAGCCATCATAAAAATTAATGTGTTTTGCACAAAGAGCAATGTTGGTTTGCGAGAGGCAGGCCGCGCAGGTAGAAGGGTCATGGTCAAGGTGGTTGAAGAGATAAGAAAAGAGGGAGGTCGAAGATGAGGAGATCCTACTAATGCAGAGAGGGAGTAATGCTAAATGAAACGTTCAATAGTAATTTATAACTTTTCAAAACCAGAGCAAACTTTATTTCTTGTACTCACTGAGGACTGGTCATAGCTACCATTGGACCTCCATTTCTAAAACTGAATTGATGGTGAGAAATCAAGATATTTGTTTTCTCTTTCTAACCCATAGAGTTAAAGCCGATTATAGATATTTAAAACATATGTAATATTTTAATATTGAAAAGTAAAAGAGACCTTACATAAATGTTAAGACTGTGGAAAAATTCCAAACAAAAACCTTAAAGAGTTGCATTTGAGCCTTGGAGATGTTGGGATGTTTCTTGGGTGCATTATTCATTTTTTGTTTTGTTGTTATTCTCTTTCTATCCTGAGGATGCCTGAATAGACGAAATATCGGACAGATAATTTCATTTTCTGTTTTAGTTTGGAGACATAAGGGCTTTTCGTTGGAATTTTTCCACGGTCTTAATATGTAATATTTTATTTATATTGTTGCTTAATGTTCAAAGTTTATACAATACTTTAAACTTGTAACTCATAGTTTCTCAACCTCTCATACATACTAACAATAAATCAAAGTATTTACCTGGGCAGTTTCGAACACCTATTCCGAAAGGAGTATGCATATGTTTTAATAAATCACTTTCTTCAAGAAAGCGATCAGGGTCAAAAACATTTGGATTCTTCCAAAATTTTGAGTCATTCTGATATGTCTCATTAAGATCATTACAACAGTACCTTGAGGTATTGTAACTCCATCTGAAAATATAAAATCTAATTTAAAAAAATCGTGATGATTGACCTAAATGAGTGGCAGGGAAAATTTTACATGAACTGTGGCCAGCATTTACTCACTACATGATCAGACAAACGACAATGGTATGCACTCTTACCAATTTACAAAAGCAAACAATATGATAATAAAAAGCACTTGTTTCCTAGACTGAAAAGCACACACAGAAACCTGATAGCCACCAAATGGCATTTTGAATCAAATTGATCATGTACCTATATTGAAATGACACTCTTCCTCCATGATAGATGTTAGATCTGCTACAGAGCCAAACTGTGACTCAGATCACTTTATGAGAGAAGAGAGCATCTGGAATGTTTACAACATAGAAGCTACTCCTCCTTTAAATAAAGGAAAGCATGGGTTCTCCAAAAGCTTAAAAACCCTGAAAACTTAAATCATTTTAAAGAACTGGGAGATAGAATGATGATCGAAGATCTAAGGAAGGAGGCATATACCTAATGACGAAACGAACAATGATAAAGATGGTGTAAGATCAGTATTGCCATTGAAGAAGTGGTCATAAGTGAAAGAGCAAAAATTAAAGGAGATGAGCCTCCATATTTGGATGATTTTCTAGAGTCAATTGAAAAATTAAAAAAACAATGAATCACATGGTGAGGACTCCTTTATAGCTGAATTATTTAAAGTTTGCGGAGAGATTCCATAGAAACAATTGTATTCCATAATTTTAGAATTATGGGAAGAGGGGAAAATGCCAAGTAAATAGAGATCAAGTATAACTTATATAATTTATTAACAAGGCGTCATGTTTCATTTTTTTTAAAATAATTTAAATTCAGAAATATATTAGAATATTACTCACTTATATTTATATCTCCACTGGCATACTTTCCAACAAATGGAGGAGCCACAAATCTCAGGGCTTCTTTTATAACCCTTCAATGAAATATACAAAGCATTTATAAACATATTTTTAAAAAGAAAAATAATTATTCACTATATTTTTTTTTATTATTATTTATTACTATTTTATTGTACTATTGTATTCATTCAATTTAATTATACACTAGATACCTATTATAATTTAATTATACACAATATCATCATTTAATTATACACTAGATACCTACTTTTTAAAGTTTTGATCACATTTATATCCCATTTGAATGTTACAACCATTTAATATTAATATATTTTGTCTATTTAAAAATTGAAGTTATGTAAAGTTTCAAAAGTCCACCAATATCTGATGAAGCATTTTAAATAGTTTGATATAATGTATAATTATACATCCGAAGATAAATTTCATAGCTATAATAATATATTCCAAACCTATAAAATTATGATTTAATATTTCTTTAAATATATAATATACCTGTCTAGGTACTTCATATGCCCTAAATCATCCATAGTTGGCTCTCTGACATCGTTACGAAATATTTCAAATTGCTCTCGCCAAGCTTTTTCTTGAATGTCAGGTAAACATGCTAAAAAAATGATCGAGTTTGATAATGTCACAGTAACAGTGTGTGAAGCCTGAAAAAAAAATTACATGTGCATTTAAGAAGGATGTATTAATTAATTTAATTCCATTTGACTACATCTAAATAGCAGAATTGTATAACAAAAAATAGAGAGAATAAAGCTAGAGTATATTTTGATTTGATATAGAACAAAGAAATTCTTTCACCAGGTCTTAGTACTCCTCTTAAAATTATTGATGAGTGGAAAATTTATTCTTGCTCTTATGAATGGAGTACATTTAAAAATAAATAAATTGAGGATAAATTTTATTATATTCATGAGTTTATCAAATTATTCAATAAACCTATGCAATCACCACTGAAGGAGTTATAGCTGGACAGTAGGATCCTATGAATTATTCAAAATTAAATGTGATATTTCTATTTTTATTCAACTTCAGGTACTCAATTTAAATATAAATAGTTTATATACTAGTGTATATATATATATATATATATATATATATATAAGCTAAGAGAAGATGCTTAATTAATATATGTATATACAAATTACTTAAGTTATATATACATATATATACAATAGTTTACATTTAAGTATATACGTAAAATAATTTATACATAGGTAGACTATGTAGGAGTAACAATGTAACCTACACCTACTAGTGAAGAACAAGCTTTCTATAACATATTTTTTATTTATATACATTTTTTTTTATTTACATATTTAATCTGTTTCATGAATGTTTAATATTTTTAATGTGATATTTGACTTATATATTTATATTTCAAGTCCATCAACCATAAATTGCTCTGTGACCCGACTAGAAAAAATTAAGGAGTAGAAAGAGAAATTAAATCTTTAACAATACGATACCTACATATACATATAGCAATATAATGCATTTATATATTGTAAATGTTTACATAAACACTAACACAAACACACTCATACACACACACACACACACACACACACACACATCTTTTATTTTTTTACAAAAATGAATGCTTCCAAAAGGGGGAATGTAAAATAGTTAATAAATAGGCAGGCTATGTAGGAGTAATAATGTAACCTACAGCTACTAGTGAAGTACAAGTTTTCTGAAACATATGTTTTATTTATATATAAGCTTTTGTTTTATTTTGTCAATTGTCATATCATTACATTCCATGAGTCTAAAGAAGAATCATTACTTCAGTCTATTCAGGTATTTTATTGACAATTGTATTTTTGTTATTTGTTACCGACTTTTTGTTTTTTATTAATAATTTTTCAGACATTTATATGTTCTATTAATCTTTTATTTTAACAGAATAAGATATAGATATAGAATTACATATATATTTTGTGTTTGTTTAATACTTTTCCCAATTTGATGCGAATGTTGAGTTAAAAGATGATTGAATACAAATTCACTCCAAAATTATTCAAAATCGATATTTGCGTTGAAATTTGAAAACTTTGGCATAAAAATATGGCGCCCATTAAGAGAGCTACTTGATTGGGTTAAATAGTATCTTAATCACTAAAATAGAGCCAAAAACTCAAAAAGAAACACTATTATTTATTATAATGCAATTGGGAAAAACCACAATGCAAAGCCTTATGTTTCAAAAAATACACCTACTTACCAGTCGACGTTTCGCCTATTCAGGCATTATCAAGACACCAAAATCAAAAAGGGGTTATGTGAATCGCATCTCGAAGAAAAAAGTGCAATACATCCCAACGATCAACAGCCCAAACAGGCTCCAAACATGAGACAGCACCCTACCACCAAGACGTTCAACATACAACTGAACGAAAGTAATACGCAACCAGCTGGGAAGGTTATAGCATCCTTTTTTATATTTAGTTAAAATATCATTTCTAGTATGTTTTTTCAGTCTAATGTATTTATCAATATTCGGACTATCAAGAGTGGTTTTAGTATTACATCCATTCATGTGGTTATATGGTTTGTTCATTTTGTAAAAATGCATTTTCTTAACTTTTAATTCCAAATTATGATATAATTTCCCAGTAATTAATTCAAAAAATCTATCTTTCACGGTCTTAATTTCTGATTTGTGCTCTTTGTTAGCTTTAAAAAGTAAATTTTCCGCATTTACAAGGTTCACTTTAGTTTTTTTGCACAACCAGTATGCCTGTTTTATATCAAGGTTTACAAGTCTAATTCCAATATTATTTAATACATTCAGGTGTTTATTGGATTGCAAAAAATTATTATTAAATGCATTATCTACTTTTATTAGTGCATCAAGAAAATGCTTAGGAATCATACCTGCCTTTTTATGTTCGAGTAAGTAAAATTTCTTACCAAGTGCAGAGATATGTCTTTTAAAATAATTAGCATAACTATTCACTAATTGGAAACTTTCTTTATTTACTAATGACTTTAAGTCCTGAATAAAATTAAAATATAATCGATCCATTAAGAATTGAAGTGGAACAACGGCTATACCACAAATCAAATCACTAAAATAGAGCCAAAAACTCAAAAAGAAACACTATTATTTATTATAATGCAATTGGGAAAAACCACAATGCAAAGCCTTATGTTTCAAAAAATACACCTACTTACCAGTCGACGTTTCGCCTATTCAGGCATTATCAAGACACCAAAATCAAAAAGGGGTTATGTGAATCGCATCTCGAAGAAAAAAGTGCAATACATCCCAACGATCAACAGCCCAAACAGGCTCCAAACATGAGACAGCACCCTACCACCAAGACGTTCAACATACAACTGAACGAAAGTAATACGCAACCAGCTGGGAAGGTTATAGCATCCTAGGATTACTTTAGTAGTAGGTGTATTTTTTGAAACATAAGGCTTTGCATTGTGGTTTTTCCCAATTGCATTATAATAGTATCTTAATCTTGATACTCACAAATATTTATTAATTACAACACACAACACTCCTCCCTATAATATCAAGGGCAATCACAGAGACAGCTCTACATCCTGAATGATATACTATGGTTCAATATATCATAAGGCAAAGAAATAAAGATAAAGGAAATTCATGGTGAATAAATAGAAAGTAAATAAAACACAATACTTCAACAAACAAATGGATTATTTGTGATTAATCGTGGGCGATCATTACCTGCAGGGAATCCTCAAAAGCTATTAATTAAAAAAAAAATGAATCAATCCATACATTGTCAACTTGGATTTGTCACATTCTTAAAGACCAAAGTGTCAAAGATTCTTTGAATTAATTGTAAAAATTAAATAATTAGTAGGTTTTGAGTAAATTCATGCAGATTTCATTAAAATGTGGATGGATCCGTTGATCTAGAAACTAATATAGTATTTGCTTATACATTGATAATATGAAAATCTTAATACATACTGTTAGGAACATTTCATGTATCGAATTTTCTAATATCTTTTTACTTTGCTTATATTTTGTAATTCTTGATGCAATCGCCATTGATAGGGTCTGTTCTATAACAAAACAAAAATAAATAAAAATACAAAATGAAACAAAATGTAAGATATCATTACTTAACTTAAACCAAGTGTTAAATAAACTGTTGGGATAGATTATTTAGTGTTAGTGTTTTTGTAGCTTATTAGGTGCCACAATTTTTATCCAGTCTGATGTATTAGCCTTCACTTACTTCGTCAACTATTTTATTCACTCAAAACACCAACATAGCTAATACTGAGAGAACAAGATCAACTACAAATACTCATCTTCACAGAAGTGCAGACTTCTATTTCAGTTTAAGTATTTTTGATCCCAGAGCTTCACTCACTCCCTAAAGGCACTGTCTTTCATCATCATCTAAAGTGATCAATGTTTCTATTGAGCATTCCATTCTCAATGGAATAAGATAGGTTTGTACAAAATTAACAAAATCCCTTCTGACCCTCTCAAAATCCCTAACTTTTGACAAGATCATGGTTGTGATATAGATCTAGAGGAAGCATTGAATTCTTGGTCACTGTGCTGATTCAGTAAGGAATTCATTTCTGTGAGATGAATCTCATTTCTGAAATATCTTTCAACTAAAAATTAAGACATTTGATATGACTCAACATATAACATTTGATGCAGAATTAGGTTTACCATCTTACTGACAACTTATACTCCATAGAACAAACCAAGCGAAGGTAAAAATAACTTTTAAGCTGGAGAACGGATAAGCATAAGCAGAATAATGATAAGTATTTTGAATCTGTTTCATAAGATTCAATAATTAGTACTTAATACATAGAACATTTCATAGAAGTTTTAAAAATGTCTGGTAGATATTTTGTTTTATTTCTTCTAGAGTTGGGCAACCCATGCAACTCCCTATGGTCAACTTTGGTAAACTTATCTGAATTAAAGGTATATATTTTGTGATATAGGTAAACTAAAATATATACATACACACACACACACACACACATATACAACACAATATATATTTTTAATATATACATTTTTAACACAAAAAAATATGTATACATATATATTTCTATTTATTTTTATTTTTGATTATTTAAATATTTTTAAATATATATTTTATTTATATATATATATATATATATATATATATATATATATATATATATATATATATATAATAGAAAATAAATAATGAATATAAAATTGACATAAGTCAACATAAGATCTCGATTAATATATATATATGGCAGATTTAAAATACTCTTAAAATTTGAAATGAAATAGCAACTCTCCTCAAGGTAGTATCCTTGGCCCAATCCTTTATACAGTTTATACAGCTGACATCCCAACTCAGCCTAACACTATCCTTACCACGTATGCTGATGATACATGTGTATTATTGGTCAACACCAATCCAATTATTGCATCCCAAAGCCTCCAATCCCATATCACTGATCTTGAAGAATGGTGTCAAAACTGGAGAATTAAAATAAATTCTCAAAAATCACATAAATCACTTTTATCTTACGTCGTAAACCAATGACTTCCTGCCCTTCAGTATCCTTTAATAATATCCCTCTGGTGCCTGTAGAACAGATCCGATACTTAGGGTTGCACCTTGACAAACGATTAACCTTGGAATCCTCATACAAGACTGAAAAGACAAGAAACCGCACGACATTTCAGGCTACTTCAACACTTACTAGACAAAGGCTCTAAGCTCCCAATTAACTACAAAAGACTCATCTACATTACCATCATACGACCTATTTGGACTTACGGAATAGAGCTTTGGGGCTCCACTAAGCCATCAAATTCCAACATCCAAAATCCTTCGTAAAATCCTTAATGCTCCTTACTTTGTTAAGAATAAAGTCATCCATAACGACCTTAACGTCCCTTTTGTTGCTGATTTGGCCCGAACCCGGTATCTATAACAAACTTCATTCCCACTCAAACCCTCTAGTTTCAAACCTAGCTTCCTCTTCAATTCCCAATAATCCTCCGAGGCGTCTGAAAAGAAGATGGCCACATGACCTTCTTAGTTTAACTTTGATTTGAGCACTGCCAGTGGGTAGTTTTTCTACTTGTCATTCTCATGTCATGTATCACGTATCCTATTTACTTGCTGTATTATTTTAATACAGTTGTAAATATCAATAAATAAATTTAAAAAAAAAAATAGCAACTCTTACCTGCAAGAGGACATTGATTCTTTGCTGATGCATGATCAATAAACTAAAACAATATGTATTATCATTCATTACATAGAGGAAATTAATGTACTGTAACAACTAATATTAATCAAATTCATTTTTATCATGCATTGAAAGTGTAATTAATAACAATAATAATGCTAAAGTATTTACCATTTTCCTCAATTCTGCTAATTCTTTATATCCATTTATGTTGGTCGTATTATAGCTTCTATTAATTTGACCAACTCTGGGTTTCCAAAAAAAAATGATGCTATACTAGTTAGCCTGCAAAAAAATGCAATATTATTTATATATTTTTTGGGTCTAAGATGTAACCCTAGAGAGAGCACAGGGGTCCCCTTCCCTTTCAGGTGTGCCACAAACATGGGTTCTCTATATTAAGGCAAGCCAGAAACTTGTGTTTCCCACATAGCCACAACTGTGACAGTAACAGTACTTGTTATTAAAAATAATTATTATTACTCTGTCACAATGATTATTTTTATATGGCATAGGAATGTCAACATGTTACTGCCCCAAAAGCATATCTCTAGCCAGTTTTTTAAAAATTATTATTTATCTTTTAAATAGCTTTTAATAAATATTTGTATTTATTATTAAAAATAATAAATTGAAAATTTAAATATAAATATAAAAATAACGAAAAAAATAATATTTAATTGTGTATTAAATAATATTTTTATTGGTTTGAACTGTGAAAACAATATAATTTATAATTATATTTTATAATTTTATATAAATGTGAACATAAATCACTAAATATTTATAGCTTTTATAAAAAAAAAATAAAATATTCTCCAGGACAAGTAGGATAATATATTATTTCATATTTTTTTAATGTTTGATTTTAGGTTAATTGCTTTCTTTCTTTTTTCTTTTTTTGATATTTTTGTATGTGGTCATTAGATCAAAAAGATGGATATGCACTTTACCTACATTATAGTCAACAAAACCTTTGGATTTGAATATGTATTCCTGGTTTGATTTTATTTCTATTAATTCTGGCTTATATTTTGTTGATAAAGTCAAAATATTGTAATTTAACTTTAACACCAACATCCTTTTCTTTGCTTTCTTTGTCAATTTGCTCGCCTGTTTCAAATTTACAATATTTTTTGGAGTCCTTTACTGTTAGCAATAAATATTGTAAAAAATGTACAGTAAGCCTAGAATTCTTGGAATCCACAGAGCAGTTAACTTTAATGATAGTAGCGAAAGGATTCTGAGTTTGTGCACAACAAACAACCTGGTAATTGATGATACTATCTTCTCACACTGTGATATACACAGATATATCAGAGAAAAGGTAGAGATAGAGAAATCTATTACTGACTATTTTCTAGTTAGAAGAAAGGATATCATAGATGTCAGAGTCAAAAGATGATTTGAAAAATGCTCCAATCACTATCTCCTAAAATGGACAAAAGATGGAAATAAGATACCTTGAACACTAGAAAATGTTGGGTAAAACCAGGAGAGACCAATTACGAAACGAGAGAATAAGAGAGGAACTCAAGGTACCTTCACTGAAAACCATCTTGGAATGCCGACAACTTTGATGGTTTGGACACTTATTTAGAATGGGGAAAGACAGAGTACCAAAAAAGTGTCTGGAAGCGAGGCCAATTGGCAGGAGGCCACGTGATAGGCCTAGGAGTACATCCAAGGACTAGGTCAGAAAAGAGGCAAGACCCTGACCTAGCTGAAGGAATTGGCGAGAGACCCAGATGTGTGGACAGGGTGGATGGAGGCTCCTCCACGCTGAAAGGCTCAATAGGAGGAAGTGA
The DNA here is from genome assembly GCA_037127475.1 of Arma custos. NCBI lineage: Eukaryota > Metazoa > Arthropoda > Insecta > Hemiptera > Pentatomidae > Arma > Arma custos. The sequence continues at coordinate 131,911,997 of CM073764.1, forward strand.
ACGAAGAAGAAGAAGAAGAAGAACACTAGAAAATAAGTAAAAATATCAAATAATAAAAATATACATATATATATATATATATATATATATATATATATATATATATATATATATATATATAATGTTAAGAATTTAATATTTTAATAAAATTGAAGATATATATTGTGATATTATGGATAGCTAGTTAATTAAAAATCAACGTTAATTTTGTTTTATTACAAAATTTAAATTATTATAAAGAAAACAAAACAAAATAATACAATATTTGATCTCCGTGGTTCAATGATAATTAATTTAAACGTCGGGATAATTAGAACAAATTTTAATTTACAAACACAATTCTTATAGTAAAACGATTCAAATAAAGTAAAACTCACAGATGTATGTACCAATCTTCTTCTTAAAGCTCCCTCCGAATCAACACATGATATAACGTTCTTCTTAATAACTTGAAGATGCTATCTTCTGGACACTCTGTACTCGAACAATGATGAGAAACTAGGTCTTCTTCCCTGGACGCTCTTCTCACCAGCGTGACATAAATGGAGATGTCCTGTCCTTAAGACGCACCGAACCAGAGTGGGTTGAATGGAGAAGTCCTGTCTTTAGGAGGCGCTGAACCAGAGTTATAAATGGAGAGGTGTCGTCCCTAGGACGCGCCGAACCAGAGAGTGAAATATGGCGGAAAGACGCCGGTAGGGAGCAGCAATGCCATTTGAATCAATATGAAAATTAACTTTACTTAAAAAAATTGTGTTTCTCATAAAACAACTCAAATATTAATTTAATAAAAATTTATTATATATGTTTTTGGAATTATTTTTATTTACTTAAATAAATTGTTCAGTAATCGATATCAACTTTACGGTCGTCCGATTGATAATAACTATCGATAATTTTTTATTTATTTCTAATATATTTTGAACCTCAACAATATATATATATATATATATAATAAAAAAAGTAATTAAGCTCTTAAAAACTTAAAGATCGAATAATAGCAACTGAATATCAAACAGAAGTTGAAAAGATACCCAAAGTACAAATGGGATAGCGATGACATTGTATATAGTAATAACAATGTATTTCTATTTGCCATAAGAGAAGCAGCAAAGGATGTTGAACTCCAATTAAAAAATATGAACAATAATAATATAAACGTGGTCATGTGACCATATCCTGGCTTCTGATTGGTTCTCTTTTTGGCTCCCAGTTCTACCCTCTGCATAGATAATGTTTTAAAAAATTAGGGGACCATAATTGTACTATTTAATGTTTTTAAGACATCTTAGTTCAGAATCCACTGTTGATTAAACTTCAGAATCGAGATGCATAAACTACTGAACTAGCTACTCTAACGATGATATTCAATTTTATTTACTTGAAATATAAATTTTATATCTTACTTTAATGTAAAGTCGATAACCTTTGGATGTTGCGTCATGCTGGTTTCTACACCTAAGAGGGTTTCTGAAAAATATACTCATAATCAGTCAATTTCATTATATAATTGTGATAAAATCAATTGGTACTTCATTAATATTTAAAACTCTTGAGAGAAGTAATTGACAAAATTATTAATCTTATGATGAATAACAATTTTTGATAATCCTTAAAATATTATATGGGCATTTATTGTTAAGAAGTCAATGATTAAAGATAAACTATAAATTAAGTTTTATAAAATGATTTGATTCTTTCATAATTTTTTCAATATCTGGATTATTTTCTCTTCAGGCCTATTCCAATTTCTTTTTCTTCTTGTGCATTTATTGGATCTTGCTTTTCTTTCCACAAAGCAGGCATAGATTTCTTTATCCTTCTCTATTATATATTCGCCTCAATATGAAGATGAGGTCCTCTGTGCTTCTATTTCTTCTAAAGCCAAATAGCTTCTCAGCCAGCATTGGTTCCATGATTGCTTAAAGCCTCCTTTCTTGGAACCTGGAGTAAATCCTGCATGGTGAGCTGAGAAGGGAGATGCCTCGGTGTTTTTATTTATTCCAGATTGTCACCTTTTTTAAAAAATCTTAGATACTGTCAGGTGGCATTAGTGTAAAATACAACTTAGTTAGCCGCTGCAGGTGCATCAATGTCATCATAGATCCATCAGGCTGTTTCCTTATTCATCTGTAGATGGCTCTTTATTCATTAATGAAATCACTGATGGCCTATCGATTCCAAAAACTATTTGGGTCGATGAGCAAATGGATATAATCTCTTTGCAATGTCCAAGTTGTTATTTATGTTTTTGAAATCAACATTCAGTTGACTAGGAGTCAGTTTTCAGACACACGCTAAGGGTGGTGTAGCATATTTATTCCAAAAAAATTCAGCTCTGACCTGCGTGTAAAGGCATTGGTGACAGGATCATGATTGTCAAGCTCACATAGAGGAGTTGGGTTCGTGTATTCTTTGCGTGTGGTCCTGAAGATAACATGCCCGCAAAAGACACCTTTTTCGAAACTCTGCAGCAGGAAATGGATGATATTTAGGGAATTCCAATCATTATGGGAGATATGGTAATAGTGTTAGGGAATGGCAGGGAACAATTGGAAGGTGTGGAGTGGAGACTCTCATAGACAATGGGGGAAGAATTCTTAGGCAATACCATGACCAATGGAATGGTTATAGAAAATAGCTTATTCCCCCATAAATATAGCTCTGTGTGAATTTTCACCTCAGGTTGTAATTCTTCCCTTCCCATTCTATATTCACTGGTAAATATCCTATCCTAATATAGGTTCTGCTGATGCAAACAGTAGTTGAATCAATAAATATGCAATATTACTTTTCTTGATTGAATCACTGAATCCTGTAAATACTGTCACAAGCATTCGAGAAGAAATTATATTATATTCTGGGAATAAAGAGAAATCCATAATAGGCTATTTCCTCATACCAAAGTAGACTCTGAAGGATACAATGGATGTTAGAGTAAGAAGAAGATTCAAAATAGTTAGTGTTCACCTGCTACTAAAGATGGACTTGGCAGGAAAGGAAATTAGGAATTAGAGCTTAACACTAAATCCATGTCTACAAAGCCAATGTCTCTAAGCTGAAGAATACGAAAATTTATCAAGCCTATCAAGAAGGTTATTGAGATCTGCTAGAATGTATTTAAGTGTTTCTTGGAGTCGTCTGAATTGGCATGTGTAATAATTCCTTGGTAAAAAGGGCAAAAACAACACTTTGGTGGAATAAACATTAAAGATGCAGGTGCGAATGAAGAAAAGAAATTGAATGAAGTACTTGAATACAGATGCAGCATATACAAAATCCTATAAAAACTGTATATATATATATATACATGAACCTATGATAATATACCTGAAGTTACATCTTGAATCACAGAAATTGTATTATGATGTACATCCACAGCTGAAGGTGAAGCCAACATCAACTCCACCAATTTATTGCCGCATTTGATGAAATTATTGTAATAGTTATTGTCTATATATGACCTTTTTAGAAAAATATTATATTCCTTTCTCTTTCCATAAATTATCTGATGCTGAAAAATAATAATAGTATACTTAATTATGATGAAAATATTTTGTAATGTGTTTTATTTTATTAGATAGCGATAGAGGAGAGATTTTTCTCATTTGATGTAAATTGAATAAAAATTATTGTTAACATTAGTGTGTTACAACACTATAGATAGTAGCCAATTTTGTGATAAGTAAATAGTCACATTGTTCATTGTCATATTGTATATGTATACATGTATTGTATTACCATGCCAAGGCAACTGTGAGGAAAGTGATTGGCCTTAAGTGGCTGTATAAAACAATTTGCAAGTCTGCTCCTATTTCTTCATATGTATGATTAAGTTCAGAATGATAGTGTTATTGGTCAATATAAAAATTTAAAAAATCAATAAATATGTATGTAAATCTATATTCATACATACATTTATAGAAAAAAAGATGGTTCAGTTAGAAATAAAAAAAATAATTCCTTAAATAATGCCATCTATTTGTTTATGGTTCTAATTAATAGTTGATCACTATTCAAAGAAATTATTTTTTGGCCTCCAGCTGGATAATTTTCTTATCCATATGTGTACGGCTAAATAAAAATTATTCTATGTACAATATATTTATAAATTATAAAATAAAGGTGATTAAATTTTTAATTTAGATCTTTATATCTCTTCCCACCTACATCTCTCCTATATCAAGTGTTATATAGAAGTGTATTGGATCAAATACTTTTATATGGTAAAGATTATACTGTTTCTATTATAAAGATTATACTGTTTCTAAACCAACAGTCGAGCATGGACATGATTTGGTCAAGATCCAGTATCAACCATCAGGTTTTGTCCAATTAAAGGTAGACAATTTTTAGAGGCTAAGGGAGCCCCAGTAGGGTCTGTAGTTTGTTCTTTATTAAAGTATCGTTTTAAAAATAATTATACAGAAATACTTAATATATAAATATATTTTTAATTTTTTTCTGCTTCTATCACAAAGAATATAAAAGGCATCATGACACCTTCTTCTAAATAATTATCTTACGTAATATCTTGCCCAATTTCAATAATTATAGTAAACAGTCACATTTTTTAAATATTATAATTTAGTAGAAATTACAAAAGTTGAGTGTTCATAACACCACTAGAGGGTCTTGAATCAATTGTTATTATCTTCTTGTCTTATTTTCGACAAAATCTAAAACTTTGGTTTTGTAAACAACCCTGATAAACGTATTTATCTTAAATAATAATAATAACAGGCTTAGCGTACCAGAAGGCTCAATGCCGTTTAAGTACATCCGTCACGCATTACTCCCATCTACGCCTCGGGCGATTAGCAGTCACCTCAACGCATAATATATTTTTAGGAATTCGTTCGTTACGAAACTCAACAACTTTACAATCTATCACTTGCTTAGCGACGCTATCTTTTCAATTATTTAAACCGGGTACATATTACGCAATTCCGCGTTGTGCCATGTCCCATACTCTACTGCGGATTCGAATTTTTTTGAACCGACTTTCAACGTTTCACCTCAAATAAATTTTTCTTAATTTATTATATTTTATTTTTTCTTAATTTTTTATATAAAGATCTAAATTAAAAATTTAATCACCTTTATTTTATAATTTATAAATATATTGTACATAGAATAATTTTTATTTAGCCGTACAAATATGGATAAGAAAATTATCCAGCTGGAGGCCAAAAAATAATTTCTTCTTATAATTTTTTCCTTTTTTTATAAAACTGGATTTATTTGAATTTCATCTTCAAGAAAAAAAATAAATAAAATCGGCTTCCAGTCAACTCCTTTATTGTTTTATATGATAAAACGTTTCGACACTATGGTGTCATTTTCAATTATTTATTTTTCTGCATTCCTTAACTTTAAATAAAATAACAATAATTACAATAATATAAAATTTGTTTACATAAATGTCCAAAAGATAACATACTATGAGTATAAATACCTGGAAAGTCAATATTTTTTAAAAATCATTTTTAAGGAGATCTTTTGTCCTCCATAGTCAAACTTATATTCCATTACATAAAAACCAAACCTTGATCCTTGAACCATCTAATCCTTTATCTTATTTTTATTAGTCATTAGACTTTAGTATAAATATAACTAATTATGTTCTAAAAGGTACATTAATAAAGTAAAATTAAATTTTTTTTTTTTTTTTTTTTATTTATGAATTTAATTTATTTATTTATTTTACTATATAATTTTTAAATAATATTTTATCAAAACAATTAATTAATTTTGAAAATATATGGAAATTTTTTTTTTTTCAAAATATAAGTATTCTTATGATCTATTATTTTTTTAATTTCAAAATTATGGATGAATATAATTTACTAATTTCTCCTGCCTCTTTTCTATCGTTTACAGCATTTTCTAATTTATCATTTATAAATAAAGCCTCTAAATTTTTTCTTTTTATAGTATTATCTTCTCTATGTAGAATTTTAGGCTTATCGAAGTCAAAAGTGTGCAATTCCTTTTTACAATGTGCTGACAATGCTGTACTTGTTTTAGCTTTAGGTTTAATGTTATTTTGATGGTGATATATTCTGTTTTTTAAGTGTGTACTTGTTTGTCCAATGTATATTCCATCACAATTATTACAAGTAAGTTGGTATATTAAATTTTTGTTTTCCATAATTGGTATCTTATCCTTTTGACTTGTTATAATGTTTTTGATTGGGTTTCTTGTTTTGTGTGCTATCCTCATTTCTGGTATGTCATAAATTTTAAAGGTTGGTTCGATTTTTTCTGATAAGCCTCTGATATAGGTTATACTATTATATTTAATTTTATTATGTTTTAATTCTATATCTTGTGCTTCTGTTACTATATTAATTTTATCATTGTCTATAAGTGGATCTATGTTATTAGTTTCTTTTACAAAAAAATTAGTTATTTTGGATTGAGAAGGTTTAATTTTTATTGCATTATTTTGGCTATGTATTTTTGAAAAGTTAGTAGATTCTTTTGTATTTAATTTATTTTTTATATTTATAGGTAAGTGATTATCTTTTATATTTAAATTGATTTGTTTATGCCATAAATCTTTTATTAGTTTGATTGGAAAAGCATTGTTAAGAAGGATTTTGAATATTTTGTTTTTCGTTTCTTTTAAAAATTCTACATCTGTTAATTTTATTGATCTATTAATTAGATTTAATGCTATGTTTTTTATTTGATGTCTCGGGTGATTTGAATAATAATTAAGTAATTTACTGGAGGTGATATCCTTTTTATACCATTTTGTTTTAAGGTTATTATTTTGTTTTCTTATGATAGTAAGGTCTAAAAAATTTATTGAGTTATTATTTTCCAATTCTTATTATTAATGTACCTTTTAGAACATAATTAGTTATATTTATACTAAAGTCTAATGACTAATAAAAATAAGAAAAAGGATTAGATGGTTCAAGGATCAAGGTTTGGTTTTTATGTAATGGAATATAAGTTTGACTATGGAGGACAAAAGATCTCCTTAAAAATGATTTTTAAAAAATATTGACTTTCCAGGTATTTATACTCATAGTATGTTATCTTTTGGACATTTATGTAAACAAATTTTATATTATTGTAATTATTGTTATTTTATTTAAAGTTAAGGAATGCAGAAAAATAAATAATTGAAAATGACACCATAGTGTCGAAACGTTTTATCATATAAAACAATAAAGGAGTTGACTGGAAGCCGATTTTATTTTTTTTTTTTTCTTGAAGATGAAATTCAAATAAATCCAGTTTTATAAAAAAAGGAAAAAATTATAAGAATGAACAATCAAGGTGAAATCCGAGCACCAACTGCATCTAATAACAAATTAGTAGAAGATTTGACTAAGAATTTTAAGAATGAACTATTGAATTGTACAAAACATCAAAATGTAAGTCCAGATAATTTTAAATTGAGTATAAATACACTGAGAATGATTTTTGATTTGAATTTAAAATTAATTAATGCTGAATGTAAACTAACTTACCTTAAATTATGCATCGAAAACCAAATTTTACCTAATCATCTTTTATCTCATATAATTAATATAGAAAACTGTTTTAATAAAAATTTCCTAAATAACACAAAACATCATAATTTCTTTAATTATATAGGACATAAAATAGTGAATTTAGAAAAAAAACAGGCATTCTGGTTAACCAATTCAATAAGAAAAAAATTGAAACTAACTATAGAAAAAATTTCAGATAAAAATTTGCAAGTTTTAATTACAAATATATGTGAAAGATGGAATAAAAATATTAAAGAAATTAAGTTAAAAAACATTAATATCAAAACAAATAAACCTAATAGGATGAAATTCAAAAACCCATATAATAATAGCGAAATTTTAGATAAACACAAAACAACTATATACTCTAATAATATCCAAGGAAATAATCAATATACCAAAAAACAATTTAATATTTTTTATTATTATAATAACTTACACTGCTAATGAATCATAAATAAGGAACCAAAGAAAGTCACCATTTGACAAAGATGTCACCATTTGTCAAACATTTTGACTACTGATTATGGAGTTTTACGCATAGGTCTATTTAACAGATTTGTTATTGGCATCTAGATTAAAAAATAGTGAGGAGATAATATGCTAAATATGAATATATATCTGATATATAAAATTGTTGTATCACAGTGTTTGTTACAGAACTCCTCCGAAACGACTCGACCGATTCTTATGAAATTTTGTGTCCATATTCAGTAGGTCTGAGAATAGGATGTAAACTATTTTTCATGACCCTAAGTGATACGTGTCGGCCATTATTATCGATTAAGCGTCGATCGTAGCAGTGACGCTTGATGATGCTGCATTTTTGATATGTTGTAAGGGCACGTCTGAACATTGTATGTCCAAGTATGCAACCGAAAAAACCGACGGGAATACTTTTGGTGGCCGAAAAACTTCGAAATTTTCGGATTTTTTTTCAGTTTTTTCTTTATCTCCTAATCGGTGCGTTTTAGGGAAAAAGCACCAATAAATTTTTTTAAATAAGATTGAAATTGCTACAATGTGAGCCCAAATACAGCTCCGTAGGTTTCCTAACAGATCCTGAGTTAAGTTGCAATTATATAATAATTCACCGGAATCTTAACTCTATCTAATATATAAAATTGTCGCGTCACAGTGTTTGTTACAGAACTCCTCCGTAGTGACTTGAGGTATTGGTCAATATAAAAATATCACCGGGAATGTTATTGAAGGGGCAATATTGAATGGAATCTTTAAAGGAGAAGCCGTCCTGTAGCCACGTATTCCAAAGAAACCATCAGAACCCACAATACAGTTTAAAAGACTTTAATCTGATATAGACTTGGCTATTGCTATGACCATTAGCAAGTCTCAAGGTCAATCAATGTCCATTGCTTGTTTCGACCTAGAACATCCATGTTCCTCCCATGGACAATTAAATGTCCCATACTCACGTGTTAGTACACCATCTAATCTATTTGTATTAGCAAAGGACATATTAAAAAAGAATATTGGTCATCGATTAGCGCATAATAAATTGAAGTAAATAGTTATAATTTAAAACAATATTATTAGTTATAATTAAAAATCAACCATGATATACCTCATTCATTAATTTAATGTTTTTTATTTTATCAGTCAGGAATTTTGTATATTATTTATTTATTGTATAGTGCACTTAGATATAAGATGTATAAAATGTAAAATCGAAAATCTATTTAATTCATTTTTTCCATTCTTTTATAGTTTCTTTAAAATTAAAATGTTAATATAATATATTTTTAAAATTATTACAACAGCCACAGCAACGCGTGGCCGGGTCAGCTAGTATATTTATAAATATATAATGATATTTTATAAATTCTTATGTCTTTGGATAATGAAATAAAGACAGAATTGTTTCTCTGAAAAAAACAAAGTTTTATTTACAATACATTCACATTTACATGTTTTAAATAATAATTTTCAATTAAACTTTCCCTCATCTGAAAAAAAACAAAGAAACAGCTTTCAATACCTTTACTTCGTGTTTTTTCAAAATTCAATTTAAGGGTTTCAATTAAATCAATAACTGTAACCATATATCAAAACTATTGCCTCTCATATCTTCTATTTACAACAGCTGCTGGGTCAAGAAGGCTGTGACATTATTGCAGCAAATACAAAATTAAGAAAACTTTTGTACATTAGGGACGCAGTTTTCTTTACATCTCCCCCTTAGGGAGGAACAATTGCGAGTGAGAATGTTAAAATCATTCTTATATTCTCCTTCATCAGAAATTTTTTAAATTCTTTGGAATTTATACCAGGGTATTATTGGTCCGTTAATATCAAATCAATGTTGTAGTCTTTCGTCACACTTTTTATTAGCTTTATGAAATCATTGGCGCTTTGATTTCTTGATGTGGAAATATAGGCATATCTTGTGAAATGGTCAACAAGAAAATGTAGAAATTTTTTATTCGACCGAGTCCCTCCAAATCCACCAATGATATCAATGGATATAATTTCAAATGAGCGTGTTGACCTAATGTGACATGAGACCATATTTTGGTTTCTTCCTTGATTTATTTTTTTTTACAAATTTCACATTCATCACAAATTTGTTGAATGTTTCTGATGATATTTTTAGCAGAGTAGAATTTTGTTATTTTATTTGTTAGTTGTGTTCTTCCGATGTGGCGGTAAGTGTAATGGTCATCGTTTATTACAGTTTTGCTAAGTTGCTCTGAGTGTACGATTTTTTTTCTTCTTTTACTTTTTATAGTAAATTTTATTCTCCAAAATAAATTTTCCATTTTGTAAGTCTAAATTTGTATGTTGGTCATTTATTATATCCAGTAGGTTAATTAAATTTACTACTTTTAAAAAGTCGTCAGCATTTTCATAAGGTTCTAGAACTGGATTTTGACTTAAACAGTCTGCTTCTTGGTTTGATTTCCTTGGGTTATATCTAATTTTGAAATTATATTGGGATAAATAATATGACAAATCACCTAATTCCTCATCAGTTCTAGCCTTCATGTTCATATTTTCTAATGGTTTATGATCTGAGTAGACTATAAATTCTTTTCCCATAAGCCAGTGCTGCCAATATCTTACAGCTTCATGTTAGGGAAGAATTGGTTGACTGTATCTTCTAATATAAGGAAGAAATAGTTGTGGGGTGCAGCCAATAAAAACACCTAAATAAGTGTAACTAAATAAATAATTTACACTTATTTTGGTGTTTTTATTGACTGCACCCCCAACTATTTCTTCCTTAGATTATCTTACAGCTTCATTTATTGCCAGACATTCTAGGTATATCGCATTCTTCTTTTTTTGAGCTTCTGTTAATTTTTTTGAAAAATAAGCAACTGGCTTACTGTCGCCGTTTTTATCTTCTTGTTTCAGCTCTGCTCCCACTCCTTTGACACTAGCCTGAGTGCATATGGCTGTTGGTAGTTCGGGATCAAAGATATTTAGATGTGGTTCTGAACATAGCAATGCCTTTATTTTATATATTTCGAATTCAGTATTCATCTTACTGGTATTCATCCTACTGGTATTCATCTTACTGGTATTCATCCTACTGGTATTCATCCTACTGGTATTCATCTTACTGGTATTCATCTTGGACAAACCATCACCCTCAACAACCGTTGGCTTAGAAGCTACACTTCTTACCATTAACTAAGGTATTTAATTTAGGTACACTTCTTACCATGTATCGAACGCGTTGTAAAAATAAAAGAAAAATCGTGTTGTCATAGATATTAATAAGTTTCGTTTTCTTAATACTTTAATCCAAAGATTGGTATTATTAATAATAATATTGAGGAGGAGAGGCATACCAACTTTTAACTTTTTGTAATACTATCAATTAAATAAAACATCTCTAGGAAGTAAAAAGAATGAGAAAATTAAATCTAAAAGGCGATGGCCTAGGGAAGATTGTTTTTTGGGGGAATAATTAGCTATCTTTAGCTATCAACCTAAGATTTGAAGGAGTCCAACATTTTGAAGAAGAAAAACAAATTAAAAAATTTAAGATAAAATAAAATGAATACCTTTTCTCCTCAGTGCTAAGCTTGGTTTAGTCAGGGCCGATAACTATATCAAAGTTTGCTTAGAAGTCAATTTGAGTCTTGACCTGGTCATCTTCTACTCAAATATTATTAGTAACATTAATATCAGGATAAAAGTACTATTATTAAACTTGGTGGTTCAGCGTATTCTAGGCCAAATCATTTCCCTGCACAACCATTGGCTTAGAAGCAGTACAGTCTCTACCTAGTACTGAACCCAATATACTTAATGGATCAGTAAATGTAACAGTATTAAAAAAAAAGTTCGTGTAATTATAGTTATTAATAATAAGCTTAATAACGTCCTTCGGAAGGGACGTTAAACGGGGATCCCGAGCCTGTACGATATCAGGTACTCGTTAAAAATCCTTATCCTAATTAAACCTGGATAGGCAAAATTTAGAGCTCCCAATGTAGTATCGACCGATTAGCCATAGGCAGCAAAAAGTGACGTTAAATGAACAAACAAACAAATATTATTTTAACAAAACTTATTATTAATAACTATAATTACACGAACTTTTTTCTAATACTGTTACGTTTACTGATCCATTAAGTATATTGGGTTCAGTACTAGGTAGAGACTGTATTGCTTCTAAGCCAATGGTTGTGCAGGGAAATGATTTGGCCTAGAATACGCTGAACCGCCAAGTTTTACTTTCACTAAAGGAAATCCAATTTATAAATGTCTGTTATGTTTGCAGATCTCAAAGGTTCGAATTCGGGATCTACAACTTAGAAAATCAGTGCTCTACTCACTAAGCTACCCCGCTTAGGTACTAGTTACTATCATATATTATATTATTCACTGTATTGTTTAGTTACAAACAATAATTTCTTTTTTTTTTTTTTACTAATTGTAATCATTCATTTTTCTGTAATGAAAAAGAATATTGAATAATAGCAATCATTTGAAAATATTTGGTTCTTGTTATGATATAATCAAGTAAGCATTAGCGTTTGTAATTGTAACACCTATTGGTTTTATGAAATAAAGTTATTCATGATGTTTAAACAGTAAACATGTGTTACTAAATTCCTATATATATATATATATATATTTCTAATAGGTTATGGGCCCAGATAAAGCCTAAAATAGTTTTGTTTCTCTCTAAATATTTTTTTTTCTCGTTATATTTATAAAATAGTGCGATGATGGCAAAGTCGAGTGAATCGGCGGATTCGCATCATGTTTTTGATAGACTTACCGGACGTGAAAATTTTAATGATTGGAAATTTAGTATGAGGATGATTCTAATCCAGGAAAACTTGTGGGACTGCATTTTAGGGTTTGCTGAATCGGATAAGATTCCCGAAGATGAAAAAAAAAAGTAAAGGAATAATTCACCAAACTACTGTAATGTATACTCCGGAGCAGAATGGTGTGGCAGAAAGAACAAATAGAACGGTCATGGAAACAGCAAGATGTCTAATGAAAGATTCTGGTGTTGCAGATGAAATGTGGGCAGAGGCAGTAAATACTGCAATTTATCTAAAAAATCGCTCACCTCATAAAGCCATAAAGGGAAAGACACCGGAAGAATTTTGGATAGGACATAAAGTGGATTTATCGCACTTAAAAATTTTTGGTTGCATAGCATATGTACATATCCCTAAAGAAAAAAGAAAAAAGATAGACTCAAAAAGTGAGCCATACATATTTGTAGGATATTCTGAGACTACAAAAGGCTATCGACTGTGTAACCCCAGAAAATCCGGAACTGTGATAATTGCTACATATTTTGTATTTTTTGAATCTAAATTTTCTTTAAATGAGGAAAAGAAGAAAATTATGGACCAATCGAATCTGAACTTGATGAAGAACCTAAAGAACTTGATGAAGAACCTACAGATGTTGATGAAGAACCTACACAAATCAATGAAGAACCTGAGGAACATACAGAAATTAACGAAGATGCTAAAGGCCAAATTAACATCAGAACAATAAAACCAAAACCCTATCCAGACTATGAGCTCTTCTACCTAACTACCACAGAGGAACCCTCAACATATGATGAAGCTATCAAAGGTCCTGATGCAGACAGATGGAGAAAGGCAATGGAGGAAGAATATCAATCTTTAAAAATAAATAGGGTATGGCATTTAGTTAATAAACCTCCAAATAGCCACATAATTGATAGCAAATGGGTTTATTCTAAAAAAATTGATCTTAATGGGGAATTAAAATATAAAGCCAGATTAGTAGCTGGGATTTTCTCAAAAATATGGTATTGATTTTGAAGAAACTTTTTCACCTGTTATTAGGCATTCTACCTTGCGTTTATTATTTGCTATATCAGTAGAATTAAATTTAGACATTATTCATGTTGATGTAAAAACAGCTTTTTTAAATGGTAAATTAGATGAATTAGTATATATGAATCAGCCTAAAGGTTTTAATAATGATAGTAAAAAGGTATGTTTATTAAATAAAGCTATTTATGGATAGAAGCAATCATCCAGAGTTTGGCATAAAGAAGTGGAAAATACCATGAATAATTTAGGTTTTAAAAAATCCTTATATAAAAATTGTTTATACTTTAAGACTTTTTTGGATAATTCAAGGATATATATAGCATTATATGTTGATGACTTTTTGATTTTTAGTAATAATAATAATGCTGAAAAGGATAAATTTATTAAATCATTATCAAAATTGTATGAGATTAAAAATCTTGGACCTGTTAAGAAATTTTTAGGCATAAATATAAGTAGATCATCTGGTCAAATTAAATTAGATCAAAAAGATTTTATTTTAAAACTGATAAAGGATTTTGATATGGTGGATTCAAAGCCTGCTAAAACTCCTATGGAACATGGATTAAAGTTAGGAAAGGCTGGATTTAAAGATGAAAAACTTCCATATCAGAAATTAATAGGAGCACTCATGTATGTAGCTATTAATACACGCCCTGACATTGCTTTTGCTATAAATTATCTTAGCCAATTTAATAACTGTTATAATTCAACTCACTTTGTTTATGCTAACAGAATATTAAGGTATTTAAAGGGATCTATTGATAAAAGTCTAATATTTATTAAAAATAATAAAAATTTTGAATTAACAGCATATATCGATGCTGATTGGAGTAATAATATATCTGATAGAAAATCTTATACTGGTTTTGTTTTTAAAATGTCTTGTGGAGCAATATATTGGGAAGCTCGCAAGCAATCTTTCGTTGCTCTTTCAAGCACGGAGGCAGAATTCGTGGAACTGTCTGAAGGTGCCAAGGAAGCAATTTTTTTAAAGGATATAATCTCAGGATTAACTAATAAAAATAATGTAGTAAAACTATATAACGATAATCAAAGTGCCCAAAAACTAACGCAAAAATTAACGCAAAATCCAGTTTTCCACAATAAGACCAAACATATAGAGGTCAGATAACATTAGGGAACAAACAGCAAATGGCAGTATAAAAGTTTCATACAAACCTACTGAAAAAATGGTGGCAGATATATTCACTAAAAGTCTACCTGCATCTAAATATAATTTTTGTATACATAAACTTGGAGTTTTATGATTTTTTTTTTTTTGTATTCATTTAATTTTTTTTGTTTCTTTAATTTTGAATTTTGTAAACATACATAAATTTTGTAAATTTTCATGAATTTTGTATTGGTTATTGAAAATGATATTGTTTAATTTCATCAATTTTTATCATAATGCAATTGGGAAAAACCACAATGCAAAGCCTTATGTTTCAAATCTAGTAATACACCCACTTACCAGTCGACGTATCGCCTATTCAGGCATTATCAAGACACCAAAACAAAAAGGGGGTTATGTGAATCACATCTCGAAGAAAAAGGTTCAATACATCCCAACGATCAACAGCCCAAACAGGCTCCAAACATGAGACAGCACCCCACCACCAAGACGTTCAATATAATTCAATGTTGATAAATTATACATAAATAAATATATTGATAGGGTTTCAAAAACTAAATTAACTACTTATGCCCCGCAGCATCCTAGAATATATGGATTAATTAAGTTGCATAAAGAAAACCTCTCAGACCGATTGTAAATAGCATTAAGGGACCTTCTTATAAACTGGAAAAATTCTTTAAACCGTTCTCAAATGGCCTGTACAATAATAACCCGTTCGATGTTAAAAATGCATTTGATGCTAAAAATAAGATTGATGATTTGAAAACTTTAGAAGAAAATGAACGACTTATAAAAAAGTTGTATGTTGGACGTCTTGGTGGTGGGGTGCTGTCTCATGTTTGGAGCCTGTTTGGGCTGTTGATCGTTGGGATGTATTGCACCTTTTTCTTCGAGATGTGATTCTGTTGGTTGATGGAATAAAATAAATGATTCGAGAGATAAAGTTAGATTTTATTCTCATATACAGATACAGCTCATGTCATGGCGCGGCAACAACAATACTGAAGTGAACCATACTTATACATGACGTCATGGCAAGCGCCTTCTATATTACAGATTAATAAGACGAATTTGGAATTACAATATCAATATTCCCCCATAATTCTAAATTTCGAAAAAACAAAAATTAAATTCAAACAAACAAATCATTAAAACATCAATCCAATATTTTCAACATTAATTTTGTGCTTGAGTCCACTCAAGGGTTTAGTTAAGAAATCTGCAACATTCTTATCAGAAGAAATATACTCAATACAAACACTATTATTTTTAACATGTTCTCTAACAAAATGATGTCTAATGTCTATATGTTTTGATCGTTCATTAATTACAGAGTTTTTAGATAATTCTAATGCACCAATGTTGTCACAAAATAGTTTGGTAGGCCCGGTCACTACACTGGGGTCTATTTCAGTTATCAAATTTCTGATCCAAAGAATCTCTTGAAGAGTCGATGATATGCTCATGTACTCTGCTTCACAACTCGACAAAGCAACTGTCTTCTGTTTTTTGCTGTTCCAAACGATTGCACCCCCTTGGATTAAAAAGCAATAGCCTGTGACTGAGTGTCTTTCATTAATTTTATTCCCCCAGTCAGCATCACAGTACACATTCAGATCATCTCTTCCATCCTTAGAAAGAGTCAATTTATAATCTGCAGTACCTTTTATGTATCTGAGTAGTCTCTTCACGGCATTCCAATGAACTCTTCGGTAGTTGTTGTTGTATCTGCTGAGAAGGTGAATGGCAAAAGCAATGTCAGGTCGGGAAACTTGAGACAGATAGAGCAGGCTGCCTATTGCTTCTCGATAAGGAATGCTTTTACATTCATCATCCTCCCCTTTGTCATGTTCGGTGAAGTCTAGTCCAGGTTCTAAGGGGTTCTTTACCGGCTTAGCATTGTCCATATTAAATTTTTTCAGAATTTGCTCAGCATATGATTTTTGGGAAATGCTGATTTTTCCATTGGCGCGATCACGAATGATTTCCATTCCAAGGCATCTTTTGATTGCACCAAGGTCTTTCATCTCAAAGCTCTCCTTCAATTTTTCTTTAATTTCGGTGGCTAGAACATGGTCATTATAGAACATTATAAAATCGTCTACATAAATTGCTATTATAAGAAAAGATTTATTAATCCGAATAATGTAAACACAGGGATCCGCTTTTGATTGTTGAAAACCAAGGTTTATCAATTTTTCATGTAGGTTTTTATTCCAACAACGCCCACTTTGTTTAAGTCCATAAATAGACTTTTTTAGCCTCCATACCTTCCCTTTGTCGGTTTCCTCAAGGAACTCCGGTGGTGGTATTACGTAGATTTCTTCCTCTAATTCACCATGTAAGTAGGCCGTTGTCACATCCATGTGGTCCACTTCGAGATCTTCTTTTGCGGTATAAGAAAGTAAATATCTTATGGAAGAATATTTGACGACAGGTGAGAACGTTTCTACATAATCTCGCCCATAAACTTGGCTACAGCCCTTAACGACCAGTCTGGCTTTAAAAATCCTCTTTTCTTGATCCTCTTTTATTTTAAAAACCCATTTTGATTTTAAAGGTTTGGTGTTGGTTGGAAGGTCAACAATTTCGAAAGTCTTGTTTATCTTCAATGCGTCCATCTCTCTTTCCATGGCAGCAATCCACATTTCCTTATAGGGTCCGTCTATGTCCTGTATTTCTTCATTTGACGCTAAATATAGTTCAAATCCAGGGAAGGTCTTAATTTTACGATGGCGCTTCGATCTTCGAGTAGTCCCATCCTCCTCTTCCAACGTCCTCTCAAAAATCTCAGTCTCATTTTCAAATCCGATGAATGGCTCTCCATCGCTTAACTCTTCGATGTATGGTTCTTCACAATCTGGCTTTTCATAGCTTGGTTTGTTTAATTGCTCTGAGAAAATAATAGGAATTTCACTTGACTGTTTAAAGATCTCATTAGGTTTTTCAATCGAAGTTGGCCTCTCAATAAATTTAACGTCCCTGGAAATGATTACACGCTTCGGGTTTGAAGGATTGATGAGTCTGTATGCCTTACAGTTATTCGGGTAGCCGACGAATATGCACTCTTCAGACTTTGTGTCTAATTTTTTTCTATTTTCTTTGGGGATAAATCTCATGGCCTTACACCCAAACACTTTAAGATATGATATGTTGACTTTTCTCCCGGACCAAATTTCTTCTGGCACCTTAAAATTCAAAGCTTTCGTAGGGCTACGATTTTTTAAGTAGGTGGCAGTATTTACTGCTTCCCCCCAATATCTGCGATCCAGACCTGAGTCTTCCAGCATGGCTCTTGATTTTTCGATAATCGTGCGATTGACTCTTTCACTTACCCCATTTTGTTGTGGAGAATAAGGTGCAAATTTTTGGTGCAGAATCCCTTGACTGTGCAAGTAATTTTCAAAATTTTTATTCGTATATTCTTTTCCATTGTCGGTACGTATTGTCTTGATTTTGGCGTCGAGCTGCTTTTCTACTTCATTCTTAAAATCTTTGAACTTATCCAAAATTTCATACTTGTTCTTCAATAAATATATAAACGTTTTTCGGCTGAAATCATCAGTGAACGTTAACATGTATCGCGCACCACCCCAAGAGGGTACGCTCATCGGTCCGCACAAATCCGAGTGTATGAGTTCCAGCTTCTGTGATGACTGTACACCCCTGTCCCTTTTAAAAGATTCTCTGCTTTGTTTACCTTTGATGCAGGCCAAACAATCGCTGTCATCGTTATCATTAAAGTCCATTCCCACTGCAGAACCTTTTAATTTTTTCATATAAAATCTATTCAGGTGCCCTAATCTTTGATGCCACAGATCGTGAGGTAATTTTTTTACCTGTTTAGTTTCATTATTATCATCGACCACTAGATTTACGGCTTGCGGTCTTCTTACCTTAAAAACTCCATTTTCATTAATTCCAGTCAGAAGTTCACTACCAGTAACATCACATTTGGAATAAATTTTACATTCGTCCCGATCAAAAACAACAGTGTACCCCTTATCAGTCATTTTACTCACTGATAAAAGGTTAGTCCCTAGTTGTGGAACGTACAACACATCAGAAACATCAATATCACTTGAAAGGTTCACTGATCCAACAGCTTCTGAAGAAATTTTATCATTATTAGCCACTGAAATCTCTTGTTTGTTTACACTACTGTCCCTCAGCCAATGTTTGTTTTTAGTCATATGGGAGGTTGCACCAGAATCGATTATCCAATCGTTGGGATCAGTTATCACAGATGATAAGGCGGCTAATAAAGTCGATTTTTTGTTTACATTTTCCTTTTTTTCAAAAACTTTCTTCTTGCATTCAGATGACTTATGTCCTTTTTTCTTGCATTTGAAACAAATTAATCCTTCTCGACAATTTGCGAAAATGTGCCCTGGTTTTTTACAGTTATAACAATTAAGTGGAGGACGTTCATTTTTCTTGAATTTTGTTACCAAAGCCGATTCCTCTCCTGAATCCTCCTTCGAAGATTTTTGAATAAGGACGGATCTAATATAATCCGAAGTAGTTTTGACACCTGTGCTTTCCATAGCCATTATCATTGGCTCGTATTCGTCCGATAGCCCACTTAACATGATGACACCGATGAATTCGTCATTCATTCCGGCTCCTATAGCTTCTAATTTCTGGGATAGTGACAAAATCTCATTTAAGTAATCCTCCATGCTACTAAAATGGCTTAATTCAACACGAAAAAGTTTTCTAAGTAGGGATAACCTTCTTGAAAGGCCCTTATCTTCATAAGTATTTTCGAGCTTCTCCCAGATTTCTTTAGCTGTTTTGCTGCTTTTTATGATAGGATAAAGGGATTCATCAATCAACAGACAAATTTTGGCTCTGGTCTTCGAATCCTTCTTCTTGTCTTCGTCTTCTCCGGTGACACAACCCCATAAGTCCTCAGCAGTCAAATACATTTCTACTCCAAACTTCCAAGTGCTGTAATTTTCGCGTCCAAGCAATTTTTTAATGCTAGGTGACCAACTGGAGTTGTTATCCATGTTTATCTTCCCGTTCATAGTAAAGATAATCAATACCGTTAACACGTGTCCGGCCCGATTCACACTTACTTCGGTTTCACGCACTAATATA
Source organism: Arma custos (assembly GCA_037127475.1). Taxonomy (NCBI): domain Eukaryota; kingdom Metazoa; phylum Arthropoda; class Insecta; order Hemiptera; family Pentatomidae; genus Arma; species Arma custos. The sequence continues at coordinate 131,932,066 of CM073764.1, forward strand.
AAAACACGGAATGTCAACTTCTCTCGAACATCCTCCTGGGCCCATAACCATTGTTGGTTGATGAAATAAAATAAATGATTCGAGAGATAAAGTTAGATTTTATTCTCATATACAGATACAGCTCATGTCATGGCGCGGCAACAACAATACTGAAGTGAACCATACTTATACATGACGTCATGGCAAGCGCCTTCTATATTACAGATTAATAAGACGAATTTGGAATTACAATATCAATAGATTCACATAACCCCCTTTTTGTTTTGGTGTCTTGATAATGCCTGAATAGGCGATACGTCGACTGGTAAGTGGGTGTATTTTTGAAACATAAGGCTTTGCATTGTGGTTTTTCCCAATTGCATTATAATAAATAATAGTGTTTCTTTTTGAGTTTTTGGCTCTATTTTAGTGATCAATTTTTATCTTGTATCAACTTATTGTAATAGATTAATAATGATTTATTTTTGTATTTGCATTACTAGATTAAAGGGGGATGTTATGATATAATCAAGTAAGCATTAGCTTATGTACTTGTAATACCTACTGGTTTTATGAAATAAAGGTGATTCCTTTCATGATGTTTAAACAGTATTTATACATATATATATATATATTTATTTATGTATTTATATATAATAAATTAATATATATTAATTATATATATATATATATATATATATATATATATATATATATATATATATATATATATTTAAGGAAGAAATAGTTGGGGGTGCAGTCAAAGAAAACACCAAATAAGAAAAACTTATTTATTATGTGCCGACGTTTCGGCCTACAATGTAGGCCATCTTCAGGGCTAAGAGAGAGAAACAAACAAAAATATATAAAAACGTAGCAGTAACAAGAATATATAAAAAGTGGTACAGGAGTGAAAAAATAAAAGTAGTGACTAGATATGATGAAATAGTGAAAAGATAAAATAGTGAATAGATAAAAATAGTGACTAGATATGATGAAATGGTGAATATATATATGATAAATAAGAAAGAATATAAGACTGGTTACAGAATATAAGAAAGAATAAAGAATAAAAAAGAAAGAATATAAGACTGGTTACAGAATATAATAAACTTAAAAAAGTGATAGATAAAAATAAAATTGTAGATGATGAAAAGAAATAATAATGGTGACAGATATAAAAAACAAGAATACGAATATAAAATATAAAAAATACAATATAAAAATACAAGTCAAGAAAGGATAAAATGTAAACAATAATATAAAGGGAAAGAAAAATGAGGAGGTAAACGGAAAGATACAAAAAGAGAAGATTAAAATTATAGAAAAAGGGGGGGTTACATAGGTATGAGGGGTTACATAGGTAAAGTGTAATAATATAAGCATATATAGAAATAAAAGCTTGATAAATTTCAAAAATGAAACATTGAACATAGTGGTATTTATAACTATGCACTATGAGGAATGAAAAGAAAAAGAAAATATAAGTAAGGGAAGTTAATATGTAACTGTATACAGTAGGAAGCAGTGGCATTAATGCAAAATAAGATGTGAATATAACATAAACATGTAGAAAATAGGTAAAGAAATACAGAGGATGAAAAATATGAGGCTAAATAATAATGAACTCTATACATTAACAAATGATGGATGCCAAAAGAAGGTGTGAGAACAGGTGAGAAGAAAGGTGAATGTGAAAAGGATGGAGATAAGATAAATACCAAGGTATGTACTAACCGAATAGAACACGCACAGCTTGGGGAGCTCAGAATCAAGTGAGAGAAAAATACGTTATAAAAATACGTTAGGTCGGCTGGAGGAAGCGATCTAGGCGAAATCTGACGGCCAAACAAATAATGACAAAGAAGGGGGAAGGAGATAAGCAGATGTGTAGGCAATAAGAGACCGTAAATAATGTAAATAGCGTGAAAAATTATATGGAATTAATTAAAATTAAAAATTATATATTATATATTATATTTTATATAAATTAAAATTAAAAATAAATAAAATTAAAAAGGAGAAATGCAGATGCCTGAATATAAGTGACCGTAAATAATGTAAAATGCGTGAAAAATTAAAAGTCAATGCTCAACATGTAATTAATAAAAGAATGGTATAAAAAATTAAGAATGTAAGGTTATTTTAGTAAATTAAAAATTTGGGAGTAGGTTAGGGATAGGTGATGGGAGTCGGTCTTGGCATTAACGGTAGAGGAATCTAAATTGATGTGAATGGTTTCTGAGAGGATGCGTTTATTATAATTAGGAACGGAGGCCAGGATCGACGTATTTTCGAAGTCAAAAATGTGGTTAAAGGATAGGGCGTGTTCGGAGAGTTTAGAAGCGGTTGGGTTGTGGGAGGAGATGGAATATTTGTGTTGGATAATGCGGTCTTTAAGTAGGTTTTTGGTTTCGCCGATGTAGGAAGAGTTGCAGTTGGGAGTAGAGCACGGAATGCGATAGACGACCTGAGAGCGATGTTTTAGAGGAATGGGATCTTTGACTCGGGTATAAATATTGGAGAGTTTGTTGTGGGATTTAAAGGCGATGCGTAAATTGGGGATCGCGGAACGTAGGGATTTTTGAATGTTATTAGAGAGGGAGGGTATATATGGCAAGGATCTGTATATAGGGATAGAAGGCGGATGTGGAGATCGGGTGCGGGTGGGTGGGTTATAATGGTGATGGATGAGTTTATTGATAACATAGGGAGGAAAATTGTTTTTTAATAGGATTTCTTTGATGCGTTGGGTGTTGGTGTTATGGAAGCAAGCGTCGGAGAGGGATAGACCACGGTGGATGATATTTTTGGCGACATTGATTTTTTGGTGGTGCGGATGTTGGGAGTAATAATTGAGGAGTCTGCCAGAATAGGTGGGTTTAGTATACCAATCAGTGGATAAGGTGTGATCGGGATTTCTAAAGATACGGAGGTCAAGGAAAGGTAGTGATTTGTTATGTTCAAGTTCAACAGTGAAATGTAGGCGGGGATGGTATGCATTTAAGGATGATAATAAACCTGGAATGATGTTAGGATTTAGGATAAGGAGGAGGTCGTCCACATATTTTTTAATGAAAATGACATCGTCACGGAACTGGGGTAGGATGGAGTCTAGAAGGTCATTTAGGACAATATTGGAGAGGTCAGGAGCGAGGGGATTTCCCATGGCCAGTCCACTCGTTGAATCTACGAATATCTTCCCTCACCCAATTCTTAACCAGTCACCTTAACCAGGTCCAAATGAATAGCCTCTCCACCCTTATTTCATCTACCTTCACTACAACCAGGTCACGCAAAAAACTCCACCTCATCTCCAAATTCAATTCACTTTACCACAAATCCCTTACCTCCAAAATCTACCCAAAAGGAGATGATAACTGGGTACTTAACATTTCTTCCACCAACATCCCCACCCATGTCAACAACATTCTTTCCCTAGGACCTAACTTTTCTGCACCCTCCTCCTCCTTCAAAAAAATTATACCTGACCTATTGACCGACTTAGAATATATCCATAATGACCCCCTCCTCAACCATTCACATGTTCAACCTGATCTTTCACGCGTCTCTGTAGCTAATATCATTTCCAACTTCCTTCAGCACCCCCATTCCACCCCTTCTAATTTCTCCCCGCAATTTTTCAAAGACCTTGCGTCCACACGCTCTTTTCTTCAATCGCATGACGACTTAATTGTCACCAAAGCTGACAAAGGTAACTCTACTGTTATCATGGACCTTTCGGATTATAACCTCAAAATTAATTCCCTCCTTTCTGATACGTCCACCTACCAACCCATACCACGTGATCCTACTACATCTCTCCAAAAACAATTCAACCTCCACCTAAAAAGCCTTGTCAATTCTAAATTAATTACTTATCCTGTTTACAGAAACCTCATTTCCTATAATTCCTTAGCCCCCCGTTTTTATGGTCTTCCCAAAATCCACAAACCCAACAACCCCCTCCGTCCGATTACAGCTAACGTCAATTCACCATCTACAAAACTTAGCAAGTTCTTACTTTCATCCTTACAAGTCCTCAGCCGTAACAACCCATATGATATCCAAAATTCTTTTCATCTACGTGATCTTTTAACATCCCTCACCATTCCTGATCATTACATCCTCACTTCCTTCGATGTCGAAAGTCTTTTTACCAACATACCCTTAGATAAAGCCCTTGTCATTATAGATAACCACTGGTCACTAATAGAACCCCATACCTCTCTCAACCGGTCCTCATATCTCCAATCCCTTAAACTCTGCTGCGAATCTGGCTACCTCACTTTCCATGGACAGTTCTTTAACCAAATTTCTGGACTGGCCATGGGAAATCCCCTCGCTCCTGACCTCTCCAATATTGTCCTAAATGACCTTCTAGACTCCATCCTACCCCAGTTCCGTGACGATGTCATTTTCATTAAAAAATATGTGGACGACCTCCTCCTTATCCTAAATCCTAACATCATTCCAGGTTTATTATCATCCTTAAATGCATACCATCCCCGCCTACATTTCACTGTTGAACTTGAACATAACAAATCACTACCTTTCCTTGACCTCCGTATCTTTAGAAATCCCGATCACACCTTATCCACTGATTGGTATACTAAACCCACCTATTCTGGCAGACTCCTCAATTATTACTCCCAACATCCGCACCACCAAAAAATCAATGTCGCCAAAAATATCATCCACCGTGGTCTATCCCTCTCCGACGCTTGCTTCCATAACACCAACACCCAACGCATCAAAGAAATCCTATTAAAAAACAATTTTCCTCCCTATGTTATCAATAAACTCATCCATCACCATTATAACCCACCCACCCGCACCCGATCTCCACATCCGCCTTCTATCCCTATATACAGATCCTTGCCATATATACCCTCCCTCTCTAATAACATTCAAAAATCCCTACGTTCCGCGATCCCCAATTTACGCATCGCCTTTAAATCCCACAACAAACTCTCCAATATTTATACCCGAGTCAAAGATCCCATTCCTCTAAAACATCGCTCTCAGGTCGTCTATCGCATTCCGTGCTCTACTCCCAACTGCAACTCTTCCTACATCGGCGAAACCAAAAACCTACTTAAAGACCGCATTATCCAACACAAATATTCCATCTCCTCCCACAACCCAACCGCTTCTAAACTCTCCGAACACGCCCTATCCTTTAACCACATTTTTGACTTCGAAAATACGTCGATCCTGGCCTCCGTTCCTAATTATAATAAACGCATCCTCTCAGAAACCATTCACATCAATTTAGATTCCTCTACCGTTAATGCCAAGACCGACTCCCATCACCTATCCCTAACCTACTCCCAAATTTTTAATTTACTAAAATAACCTTACATTCTTAATTTTTTATACCATTCTTTTATTAATTACATGTTGAGCATTGACTTTTAATTTTTCACGCATTTTACATTATTTACGGTCACTTATATTCAGGCATCTGCATTTCTCCTTTTTAATTTTATTTATTTTTAATTTTAATTTATATAAAATATAATATATAATATATAATTTTTAATTTTAATTAATTCCATATAATTTTTCACGCTATTTACATTATTTACGGTCTCTTATTGCCTACACATCTGCTTATCTCCTTCCCCCTTCTTTGTCATTATTTGTTTGGCCGTCAGATTTCGCCTAGATCGCTTCCTCCAGCCGACCTAACGTATTTTTATAACGTATTTTTCTCTCACTTGATTCTGAGCTCCCCAAGCTGTGCGTGTTCTATTCGGTTAGTACATACCTTGGTATTTATCTTATCTCCATCCTTTTCACATTCACCTTTCTTCTCACCTGTTCTCACACCTTCTTTTGGCATCCATCATTTGTTAATGTATAGAGTTCATTATTATTTAGCCTCATATTTTTCATCCTCTGTATTTCTTTACCTATTTTCTACATGTTTATGTTATATTCACATCTTATTTTGCATTAATGCCACTGCTTCCTACTGTATACAGTTACATATTAACTTCCCTTACTTATATTTTCTTTTTCTTTTCATTCCTCATAGTGCATAGTTATAAATACCACTATGTTCAATGTTTCATTTTTGAAATTTATCAAGCTTTTATTTCTATATATGCTTATATTATTACACTTTACCTATGTAACCCCTCATACCTATGTAACCCCCCCTTTTTCTATAATTTTAATCTTCTCTTTTTGTATCTTTCCGTTTACCTCCTCATTTTTCTTTCCCTTTATATTATTGTTTACATTTTATCCTTTCTTGACTTGTATTTTTATATTGTATTTTTTATATTTTATATTCGTATTCTTGTTTTTTATATCTGTCACCATTATTATTTCTTTTCATCATCTACAATTTTATTTTTATCTATCACTTTTTTAAGTTTATTATATTCTGTAACCAGTCTTATATTCTTTCTTTTTTATTCTTTATTCTTTCTTATATTCTGTAACCAGTCTTATATTCTTTCTTATTTATCATATATATATTCACCATTTCATCATATCTAGTCACTATTTTTATCTATTCACTATTTTATCTTTTCACTATTTCATCATATCTAGTCACTACTTTTATTTTTTCACTCCTGTACCACTTTTTATATATTCTTGTTACTGCTACGTTTTTATATATTTTTGTTTGTTTCTCTCTCTTAGCCCTGAAGATGGCCTACATTGTAGGCCGAAACGTCGGCACATAATAAATAAGTTTTTCTTATTTGGTGTTTTCTTTGACTGCACCCCCAACTATTTCTTCCTTAAATTAGAAGATACAGTCGACCAATTCTTCTCTAATATATATATATATATATATTTCTAATAGTTCTCCATACGGCGGTTGATGTGTTGTCCACTTCGAATATTTTGATTTAACATATGGCCTTAACGGACCGTGGTCAAGGTTAAGAGATCACTCTCTATGTTTAAAAATGTTGTTGTTGTTGTTTTATTTAACGTCACTTTATGCTGCTATGGCTAAACGGACGATGCTACAGTGGGAGCTCTAAATTTTGCCTATCCAGGTTTAATTAGATAGGGATTTTTAACGAGTACCTGACATCGTACAGGCTGGGGACCCCCGTTTAGCGTCCCTTCCGAAGGACGGCGTAACTAAGGATTTTTTACCCCCTTAAAAAAATCCTAGGGCCACCTGCCGGGCTACGAACCCGCGATCTTGGGTTTAGTAGTTTGTTACGTTAACCACTAGACCACAGGTGACCATGTTCGTGCTATGTTCCCAGTTCCTAATAACATTGATTTTTGAGGTGTTCCTTATTCCTTCAAGGATCAAGGATTTTATTGTTTCCTCAGGAATAAGGCCATTGGTTAGAAACTACAATTAGTACTACTTCAATCTTCACCAGCCTATAAAGATGCTTCATCTCCTCCCTAAGATCCTGATATTTTCGAATTTTTTCCTTTATTGTTTTTGCATGTTATCATCGAAAGGAACTTTTGTTTGAAAATCAACGATTTTTCCTTAAACTAAATTATGGAATAAATGTCGGTTGGAAGGACATTGTTGAATCGGCCCTAAAGGGACTGGTCGGAGCTATATGCAGCCTACCACTGTAACGTGGAAACTATGGTTCCCAGCAGCGTGAGGTTGGGACTCAGCTATGTTGCATACATATATAGAATACTTTATATTTATTTATTATGTATTATTATTTAATATTTGTTTATTTTTTTTTAGTTTCACCCAACTTTGGGGTACTCTGGATCAAACAATTAAGTAAGTTCCGTGACATTCCCTCCGCCCAGTATTTCTTCATCCTCTCAGACCTTCTATTCCTTTCTTGATCGGAGGCAGTTCCATCACTGAGTACATCCTCAGTAACGGGTTCTCTCTGTTTCCTTAAATCAATTCGTTTCAGTTTCTTTTATAAGAAATTTAAATATTCTTTTAGATTGCCAACTTGCATTGATTCGCAGGATATGTCCATAGAATTTAACCCTTCTGTTACCATTACCTATGGTCTACTGGTTAGCATAAACAACTGCTAAGCCCAAGATCGCGGGTTCGTAGCTCGGCAGGTGTCCCTAGGATTTTTTAAAGGGGGTAAAAAATCCTTGGTTATGCCGTCCTTCGGAAGGGACGTTAAACGTTGCTATCTCAATAACCTGTACTTTCTTAGCTGCCTTGTCAATAAGCACGATGTCAGGTCTGTTGTGAGGTATTTGATGGTCTGTTATCATCATATGGTCCCAATATAATTTAACAGTCCCACTTTCTAACAATGCTTCTATAGAAAGGTTGGTGACCTTTAAATAGTTGATAACTTTCAGCAACTGCTTGATTAATTACCTTCGGTCCATTATTGTGTCTTTGAAGGTTTTACACTTATCATCACTGGCCTTCTGCGAGATATACTTCCTGTACGAACGAGTTGCTATTACTTGATCTTGTATTGCCAAAAGGAACCCTTCTGTCTCTGGAAACATACCTTCATTTCTTAACCACTGGACAGATGCTGCTAAATTGATTCCAGAAGTTATCAATGGGTTGTAAAATCTGCCATGAAGATGTTTACATTTCCAATACGTGGCAAGGCTCTGTTCAGTTAGGTGTTCTCCTGCCGAAGCAACTTTAGTGCCGCTTATCCGTGGTCATGCCTTCCAATCGCAGACAATACTGGGGAAGTTCTGATCATTACATATGCCTTTTAAGTTGTGTTTCCTGTTCATGGCACGGTTTTAACAAACTAGTGAGACCTCACCATGTTTTCTGGCGGTATAGAGCCGCGAGACTGAAGAGTTCAGATGGCGTTGTCTTTCAAGGTCGGCATTTGACCATTTTATTATACCAAAGGACTACGTAACCGCTTAGATTCCCCATGTATTAAAGGCCTTAATTAAATTTCCTGAACTTAATTTGTTTTTCGAATTCATCCTGAATGTTTTCTTTAAAATCCTACTTGGATTTCAGAAGCTGAGAGATACCCAGATATCAGTATGAATCAGTTTTTTTTTTAACTGCTTGATAACTTCACTGTTTGAAATGATAACATTAAAGAGTGATAACATTTTCATGTTAACATGTTCATTCATTTTAAACAAATAGTTTCGACGAGATTCGGCTTTTGAATATCCTTTAATATCTATTAATTTTATATGCACAAGCAGCGAGATTTAGTTGTAATCGATTCGACAGCATTATCATTTTTTTTTTATAACTTCAGATCGGTACTATAATAAATATGAGTTAGGTTAACGATTTCTTACTAGTTCCAATTGCTTTACAAGGGTAATTGCACCTACATATATCCAATGTCAAATTTTATCAATATCACTTCCCGATATTATATATTCTTCTAAAATACTGTTCACTGCTGTGACAGTATGCAATGTTTGTTTTACAATATGGCTCTGTAGTACTGATGGGATATAGTGTAGTGGAATACCCTGGTACTTGACATGTTCGTTAATTAAAATGTCAGGAATAATTGCATTATCAATTTTACTTAAGTTTTCTCCTTCGTCAATAATATTCGATAAAGAGATTTCCTGGTTTACAGGGGTTACGGGGCCTCGTTCTCCTCTATTGGTTCTGGCGATATCGCTTCTTGGTTTATTTTACATTCAACATCTCTCTCTTAATGTCGTTTATTTCGGACATTGATAGGAAGTTCCTGCTGAGTGCTTACTTTACCTGATCAGCAATGCATAGAGACGATAGATGGATCTGAAGAAATTTTTCATTCCAAAGTGAAGCAATCCTTGAGCTGTATCCTATTTTCTATTTTTTGTTTAATTTTATTGTCAGATTTGCAGCCAGAGATAAGCTCGGATTGCCACTGCGTTAATTTCACATGTCCAGTTCATCCGCTGTTGGTTATTTCTTCGGTTCCATACGGCAGCTGCGCTTCGCCACTACCTTCCAATGTCCGAAGGCTGTTGTTAGTTGTAAGAAACTCCTCTAGGGAGCGATAGCGTAGGTGGTGTCTGCGCACACCCCACTCTACCCCGATGGGTGAGTCTATTCTGAATGTTGTACCGCTAATACAAAGTGTTCTCACATTCCAGTGTATTCTTTTTCCTTTCCTTTATACATTTGCCACGTTATTTGTCAGGCCTATAACTGCGGCAAGTGAGTTCTAACAGAGTGTTTAAGTCGTGGTGTGAGTCGGGAAGTGACAGTTGAGTGAAAACCGGTAATTATTGAGTTTTTCAATTTGGCTTCGATTTAGATCAAAGATGGCGGCGGTTTCAGTCCCATTTCCACAGCTTAATGCTCAGAACTATACCAGCTGGAAGTTCAGAATCCTCTGCATTTTAGAGGTAAAGGAGGTGAGGGATGTCGTAGACGAGGCGGTAATTTCAGGGGAAGTGGATGAAAAATTGCTTCTGAAAGATGCGAAAGCCAAGTCAATTATTGTGGCTTGTATCACCGACAAACATATCGAATACGTCAAAGGTGCAAAAACATTATATGAAATGATGAAAAACCTTTGTGAACGAGTGTTTGATAGGAAGAGTATTATTTCAAAATTATATGTTCGGAGAAAGCTGCTTCAACTTAAATTTGATGATACCGATTTACAAGATCATTTCATCAAGTTTGATGAATTGATGAGGGAATTAGAGGCCACCGGTACCAGGATAGAAGAAGATGATAAGGTATGCCATCTCCTATTGACGATGTCATCAAAGTATGAAACAGTAGTGACTGTGCTAGAAACCTCAGATCAGAAGCTTACTCTTGACCTGGTAAAGAGTAAATTACTGGACTTTGAATTAAAATCAAAGGTAATAAAGATTATATTACCGGCAACTCTACTGTGTGTGCTTTTATTAGGAAGAAACAACGTAAATGTTTTATTTGTGGTAGCACACAACATTTAAAACTGGATTGTCCCAAGAAGAAATATAAAGGGCACACGAACAAGAAAAATGTTAAGAGTGATCAAGGCTCTTCAAGTGCTCGAAACTTTGTTGGGAGTGCAACAGATGCGGACATTTTGTTTACAGCCATTGATGTGGATGTTGACAATCGAATTACCTCAGCCATCGATGTGTCACAGACTATTGGTTTTATTATCGATAGTGGAGCTTCTCATCACTATGTAACCCCAAGTGTATTCAGACAGGTTTGTTGACGTTAGAGTCACCTGTGAATATTCGCATTGCTGATGGACAGATTTTATCCTCAAGTATAACAGGTCAATTACAACTAGTGTAGGTGGTACGTGAACAAGCTTATGTGGTTCCATCATAAGTTATCACATAACTTATCTGTGCAGGAGCTAATGAATGCAGGTAACAAAGTTTTGTTTTGGGGGGGAAAGGCATGTATTAAAAATGAACAAAAGGGTTTCCAAAAGTATTGTCAGTCAGTTGGCAATATATTTATTGCACAATTTAACGTAAAATATATAGTGAATGAATCAGGTAACTTGGCAGTTAGTGCTGACACTTGGCATAGAAGGATGGGGCATGCCAATTATGAATGTTTAAGGCAGCTGAATTTGCCTGTGCCTAGTGATATATGTTCGCCCTGCAGAGAAGGTAAGGCTAAAAGACTACCCTTTAAACAAGTAACTCATTCTTCAACAAGGAAGGGGGAGTTTTTACATTCTGATATCGCTGGTTCTGTCAAAAATGTTGGTCTTAATGACGAAAGGTACTTTCAAGTTGTCATTTGTGACTATACCCATTTTGTGTCTGTCTATGTTTTAAAAACCAAAAATGAAGCTGAAGATAATCTTATTAATCATATGAGAATTCTAGAGGCTGAAGGCTTCCCTTGTTCGAGACTTCGAGTTGACAATGGCGGAGAAGTGTCAAGCGCTCGGTTCAAGAATTGGTGCAAACAGAAAGGGGTGAAACTGGAATACACATTACCTTATACCCCTCAGGAAAACGGAGTGAGTGAGCTTACTCTGATGGATAAGGCCCGGTGTATTTTTCTGGAAACAAATTTGCCTAAATTTTTGTGGCCGGAGGTGGTAAGAATAGCTGCCTACCAATTAAATCGTACACCTACAAATTCCTTAAATGGTTTGATTCCTGCTGAAGAATATCTTGGTACAGTTGACTTGTCACGTTTATGAGTTTGTGGATCTAAGGCTTGGGTTCACAAGCTACCAGTTTCTAGTAACAAATTAGATTCAAGAGCAATTCCGTGCCTTATGGTTGGATATGGAAAGGTCGGTTACCGGTTGTGGAACCCTGTGACAAATAATATTATAGTATCCCGAGATGTTACATTTGATGAAAAGGATTATGTATTTCATTCATCTACACCTGGGGAAGTAAATCGGTCCCCTACTTACATTGGTGAACCATCGAATTCTGCTGATCCACCAGATGTGGTGGAGGTCTCAGATGTTCCTATTCCACCAATAGCGACAGAAGATGATTCTAAGGTGACGAAGACACGAAGAATTCTGGTACCAAAGCATTTTAATGACTATGAGATGTATTCTGCTTTCTGTTTGTGTGCAGGAATACCATCTAACTATAAGGAGGCTATGGAACTTGGCAATGGCTGGCCTGAAGCAGTTCAGCATGAAATAATATCTTTGGAAAATCACGGAACCTGGAAACCTTCTGATTTACCTCAATCTGTAAGACCTATAGATACTCGTTGGGTTTTCACACTGAAAGCTGACGGAAACAAGAAGGCTAGACTCGTAGCCAAAGGATTTCAAGAAGTAATTGATGAATATGTTTAATATAGCCTTAATCCAAATCTTAGAACTTTAATTCCATAAACATTTTAAAACTAAATTTAAACAGTTAAGGGACTGAATTATATACTAATAATTCAATTAATTATTACAAATATTTATTTCAGTTATAAATTACAATCTACAAATTAACAAAGCTAAATATTTAACTAAACTGATTAAATAATCACCTATATTTAATCAAATGTAAATTACACATCATATACGTTCTTCAGCTTGTAGCATTGGAGGGTTTTCCACTTCAGTCATAAGGCTATGTTTATATTGGAATTCTTCGAAGCGGATCTTGTGATCGACTGGCCTAAGTTTTAGTCTTCTTAACATCTTTGACAAAACTACTTTCATCATTACCGTTGCAAAGTGCATGCCTAAAATATAAATATATTCTTTTTTTAATTTGATTCTTAAAAGGAAATTTTTTTAAAATATTTATTTATTGATATTTACAACTGTATTACAATAATACAACAAGTAAATAGGCTGAGTGATACATAATAACAAGTAGAGAAACTACCCACTGGTAGTACTCAAATCAAAGTTCAACTAAGGTCACGTGGCCATCTTCTTTTCAGACGCCTTGGAGAATTTTCGGGAATTGAAGAGGAAGCTAGGTTTGAAACTAGAGGGTTTGAGTGAGAATGAAGTTTGTTATAAAAGGATAGATACCGGGTTCGGGCCAAATCAGCAACAAATTGGACATTAAGGTCGTTATGGATGATTTTATTCTTAACAAAATAAGGAGCATTGAGGATTTTGGATTGTAAGGATTGGATACGAGAGGAATTCGATGGCTTAGAGGAGCCTCAAAGCTCTACACCGTAAGTCCAAATAGGTCGTATGATGGTCATGTCTTTTGTAATTAATTGGGAGTTTAGAGCGTTTGTCTAGTAAGTGTTGAAGTAGCCTGAAACGTCGAGCGGTTTTTTGTCTTTTCAGTCTTGTGGGAGGGTTCCAAGTAAGAAGTTTGTCTAAATTGAATCCTAGGTAGCGAATCTGTTCAACAGGGATAAGTGGAGTACTATTAAATGATGCAGTAGGACAGATAGTCATGAGTTTTTGGCGAAGGGTAAAGGTAACTTGATGGGACTTGCTGGAATTAATTTTAATTCTCTAATTCTGACTCCATTCTTCGAGGCTTGATTAATGTGATTGTAGGGATTAGGATGCAATATATGGGTCGTTATTAACTGATAATACACATGTATCATCAGCATAGGTGGAGATGAAGGTGTTAGGATGGGTTGGTATGTCAGCTGTATATACTGTGTAGAAGATAGGACCGAGGATGCTTCCTTGAGGAACGCCAGCAGACTGGGAATAGAGGGATAAGTATCAAAAGCCTGTTCTACATCGAGAAAGGCTCCCGTGAAGTACAATCTACGCTCCAATGCAGAGGAGACAAGATCCACCACACGATGACATTGCTGGATATTGGAGTGGGATGTTCGGAAACCAAACTGGTGATCTGGAATTATGTGGTTACTATCTACATACGTTTTAGTATGAGTTTTTCGAGGATCTTTCCCATTAGGGGTAACAGGGAGATAGGACGATAGGAAGGTGGGAGTTCTGGAGGCTTTTTGGATTTTGGGATCATTTTTACTATAGATAGTTTCCATGTATCAGGAAAATAGGCCGTATGGATGACAGAATTATGTGAAGAATAGAATAGCTTTTCGAGGAAGGGATTTTAGGATGTGAGCTGTAATTAGGTCATGTCCAGGAGCTTTACAGGAAGGTAAACTATGAATGGAGTGGGATATCCAGTTCTGCTTCAATACGCTCAATATGAATAGGGTTGAGTGGTGTGGATTAAAGGCTTTGAAGAGATGTTGGGCGTATATGAGAGATTTTTCTTCCTCAGATCTGGATCAAGTTTGATTTTCAGTAAGGAGAGGATGATTAAAATCTTCGAATTTAAGGATCTTTTTGTTGGTCGTCCTTAGTGATTTGTTAGTAGTCGTAAGATTTTCAGTCACATTAAGTAAATTTTGGATTTTGTAGTTTCTAATCTCCGTTTTCAGTTTGTTAGTCAGTTGGGTGTAATACGTTTTATCTGATGGGTAACGAGTCCTGTGCCACTTCGATCTTGCTCTGCGTTTTTCGCTTAGCAAGGTGCGAAGGTGCTGTGGCAGGTTAGTCTATTGTGTGATATTATTTCTGTTTATGGTAGGTTATCTTTTATATTGTCTATTATTGTTGCTGTAAGTATTTCTATTGCGCTGTCAATGTCTTGTTTAGTCTTGAGTGGAATCCGTAACTCTAGTTTGATTTCCAAATCGTTACTAAATTGCTCCCAGTTTACTCATCCTGTAATCAATGAAGGAGAGAAGGGCTTAGGAATGAAGGCTGAGTGTAATGAGAGCAGAACTAGACTGTGATCTGAGGAGAGGTCATCAAGGGATTAAAAGGAAATTAATTCATTATTCTGTAATATATTATGTGGTATTTTAAAGAAATGAAAGGCGCTACAAATGTTTGCACCTACGTAGTAAATACTCTTGCTTGGATTTGTGGATGATTTGGTTTCGCTGGGGAAGGCACGGGGAATAAAAAAATAAATACAATAAAGTATCAAAGTAGACCTCGAAGGAAATTCGGATATGACAAAATATATAATTAGTAAAAGAAATGGCGGTGATTTTGATGAAATTCGTGAGATTGAGTTTTGACTTGTAGTGAAATTTTGAAGTAAATTGCATTTTTGATGAATAAAAAATGGGGTGTGGTTGTGTCATGGACACGGTCGTGTGTTGTACGTGAATACGTTTACGTAACGAGTAATATTTTTTATATAAAAGCTTCATACTATAATGTGCTGCCTTCCAGGCAGAACCTCCGACTCCGGTGAATTTCTGTCACACTGTAGATGCTCGGATCATCATCGGTGGCGTTGGCTGTCAGAAAAACTGGTTATTACGATTGCATGAAAAAAATTCCAGTGTACTGTAGTGTAATAATGCTTATACAGTGGTTGACCAAGTCAGAATGATAGTCATGTTTTTACCGATGACTTTTTGACCACGCAAATAATAATAAAATATTATTATTGATGGATTATATCAAAGGGAACGATAGTTCGGCGTCATAAATAATGTTCAGCGGTGTTGAATGCTGGCCCGGAGCAATGTAGAGACAATGTTCTTCATTTCAAAGCATAGTGGGCTGTTTTGCGATCACTTTTTTTTTTAAAATGCAAGTAAACTGCACTGATAAATTCTTCTATCATTTTACACATGTATTATGTATATACTATGACGATTAAAAAGGAAGATTTGTTTATTACAAGCAAGTGGTATCTGTGAGGTACGAGTGACCGTCTTTGTTGGTCTAGAATGTGCGACTATCGGAAGGTTAACCCTCAAGTACTGAGGCATAGTACCTGGGACATTTTGGTGCCAATTTTTTGGAATTTCCCACCCCTCCGATAACGGGACGTACCGTATTTCTCAGCAGTCTCCTGTCTTGTCAGCACCTTATGGAACGAGAAAGTGGAAGGCTGATTATAAAGTTTGTTCAAAAAATATAAGCAACGCCTGGTTCCACGGACCGAACCTTAGTTAGTACTTGTAAGACTTCTTTAATTTTCCAAGGTAAGCTTTCATTTAATGTTTTATATTTATTAGTTCATAATGATCAGTGATACATTTTCTTTTTAAGATTAATTTATTGATATTTACAACTGTAATACTATTACAAGTAAATCTGTAATCTGTAATATGAACAAATGACATGACATGTCTTTTAAGACGCCTCGGAGGGTTATCAGGAATAGTATGGGAACCAAGTTCAGAGACTAGCGGATTCAAGTGTGTATGGACCTGGTCATGAAAGAATAGGTATCTAGTTTGGGCCAAATCAGCAACATATTGGGGTATTAAAATCATGATGGATGAGTTTGTTTGTGACATAATAAGGAGCATTGAGGATTTTACGAAGGATTTGGATTGTGAGGAGTGGATACGAGATGAATTGGATTGTTTAGTGGAGCCCCAAAGCTCAACTCCGTATGTCCAAATAGGTCTGATAACCGTCATGTAAATGAGTCTTTTGTAATTAATTGGGAGCTTAGAGCGTTTGTCCAGTAAATATTGAAGTAGGCGAAAACGTCGAGCTGTTTCTTGTCTTTTCAGTCTTATATGAGTATTCCAAGTGAGACGTTTATCCAGATGGAGTCCTAGGTAACGTATCTGTTCAACAGGGATCAGTGGAATATTATTAAAGGATATAGTAGGGCAGGAATTCGTAGGTTTACGACGAAGGGTGAAGGTAATTTGATGAGATTTGTTAGGATTTATTTTAATTCTCCACTTTTGACACCATTCTTGAAGGCTTGAGTTATGAGATTGAAGAGATTCGGATGCAACAAATGGATCCTTATTTACTGATAACACACATGTGTCATCATCGTACGTAGTGAGGACAATGCTTGGATGGGTTGGGATGTCAGCTGTAAATATCGTCTATATATTCAGCTGACATATCTGGATGGGACCCAGGATAGTACCTTGAGGAGCACCGGCAGACTGGGTAAAGAGTAGGAAAAATTACGGTTTACTTTAAAGGTTCTATTACTGAGGTAGGAACTGATAATAAGGAATTAAGTAGAAGGTAAGAATTGTCGGAGTTTGTACAGCAGATCCGGATGCCGACTCGATCAAAAGCCTGCTCTACATCGAGAAAAGCTCCCGTGCAGTACATTCCATGCTCTTATGCGGATGAGACAACGCCACACATGATGGCATTGGATAGTGGAGTGTGATGTTCGGAAACCAAATTGGTGATCTGGGATTATTTGGTTGGATTCTATGATAGGATAAAGACGTTTCAAAATGAGTTTTTCAAGTATTTTGCCCATAGTGGGCAGAGTAATACTTTTAAATTTATAAATGTTATCAATAGATTTACTGTGTCTTTTTATCATTTCTGGATTTATACTTTATTTTATTTTAAGTTCTATTACCATTAGGGTACTGTCTTTCTATTAAAAAATAGTTATAAGGACAGATGACCCAATGTTTTGTGACAAAATGCACCTCTTGTTAGATAATTTAGAGAAAGAATAAGCTGATATTTTCGAATCAGATCTTGATGACGGGGCCAGCATCGAAAGTGATTTTCGATACGAGTACTAATAACGCATTTGTTCTTCGCAAGGCAAGCAAAGATATGAAATTTACAAAAATAATTACTTTTTATAAAACACTAGATCACCAGCTACTTGAGCCATATTTGAAAGCTGGAATGGAAAACATTTATGTTCCGAGGGTCATTCGGACAAGAATTGCCGATTTATTAGGCATAAAAGAAATTACTCCATCTTTGTATGTCATGGGAAAACTCTCTAGAAATAGGTAAGCATTGTTAAATATGCCCCCCCCCCAAAAAAAAAGAAGATACATCTTTCCTTTGTGATATATGCAAAAAACCAATATGCTTGGAGTGCTCCAAGAAACTGTGTGTCAATTGCTTGGAATAGTAATAATTTTAATTTTGAAAAGTATTCTTATTTTCATTAATAGGTTTTTAGTTGTTTAAAATCAAAATTAAATATATTGGAATTAATTTGTTATAAATACTAAAGTGTTGAAATAGGTATTTTTTGATTTTCACTATTTCCTTCATTAATCACAGTTTTTTTTTTTTATTTGCTGAACTTTGAAAAAATCTCATATATTTGTTGATTGCGGGAAATACAAGACGGTATATATAAGTAATAAAAGGCAATAAAATGTTAAATTAGTTTATTTTGTATTTATTGATGAATTTTAAATTAGATGGACAAATGTCCTTAGACCTAAAAGAAGGACAGGTGTCCTTGAAGGTGTCCTTAAGTATAGTTGTAAGGAAAACTTTGTCAGTACTTGAGGGTTAATATGGTATTACCGAAGGAATACGTATTACTTCAGCGAGAAGTTGGCACGACCACCAACGTTTACGTTTTCTCGTTTTGTTATTTTAAATAAGCGTAAAACAAGAATTCATTCCGCACAAGGCAATGCCCTCCATAGTGTATTGACGAAGATTGGTCTAGAAACTCAAATAGTAGTGTGGGCTAGACGAGACTAATCTTGCTGCTCTTAGGCCGTTGCCGAACCTTAAGACCGCATCTCTAGACGGACTAAGGTTTGTCTCGTCTAAAGGCTGACAAATGTCTCATCAAGGATCATTTAATCATTGGCCCACGGAGATTAAAGATCTCAGTTTTGTTTTGCTCTTATAATAAATACATTTTGTAATAAAATTAAAATTCTTAACATTTGGCGCCCAACGTATAGGCAATGATAATTAGGGATAATAATCAGAATTAATAAGTAAAGAAACATTTTTTTACATATAAAATTGCGTCAGCGGCAACGTAACCTATAACTTAAGTTTCGTGTATAAATCCGAATAAGATTCACTTATTAATAACAGTAGAACCGGTAAAAATAATAAAAATAAAGGTTTTATTAATTATACTCTATTGATTAACTAATTATTGTCTAAAGTATTAATTTAAATTCAAGATGTCTGAAAATGGTGATGGGAGTGAAAGTATAGGGGAGAATAATAGTCAAATTAAAATGTTAGAAGAGTGCCATAAAGTAGTGGAAAATGAGTCAACAATTGTCAGGGAATCACAGACCGCCGTCGGAAGTCAAAGCGTCATAGAATTAAGAACCGGTCAGGAATTCGCCGGAAACGGGCTACACGCGGCCGGCAAAGAAAGCGCGGTAGAAACGTCTGGAGCAAGCATGATGTTTGAGTTATATAAAATGATGAAAGAGAATAATAAGAAAATGGATAACATGAGAGAAGAGAATAATAAGAAAATGGATAACATGGATAAAGGTCAGGAAATGCTTAGAACAGAAATTTCTGGGTTAAAAACAGAAATAATTAATTCATATAAACAAGTATTTGACGACGGGATTTCGAATTTGGATGTTAGATTAACGAGTCATAAAGAAGAGAAGGTAACAAAGTTAACAAATACTGTGGATCAACGAAATGAATTATGTTTTGCTCAACTTGATACGAATATAGAAAATATGGAAAATGTTATTATTCCTTTTGAAATTAATGAAGAAGAAGCTTACTCTATCGATGATATTAATAAAAATGCAAATGAACTTTTTGCCAATGATGAACAACTATTAAAGAGAAGAAGAAATCCAAACTAACTTTTTCAAATGATGATGATGATAATTCAGCAATTAAAAAAATTGTAATTGAAGATGAAACAAGAGATAACCAGTGTTTTAATGAGAAAATGGAATTTACTGATTTTTCATCAGAGGATGAACTTAAAAGTAATTTGGAGAAGAGTTTGATAAAAAACCAACCTGTGTGTGATTATGAATTTGATGATGGTGATAAGAAAGCTACCAATGACAATTGTTATGATGCAGTTGATGTTTGGAGAATTGATAAACCAAACAAAGCAAATGAAGATAATATTGATGAGCCCAATACTACCGTGAAAAATAAGTATTTAGACAGTGATATTTATGATGCCGAAGTATCTTCTGATGAAGGCCAAATAAATATTATTAATCATGAGGTGGAAGAAAATTTTGACCATTCCGAAAAGATAAATAAAGAAAGAAAGGATAAAGCTAAGAGAAATAATTTACAAAGAAAAACCAAGCAAACAGCCAGTAAATATTATATTGGGATAAAATGTTGGAAAAGAGCTGCAGACATCCGAAACTACCTGCGGGGAAAGGTGAAGGAAAAATGTTCATTTTCAACGCCGGTTGGAATTTAAGGAACTTTATAGGATTACAGAATGACTAAATCGCAATAAAATCTTTGTTTAAATTTTTTCACTCCTGCTACTAAATCTAGTAAAACTAATAATTATATATAAAACCAAAATTAATGTAAATTTAATAATTCATAAAGAATCCGGAAAATAAACATTTTTTTTTTATAAGACAGGCGAATGTTGAGGTTCAAAATATGTTAGAAATTGTAACGGTTTGAGAATATTTTTTGTAAAGGTAGTTAGTTAATGTGCATTAATTACAGCTTTTGTTCAATACTAGAAATTATAGCGAATTTATATGTCTATAAGGAAAGTAATCTGTGTAAACAAATTTTGAACTCTCATCTTTGTGATTAAAAAGAAGTATGTTATCATTTGCAGTCAAAAGTTTATTGTTAGTTTTACGTATTATAGAAAATGATTAGTATTTATTTGTTTCTTCTCATTAATAGGTTTTTAAAAGAAAAAAAAAGGGAACTTTAGGTTGTAAGGATTTTGTACATTAATATGTAGGTAAATGTTATCATCTGCCAGATAAGATTTGCTAAGTATTTCTCTTTGTGACTATTACATCCATGTTCTTTGTATAGGGTTTTTGGGTTAAAGGCCGTGTAGGTCCTTAACATTTAGTTTTTATAACATTTAAATAAAAGTTAATTTTTAATAGAGGTTAACGTCCGTTTTGGAGGCGCTGAGCCCGGAATGCTAGCTCAGCCGGAAGTTAGTCAGCAATTCTCAACGAAAAATATACGGCTCTTGGACACTTGGAATATAATTATTTAGATTCTTGGGAAAATAATGACCACCAGGGGCAGCACCTGTCAGACGAAGAAAGAAGAGTGCTGACGACAGCTCGGGGAAGCTTAAGTACCCGGAGGTTTTCCTCTCGAGGCGCAGAATCGAAGAGTACCTCCGCCGGCGGCGGGTGCGGAAATTCGCAGGAGGGGGCCAAGCCGAGAAGACGAAGACGAGCGAGAGGCCCAGAAAAAGAATAGTACCTCGGCCGATGGCTGGTGGGGAACTTCGCAGGATGGGGGCCGAGACCAGAGGACGGGGACCAGCGAGAAGCCTTGGTTCCGGAGCAAGACGCCAGAGAAAGGTATTATGTCCTCTAATTACTGTAGTCTGACTAGACTTAGGGTGAGGCCAGTGGGTGGTCAGTTGAAGATAGAGCCAGTAAATTATTTCGTTGAGAAGCGTCGCGTTTGGCCATAAGACAGATAGGAATCTTACTTAAGTATTAGTTCACATAGAGTTGTGGTTGGAAAAGAGGGGACTGGTTTGTAAAGAGAGTTATTATGTTATTAGCAGTTATGAGATAAGGATGAATAACGGTGGATAATAGATTTGTAACTGTCGTGTAATAGACAATTCTGGAAAATGTTTTGTAATAAAATTATGGAGTTTATTAGCGGTTATGAGGTAATGAGTACGTTATAAATATAATTAGTACGTAGGATTATTGTTATAATGGATAGATCTAGTTTTATTTGGAAATTGTCAACTTAGCGAATATGAGAGAGGGAACTGGTTTTTTTAAAGAGAGTTATTATGTTATTAGCAGTTATGAGATAAGGATCAATGACGGTGGATAATAGATTAGTAACTGTCGTTTAATAGGGAATTCTGGAAAATGTTTTGTAATAAAATTAAGGTTGTTTATAAGCCGTTATTGGGTAATAAGTACATTGTAAAGATTATTAGGATTGTTGTTATAGATAAGGGGTTTGATGAGTGTTATTTTCATATGTCATATGTAACTTTTAGTTCAATATATTATAGTTTGGTTGCTGATAGATAAATGTGTGGGGTTTATTTATTCACCCAGTTTTCCCCCTCCCTCACCCCTCCCCCAGGGTAACAAAATAAATAAAAATAAAACTATCGATGATTTGCTTATCAATCGGACTACCGTAAAGTTGACATAGATTTATGATTAGTTTAATTAAGTAAATAAAAAAAATTCCAAAACTTATAACATATTTTTTTTCTATTAAATTAATATTTGGTTTGTTCAATGAAAAACACAATTTCTATAAGTAAAACTGATTTTCAAATCATACGAATGGCATTGCGACACACTACGGACAATGCAAAGCTCCCGCCATCTTTCAAGCATTCTTCAGCGTGGGGTCCTTAGGAGAAGACCTTCCCAGGTTTGTGAACTCTCTTCAAGAACGCCCTGAGTGAAGACTTAAGTTACATGACTTGAAGATTGGATGTCCTGAAGGTAGAATCTCTACAAGCATTTTCTACCATTGAGAGTCTGCTGTAAGGATCAGTTTTCAAGTGTCAAGAGAAGCATCGGTGTCATTCGGCGTCACTGTTATGGGTGAAGAAGTTTTAAGACAATTGGATGAGATAAATGTGAGTGATTATTATATAGAAATTGTGTTTTAATTTAAATTGTTACAACCAATCCCAAACAGTAGTTATCATTGACCCACGGAGATTAAAGATCTCAGTTCAATTAAATATTGTTTTGCTCTTATAATAAATACATTTTGTAATAAAATTAAAATTCTTAACAATAGCTTAGTAGTGCGCCAAAGCTCTACTACGTATGAGAAACAAATGGGTTAATACAAACATCAGTTTGATTTTGCACTGATAAACAATAGATTTTAGACAAAGGATTGTTTGTTTTGTACTTTCAAGTAAGTTAATTTCATCATTGAATCGGAAGCATTGTTTGACTCCAATTACACCATTTAAAAAAATAATAATGCTTGGGTGATGAAGTGGGTGATGCTTCACCCAAATACCTCTTTGTGTACAAATGAGGTAAGCTAAGTCTTTTAACAGGATTTTTGCAACTCTAGGACACTTTTACTCACTAAGGACTGGTCCAAGGTATAATGATCCATTGGAGGTCCAATTTTCTAAAACTGAATCGATTTTGAGGAATCAAGAGATTTATTTCCTCTTACCAACCCATATAGTTAATATCGGTTATAATATTTAAAATATATGTAATGTATTTTATTGCTTAATGTTAAAGGTTTCTACAATACTTTTACCTTGTTCATCTTAGTTTCTCAACCCCTCATACACACCAATAATAATCAAAGTATTTACCTGGGCAGTTTCGAACACCTATTCCAAAAGGAGTATGCATATGTTTTAATAAATCGCTTTCTTCAAGAAAGCGATCAGGGTCAAAAACATTTGGATTCTTCCAAAGTTTTGAGTCCATTCTGATGTTTCTCATCAAGATCATTACAACAGTACCTTGAGGTATTGTAATTCCATCTGAAAATATAAAATCTAATTAACAAACATCGTGATGGATGACCTAAATGCTCAAGTCGGAGGGGAAAATTTTACATGAACTGTGGCTGGCATTTACTCACTACATGATCAGACAAACGGCAACTGTAAGCACCCTAACCAATTCGCAAAAGCAAATAATATGATAATAAAAATCACTTGTTTCCTACACAGAAAAGTACACACAGAAACCTGAAAGCCACCAAATAGCATTTTGAAACGAATTGATCGTGTATCTATATCGAAATGACACTCTTCCTCCATGATAGATGTTAGATCTGCTACAGAGCCAAACTGTGACTCAGATCACTTTATGAGTGCAGAGAGCATCTGGGATGTTTACAACAGCAAAGCTACTTAAAAGGAAAGTATGGGTTCTATAAATCTTAAACCCGAAAACTCAATAATTTTAAAGAATTGGGAGATAGAATGATGATCGGAGATCTTCCATAGACCATTGCGCCATGTGATGATGATGATAATGAAGATAAAGTATAATTTATTAAAATGCCAGCATTTCTCATTTTTTTTAAAATAATTAAAATTCAGAATGTGGTAGAATATTACTCACTTATATTTATATTTTCACTGGCATACTTTCCAACCATGGCAGGAGCCACAAATCTCAGGGCTTCTTTTATAAACCTTCAATGAAATACACAATATCATCCTTATAAAACAATTATAAACATATTTTTAAAAAGAAAAATAATTATTCATTATATAAATATATATATTTTTATTATTTATTACTATTTTATTGTACTTTTGCATTCATTCAATTTAATTATACACTAGAAAACTACTTTTTAAAATTGTGATCACATTTATATCATATTTGAATGTTACAACTAGTTAATAATAATTTTGTCTATTTAAAAATTGAAGTTATGTAAAGTTTATAAGTCCATTACCAACATCTGATGAAGCATTTTAAATAGTTTGATATCATGTATAATTATACATCCAAAGATATATTTCATAGCTATAATAATATATAATATAATAATATTCTATACCTATAAAATTATGTAAGGATAGAAATGGTTGGGGGTGCAGTCAAATTAAACACCAAATAAGTGAATACTTATTTTTTATTTTTGCTGACGTTTTGACCTACTTTGTAGGTCATCTTCAGGGCTATGAAAGAAAAACAGACAAAACAAAAATAACTATAAAAATACATTACAGTACCAAGAATAATATATTATGTAGAGTAATAGAAAAGTTGAATGAAATAGTGAAGGAATTATGTGAATACAAAATATTACAGAATAAATGTACAGAAAGGTAATACAACGAATTATCATTTTCTTTCATTTGACTTATGTAAACTCTCTAGAAGTCTATTATCATATATGTTATATTTTATCTGTATTAAACTAGGTTTTCCATACTTTTACATCTTTCCCTTATATCTCACCTTTTTATATTTATACTTTTTTCATTTTGCAACTTTCTGTTTAACTTCTTTTTTCTCTTTGTATTTTGTTTGCATTATCACCTTTCTGTACATTTATTCTGTAATATTTCTTATTCATATATATCCCTCACTAATTCGTTGTATTTTGTTTGCATTATCACTTTTCTGTACATTTATTCTGTAATATTTTATATTCATATAATTCCTTCACTATTTCGTTCAACTTTTCTATTACTCTACATAATACTATTATATGTTTATATTATTATATTCTTGGTACTGTAATGTATTTTTATAGTTATTTTTGTTTTGTCTATTATTCTTTCATAGCCCTGAAGATGATGACCTACGAAGTAAGTTGAAACGTCGGCACAAATAAAAAATAAGTATTCACTTATTTGGTGTTTAATTTGACTACACCCCAAAATATTTCCATCCTTACATTAGATCTTCCAGTCAACTAATTTCCTCTCTAACTATAAAATTATGATTTTAATTTTTTTTTAATATATAATATACCTGTCTAGGTACTTCATATGCCCTAAATCATCCATAGTTGGCTCTCTGACATTGTTATCAAATATTTCAAATTGCTCTTGCCAAGCTTTCTCTTGAATGTCAGGTAAACATGCTAATGAAATGATCGAGTATGATAATACCACACTAACAGTGTGTGAAGCCTGAAAAAAAAAATTACATTTGCATTTAAGAAGGATGTAATAATGAATTTAATTCCATTTGACTACATCTAAATAGCAAAGTTGTATAACAAAAAATAGACAGAATAGAAGAATAAAGCTAGAGTATATTTTGATTAGATATGAAACAAACAAATTCTTTTACCAGGTTTTAGTACTCCTATTAAAATTATTGATGAGCACTTGCTCTTATGAATGGAGTACACTTAAAAATAAATAAATTGAGGAAAAATGTTATAATATTCATGAGGTTATCAAATTATTCAATAAATCTATGTAACCACCATTGAAGGGGTCATAGCTGGACAGTATGGGTCTTATGAATTATTCACAATTAAATGTGATATTTCTATTTTTATGCAACTCTCAGGTACTCAATTTAAATATTAATAATTTATATACAAGTATATAATAAATAATAATAATATAATATAAAATAGTTTATATTTAAGTGTATATGTAGAATAGAATAGAAAAGTAACTTTATTGTGGGACTAAACATGAACAGAAATAGAAAGGTAATAAATATCTGGTCAGAAGGCTACATGATACAAATCATAAAGCATATAAAAAGAGACAGAAAGCAATAAAAAAATATAAACAAATAATGATAATAAGTAAATAAACAGTACAAATCCTGACAAGATATTAAGCAATTAAAGAGAATAGATATATCAATAACAACTATTGAATGCATGAGCCAGCAAGTAATACTTTCTTTATTTGATGTACATTTTCTTAAAAACACAAAACACCTAAATAACACAACAAATTATTCAATACATTTCATTCTAAGCAAATGCCTAACCTGCTTTGAGAGCATCTTTTTGGGGAGCCAGGAGATGTTGGAAAAGCAAGGATTTAAATTACAATAGTGAGGGAGCATGATGGATGTTAAGAGGAGTTGAGTTCCACACTGTGGTCGAGCGTGTGAGGAAGGAACGTTCAAATGCTTTGGTTCCATGGGAACGATTATTGAGATCGGAAAGGCGAGATCTTGTTTTATGGTGCTGGACTGAGGATTTGAATTGGAGCATACTGCAGATTTATGTAAGGTGTTGAGAGTTAATGGATAGTTATAAGAATGGACAGAGAAAATATAGTCTTCGGAAGAGAGAGAAGAGCCACTTTAACTCATCATAAAGGTGGGAAACGCGTAATCGCCTCGGAGTACCAAGGACAAATCTTAGAAAGCAATTCATTATTCGCTTTAATCTGTCTTCAAGCATTTTAGAAAGGCCCACGTATACCACAGCAGACAAAGTGGGGGAAGATGAGAGATGATACGAGGAGCATGTGGGAAGGTTTTGTAAGGAGATGTCGAGAACGATGGAATAACTTCAGGGAACTAATAGACCGTCGGGATATTTGGGCGATGTGGGATTTCCAGAAGATTTTGGTCAATAGTAATACCGAAGTTTTTCACAGAGGAGCTGAACATGATGAGGTGATCGTTTAGGATTAATGTTGGGAGGGTGCGGATGGAAGTAAGGTGGGAATTGGAACCTAAAACAATGGCCTTTGTTTTCATTGCGTTCAATTCCAGTTTGTTCAGCTTTGCCTCCTATCTAGGTCTTCCCGAATACTGGTGAATGCAGTTAATAGCTCAGAAGGAGGAAAGGACAAAGAGATATGGAAGTCATCAGCATATAGATGGTAGGAACAATGGTGGACTGATTTAGGAAGATCATTGATGTAGCAGTTGAAAAGAAGAGGAAAGACACTTGGGCCCCGTGCCACTCCTGAGGACAGGGTAAGGAAAGTAGAAAGGGTTTGATTAGGTATGGAAACTGCTCGAGATCTGTCAGAGAAGAGAGGTTGGAACCATTGGATAGAACTGTTAGGAAAAGACAATGATTTTAGTTTGGTGAAAAGGATGGAAAGGTCCATAACAGATAAAAGGGCTTCATGGAAGTATTTGGTTTTTGCCTGCCTGATTGTAGACTGTGTCAAACTGCGGAGAGCCCTAAACGCTTGATAGTGATCAGTTAGTCTTGTGCGTCTTTTGTTTTTGTTAATAAATTTTCAGACATTTGTATGTTTAAATTGAGATTTCTTCGTATTTACCAGAATAAGATATAGATATAGAATTACATTTGGGTTTATTTAATGCTTTTACCAATTTGATGCGAATGTCGAGTTGAGAGATGATTGAATAAAAATACACACCAAAATTATTCAAAATTGATATTTGCGTTGAAATTTGGAATAAGAATATGGCACCCGTTAAGATAGCCATTGCTATTTGATTTGGTAAAATAGTATATTAACTAGCTGACCCGGCCACGCTTTGCTGTGGCTGTTATAATAATATTAAAAAATATTAGTTAAAATTTGAATTTAAAAGAAATAATGAATTAATGAAAGCACGAATTAAATAGATTTTGGATTTTACATTTTATTCATCTTATATCTAACTATATTATATAATATACAACACTCATAACTGATAAAATATAAATATGAGTTTAATGAATGAGGTATATAATGTTTGATTTTTAATTATGGATTTTAATATTATATTAAATTATAAATATTTATTTCAATATAATTGATGGCTAATCGATGCAAATTTTTTTTTGTTAATCTGTCCGTTGCTAATACAAATATATTAGCTGATTTACTAATACGTGAGCATGCAACCTATAATTGCCATAGGAGAAACATGGATATTTTAAGTCCAAACTTCAAATGTACATTGTCTGGCCTTGAGACCTGTTGATGGGTATAGCAAAACCCAAGCATACATCAAATTGAAGTCTTTTGAACGGTATTATGGGTTCTGATGGTATTATTGAAATACGTTCCAACACGACTATTTCTTCTTTAAAGATTCCAGTCAACATGGCTGCTTCAATAACAATTCCAGTAATATTTTGTATGACCAAACGTGTACCATTTCATAATTTAGGTGGATTAAAATTACGCAGAAGAATAATAGGTGAACCATTATTCAACCGAAGATTGTGTGGTATTTCGAGAGAATTTAAAAATTCAGTTGGATTAATTTACAGCTTGGTTTTCATCAACAATATTATTGATGGATTTAAAGGACATTAGATCACCTGGTAACAACAGTATTATTAAAGAGTTAATTTCGTCAACATCAGCATTTTTCGCTGTCAAAATAACAATTACTGAACCAATTATGGTTCATGTAATTATTTAGTACATCCAGGAAGACACTCCTAATGAACTCATCTTTTAAATCAAAAATAACATAAAATTAGAAAAAAAAGTTGGTAGAAACCTTCTCTAGAGTGTACTGAACGACTTCCCAAAGTTTATGGGGGAGCAATGGGGTACGTGCCCCCTCAGCCAGTTGTTTGTGTTTTGTTGAGAATCCATTATATTACATAACTAAAGGAAAATAAGGAACTTAGCATCTTGAAATTTGCAGACAGCTTTTTTGTATAATTTAAGAAACTAATTTGGATAATTCCACCCCAAGGGTTTCCCTTTTAATATAATAGGGAATATAAAGATTGTATTGTATAGTTTTGAAATTACGCATCTGAAATTTTGACTTATAGTTTAAAAAAAAAATTAAATTATTTATTTAAAATGATCTTTCACGAAATTTTATGTGGCAGACCAAATTCCACGCGAGTGAAGCCACGGGCAAAAGCTAGAAATGCATAAAGGACAAACACACATACATTCATTTTTATATATATAGACAAGATTCCGGTTATTTAATACATTATAGGACTGAACTCAGATTCTTTTTGGCCTACAGAGCTGCGGTTGGGCTCAAATTTTAGGAAAGTAAATCTACTTTAAAAAAGATCGATTACGTTTTTTCCCAAAAAAGCAACGATCAGGAGATACAGTCCAAAAACTGAAATAACTCCGAAAATTTCATGGTTTTCGGTCGTAAATCGAAATAAAATATAGCCTATATTTTAAGTTGGACAATGTTACGCATCTGTGCCGAATTTCATTAAAATCGGTCCAGTAGTTTAGGAGTCCATCGCGGACAAACAACGTGACACGTAATTTATATATAATAAGAAATATTTATTAATTATATATATATTAATATTTATTAATTACATCACACACGACTCCTCCCTATAATATCAAGGTCAATCACATAGACAGCTTTACATCCTGAATGATATACTATGGTTCAATATATCATAAAACAAAGAAATAAGGATAAAGGGAATTCATGGTGAATAAATAGAAAGTAAATAAAACACAATACTTGAACAGACAAATAGATTATTTGTGATTAATCATGGGCGAAAATTATCATGAATCCTCTAAATCTATTTGTTAAAAAAAAGTAATCAATCTATATATTGTCAATAAGGATTTGTCACATTCTAAAATACTAATGTATCTAAGATTCTTTGGAATAATTGTAAAAATTATATAATTAGTAGGTTTTGAGTAAAGGCATGCAGATTTCATTAAAATGTGGATTGATATGTTGATCTAGAAACTGATATATTGTTTTCTTATACATTAATAACATGAAAATCTTAATACATACTGTTACGAACAATTCATGTATTGAATTTTCTAATATCTTTTTACTTTGCTTGTATTTTGTAATTCTTGATGCAATCGCCATTGATAGTGTCTGTTCTATAACAAAACAAAAATAAATAAAAATACAAAATATTTCAAAATGAAACAGAATGTAAGATATCATTACTTAACTTAAATCAAGTGTTATATAAACTGTTAGGATACATTATTTAGTGTTAGTTTTTATGTAACTTATTAGGTGCCACAATTTTCATCCAATCTGATATAACAGCCTTCACTTACTTCGTCTACTATTTTACTTACTCAAAACACCAACACAGCTAATACTGAGAGAACAAGATTAACTACAAATACTCATTTCCACAGAACTAGGTGCAGACTTCTATTTCAGTTTAAGTACTTGCGATCCCAGAGCTTCACTCACTCCTTAAAGGCACTGTCCTTCGTTATCATTTGAAGTGATCTTTCTATTCAGCATTCCATTCTCATTGGAATAAGAGAGGTTCGTACAAAATTAATAAAATCCCTAGTGACCCTCTCAAAATCCCTAACTTTTGACAAGATCATGGTTGTGATAAAGATCTAAAGAGAGCATTGAATTCTTGGCCACTATGTTGAATCAGTGAGATGCTCATTTCTGTGAGTTGGATCTCATTTCTGAAATGCTTTTCAGCTATAAGAGAGGACATTTGATATGACTCAACATATAACATTTGATACAGAATTAGGTTTAGCATATTATCGACAAATTTTACTCCGAGGAACAAACCAATTGAAGGTTACAATAACTTTTAAGTTGGAGGGTTAGTTAAGAAAATCTCTCCTCTTAAAGAAGAAACATTTTTTAATATTGGTACAGTGATTATTTTTAACTCCTTCCACTCCCTAACCACTTGTTTCTTTAATATGTGCCTCTTAGCACTTGTTTCTTTAATATGTACTAATTATCAAGATAGGACTGTTACATAGTGATGGGCCAGAAATCACGAACTGTTACTTTTTCACTGTTACTCAAAAGTCACAGGTCTACCTGTGAATAGAAATTCATCAGTAACAGTTCCAAACTGTTCTTCGCTTATGGGAACTGATCGTCGGCGAACGGAATTAAAGCGTGATTGTTATTGGTACTACAGTAACAGTTCTAAACTGTTCTTCGCATTTGGGAACTGGTCGTCGGCGAACGGAATTGAAGCGTGATTGTGACTACTGTGATTTAGGTGAAAAGAGTGATTACTGTTATTAGAGCGCCGTAAGGGTAACAAGGTTTGCACCCTTGAAAAACCTTTTTATATAGTAATTAACTCTGATAGGCTGCTGCCTTAATTTGACTCAATTAATTTTATTTTGGAAAATTAATTACTCAGTAATAAATTTAAATTATCATATATATATATATATATATATATATATATATATACAGTAAATAATAATAAGATAATATTATATATATATATATATATATATATATATATATATATATATATATAATTAATATTAATTCTGTATTTTCTATAAAAAAAATTTATGGATTTTTTATAATTTTACAATTTTTATTTCTTACTGTATTTCTTATTATTTTCTGCATTAGCCCATATCATTTTTAACATTTCCCATTTTATATTCAGTTTTTATTTTTTATCTTTATTACCTCATTTTTTATTTTTCAACACTTTCTGTTTTATTATTAGTTTATTCTTCATTATGTATTTTACTACCTTTCTGGCACTTCGTTGTTTATACTATACAGTGATACATTTTATCCTTTATATTTACCTTACTGTGCAATATTTATCATTTTTATTTTCAATTTCCTGTATTCACCATACTTTTGTTTATTTATATTTAGTATGTTTTAATATATTTATACCATTTTTATCTTTAATTGTCTGTATTTTGCATATATCCCTGAAGAAGACCTACAAAGTAGGTCTAAACGTTGGCTACTTAATAAAGTTTTCTCCAATTCTAAGAGAAATTCATTGACCTATACCCGGAACACTTTCTTCCACACAAATTTAAATTATTATTATAATTTATTTTATTGTTATATGATATAATTTTTAAATATTTTATTTCAAAAGAAAAGATATGACCAGGACCGGGACTCGAACACGGGTCTCATACCTCTCCGTGGTGGTGCTTTAACCATCTTAGGCAGCCTGGTTCGCTTCTCGGTCAGTCAAAAAGAGGGGATATGACTGACCGAGAAGCGAACCAGGATGGCTGAGATGGTTAAGGCACCACCACGGAGAGGTGGGAGACCCGAGTTCGAGTCCCCGTCCTGGTCATATCTTTTCTTTTCAAATAAAAAATTATTGCCTTCATCTAATTTTCCCTAATTTTATGGTGTATATTCGTCCCTTTTGTAACAGCCGTGTTTTTTTATATTCTAAGTGAAAAGGGTGGCAGTTTCTTTACCTGCTCCGACCTCTTCAACAGTTGGACGTTAGCTATGAAACCGTAAATTTGTGACCGTGAACCTACATGTTGAGCTTGTTTCACCAATGTAGGAGGAGGTACAGCTGGGGGCAGAGCAAGGGATACGGTAGACTATATTGGAGAGGTTTTTGGTATCTTGTCTTTTAAATTAGTGAATAGGTGGGATAATTTATTATATGGTTTAAAACCAAGGGGAAGATTAAGAAAAGTAAGACGTAATTTTTTTTCATAATATCGGATAGAATAGGAATCTCATTCAACTCTATATCTCCCCGTTTATACGTACTTTCTTTTATTTTCTTCACTAATTTATCCATCCTTCATTCTTCTTTTCTCTATTTAATTTTCTTTCCCTCTTACACATTAATATTACACTAAGAGAAATTCATTGACCTATACCCGGAACACTTTCTTCCACACAAATTTAAATTATTATTATTATAATTTATTTTATTGTTATATGATATAATTTTTAAATATTTTATTTCAAAAGAAAAGATATGACCAGGACCGGGACTCGAACACGGGTCTCATACCTCTCCGTGGTGGTGCTTTAACCATCTTAGGCAGCCTGGTTCGCTTCTCGGTCAGTCAAAAAGAGGGGATATGACTGACCGAGAAGCGAACCAGGATGGCTGAGATGGTTAAAGCACCACCACGGACAGGTGGGAGACCCAGCTTCGAGTCCCGGTCCTGATCATATCTTTTCTTTTCAAATAAAATATTTAAAAAATTTAAATTATATTTGAATTTTTAAATAAAAGGGAAATTCAGATATTTATTTACAGCTTGTTTATTGTAAAGTATAAATATTTACTTGTAAATTAACTATACAAAAAATAATAGTAGTATTAGTAGGCACTACTATGTAGGGAGGGGGGGGTGGCAAGGGGGCACGTGCCCCCAGACTTTTTTTTTGTACTGAGGAAAATCCATTACCTAGTGAGATTATATTGAATTATACAAGTAATTATAATTATAATTATAACAACAAGTAATTATAAGTAATTAATTACAAGTAATTATTATCCTTATAATGCATATTCTGTGATCGTTATATTCAAGATGTGGAATTAAGTACGCCGGCGCAATCACTGTTGGTAGCATTTCGATAGAATCACGAATCACAGTTAGTAGCAGTTAAGAAATCACAGGTAAGAAAAATCACAGTAACGGTTAAAAGTAGCAGTTAAGCCCATCACTACTATTACAGCAGAAACTAAATCAATCACATGTGAGGTTTAAGGCACGTTACCCATGAAATAATCGACTATTGCCCTGGATCAAAGGTAAACAGATAAGCATAAGCAGAATAAGGATAAGCATTTTGAATCTGTTTCATAATACATAGAACATTTTGTCAATTTCAAGTCAATTCCCAATCCCTGCCTGCCCATTTTGACGAATTTCAAGAATATTTCACCCACAATTTTTATCATATTATCGCAGTATCTGAAACTTGGCTTAAACCACATATTCCTTCCTCCTCCATCATCCTACCTGACTATACGTTTCTCCGCCATGACCGAGATAACCGGAGTGGTGGAGGAGTAGGTCGTTATGTCCATCAAATCCTAAAAGCCCGAATCCTTGAATCCTCTCTTCCATCCGAAGTCCCTCATATTGAATTCCTTCTCTCCGAAATTTCCTGTAATGGACAACCGCTCCTTTACGTAGTTGTATACCGGCCTCCTTTAGTGCCTTTTGACTCTTCCCTTGAATCTATCCTTTACAACTATATTCCCTTCTATAACCATATCATTATTTCTGATGATTTCAACAGCAATCTCCTTGTTAAAACAAATGACACCCTATACCTGGAAAATCTCTTCCACTCCCTAAATCTCTCCATTGTTCCGTTTTCTCCTACCCATCATACCCACCGATCAGACACATGGTTAGATCTGTATGTCATCGATTCTCCTCAGAAGCTATTCTCTTCTTCTCAATATCCCGTCCCGTTTCTTTCTTCCCATGACCTAATCCAAATCACATATAATATCCAAACTCCGTACAAACTATCTAAAACCTTTACCTTCCGCAACCTTGATGCTATCAGTCGTGAAAGCATCTTGCCTTCCCTTGAATCTCTGAATTGGGGTGATATCTATTCCTGTCCCACCATTAATTCAATGGTTGACACACTCACTTCCTATCTTCTTAGTATTCTGGACACCCATGTTCCTCTCAAAACTACAACCCTCCGTCGATTACCAGCTCCTTGGATGGATCAAAATATAAAAGAACTGCAGAGGAAGCGCGACGCAGCTCGCAGACGGTACAGACGGACAAAACGGACCGACGATTTTCAAGCGTTTAGGACTCTTCGCAACTTAACGCAATCCACAATAAGGCAGGCGAAATCCAAGTACTTCCATGAAGCCCTTTCCTCCGCGCCCGATCCTAAATCCAAATGGCTAATTCTTCGGAAACTCTCACTTTATAAATCCCCTTCCCCAGTAGTCTTTCCGGTCTCACCTGATGAATTGAACACCCATTTTTTGTCTTTCTCTTCTAACTCACGAACTACTTCTCTTACTTTCCCATTAGAACCATCATTCAACCACAACAACTTTTATTTCCCCGGCATTTCACCCACCGATCTTCTTTCCTCCCTATTGAAATCCCACTCTCATTCCATCGGTTCTGACGGCATTCCCGTCAAATTGTTAAAAACATGTAATCCCCGAAATTCTACCTGCCCTTCTGTACATTTACAATTTTTCCCTACAAAATGCAGTTTTCGCTTCCTCCTGGAAAAAAGTAATAGTCCATCCTATTAACAAATCACCCAATCCATCAAACCCAAATGATTTCCGGCCTATTTCTATACTGTCTAATCTTTCCAAACCCCTCGAAAGAATAGTTCAATCTAAATGTCAAATTTTCTGGAACAGTCCCAACTCCTTGATCCACTTCAATCAGGCTTCCGTCCTGGCCTTTCCACACAATCTGCCCTCGTTAAAATACATACTGCCATGGACGAAAAAAAACTGACAGTACTAATTCTACTTGACTTTTCAAAAGCGTTCGATTCACTGAACCATTCCATCCTCTTCTCTAAACTAAAATCTCTTTCATTTTCCAACAGTTCCATACTCTGGTTCCAAGCTTTCCTCTCGGATAGGACTCAAGCAGTCTCCATCCCTAATCAACCCCTACCGCTGAACACAGGAGTGGCACAGAGTTCTAGTATTTCCCCACTCCTTTTCAACTGTTACATTAATGACCTTCCCAAATCAATCCTTCACTGTTCTCACCATTTGAACGCCGACGATTCCCAGATCTATTTGTCCTTTCCTCCGTCTGAGATAATAGCAGCATTTGCCAACATTCAAGGGGACCTAGATAGGATAAGTGCCTGGGCAAACTTGAATAAATTGTCGTTGAATGCTGCGAAAACTCAGGCCATCCTAATTGGTTCCAACATCCTTCTTAAATCTATCAAATCACTTCCCCGATTAACCTTAAATGATCACCCTATTGCCTTCAGCTCCTCTGTTAGAAACCTCGGAGTCATTTTCGACCAATCCCTCTCATGGAAACCCCACGTTGCCCAAATTTCTCGTCGAGCAATAAGCTCTCTAAAGTTATTCCACCGTTCCAAACATCTTCTAACTCTACCAATCTGTAAGCTCCTCATCACATCTTTTATCTTTCCACGCTTTGACTATGGTTGTGTGGCATATGGTGGACTCTCGAACAGGCTCGAGGAGAGGTTGAGGCGAATTATAAACTGTTCGCTTCGATTTGTCTTCGAGGCCCCAAGAAGGTCTCATGTGTCCCGCCGTTACGTTGAGTTAAAGTGGCTTTTTCCTTCTATCCGCAGGCTCTATTTCCTTGGTTCTTACTTATATCAAACTATCAACTCACAACATCCATCTTACATCTATAGTCTCCTACAATTCAAATCCTCTATCCAATCCCAAGGCACAAGATCTCGCCCTTCCGATCTTTATATCCGTTCCCATAGAACCAAAACTTTTGAGCGTTCCTTTCTCGCCCGTGCTATCTCTCTTTGGAACTCACTCCCACCCGATATCCGTCATGCGTCTTCTTAAACCTCATTTAAATCTAAACTTTTCCAACATCTTCTAAATTCCCAATCAGGGGCTTTATAACCAATAAATAATTGATAGATATTTTCAGCTTTATTGATTGATGAACTACTATAAATATTCCTCACTCATAATGAAATCATTTTTTATTTCTGTTACCAGATGCTATCATGTATTTACTGTTTTTTTTCCATAAGCCTAGTTCTTTTTATTGTAAATTTGTCTGTTTTTTTATTTTAACTTTGCATCACTTTTTCTGATTATCTACCAAAACATACCTGTTTACTTATTTACTTTCAGGATATTTTGTAAATAAGTTTTTACTCAGATGTAGGCCTTTGGCTAGATAAATATTTTCTTAATTATGTTCATCTCTGTTATTCTAAAGGGACATGGTCCCAGAATAAAATTATTTTTCTATTAAAAAAAAAAACATTTTATAGAATTTTTGATAATGTCTGGTAGATATTTTGTTTTATTTCTTCTAGTGCACCTCATGCAACTCCCAATGGTCAACTTTGGTGAACTTGCCTGAATTAAAGGTACATATTGTGAGATGTAGGAGAACTAAAATACACACACAAACACAGGGTCCTCTCTTATGGAACGTTATGTACGACGGAGTTTTTAGGTTACCCATGCCGGATGGAGTTACAGTTGTTGGTTTCGCCGATGATGTGGCAGTTGTGGTCGCGGCAAAATATATTGAGGAGATTACCCTAATTGCCAACCAGGCTGTTGCTATTATTCGAAGATGGCTAACTTCTATGGGGTTGCTGCTTGCGGACCATAAGACTGAGGCGCTCCTGGTCAGTAGCAGGAAGAAAATTGAAACTGTTACTCTCACAGTGGGGAAGCACGAAATTCGTTCCCAGCCACACTTGAAATACCTGGGAGTTGTCATCGATGCACGTCTCCAGTTTAACGTACATACGGAGTATATCAGCGCCAAAGCGGGAAGAATTACTTCATTATTGACGGGCCTTATGCCAAATATTGGAGGACCTAAAGAAAGCTCCTGGCAACAGTTGTCTCCTCAATCCTTTTATAAGGAGCTCCAATCTGGAAAGAAGCGATGTCCACCGCAATGTATAGGAGACAGATGGTCTCAGGGTATCGAAGAGGTATATTAAGAGTGACAAGTGCTTTCCGAACTGTTTCCTTCGAGGCTGTATGCGTATTTGCGCGCATGCCTCCAATCGAGATGTTAGTTGAAGAAAGAAACAGAATGTACAATCGTAGTTCTCGAGTGTCAAGAGACGAAGAGAGGAAAACCACCATCGTACGTTGGCAACAGCGTTAGAATTCGGCTAATGCTGGGAGATGGACCTACAGGTTGGTGCCTGACCTAGGTTCGTGGTATGATCGTCGGCATGGGGAGGTGGATTTTACACAGCTATTGTCTGGACATGGATGCTTTAGAGCCTACCAGTGCAGGTTCAAACTAGATGGCAGTGCTGAATGCCCAACGTGTACGGCGGTGGAGGAAACAGCGGAACATGTGTTTTTTAATGTACTCGCTTCACTGACGAGAGAAGAGAATTGGAGCTGGCCTGCAGAAAGAAGGTGACTCCTGATAATTTAGTGAGCTGCATGCTTGAGTCGGATGAACAGTGGGCAGCGGTGAAAAAATTGGCTACAGAGGTCCTCAAAAGACTGAGAGAGGAAGAAAGAACAAGGAGAGAAAATCAGCAAAGCCTGGTGCCTTCTTGAAGAAGAGGAATTTAGACTAAGAAGCTAAAAGATGGAAATGGCATGATGCGGCACATAGCCATTCCCCTCCACGAAGTAATACCTTGCGGCGGTCCCGTGGAGTGTGGTTTTAGTGGGTAAAAATTCCACACAGGGATAGGTACGGGCCTATCCGCGTCTTTTGAAGATTTCCACCTGCCCACGTAAAAAACACACACACACACACACATATATATATATATATATATATATATATATATATATATATATATATATATATACATATATACATAAATGGCAGATTTCCAATTCTCTTACAAATTTGATATGAAATAGC
The DNA here is from genome assembly GCA_037127475.1 of Arma custos. NCBI lineage: Eukaryota > Metazoa > Arthropoda > Insecta > Hemiptera > Pentatomidae > Arma > Arma custos. Next base: position 131,970,910 of record CM073764.1, read on the forward strand.
AGCTCTTACCTGCAAGAGGACACTGGTTTTTTTCTGATGCACGATCCATAAACTAAAACAATATGTATTATCATAAATTACATAGAGGAAATGTTTGTACTGTAATAACTAAAATTAATCAATTTTATTTTTTTCATGTATTGTAAAAGTGTCATCAATAATAATAATAGTAAAGCATTTACCATTTTCCTCAAATCCCCTAATTCTCTATAGAGTAATGTATCCACTTTAGTTGGTCGTACTATAGCTTCTATTAATTTTATTATCTCTGGATTTCCAATAAAAAACGATGCTAAAGTACCTACCCTGCAAAAAAAATGCAATATTATTTATTAATTTTTTGGGTATGATAGAGCAGGGGTGAGTGACTATTAGGGTGGGCCGAAAAAACATTTTTTTTTTTCGAAGTTGTAATAGCGCGGAAAACTTGCGAATTATATAGACAAAAATTAAACAAAAAAAAAATTATCAAAATCGGTTCCGGTCGCGCATAGGCCCTAAACTTTCACAAAATATGAAAAAAAACCACTTCATTTTTGCAATTATTTTTTTAATATTTTAATTAGATGTTTTCGTAATGTAAGAGTTTGTAACGTCTTCAAATAGAGCTTAAAAACATTGTGTTTATTTCGGTTTAGATCAGTTGATACCTTCCGGTCGCACATAAGCCCAAAAATATTGAAAATTTCACATTTTTACGATTTATTTTTAATATACTTTATTTAAACGTAGAAGTTACAGTATTTTTTTTTTTGAACATAAGAACGCAAAGACCCCAATGCTATAGAAAAACAGTAGCAGAAAAAAGATAGGCTTATGACATGATGGGTGATAACAGTAACAACGGGAATAGTACTTTTCGACTTGCTTTATATTAAAAAAGCTTAAATATATAAGTTACAGTGTATTGTTTACCTGTCTGAGCGTGGTATTTCCCTTGAAAATCTAATTGTCATCGGATGTGATAGTACTCCTGTCAATACAGATTGGAAAACTGGGATCAGCAATACCTACTTGATATTTCAAAGGCAATAAAATCAGGAGCCTGTAAAGAAGATTTGGCTGTGCGGAATCCTGGGCACTTATCACATTCGAGGTGGTTGACAAAAGTAAATAGAACTCTAAGATTGTACATAAGTGAAGAACACCCCTCACCTAAACTTCAAGAACTTCCTCAATATTTTGTTTATATTGAAATCATACATGCCAATGTTGTTTACTATCAAAACAAGTAAACACTTTACAGAAGGCCCGAAGCTTATTTACCAAGCAATACAATCTACCAGGTATTTGCCAAAACCTTTGCTTGATGTTATCGACCCTGTGATCGAACGGAATAGTTTTTTCGCCCCCACAAAACATTTACTGTTAACTACGACTCAAGATGACAAGAAACGCATAAGAGGGCTCGGACCAGATAGATGTAAGAAGGAAAACAGTAAGAACATTCACGCCACCAAAAATAAACTTTAATGCACAAGAATACTCAGAAATGATTAGCTGGATGGACTGTGAATTATCTTCTCACCCATTGTTGGCAGAAATAAGTGACGACGAGATCAAATCGCACTTCGGCAGTGACTCAATCCCTTACTAAACATTACTTTCAAGCAATTCCCACTTCACACGCAGGCTGTTGAATGCTGTATAAAACTCGTCATGGAAGCCTCAGGGAAAGTTTGTGGAGCTGAATCACGAGACGGATTTATAAGAGCCCCTCTGCTGGCCAGATCATCCATGCCCAACTTCACCAGCAAATTAGTCTTCAAAGTATCTTTGGCTACAAAATAGAGAACAGTACTAATGGACTGAAGAACTCTGTTTTTCTTTTTTATAAAATTAAGTTTATTGTTAAATACTATACTGTAACTTCAATATTTGAGCTTTAATATTTTTTAAATTTAAATATAGAGCAAGTCAAAAAGTACTATGCCCGTTTTTACTGTTATCACCAATCATTTCATAGGCCCCTCTTTTTTCTGATACTGGTTTACTATAGCATTGGGATCTTTGCGCGTTTATTTATTCACACCATAATACAACACAATGTTCCTATGTTCAAAAATAAAAATACTGTAGCTATTACGTTTAAAAAAAGTATATTTAAGACATGAAAAAGAAATCGTGAAAATGTCGAATTTTCAATATTTTGGCAAATTTTGGGGCTTATGCGCGACCGGAAGATGTTAACCGATTTTAATAATTTTTTTACTTGTTTTTTGTCTACATAATTCGCAAGTTTTCCGCGCTATTACAACTTCGAAATAAAAAAAGTGTTTTTTCGGCCCACCCTAGAGACTATCCCTAACTGTCAAGTGTACCACAAACATGAGTTTTCTACATTAAGGCACGCCACAACCTTGGGTTTCCCACTCCTTGCTACTTTACTCTGTCACAATAATTATTTTTATATGGCATAGGCATTTCAACAGGTTTGTGCCCCTAAATCATATCTCTAGCCAGTTTTTTTTAATTATTGTTATTTTTTAAATTACTTTTAAAAATATTTTTATTTGTTATTTTTAATAATAAATTGTAACTTTAAATATAAATATATAAATAACCAAAAAGTAATACTTAATTGTATATTAAATAACATTTTTATTCAAAAGACTTCAGTGGTATCTTCTGGTTTAGACCGTGTCGCTAAATTTTTCGCCAACGTTTTGCCAGACATGCTGCTGACTTCTTCAGGGCAGGGCAGAAAAGAGAATGAGTTCATTTTCATGGCTTTTATTAAAAAATATTTTCCTGGACAAGTACATAAAAGTAATATATTATTTCATATTTTTTTAATGTTTGATTTTATGTTTGTTATTTTCTTTAATTTTTTTTTTTTGGATATGTTTGTAGGTGGTCATGTTATCCAAAAGATCGATATGCACTTTACCTACATTATATTCAATTTAAACTTTGGATTTGAATATGTATTCCTGGTTTGACTTTATTTATATTAATTCTGGTTTATGTTTTGTTGATTTAGTCAAAATATTGTACTTTAACTTTAACACCGACATCCCTTTTTTTTTGCTTTATTTGACAATTGGCTCACTCTTTTCAAATTTACAACTTTTTTTGGAGTTCATTACTGTTAGCCATTACTATTATAAAAAATATGTAGTAAGCCTAGAATACTTGGAATCCACTGAGAAGTCAACTTTAATGAGAGTTGCGAAAGGATTCTGAGTTTGTGCACAGCGAACCACCTGGTTATTGATAATAATATCTTCTAACACTGAGATACAAATAGGTATACCAGAGAGGAGGTAGAGATACAGAGATCTATTACTGACTATTTTCTGGTTAGAAGAAAGGATTCATAGATGTCAGAGTCAAAAAAAGGATTTGAAATCACTCCTTAAAATGGACAAAATATGGAATTAAGATAGCTTGAACTCTAGAAAAGAAGTAAAAATATTGAATAAAAAGAAATTAAGCTCTTACAAGTTTACAGTAATTGCGACTGATTACCAAACAGAAGTGGAGAAAAAACCCAAAGTACAAATGGGATAGCGATGACATTGTAGTAATAACAATGTATTTCTGTTTGCGATAAGAGAAGCAGCAAAGGATGTTGGATGTTATATAAAATAATAAAATAAACATGGTCATGTGACTATATCCTGGCTTCTGATTGGTTCTCTGTGTGGCTCCCAGTTATACCCACTACTCAGGTAATGTTTAAAAAAGGTAGGGCGCCATATTTGACCTTTTAATGTTTTTAAGACATCACATAAGATATCCTAGCTCTAAATCCACCATTGATTAAACTTCAAAACTGAGATCTATAAACTACTGAACTGGCTACTCTAACCACGATATTCAATTTTATTTACTTGAAATATAAATTTTATATCTTACTTTGACATAAAGTCGATAACCTTTGGATGGTGCGTCATGCTGGTTTCTACACCTAAGAGTGTTTCTGAAAAACCAAAAAATAGTCAATTTCATTATAAAATCAATTGGTACTTCATTAATATTTAAAACTCTAGAGAGAACTAATTGACAAAATCATTAATCTTATGATTAAGATAAGTCTAAAATAGGTCTCCAGACCTATTCCAGTTCCTTTTTCTTCTTGTAAACTTATTACATATTGCTTTTCTTTCAACGAAACAGGAATAGACTTCTTTATCCTCTATTATATATCTCCCTCAATATGAAGATGTGGCAATAAGAAAGAGTCCTTCTATTCTTTCGAAGGCCACATTGCTTCTCACCCAGCATTGGTTCCACGATTGTCCTCTTTTTTTAAAAATGGGCACAATAACTGACACATTCTTTATTTTGGAACTTTCCTTCTCTTCCATATTTTCCATATATTTTACCATTTTTGGGAAAATTCCATCTTTACCTACTGCTTTCCTTAATTTATGAGAACTGATTGCATTTTCCCTTTCCTCTTTGCTGATGATATCGCCCTCCTCCCAATATTATGCTGGTTACGGTTTCATCCCCCTTTTGATGCCTTCCTTTTCAGCATTGTTCAACCTTTTAGTAGTCAGCTTATCGATTCATTCACTTTTTATAAGAACTCTTCTGCTTTTGTCTTCATTATACTTTAATAATGATTATTTATTTTTATGCATTATATCTTTATTATTCTTTATCTTCTCCTGTGCTCTTTATATCTAGCGTAGTCCTTTTCTGAATCTGTTTTCAATTTCTTTTCTTTATTTGCACCACCATAGTAGTACAAATAGGCGGGTTGAGCCGGAGCCGTGACCTTGAGGTCATTGTCTGCTGTAGCAGGGTCGTGGGTGTGACCTTGAGATGACCTTGAGGGCAGGGGGTGGGGGTAGGGCGAGGGGGTGTTGACTTTGAGGTAGGTTCAGCTGTGCAAAGTAAGATTTGGCAGCGTCGCAGAGGAGATGTGGCAACACCGCAGTAGAAACTAGGTCACGGTTTGTTCTGAATGGATGACGCATGTTGGTCATGAATGGGACGGTCATTTTATGAATTAGATCTAGAGTACATGATGTATAAAATAAATGTTGTGTAGAACTGTATTTTTTTTTTCTTTCACATATCCTTTTTGTCAATCCAGCTCCTTCAAAAAAATTTCCTATATATTACTAAAGCTCAGGAGGAACACATACGTCATAAAAGCTAAATAATCTAACTCAATAACTACTCCGTCATCTAATAGCCTATCTCAAAAAAAAAAAACCTAAGCCTAATCCCATTCATAGAAACAAATCACACTCCCGTCTCAGTCATCCAATAATCTCAAAAGCATCCCATTCATAACTCTTATTCCATTCTTAAAGGCAAATTACGTCACACTCCCATTCAGTTCTTCCATTCATAAGATGACGTCACACGCCCATTCAACACTTCCATTCATAAAATGACGTCACATTCATGACCAACATGCGTCATCCATTCAAAACAAACCGTGGCCTAGTTTCTACTACGGTGTCGCCATATCTCCTCTGCGACGTTGCCAAATCTTACTTTGCACAGCTGAACCTACCTCAAGGTAACACCCCCTCGCCCTACCTTACACCCCTCCTGCCCTCAAGGTCACACCCACGACCCTGCTACAGCAGACAATGACCTCAAGGTCACGGCTCCGGCTCAACCCGCCTATTTGTATTACTCACCATCATTAATATTTGTTCTCTCAAAGCATTCTTTTAGCCCTTTATCCCAAGGAATTATTCCACATGGCAATTCAACAAGAAAAACTTGCATGCATTCTAGCAGATCTCAATAACCTTCATGAAAGACTTGATAAGTTTCCTTATCATTCTTATTCTATAGCTTAGAGGTATCGATTTTGTACAGATAAATTTAGTGTTAAACTCTTAATTCCTAATTTCCTTTCCTGCCAAGTCTACATCCATTGTATCCCTCAGAGTCTACTTTGGTATGAGGAAATAGTCTATAACGGACTTGTCTTTATGCCCAGGTAAGTTTTTATGAGCATCCTTAAGGGGG